>JARHVA010002644.1:770000-1472500 GCA_037957365.1 Torreya grandis
AACAATGCACATGTAATCTATTTGAGGACACATGGCTACCTCATATAATTCCAAGCCTCCCAATAACAATAAAAAAATTAGACATCTACACAACCATGTATTGTGTATACTTTTGTGTACTTTTTTGCATTGCTAGGGAAGATTTAGATCTGAATTCTATAGCTTGGTTATGTAAAAATTGTGGAGCTTTTATACTGCCATTTAAGACAATTTTTTTAATTTAATTTTTACTTTGACATTATATAAAATTTTGTTAAGATGCTATGATTTTAATCTCTGATGTGGTTGTTTTCAAATGGACATGCAGTTGAAAGAAGTAAATGGTGATTTTCAATATGGTTTGGAAGGAGATTGCTCCTTTCGATGGATAATATCTAGGACATTCAGCCTCAGGAAGAAGGGCAGTTGAGAAATATTATGCTTTATTCAAAACCTTCCATATCCTAACCCAATGATGTATACTATTCATAGCACAATTTGGATATAAAGTTTCATCACCAAACAATATCAACAGGGGATTCAAAGAGCTTCCCCATTGTAGAAAATATGATAAGGCCTATATCTGCTTCACACAAAATGGAGAGTTCTTGCACTTTTTTTGCCAAATCCTTCCTCTGCTTAGAAAAAGTGACATGCCTAACCTCCCTTTTCTCTATCTTCTTTATCTCTATTTTCTCCCATGCCATCTCAAATCTGGAAAGAGTACTTCCCCTACAATAGATTTCTTGTAATTATAAATATGTAGCACATATAAAACTAAACAAAACCCTTAAAAAAATAATGGAGACTGATAAAGGCCTATTGGTGCTACATATTACATGTCAAAAACACACAAAACTAATATTATCATTTATATAAATGATAAGATGCCCTAATAGGGAGAATTTCCATTGGCATGAAGGCACCTAAGATTCATTATGCCATGTGTAAAAAATTTATCATACATTGTTATAAGCTCAGACATAAATGTTTAAATTGAATATATTTTAATCAATGCATGCATCCATAATTATTGCAGGATTATATAGCCACCAAAACAAAAAATAAGATGTCAAATTAAATGCTAGAGGTTGGTTGATAGATGGAGATAGTAGACGTTTAGGTCTTACACTATGGTTGACAACTTGGTGAGGATAAATAGTGAGTTAGAGTAGATGTGGCTCAGCCACTACTTCCAACACACCCCCTTATTCTAGACCACCAAATTAAATGGATATTCTTATATATATAACTTTTTTCCCTGATGGTATTCACTCCTTATATACATTAAACCAACAATTGAATGATCGCAACCAGGTCCCAGATGATAGTAATCAGGTGTTAGATGACATTGTTATAAGCTTGGACATAAATGTTAAAATTGAATATATTTTAATCAATGCATGCATCCATGGTTATCATAGGATTATATAGCCACCAAAATGTAAAATAAGATGTAGTCTCCCAACTGCATGATGTTGTCAAATAACTACATCATATGGTTGTTTAACGACACCATGTAGTTGCTTGGCTATATAATATTATTGAGAGACTACATAATGCCATCAAGAGACTACATACTATAGTCAAGATACTACATAATACAATTAAGAGATTATATTTTTTAGTCATCCAAATACATATCAATTGCATTATGTACCCAGATGACTATATAACATCACCAGATGACCACAACATGTTGTTCGACTATATGATGTAGTCATTTGATGACATCATGCAATCCCCTAACTACATAATGTAGTTAGGTGGCATGGTGTGGTCATTTAATAACATTATACAGTTTCTTGACTATATAATGTAGTTGGGTGAATGCATTATGCAGTCAGGGTGTACCAATAGTTGACTGATGATAATGTGATCAATCAATAGTGACATAATTTATTGAAAGTGATGGAGTCAATTGGTGGTGAGTGAATCAATCGATAATGATGGATTCACCCATTGACCTAGTAATAGGTTGACAACTATTAGAAGTGATATGAATTGCACCAAAAAATCCGTGGATAAATTTTATCTTCTCAATAGAAATACCTCTAGCATAATTATGGTATCATCATCATCATCATGAACCTATTCTCAATAGAAATAACTCTAGCATAATTATGGTATCATCATCGTCATCATGAACTTGAAATAGAAATGAAAGTTTGGAAAGGTATCATTATTTTGGTCTACCTGCAATCGACCAATGATAATATAGTTTATTTCAGTGAATTTCTTGCTTATTATTGGAAAATGGAAGAAGGAGAAAGTAAGTATGAGTATGGTTAAAAAACCTATTTAATTTTACATTAATTGAATCAAAATATTGTGAAGAGTTCCTTTTTGGCTTGGGAGGATGACTTATAGATAATAAAACACTAAAGCAAATTTGTTTGTTACATAGATAGTTGAGTGGATTGCCTAGCGATAGCTAGATCCTAGAAGTAAGAGCTTCCTCAAGGGTTGCCAATCCACATGTTTTAAATAATTAAGTTTATAAAACATAATAGAAAGTACTTGCATCAATAATCAAAAGGTACTAAAATTGAACATAAGAATGATTGCTTAAGAAATAGACTAAAAATAATTAAAATAGTGATAAGCTAATTAATACTAGTGCTAGATGGTTGGGGTTTGCTTTAGAAAATTAGAAAGGGGTCTATGAATAGGTAGGGATATAGAGAATCAGATTTGATTAGAGGTAGGTAGGTGAAAATAGTTTTCTATATTTTATTACCATAGTGATCATTGATGGTTGGGCTGATCATCAATGGTTAAGGTGATCATTGATGGTCGAGATGATCATCAATAGTTGGACAGACCATCGGTGGTTGAGACAACCATTGATGGTTACTATATGTAGATTTAGGTTGGTGAAAAAGCTGATGAATGGGATCTAAAAGTGAGATTATGGGAGATGGATTGGTGTTGGGACAAATGTGACAAGAAAATAAAGTAATTGAATGCTAAAAATCAAGTAATTATCCTATAGAAATTTGGTCAGGTGATTGATTAAGGTGGTTGACTCATTGGTGGAGTATGACATGATTCTGATAGAGTAAAAATACTTAGAAATTTGGTGGATCTATGGTAGAAAATTGGATCTCTAATGTGGTAGCTTATTTGTTGAATTATCAATGATGATTGACCTATAAAAAGAGAATTTTATATGTACAAGCTCTTGTTAACAATTTTAGATGATCTTCACCTCTCTACTCTTCTCTTATTATAGGTAAGGCAAGAGAGTTACAATAAGATGTAAACTAGGATTCCTAATTTTAACTCGCACATGCAATGGTTCATAATTGGATTTAGATGAGTTATATTTAGAAAATCAAGGCAAACAAGTTTGCATGTTGGTGGTTGAAGGGGTGCACCCTAACCATTGGTGGTTAGGGTGACCGTTGGTAATCAACCTGACTATCGATGATCGAGGGTGAAGGGTAAAAATTGGAAAAAGCTAGGGTTAAGCCAATTTGGTCAAACTAACTATGGTTTGAGCTAGGTTAGGGATCAGAAGGATAAATTGGTCTTAAGGGGTACACAGGGGTATTTCAACACTTATAATTATGGTGTGCAAATTTTTGGGGTCTATATTTTGCCTCTTTTTATTATGTGGCTTGAATCAACATGTAAAACAAAAATATATTACTAGTTAAAGGTTTAATTGCCTCTAATATGGGAGGAGGTGTTCCCCCCTCAAAATAGGAGGTGATGAGGTAAATTAGAATTACGTGTTGGTTTGACAAGGTGGGTGAAGGTGATGACAAAGGTGGATCTCATGAAGGTAGATGATAGGTTGGGCACTGAAGCATAAACAAACACACAAAATATAATAAAAAGGTGTGATAACTGAGATCACACATTGACTAGGTTGTCATAGTTGAAAATAATAAAGTTTAATGCTAGGAGAATAATGGATAAGTGGATCATGTGTCTGCATTTAGGTGGGATGGATGGGTATACTAGCATGTTTCCTAAACAAAGTCTATGTTTTTGTGTGTATCCGAGGAAAGAATTATTCTTGATGAAAACACAAATTAGGTCAAGTGTCATAGGTATTCAAGGTAAAAAGTGCTCCCCAAAAGACATAAATAGGTCAGGTAAGCATGAGGTGGTATAAGGTCAAAAAGGGCCAACATGGTAATGTTGTCACTTATTCAAGGTAAGAAGTGCTCCCCAAAAGACATAAATAGGTTAGGTAAGCATGAGGTGGTATAAGGTCAAAAAGGGCCAACATGGTAATGTTGTCACTATGGTTAAAGGACTAGGCAAAAGGTGTCATAAAACATGTAGGTAGATGGGTCAAAATAGACCAACAATGAGGTGGTTAGGGTGGGAAGAGAAGGTAGTATCTATGGGTGGGTAAGTTTATTTTATGCTAATTAAGGATGACTTGCTCAAGGTAAGAGCAAAAAAAGTGGGGTCACTTGACCATCGATGATCAAGGTAGAAACCCTAAAAGTCCATAGGGTAAAAGTGAATTTTGAATCACTTATTACCCATTTGAACATTTGATTTGGTTGGAATTTAGATCTTTGGTTTTTAGTGATTTATGGTGAAGGTGATTGTTGAGGGTACTTGCTGAGGTAGATGGTGCTATTTAGCTGAGGTGGATCAAGGTGACTAGTTAGGATATAAGGAACATGTAGGTGTGAATGAGGATGCACAAGCCTATGACTAACTCTACAATGGTAGTCATGAAATGAGGTAGGGGGTGTCCTTAATTTTCTATCTTAGCTTTGAATTTATAAATGGTCAAGGGGTTAGATGTTTAGGTTAGCTACTTGGGTAATGCCTTAGGTAGTGTGTTGGTAGGTTTCAGGTAAAATTGCTAGTAAAATTAGGAATTAGTGGGGTGGGTAGGTAATTTGGGTTGGGTAAGGGTTTAGGTTAGCAAATTAGGTTTGTTTTTTTGCCTTTTGTTTGGTTTTAGGGTAGATAGGGTTTGAGGTGTTTCACCTATGGAACACCCACAATGATCATCAATGATCAAAGTCAACCATCAATGGTTGATACCCATAAAAGTAAATACAACCATGACTATCGACAATCAACTAGGGAAAAAGTCAACTATTTAAAAGGTTAAGGCAAATGAAAAAGTGTTTACTAGGTATGGAATTAGATAGGAGGTTAAAGGGTCTAGATGGGTAGGAGGGTAAAGATAGGTCACTTGTGCAAAACATAATGTTAAGATAGGGTTAGGGTTGGTAGGTAAAAGGTTTGGGTGACTAAGCTATATTTCCAAATTGTTGTAGGCTAGGGAACAAATATAAATATATGACTAAGTGCCATGTATCTTTGCATAGATCCAATAGGGGATGACCCCAACTGACTAGGCCCATATAGAGGAGGTGGGGTTGGGAGCAATGAGGCATTATTAACATGTGACTTAGGATGCATCCATGGTCATAATACACATCAATAGATGGGATCCGACTATGAATACCTTCTTATTGTTAATCGAGGAGATGACTATCTTGTCTAAAGACATACATAGGATCACCTAACTTCCATCTGAGGTGATCCAATCTACCATATAGAGTGTGAGGAACATGATGATCACATCAAGATATTATATAAAGATGAGAGTGACCAAGTCAGATGACATACTGGGGGGTTTAGGTATAGCGCTTTGTACATGAGGGATCTAGGTGAGAAGAGACTCATGACCATGTTCATGATTGTTATATCATACTTTGCACTTCCTGACTTGAGCAACAAGAGGTTTAAATATTTACTACTGGGGGTGTTGGTTGAGCTATTACTAGGTTAGATAGTATTCGGTTGGGTGCCTGTTCTCCTAGTATAGATATATAGGGATTTGTGGGTTTCAGGGTCCATAAGAGGTATGACATTAGTGTCAGCCTAGTTTTACATTACTGGGCCTATGAACACATCAGGGTACTTAGGCTAGTGGGACTATCATGGGTAGGTTTCACATAGATTAAGTTCCCTATTGGCTTTATGCAATGGAGAGAAGATTTTGATTCATTAGGGGTAGGAGGTGGTGTGCATGATGTGGAGTGGTTCAGGGTTACAATAGGTGTACTATTGATAGGAGATATCACTTGGAGGATTTATGTGCAATTTTCATTATGGCTAGGCTATAAGAGGCAAACACTCTCCCTTTAGATCTATAGATGGATACTCGACAAGAGAGATGGGGGGGGTGGAGCTGATCCCATTTAAGAGGGTAAGAAGGTAGTTTGGCCTAGTATAGGACATTCTAGGTCTATCCCTAACTACAAGCAAGAGGATTCATAGATCTTATTGCTAGACCCACATCTTATGCCTACTTTGCTAGACTATGAGGAGTTTCCTACTAGGGCACAAGAGGTAGGTGACACTAAGTTTAAAAATGGGTACATGGATGGTACTAGCCCATATATGTACCTATAGACATTGATAGGGATGATGGAGGTGTGAGGTTGATGGTTGTGGATTTGGATAGCTCAGATGGACATGAGAGAGTAGATTTAGATGCTACACAAGTATAGGTGACAATGTTATAGGGGAAGGTGGCCATATTGTAGGGATAGATTGCTACATTATAGGGTTAGGTTGCTACCTTACAAGGTTAGGGTGATACCATGATAAGTGAGAGGGATTAGGCCAGGACTTTATTAGGCCTGGTGATCTAGGAGAGGGACTCTCTGAGGTAAAGAGGAGGAGGAGAAGCAACATCATAGATAGGGCCATCAAACACCATACCCATAGCATGATACCTAGCTATAGTAGAGGAGATACGGTAATATGAGGCCATTATTTTGACATAGTGTCCATAAGAGCCTCGATAGGACAAGTATTGGGCTAGCTTGGTAGGTGGTGCTAGTGTGGTGACACCAGGGCAGTGGGTAGTGTTTGTATCTAGATAGACAAGGGTAACTAGGGGATCAATAGGTATATTAAGTGGGTAGGCACTAGGATCCAATAGTACTCTAGGAGGTAGTGGTGCCCCCAAGGCACATATATAGATAGATTATGACATTTTGTATATCATTTTGATTTTGGTCTATGATCTGATGCGGTGAGATGTATATTTTGAGAGAGACACATGTCTATCTATTCATACACATTACTATGTTATTTGAATCCTTACACACACACACACACACACACACACACACACACACACAATCTTTTTTATGCTCATGGCCATGGTTTATGGTTTATGTTGATGTTTAATGCTTAGGATGTGATGTTTATATTGCTTATGGATGATGCTTATGTTATGGATGTGAGACACTGATATAGGCTTAGCTAAGCATGAGATGGTTTTGATATATGGTTATGCTTCCTGGTTGCTTATGACATGCTAAATCTTAATATTTGGATTTCATTATTTAGATTTTAGACATGTAGTGAAAAGTGTTTGATTGTTTTAATGCTCATGGATATTATGATTTTTATTATGCTTGTTATGGTTTTTGATTATGACTATGATGTTGCTTATGACACACATGGATATGCTTATTATGATTATGGTTATTATTATCTTTATTAAGGTAAAGCACATGGGGTAAGCTAACTAACAACTCGAGATGGGTGACAAAAGATATAATCGAGAGAGAAACACCTTAATGAAAATATCAACTACTCATGATAGGATAAGAAGAGGGCATGATGCTTCTTATTTGATAAGGACTAAAACCAAACTAAATTTGGATTGGATTAATGAACATAAGCCCTTTGAATGCTTTGCATTAGTGTTCATTAGTTGGGTAAAAAGTTATCTTGACTACATAATGTTAAGTAAACTCAAAATCCCTTGTGTATAGTGTACAAAGGGAAAATGGGTGAAAATGAAACCTTATTATGAGACTAACATGCCTCTTCTATAAGTTTACAAAGCATTGGTATAAATAATTCTATGCTATACTATGTAGATTGATTGAGCAAGAAGTCTACTTGTGAAAGCTGATTGTGATTTCCACCCTATTATGTTATTTGAGAGCTGATTGTGGATTTCAAGATTAGAATGCTTTTATTGTGATTTTGATAATGGGTCTTTTTCTTTGATGTGATATATGATAAGCTGATCAATGCGAGAAGATTCCAAGAAATTGTTATTCTTTTTGACAAATGTTGTACTCAACCATCCGTCAAGGAAGTGATTTAATTTTATTTTCTTTGATTATTGATAGTTGTCCTTCAAGGGAGCAGTCCACCTTACATTTGATAATTTCAAATAAATTTTCAATATCCTTCTTTCAAGGGAGTAGTCTATGAATTCTTAAACATAACCCATGATTGCTATTGGTAGGGAGGATTATTACTTTGTTTCTTTGATTTTGATTGACATAGACTTGCTTAGGTCAGCTTAAGGGTTTACCTTTATGAAGGAAAAACTAGAAGCACAAGAAGGTTGATTAGGTGTAAAGAGGTTTAGGTGACAATGATCATGGGGATCCATCTTATGAAAGGGTGGAAAGTACCATGAGAACCATGCTATGGGTAGAGTTGTGGTACCCATTGTTAAAGATTAGGCCATGACTGTGATGGATAATCACATGATTTAATTTTAATCGATTGCCCCTAAAATAAGGAGATGGAATGTGGGTGGATAGTAATTGATGAACTTAAGTTAAACACAAGGTGAACATGATACTTATTAATAAAATAATGAACACAAATATGAAGCATTGAGGGGTTGAGGTTTTGGGTGGCCTTAGAGAGAATACAACTGATAAGCTCCTTATCCATACTTGTGGGTTATGATATAGGGTCCAACCCAATTGAAATCAAACTTGCCCCCCTTGATTTTCTCCATATTAGTGACATCTTGATTTTCCTTTAGGATGAGGTCTTTGATATTGAAATCTCACACTCTAAGATGTTTGTTATAGGTACGCTTGACATGCTCTTGATAGACATGGAGATGGGTAAGGGCTACTAAATGATGTTTGTCAAGTAGCTCAAGTTGGGCTAAATGGTGTTGATGATAATCATCCTTAGAAATAAGCTCTTGAAAAGATATACAAAGAGATGGGATTTGGACTTCAAGAGGTACAATGGCCTCTACTTCAAACATAAGATAAAATGGGGTAGCACCCGTAGGGGTTCTAATGCTAGTACGATATGCCCATAAGGCAAAGGGGATGTGTAGATGCCAATCCTGACTAGATGCATCGATCATTTTAGCTAGCATGTTATTAAGAGTTTTGTTAAAGGCTTCTAATTTTCCATTGGATTGAGGGTGATAGGGTGAGGAGAAAATTAAATTGATGTCAAATGTATCACATAGACCCTAGACTTGCTTTTTCTTAAAGGATTTACCATTGTTAGTGATAATTTTATGAGGAACACTGAAGTGATAGATGATATGATGGTTAATAAAGTCAATAATATTTTCCACTTTGGTAGAGACTAGAGGAATAACCTCCACCCACTTGGTAAAATATTTGGTTGTAATGATGATAGAGTGGTGTTTCTATGAGGAATGGGGATTAGTTTCATTAATGGGGTGTAGACCCCATTGTGAAAAGGGTCAAAAATAGGTAGAAACATGAAGGCTATGGCTAGGTGTGTGATGTAGATTGGTGAGTTATTGATAATTAACACACTTTTTCACATAATCATAACAGTCTTGGTTAAGGGTAGGCTAGTAACAACCTAAGCAAAGGATATTTTAAGGTACAATGAGGCCACTAAAATGCCCCCCCCATAGATACGATCATGTGTTTCCTTGATAGCGTGAGAGGCTTCATGACTATGCAGGCAACAAAAGCGGAGGCCATCAAAGCCACATTTAAAAAGGATACCTCATAGAATGGTATAACATGAGGTACTCTGAGTAAATTCTCTAAGAGTGTTCCTATAAAGACTATAAGGATATATACCAAGGTTAAGGTAGTTGATGATTTGCTGATACCAAAAGTCAGGTTGGATCTCTTCAACATTAAAAATGGTGGGAGAATCTAGTTTGACATAGGAAGGTTGGGTGAGTCTATGGATAATGATAGATATCTTAGAGTTGAAAAGTGTAGATGATATATAAGAGGCAAAGGAAGACATGGTATCGACATAATTATTAGTAGATCATGGGGTTGATTGAATGCAGTAGTGTTCAAATGATGCTATGAGTTTATAAACTAGTTGATTGTACTATTTTAAAACATCATTATTACATAGGTAAAATTCATTTATTTGATTGACCATAAGTTTAGAGTCACCAAAGATATTTATCATTTTGACTCCTAGGGCTAAGGCAGTCTGAAGGCCTATCACTAGGGCTTCATACTCAACCATATTATTGGTACATTCAAAATAAAGCTTGAAGGACAAAGGGAGAGGTTCACCTAAAATGGGATAAGGATGATACCAACTCCCCCACCACATTGGCACTTTGATCCATCAAATAACATGATGAATTGATAGGTGAAATCTGCCTGAGAGAGAGTCACAATGGACTCATTAGGGAACTCAAGAGGAGGAGGTTGGTTGTTTGCTAAAGGTGCCTCAGCCAATTGGTCAACAATGTCTTTCTCCTTAATTGACTTTTTATAGAGGAACTCAAGGTTAAACTCTACTAAAAGCATGAGCCACTTGGCCATAAACTAGTTTTGGTATGGCTTGGAGTGTATGTACTTGAGTGGGTCGGTGGTGGTTATGATGTATGTTTATGGTTAAGAAGGTAGTGGCAAAGTTTGGTGGCCATACAGAATAAAACTAATATATATTTTTTTTGTATGGGTGGATCGAGTCTTATACTCTATAAGCATGCAACTAATGTAGTATACGACTTGCACTCTATGTTACTCATCTCGGTGAGCCAACATTGCCCCTAAGGAATGGCTAATGGTATAAATATAGAGGTAGATAGGTTGTTCATACTTTAGAGGGGTGAGGATAGGTGGTGACAAAAGGTACTCTTTGAGTGAATCAAAGACCTTTTGATAGTCACTATTTCACTAAAAAGAGGCATTCTTCTTGTGAAGGTGGTGGAATGGTTAGGATTGATCCAAAAGCTGGGAGATAAAATGATGAATATATTGAAGCTTTCCCTACAAGCTACAAAGTTGCTTAAGGTTGGTTGGAGGGAGCATGTTGAGGATGGATTTAATCTTGGTGGGATCGACTTTGATTCCATGAAGGGAGATAATGAAGCCAAAAAACTTTCCTGACAAAACCTCAAAAATGCACTTCTTGGGGTTTAGGTAGACATGGTAATGGATGAGGCATTCAAATATGATCTTAATAATAGCTAAGTGATCTTTTTGGAGTTTGGATATTTTGATAAGGTCATTCACATAGTCCTCTAAAATATTATGGATAAGGTCATAGAAGATATAAGTCATGGCACATTGGTAGGTTTCAACAGCATTATTTAACCTAAAATGCATGACTCTATAGAAAAAATTTCCCCATGGGGTGGTAAAGGAAATTTTGTGATAATATTTAGTGGTAATTAGGATCTGATTATAACCCAAGAATCTATCCATGAGAGATAACATATCGTGGCTAGCTATAAGATCAACTAGCTAGTCGATGCTTGGCATAGGAAAGTCATCTTTGGGGCAAGCGAGGTTGAGGTCACAAAAGTACACATAAATATGTAGTCCCCCTATGGCTTTGGTGATATGTATGATATTTGAGACCCATTAGGGATAGTCAATGGGTTGAATGAAATTGAAAGATAGGAGATGTTGAAGCTCTTATTTGATGAGAAGGGCTATGCAAGGATGCATGTATCAAAGTTTCTTCTTGATGGGTTTGGCATCATGGTGAGTGACTATGTTATGGGTATTAATGGTGGGATCAATTATAGACATATCACTATAAGACCAAATAAAGGCTATGCTATAGTCTTGGAAGAAGGAGGGGAAGTCCTGAAGTTCCCTGGAATTCAGTGATTGGCTAATTTTGATAATGTAGGGGTTGGTCAGAGTACCCAAGTTGATATCCATTGTGGATTAATTCAACACAATCTAGGTCTCAGGGGGAAGGGATTTGTGGATGGAATAATTTGGGGCACCAACGTAGGTGAGAATGGAATCATCATCCTGGCACTAGATAATGTTAATGGTAGTAGAGTCTTCTCCTATCATCTTAGGATGGGTCAAAGGGAGTTTTATAGTTTCCCCTTCCTTTTGATAAGTTAGGGATATTAGGCTGATCATTTTGAAAAAAAAAATGTTAGGTAGGATGCTGTCATCATCCTCACTCATAGACAAGGGAGAGGTCAGTGAAGAAGGGTTATCTTCCTCAATAATAGTGGTGGTAGGTGTTTTGAGTTGCTTATTATTAGGTAGGATAAAACCAAGGCCATGCTTCTCATGAGGCTTTTGGTCTCAATGAAGACCAATTCATGTGGGCCATGCTCATATCGATCAAGACCAAATCCTTTCCAAGCACACCAATGGAGTTATGTCTTGGCGAAGCTCAATTTATCTAGGTAGTATAAACTAGTGGTAAATGGCCTAGGTAAAAGAGAGGTGGTAGAAGCACCAAGGGGTTTCTTGAGTCCCCCATAGATAAAATGGGTCTAACTATGGGGAGGTCTAAAGGGAATAATAGTTCTGACATTGGGGTTATATCTCAACTGATTGGTGAGTTGCCCACACTCATGAGGAGTAGGGAAAGCATCAAGGGCTAAAAGGCGATACTCCCCCAGTGAAAGGAAATGGAATGTTAATTTTAAAGGGTTTATGGAGGGGATTTGGTTAGTAGGGATGGATGAGCTAGTCGATGCCTCATTGGTGGAAAGGGATATGATATCTACTTTGGTAGTTGAAGGTTGGGTTTTAACTGGTGAGGGTGTGTTGGATGGGGGTATGAGGACATAATTGGGGTGATAAGTCATGTTGTATGTCAAGCAAGGACTTGGGTTAACTTGGATGGTGATGACCTAGAATTCATGATCAAACTTTATGTAATGATGAAGGGTGAAGGGGACACAACCCATGTAATAGATCTAGGGTCATCCCAATAAAACATTGTATTGGAAATCACCTTCTACTACATAGAAAATTTTAGTGAGCATACAGGGTCCTAGATGGATATGAAGGATGATGGTTCCCAAGGTAGTGGCTATGGTATATTTAAATGATCAATGGATGATCAATGTTTTAGACATGATGTTTTTTGGTAGGTTGAGCTGGTTCTAGGCATGGGAAGATAATGTTAATACTAGCTCCCCCATTAATCATGACCCATTTAATGTAGGTTTGGTTGATGTATTTAGTAATAAAGAGAAGTGGATTTGGGTCCTTGAGATAGATGGAAGGTATTTCTGAATCATTAAAGGTAACAAGGTTAGAAATTTGAAGGGCACTAACAAAGGTTGCTAGATGTTGAGGGTCTTTGTGTTGGACTTGAATATATTGCAAAACCTCTATTATCACTTCATGGTGATGGGGAGACGTAGAGATCAACTCATACAAGCTCATCTTCACCGATGTCTGGTGAAGTTGCTTGAGGATAACTCTCCCGATGGATTTTGAGGGGTTAGATTAAGAGGCACCTAAAATAGACACCTTGGGTTTGGTCAAAGATGAAGACATTTAGGTGTGGGTTGGTTGGGAGGTTGAAGATGGACGTGTCCATGGAATGGACACCTTAGCCTTCCCCTTATTCTTTTTCTGTGATCTCATGACCTTGTTGATAGTATGGATAAAAGGAGAGGTTGAAGGAGTAGAACGGTAAAAATTATCTTCATTCTTAGGTGAGGGTGGAGGATTAGGTAAGCATTGGGTAGGTATGGTTATTTGTTGGAGTGGTATAGGGATCATAGGAGGTTTATCTATTAATAGATCATCCTCATCATAAATCTAGTGGATAATAGTTTGGAGAGCTTTATATTTCTCTATATCATGGCCAAGTGTACTATGATAAGAACACACTTGGTGGTCATTATACTAGATGGGTTTTAAAGCTAGAGGGTCAAAGGGTCTGATGGGAGGTAAAGCTAAACAAGAGGTTTACAATAACCTATAGAGAATAGATGAGTAGGACTCAATTAAATATGGTAGAGGTGTAGTGGTTTTTTATTTGATGGTTGAGGTAGAAGGTTACTTTGGAATAGGTTTGATGGTAGGTAATTTGAGTAGGGTGGTACACTTGGTTGATGACTTTAGTTTAGGTAAGGAGGTTGATGAGCTAAATGTGAAGGATCGCAAGGTAGGTAGCTTAGGTGTTTCTGGTATGGTAAAGAGAGGTATGTCAAAAAGCACTTATGAAGGTGTAACCAAAAGAGGTGGTGGGGTCTTAGTAAAGATGATTGGTTTCCTATTTAAGGTAGAGGGGTGAGGTCCCAAAACATAGGGAAAGGTTGAGGGAGGTAAAATTTGAGGCTTAGGGTTTTTGTGTAGTATTGCCTTCTTGGTTTCTTTGGGTTGGCACTTGGTTGGTTTGAAAGAAGTTAGGTTCAATTTCATAGATGGGTGTCTAAGGATTGGTGTGGGGAGGATACTGTTGTCCCCCAAAAATATCACTCATTATTGGGACAACATTTGAACTATTTTGGTGCTACAGACCAAAATTGTCTTTTCCATTTTAAAAATTTGTCCTGGACATTCAAATTCCTCAATTTTTCAATCTTCTCAGAAATCTATGGACTCTACAAGCTTAAATCTACGGACTCTACAGGCTTAAATCTACGGACTCTACAGGAAGAGAAATCTATGGACTTAGTAGGAAGAGAAAATTTATGGACTCTGTAGGCCAAGTTCAATGGGCTTTACAGGTTGATTTTTATAGACTTGATTTCTATAGACTCTATAGGCAGGTTCATTTCTACAGGTTCAAAGGCTTCTACAGGCGGGTTCAACCAAAAGAATTAGTTTCTAACACTTGGTCATTTTCAGGATTGGTTCAATGCCTTGGTTCAATCAAAAATGTCTATTGGAAAGCATTCAAGCAAAAGGGGCTTGAACCATTGAACCATTGAACTATTGAACCACTTTGGTTCAATAGGTTCAACGCTTTCGGTTCAATCGGTTCAACGCTTTCGGTTCAATCGGTTCAATGCTTTCGGTTCAATCGGTTCATCTGCTTTGTTTCAACATTTTGGTTCATCCTTTGGTTCAATCAAACGGTTCGTCAATTGGTTCAAGGCTTTGTTTGAATCATTGAACCAAAGCTTGGTTCAACATCTTTTGGTTCAAAGGCAGGTTCAAAAAAATGGTTCAACAACTTAGTTCATCCGCTTGGTTCAAAGGCTTGGTTCATTCAATTGAACCATCGGCTTGGTTCAATGTTTGGTTCAACCAAGCAGTTCATTCAGATGGTTCAAAGGAGCAGTTCAAATGCAAAAGTTCAAAGAGCCTCTTGAAGGACAAAGTGCCCTTATGGAGGGCACTTGGATGACAAAAGTACCCTTCGGAAGGGTAATTTTCAAAGAAGCCTCAAAAGGTGAATTCTTTCAGATTTTTGTTTAAGGCATTTGAAAAAGACTAAGGCAAGAAGCAATTCCTTTGGACTTTTTGTCTGAAGGAATTACTTTAGACAAAAAGTCTTAAAGAATTCAGAGAAGCTGCAGGCAGAAAGCCTGAAGAAATAACCAAGGAAAAAGTGATAGGAACAATTTTTGTGGACTTTTTGCCTGTAGGAAATTTCCATGGACTTTTTGTCTGTGGGAAATTTGTCCAGGGAAAATGCCTGCAGGAAACCCGCGAAAGGCCACCAAAGGACCCCGAGGGTAGGTGCCCTTGCAGGGGACCTTCAGGAAGATGTAAAATAAGAAGCCCAAAGGATATTTAAATACCGCCCAAAGGGCAAATTATTTTTAGGAAAGTGCCAAACAGAAAAACCAAAGAAGGACCAAGGGGTGACGTGCTTGAAGACGTCAAATTCAACACAACGAACTAGCCATTGAAAACATAGTGATGGGTGCGTGAACGCCAATTTTAAAGCTCATAAAATAGCCATTGATTCTTTGAATCTATAGACCTGAATGCATTCATAGATTTCAAGGCCAAGACTAGTAGAAAGCGAGGAAGGAACAAAATAACAAATTGAATCTAGGACCCAATTCAATTAACCAAAAAAGGAGGAACGATGAAGGTAGGATTAGATCACCAGGTGGACATTGAAAGTTGCAAACTTTCCATAGGGTGACTTGTTTCTATGCATTTATAAAATAAAATGGGTAAATGCCCCTAAGTTCCAGCCTGTCTTCTTAATAGATTCCAATGCAACATGATGTGTTACTGTTTTCAAGTCCTTCTTGAAGAGGCTATCTAAGGGACTCTCTTCTATTGTAAATGGATCTATTTTTGACAATCAGAATGAAACTCTGCCCAAATTGAAAGGCACTTCTGAGACTTTGAGCTCAATTTGTTTATCATATTTTGTTTTTGGAATAAGAAAGCAAGTGATTTTTTAGACTTTGTGCTATAATATCTTTGTTGTTGAGGAAACTGTTCTTATGTCTTTTTCCTTAATATATCTTCTGTTCCTTTAATTCAACAAGCAGAATTAGTGACAATAGTCAAGAAGGTGTCCTAAAGAGTCAACTTTGGAGAGACTTTGTGCCCCCATAATTGCCTTTAGTGTGTTTTATTTTCATTTCTGTGTAAAGGACTTTGGGGTGACTTTATGCCCTTATTGTCCTTCGTATCTTACTCTTGAGTAATTCAGGTGGAGACTTTGTGCTGCATCTCGATTTGCTAGTTATTACATCCTTTGTTACATTTTTCTATTACTACCTGGAGTATTCTTGTGGCTTGTTGAATAGTACTTCTGAAAGAAGAGGAGTGCTTTCTGTCATTTTCCTTGAGTTTCTCCTTTGATCTACACACATCATCTCTGAAGAAAGAGAGATAGATGGTTTGTCCTACCCTTGAGTATTATTTTCTATTTATATATATATATATATATATATATATATATATATATATAGGGAACCTCCCCTTGATGAGAGGAGAGATTAGTCCCCTTCTGATGTGGTAAATCTACACATTTGGATGACTAATCTTCCTACTTTGGCTGATCATACCTTTTTTATTTATTAGTACACTGATCGACAAAATATTCAACCAATAGATACCAAGGCTCTTGGTTGGTTTGGTTTGAGAAGGTGATTTATCACTTGGGGTTTGGATGCCTTAGATAGTTGAGGGATTGGTAAAAGTTATTATTGGTTTAGTTGATAGGGTAGGATTTTGGATAGTGGAAGTGGTGGATTGGAATACTAAAAGTATGGTTAAAGGTTCTTGCTTAGTGATATAAAGTATCCCTAATTACTGCCAGAAGGTTACTCGATCCATGTCAAGGTTGGAGATAAATTCTATTTTTTGCACTAGCTTAGAGAATGGTTTGTAGGTTGGTTTGGTTCTTTGAATAGTGGACCTAAAAGATAAGCCCATAGGTTAAGACACAGGGATGCTAACCTTGTCCTCTTCCTCAATCAAAGGATACAAGGCTGAGATAGGTGGCTCCTCTATGGTAGGAGTGGACATGGGGATTACCTCCTTGAGAATTATCTCTGAGGGAGGGGTGGGTTGCTTAGTAGTTAAAGGTGAAGGTGAGGTGGTGATGGTTGGTTGTCCTGATATGTCAATTGAAAGGGAGGCTAATGGATCCACTACCTCAATAAGTGAGGGGGAAGAAGATGGCATTTCCTTAGTTTGAGTGTCTGAAGGAAGGGGAAATAACTCCACTATCTTAATAGATGGAGGAGGTGGAGGATCAAAAGATTGGGTACTAAGTGGGTTGGTAATGAGTGCGTTAAGGACCATGTTAACCATGCGAGTATCATGAGAACACTCAACGTTGTTATTGTTATTCTTGGTAGGAGCATGGTTTGGGAAGGTTTGCTTGAATATATCAAGGTTTTAGTTTGATGGTGCATTGGGGTTGTCCAATGCGAGCTCCTCTTTATCAATGAGGGATTGGACAAGGCTCTTGAAGGTGTTGCACCTACTAATGTCATATCCTATTACCTGATGAAAGGAACACATATCATTCTAATTATACCAATTAGGGGCAGGATAAGAAATATTAAACTACTGAGGAGGTTTGATAGGAGGAAGTTGATTGATGTTTGATTTCAATAACTCCTCCAAGATGGAAGCATGGTATTCTTCAAGTAGATTAAATTGATTTTGGTTACCACAATTATGGTTCCTCATGTTTTAATTTGAGGAACTAGAGGAATTTGGTTGGTTGAATGATGGTGGAGGAGCGGCTTTAAGGACCATGACATTCATAGTTCCCTTGCCCTTGCATTGGTATTGGACTAGCTTTTGGTTTGGAAGAAGAGGGCTCATTAATTTTATAGGTTGAGTTCTTGTTTTTGAGATTTAACTTTCCTTCATCAGTGGCTCAATTATCTAACTTATATGTCATGGTAAAATCTTCATCAAAGGTTCAAAACCTTTGGACATGTAGTGTAGAGGGGATACGCTTGGCACATGCCTAAGCAAAGATCTCTATGAGTTTAGGTTGAGGTAGGGAGAAGGAAAGTTGGTTAATTATGATCCTCCAATGAGCTAAAAAATTGGAAATGGATTTATCCTCAAACTACCAAATAGAGTATAAGTTGGTGATAGAAACTTTCTTGGAGACATTGATTGAAAAGTGGTCCAAAAAGGTTTGAGCTAGTTGGGTGAAGGAGAAAAGGGAGTGGTTGGGTGTGGCACTATACCAATCTAATGTCAAACCAGCTAGAGACATAGGTAAGGTATGGATAATAAGGGAATAATCATAAGTGATGAGATAAAAATCATGCCTAAATGCCCTAAGGTACTATTGGAGATCCTCCATGCTTTGAAATTTAGAGAACTTGGGAAGTTCCCATTGGGGAGGATATGGCTTGATAGGTATGGATGGGATAATTATAGATTTGGTCATATGATAAGATGTTGTGAGCACCCAAAATAGATGAATATAAGGTGGTAATATTTTCCATAAACATCTTTATTAGGTGTGATTGGGGTTGTGCACCTGAAAAGTTATAAGATGCATACTGATGTGGTAGTTGGGAGACATACTGATAGTGGGTAGAAGGTTAGGAGGATGAACCATATTGGTAAGTGGATGCCAATGTTTGGGTGGAAGATACATAAGGGTAATTAGAGGTAGGTGGTTGGGTAGTGGGTAGGGGTACATGCCCTTATGGGTTAGGGATGTAGCCAAAGTTTGGTGTAAGGGGTGTTTGTTGGATGGGAGTGGTAGTTGGCTTGGTGACTGATGGAAGGGTGGTGACATTTGTACTGATCTGTGGCAAGGTAGAGGGTATGGACACCACAAGGATTTAAATTATAGTAGTGGTTGAGGGATTGGGGGTAGCTAAAAGAAGGCTGGTAGTGCTAGAGGAAGGCATTCCTATTATGGAGGAGGGGGTGGTAGGAGTGGAAGGTATAAGGTTAGCAGTAGTTTAGGTTGGTTGGTTTTCTATGGTAGTCTCAAAGGGGTTGTTGGTTGATAAGGAATATTGGGTAATCAATGGTTGGGTAACAACCATGGTGATAGAGTTACTTTGCATGAGGTGGGGAGCCATGCTATAAGGTAGATCTATGAGTGGGATTGAAGCCAGGATACAGTAAGACATGGTGGTAAGATAATGTTGCAAGGATATAGGATTGTTATCTAAAAAAGTGGAAAAGTTTGCATCTCCTTGATGAACCTCTTGAAGGAAGGTAGGACTTCTCAAGGGATGGGGATAATCTATTGGTTCATAGATGTAGTCCATATATGAAGAGGTAGGTTAGCTTGGTGATGGGTTTTACTCTGTAAGGTCTCTTCGTTGCTGGAGAGTGAGAATCATATGAGATAAGGGAGATAGAAAGCACAAAAAAAATCACCACTCAAACAAAGAAAAGACAAGAAATGATTAAATAAACTAAATCACACTTTAAATATATGTTAAGCCCTAGAGTTTTAATTAATCTCACTTTTGGCTTATGCCTTAAGAAAGTGTGTGACTAAAATTGGTTTGTAGAGAGGGTACTAGAAAGGAAGTCCAGGGTTGGTTTTAGGTTGTGTTTAGGCTCTCAAAGGGAATCTATATTGGAATCAATACAAAGCTTAGTATTGGGGCCTACCACCTCACTTCACACATCACAATGATAAGGGTGTTGACTGCTTAGCCAATATATATTGATATCCAAAGTTTATACTTAACTAGAGAGATCCCCTTGGTAATAACCTCTAAGTAAGATCATCAAAAAAGGGTAAGGTTACTGATAGGTGATGAAATCCTAGTTGGGCCTTATCTCAAGTTTGTTTGATGTTTAATTGATGAAAGTGGTTTGGTTGAGTGTGTGCAACAAAGAGTGAAGCTACAGTAGATTACTTGGATTTTAAGTTAAGCTATGTGAACTAGAATTTCAAGCAGTTGATGTACGCACTTAATTCTAATCCCAAAATAAACTTTTGATTTCATTAATGAGCATAGAATAGAGAGAGAATGCAAGCAAAAAATAACCCAAGTAAAGACACAAGGGTCCCATCGATCATGCTAGAATGTTTCATGGAATTTTTTGCTTATTATTGGAAAAAGGAAGAAGGAGAAACTAAGTATGGGTATGGTTGAAAAACTGATTTGATTGTGCGTGTGTTGAATCAGTAGATTGTCAAGAGATCCTCTTTACCTTGGGAGGATGACCTACAGATAAGAAATTACTAAAGAAAATTTGTTTGTTAGATAGATAGTTGAGTGGATTGCCTAGGGATATCTAGATCCTGAAAGTAAGAGCTTCCTCAGGGGCTATAAATCCACATGTTTTAAGTAATTAAGTTTATAAAATAGAATACAAAGTACTTGCATTAATAGTAAAAAGGTACTAAAATTGAACACAAGAATGCTTGCTTAAGAAATAGATTATAAATGATTAAAATAGTGATAAACTAATTAATAATAGTGCTAGATGGTTGTGGTTTGCTTCAAAAAATCAAAAAGGGTTTTATTAATAAGTAGGGTCACAAAAAATTAAATTTGATTGGGGGTAGGTAGGTGAAAATAGCTTGATAGATTTTATTACCATAGTGATCATCGATGGTTGGGCTGACTGTCAGTGGTTAAGGTGACCATCGATGGTTGAGATGGCCATTGATGGTTGGATAGACCATCAAAAATTGAGACAATCATCGATAGTTATTTTATGTAGATCTAGGTTGGTGAAAAGACTAATGAATGGGATCTTAAGTGAGATTATGTGAGATGGGTTGGTGATGGGATGGATGCAAAAAGAAAATAATGTAATTGAATGTTGACAATCAAGTACTTATCCCACAAAAAGCTGGTCGGGTGATTGATTGAGGTGGTTGACCCGTTGGTAGAGTCTGACATGATTTTGATATAGTAATGATACTTAGAACTTTGGTAGAGTTGTGATGGCAAGTTGAATCTATGATATGGTAGCTAGTTCATTATATTGTTGATGATGATTGACCTACAAAAAGAGAATTTTGGATGCATAAGCTCTTGATAACAATTGTAGATGATCTTCACCTCTCTGATCCTCTCTTCTTATAGACAAGGTAAGAGAGTTGTAATAAAACATAAATTGGGCTTCCTAATTTTAACTCACACATGCAATGGTTTGCAACTGGATTTAGATGAGTTATATTTAGAAAAGAAAGGTAGACAAGTTTGCATGCTGGTGGTTAAGGAGGTGCACCCTGACCGTCGACGATCAACCTGATCGTCGATGCTCGAGGGTGAAGGGTAAAAATAGGTAAAAGCTAGGGTTAAGCTAGTTTGGTCAAATTGACTGTGGGTTAAGTTAGGTTAGGGATCAAAAGTCAAAATTGGTCCCAAGGGGTGTACAAGGGTATTTTGACACTTGAAATCATGGTGTGCAGATTTTTGGTGTCTACACGATCGAATAATATGAGGGAGTTGATCAATTCGTTATTATCCTCCATTATGTAAAGATAAATTGACAAGAGATAAATAAGTCAAAATAAATTACTTTTTATACATACAAATTTTTATGGAATCCTCATAAGATATTTATAGTTATGATAGTTTTTTTGAAAATATTTAATACACACATGAATGTAAGCACATACACACACACATACATATTAAGGTTAGTTGTTTTTGTGAAATATTAATTGAAAAAATAAAGAATATTAATGTTTTTTATTCATGGGCAATAGTTAAATTTACATCCCTTATATATGTTATTATAGCTACACAAAATAATATATATTAAGGTTTATGTCAAATCAAAGAATAATCAAACTATTTTAATTTGTGTCATGATCTTAAACAATAAAAATATAAAAAACAACAAACCTTAATGACTAAAAAAATTGCAAATCAATGTATTATGATATGTATGTACATGTGTGTGTGTGTGTGTGTATGTGCGTGCGCGCGCACGTGCTTCAATGAATACTTTAATTATTATTCAATAGATTCTTATGAAAATGATATATTTGTGTATAGATTTTCTTAGATCTATATGAACTCTAATGTATATTTTTAAATTAAAAATTGAATTTATAATTTATTTTTATTTACATGCAAAATGAAATCAAATACTTATAAGGAAAACAAAAGTAGGATACATAAAAATGAGTGCACTTTAATCATATTTGACTACACAAGTTTCTTCAGATTGTACACATACATTGTACATTATTTGAAATGTAAACCAAAGTTTTAATTACATATTTTTGTTTCATTTTATTCTCATGTATTTTAGTCATTATTCAAATGACCTCCACAAGTTATCATTACACAAATATATCAATCAATCATATATTTTTTATAATAATTACTAGGTAAGAGGCCACTTTAACATACAAATACTGTAAACATTTGCTAATTTATACTTATATATTTCACCCATGTATAATTGTAACATGATATCTATATTTAAAATTTTAAAGTATATTTTAAATTGCAATTCTTTTATTAATTAAGCATCATGCACATCTAACATCAAACTTATTTTGGACAATTGTTTTTACCATTCACTGAAAAACATCTTTTTATATTACTTATTTTTATTCATTCAAATACTTATTTTGCATAAATATTTTTTCCATTTACTTTCATGAATTTTTATATGTTATTAGACCCTTCTCATAGTGGTTGTTGGTAAAATCCATTCATGAATTTAAAC
Source organism: Torreya grandis (assembly GCA_037957365.1). Taxonomy (NCBI): domain Eukaryota; kingdom Viridiplantae; phylum Streptophyta; class Pinopsida; order Cupressales; family Taxaceae; genus Torreya; species Torreya grandis. The sequence goes on from JARHVA010002644.1 coordinate 793,007, forward strand.
CCCATATTCGACCATTCAAAATCATCAAGAATGTTTATAAATTTTTTTACAATTTATAGATATATCCCAAATTCCAATAACATGAGATGATTACAAGTTTTTGCAACAGATTCCCAACCCTCAAGTAGTCACATTATAATACAATTTTGATTCCACATAGATGTTGAATTGTCATATTCTAATTAGAAATAATAAAATTTAAATATTTGTATATGAAACACTATATAGATCCCAATAGAAAATCTTGATTAGATAATAGTAAATTCTCAAATTTCTAGGTGTTGTACTACATAGATCCCAATAACATGAACAAACACACACACTTGATGTCAATGAGCAAATATATACACAATAGCTTTGCATTGAATTCTTCAAATTAAATAAAAATACATCCAATCTAGTCTTTTAGGCCCTTTTGAAAATAAGGGTACTTTTCAAAATAGTGACCCATTTTATTTGATTGAAAGATCAAAGATGACAAATGGTATTATAAAATTGGCCTTTTCAATTATATATATATATATATATATATATATATATATATATATATATATATATATAATATTATTTCTACATCCTTTTTATACTCTTAGTTGAGAAAATGTCTTAGCTTGACATGTTTTGTAAGAAAGGAAAGAAGACAAGTGAGAAAAATAAAGATGAGAAATATTATTTGGGTGTTAATTGTAGATGATATTTTGTGATTATGTAGCACCTCAATCTTGTACACTTTCTAAATTTATAACCTGGTTGTTCCTCTTCATTCTATACATACCTTGATTCTGTAAGCCTCACATCTGCTCTATCTTATGCCCCTTGACCTATCTCTTAGTCTGATTAGCCTTATATTGATGACATAGACATCCCATCTTACTTAGAATACATAAAATATACTTATACCTCTGCAAGTTCTGAGCCTGTGTCTACTCTCCTTCTCACTGAACACTAATGTTTAGGATAAATAATAACATTGACGTTATTGTCTTGGATTGATGCAAGTGTCCAATGCTCTAAAGTCATCTAATTTTTAAATGAAACATATTATAATGTTTAGTCTATGTGATTTTATGGGAGTTATCTCTTGATATGATTGGTATGTTTATACAATATGAACCCTCACTCATTCACCATTTAAAAATCAAACTAAAAGAGCACTCAATAATCACTCAAGTTACCAAAATATTTTCTATTCTACCCTATTCTGATATCAGTCAAAAGAACAATGCAACTAAAATTTTGAAGTACTAAAATAGTAGTCATAAAGTCATATCTGTCAAGTTACAAGCTAGGTCACTGTTCTACTTGATTTACACATTGCATGATTCACACATAAGCCAACATGCAGGGGAGAACTAAATGAGTCTAAGGCTCTCTTCTAGACTTTTGGTTATCTAGGCAATACCATTTGATAATGGGGTCATTATGGGTTAGATTGATACCATGTGCCCACTAACCCATTTTCCCCCAAGGTCACATTGAAGATGGAAAGCTAAGTTTTTTCCATTTCACCAAGAGAAAATAGTCCATGACAAAAATTTGAATGCACTAGAATGAAGATGAAGTCAAAACCATAAGCATCCAAGTGGTCACATCCTATTTCAATAAATATTCTGTATAAGAGACTAGTGTTGATGTAACCATCCCAGGCTAATACAAGTGTCTAGAGAGCCAGAGGCCCCATATCCAAAATCTGATGACTGATCCAAGATTATCTTTCTACCTACTTTTTACCTGAACTAGATCTAGCATTGTAATAGCATTGGAAGCAACTAAGTACTCTCTTTTATGTCATATATCTATATATATATACATATACATATATATATATATCTATATATATATATACATATACATATATATATATATATACATATATATATATATATACACACACACTCACACACACACACACACACATATACATACATACATACATATATATATATATATATATATATATATATATATATATATACATATACATATACATATACATATACATATACATATACATATATATATATACATATACATATACACACACACACACACACATATATATATATATACATATACATATATATACATATACATATATATACATACATATATATATACATACATATATATATATATATATATATATATATATATATATATATATATATATATATATATATATATATATATATATATATATATATATATACATATATATATATATGCATATATGCATATATATATATATATATATCATATTTATACTTTAGCATATGGTATATATGAGTTTAGCACATTAATTAGCCTACTATAGATATGATATTCACTCTTGTGTCTTATCACTTATATATCCTTAACCCTTTTTAACCAAGTAAGGATAGCTTTTTATCCAAATTAGGGTTAAACATTTGGTGGACCTGATGTGAATGCAAATTTTTTTTTGATCTAGGGGTTCCAAGCCTCTTAGGGTTTCAACTAGTTGTGATAGATTTTCAGATCTAAAGCTTTACCTTAGGGTTTTACCTCCTCTAGTCACAAGGGCTTCATGTGCATATGCTTACAAGGGGATTCTTCCTTGATCAAAATATTTCATCCTACAAGTAGGTCCATTTCAAAATTACTAAGAGGTATTTTCTACTGATATTATTATATGCAAAAACCTCTTTTTTTCTCCAAAATTTGGTACAAATTTTTCAATTTACTATTTTTAATAAATATTAACATAAAAGGTGAAAGGTGTAATTATTTTGAAATTAATTTATGTGTTTTGTAAAAAAATAGATGGTATTTAAAAACCACTCTTAGATCTCTGAAACATATTTTTGATTCATCAAAAATTTTGATTCTTTATTTAGAATATTATAGGGTTTGTCTGTGAAGCATTTCACATTGTTTAGCATATTTATGATTCATATTAAATAAAAATTAAACTTACTAAGAGAATTTTCATAAATATGTTGATATAGACAAAAACCATTTTTATTTTGCCAACATATTGTATTAATTTACCAAATTTAAAAAATTACTATTTTTAGTAAATTTAGATCTACAGGTCATACATGTACTTTTATTTCCCTATTTTTATGGATTCATCCCATTTCCTATTTTTATAAAAAACCCTATCTCATATTTATAAAAAAATTAGCCAATGTCTTAAAATTATTATATCCTTATTGTAATGATGATTAATCCTTGGCATTTGTTTCTCTTGCTTATCTTGTTCTTATATCAATTTTCAAAACATTTCAAATGGATACAAAGAGGATACTTACTCATAAACCTAAGGATGGTGATAAATCTTATCCCTCTAACCAATTATAAGCTATCACATATCCAATTGGTAAGGTGGCTAACCCTAAATTTTCAAATGAGGTAATCAATCTCAAATACCTAGTTTGTGCTTGTAAAGCCTTAAAAGATCAAATCACCAGTACAATAAAGTTAATAAAAGAGTTAAAAAATCATATTGCATACATGAATAACCCACATCATACTATTGATGAAATCACACACTCTCCATTGATATCAGAATCTCATAGATATATTTAGTTGCCTATTGCTTGTGGTACACGTGTGGTGACCACAACCATATGGATATTAGACCATGACCCCCATTTGACATTAAAGCATAGACAAACATGGTTAGATGATTGGAAAGCCAAGTTGGATACTACAAATATGTGTGTTACATTTCTTGATATGGGCACAAATATTTATATACCACATGATGGATATGATTATTTTCCCACACCGTTAGCTTCAGGGAAGCCATTGGACAAGTATATTAAAGAATAAGAAATCCATCATCATAAAAAACAATTGAAACATGTTTTTAAAAATGGTCCCACACATTTCGATGATGACAAATTCCTTGATTGGAACTCTTAAATTTCCACACAAAATACCAAAAAAATATAAAACATTCAAAAAACCAAAAACACTTTCAGTACCTAAATGTTCTATTGGTCCTTGGAATCTATTTTTTAATTTCATGTTGATAATTAACCTATCATTTAATCCTACATACACATACACAAGAATACATAGATACATGACACACTTGTGGGTGTTAGGCCTTCCTTATACTCACATCACCAGGATGTTGGGGGCATCCATATTCTAGGATCTCGATACATAGGGTAAATGATTCGATGATCACTCTACATTATCATGTTTGATATTACATATGTAATTACACATGCCTATTATCCATGATTATACATTACAAAAAATACTTGATATGCTATGTACTTGACATTTTTTACTAACACATTTGATCCATGGGCCACTATGACATGTTTATGTTGGTTGTTTTTTATTTTTCTTTACACGCATCTTTGAGTGTTTTGCCTTACTATTTCCTTGTTCGAACATTTGAATATGCTATGTTGTATGTAACCCTATGCCTATGTTTAATTTATTGTAAATTTTAATATGTCATTCCTTACTTTTATGGACATTTGACTAAGTCATGTTCATTCAATTTTACGACATCAAACATGCCCCTTATTTGTGATCTTATTGGACCATTGCCTTTTGACTTGATTTTGAGTGCTCTTGTGTGTGTTCTTGTTTTCTTTTTGAGATTATACTATTACTATCTAGATGTTTTCATGATCTGTATCATACATCTTAGGCCTATGTGTGATTAGATTGGTTCTATGCACTTCAATGATATATTTACCTAGACATGTTTCCTGTATATTATACATGGTTATATTCATAAATTTGTAGTTGTCTTACCCTTTTGAGATGAGTTAATTACTAGATACTATTTATCCCTTACCTCAAAGGAGGGGTCATATTAGTGGGGGCATGTCATGGTGTCATGGCTTCCACATTTTCACAGTTCTCAGATTCAGTGGGGGCATTCTTTGGAAGCATGTTCTCCACACTCAGACAGTATATGGTACTTATACTAGTTTTCAGATTCAATGGGGGCATGTCATGATGACATGCCTTCTACACATTCACAATTTTTAGATTCAGTGGGGGCATGTTTTGGAAGCATGTTCTCCACACCTACTCAATATTTAGCATCTATAATTTACTGTAGGGGCATGTTTTGAAAACATGGCCTCCAAATTTATACTTATATCAATTTTATATTTCTCTCTATATAGTGAAGGCATGCTTTGGAAGCATGTCTTCAACACTTACATAATTTTTTGAATTGGCCAAAGCACACAATTATATGATTCTAATACACATTTATGATATAATTATAAAAATGGTACCATTTTTACACATAATTTCAGCATGAGACAAATCTAAGGTGCATATGCTATGTAACATGTGCTATTATTACAAAATCAAAATCAAAATCAAATTCCAAAACTATTACACATACTGATACCCAATAGACTTTAACAAGCCAATATACTATAGTAGTTGGTTCACATTTTGGCATGGTTAGGGTGATTAAATCACTCAATATTTCCAAGTTTTCTATTTGTAATTGATCATCCAAACTCACTAGGCTATGACTATTGTTGGGTTACACAGTTGGGCCAATCTCAACTACCAGGTGGAAACTCACTTTTGCTCTAAAGTTGAGGGCATATGCCTTCAAATATATCTCTCCCCCTCTTTCTTTGATATATTCACTTTGAATATTTATCTACATTTATCCTAAAATTAGTTTTAGAGCCTTATAATGACACATATTTTTACAAAAACAACTTTCCAAAGGCAAGGTGGTTACATCGACACACATCTGTATTGCTAAACCTTATTCTTTCAATTTAAATTTCAATTTATTTAAAGTACTTTTGATTCATATTATATGCATTGATTATAAATTGTAACATGCTCTTGGTTATAGGTCATTCACTAGCAAATCACTCAAACCCAGCTCTAGCAAAGCACTCAAATTCAACTCAAGCAAAGATAATGTGTGTATACACACCTAGGTACTTATTCCTTTATTTTAAACTAGCAATTTAATTACTATATTAAAGAGGGGATAAATGTAGTTGATATTTTGTGATTATGTAACACCTCAGTCTTGTACACTTGAAAAATTTAGACCTTGGCCATTCTTCTTAGTTCTATGTATGCCTTGCTTCCACAAGCCTCCCATTTGCTCTATTTTATGCCCCTTGGCCTATCTCCTAGTTTGAATAACCTTATATTGATGACATTGACATCTCATATTACATAGAATACTTAAAATGTACTTATCTTATACATATGCAAGTTTTGAGCCTATACCTACTATCGTTCTCCTTGGACACTAACATCCATGATAGATAATAGTGTTGACATTACTCTTCTAGCCCGATGCAAGTGTCCAGTACCATAAAGTTATCTTGTTTGTAGATGAAACATATTACAATGGTCAACCTAAGTGATTTTATTCAAGTTATTTCTTGATAAGATTGACATAAATACAATATCAACCCCCATTCATTCACCACCTAGCAAACAAATCAAAAGAGCACTCAAGAAGCACTCAAGTTACCAAAAGCTTTCTTATTCTACCCTATTTTAATATCAGTTAAAGGAATAGTCCAGGTACAATTTGAAGTATTAAAGGAGAAGTCATAAGGTTATATTTACCAAGTTACAAGATAGGTCATTATTGCACTTGATTTACCCATTACATGATTCACACAAAAGCCAACACATAGGGGAGAACTACATGAATATGAGGTCCTCTTCTAGAGTATTGGCTATATAGGTAGCATTCTTTGATAATGGCATTATTATGGGTTAGCTCGACACTTTGTGCCCACTAACCCATTTTCCCCCAAGGTCATATTGAAGATGGAAATCTAGAATTTTACCATTTCATTAGGAGTGATAGTCCATGACCCATATATAAATGCATCAGAGCAAAGGTAAAGTCAAACCCAAAAGCATCCATGTGGTCAAATCCTATTTCATTGAATACTTCATACATGACATTAATGTCAAACTCAAACACTAGTGTCGATGTAACTGTCCCAGGATAATGTAAGTATCCAAAGATCTAGAGGCACCATGCCTAGAATCTGATGACTAATCTAGGACTATCTTCATGCCTATTTCCTATCTGTACTAGGTCCAAAACTATATTAGCATCATAAAAAAATAATTACTCTCTTTTATGTCATTTATATGTCTCACATAGCTATACTTTCCATTAATAACCCATCTCAATTTAATAAATTTAGCATATGGTACATCTGAGTTTAGCACATTAATTGGCCTAATGCAAATTTGATATTCACCCCTGTGCCCTATCATTTCTATATCATTAACCCTTTTTACCTAAGTAAGTATAGCCTTTTATCCTAATTAGGGTTAAACACTAATTTATTATTGGATGGTTAAACATTCAAATTGTAAATACATGTGATGTTTACATATTTGGGTAACACATATGCAAAGAATATGGATTTTTTTCATTTTATTCTCCTCTTTGTGTTGATGGATTAAACATTACTGGAAGATAGCGCTGATAATAGATGTTAGTATTTTTTTCCTTTGTAATCCCCATTTCAAGATGGCTATCATACAAATTCTTCCTTTTGAGATCATATAGTCTCATGGGTATCTAATGTTGCCATAATTTAATCATTAGTAGGTGTGATAATATCTTGAGTTTAATAGTGTTGTTATCGATTAAGTCTTGAATCTTATATCTAAAATCAAAGCATCTATTAGTTGAGTTCTCTACGCATCTATGTAAATCATAGTATACATTGATATTAAAATCCTTAAGTTGTGGCATTGTCATATCAAACTCTATAGTTGGAGGGAAAGATATCAAATTTCACTTGAGTAAATTTTGTAACACCTTATGAGAAGGTTTCGGTAATCATTTAAATCACCTCCATTGAGGAGCCAACAGGATAAGCATAAGTAGGTTAAAAATTCCATTGGCTATTATTTTAGCTTTATTATTAGTATTGTTAGCCTTGGATCTAAAAGGTGGTTTGCTTTGAAACATAGTGTTAAAATATTTACAAGGGTTAGTCCTATAATTATTCATGGAAATAAGTTTGACCTCATAGTCTTTGATTATATGGCGCATGTCATCAAAAGATTGGAAGTGTTTTAACATAGTAGATTCGTTTGACTTTGTTTGCACCTATGTTGAGCCTTAAATAGTCTAAAATTTGTATACAGGTCATTATTATTCTCAAAACCCTCTCTTTGTAAATTTTAATTATTTTATAAGCTTCATTTACTATAATTACATCTATTTTTATTATTTATTTGGGTTAAAATGTTTTGATTTAAATTGTACATTATTTATGGGTTAATGTAGTGCGTGATGATGTAAAACCATTTTGCCATATTACCATAGAAAATAAATAAATAATTGTTTACTTTTACAAGCATTCACACTCATAGCTTTCATAGAAGTCATGCATAACACACATATAATAAGGAAATAAATGAGTTGTGAATGATAGCATAGTGAATAAAAATACTATTTATGCATGATAGTAGAGGAAAACCCTATAGAAAATTATGGAGTGGTATTTAGTTAATGATGGTTTAGGTTAAATAATGGGTGACATAATATTCAATCATATATAACTAAATGAATAAACTACCAGAAATAGTTATGATTTAATGAAACTATGTGCCCAAATTTTGGTGAATATATATTTTTTATTTTTTGGAAAACATCTCTAGAGATATGCCACATTTGGGTTACCCAAGGAAGCACGGGTATCTCTTCCACCAAAAAAAAGGCCTAGGGCTCACACATAACCTTCCCCCTTTGGCATGCTTAGAGAGCATGCCTAACCAAAACATAAGTAGTCACCAAGTTGTGCATGTAGGGGATGTAAAAACCAAAAAGATTAAAATATTTTGGCTCATGCAAAATCAAGGTCAAAAGAGAACAAACATGATTCAAATAAATACCAAAATTAGAAGCATGCTTAGTATCACATGGATCCATGGAGAAGAAGCCCTTGACTAATTAAGGAAATCCAAACCTAAAAACAACCTTCTGAATAAGAAAGTAAATCCTCAAAAACACTTTGACAATCAATTTTTCCATTGTCCAGAGCTAAAATATACAAGATATCATTCCTTAGCTTAGCTAACCACCATAGAAGAGGAGGGCCAAAACCTTTAACCTTTGATTGGCTAAGAGCCCAATTGGCAAGAGCATCCACAACTTTATTGAAACCTCTAAGAGTATGAATAAAAGAGCCTATCAAAATTATTTTGAAGTCATTGAATTTTGTTGAGAATTTTGAAAATTCTCTGGTCTATGGATATATTAGAGATAGAATCTAATAGCATCTTAACCCAAAACTTAGAATCAACAACCAAGTAGGCTTTATTCCATCCCACCTTTCAAGCATTTTTAAGACCCTCCACAATAGCTTATACTTTATCTGAATTGTTGGTGGTAATCCCAATTCTGATGAAAAAAATAAAGTAATAGAATTATCCAAATCCATACCAATTTCTTTAATGCTTGCATACCCAAGATTTTCCCTTGATGCCCCATTCATAAAAACCCTATTCATCCCCAGGATGAGAATCAAGGAATGACCCTTTCATCTAGAATTTTCTTGGAGTTGAGATAGAGATGGATCAATGTGAAGAGCATGAATAATAAGCATCCAACCCTAAGAAGGATCTGAAGGAAGTTTTGTCAAGTGTAAAATTGATTCTTTAATATTAGCAAGAGAGTGCTGTCAGACCTAAACACTTTTTCTTGAAGATTCTTGTATTTCACTCCTTCTATGTATTACATAAAATGCAATAAACCTAAGCACAAAGAATCTGATCAAAGATGACATCAAATTAAAAAATGTGGCTCCAATCCTGAAGAGGTTTAATCAAGAATATAAAAGGAGTCAATGGAATTCTCAAAAGGTACATGAGATGTTACCATTGCTTGATAATGAAATGACAAAAAAAGAAGAGATGAGAAAAATTTTCCTCATGGTCTTTACAAAACACACAATTAAAGGGGCCATTAAATTCCCTTTTCATAAGTTGATCACCTGAAGTACCCTACCATGTAGGAGAATCTAAAGGAAAAATATGACTTTATGCTATAAATTTTGATGCCATAGTTGCTTTAAAATATTTTAAGAGGCTGATCTAAATATTGACAAAGACAATAATAACCATTATCCATTTTATAGTTTCTATTTCTCTAGCCTCCCCAAGCTAGCAAGTCATCCTCATCAAAACTAGAAAGATCTCTATTTTTTTAAAATATGAATAAGTTAGAATTTATAATATGAGGAAATTGGAATTAGCCATTTTTAGGAGAAATACACCCCCTTTCAAATTCCCACTCTCTAATAGGCTTAGTAAAATACTTATCCATTATTATCCAACATGTTTGATGCATTTGTTCCATAAGAGTATGAAAGTGGGGATATTGTTCAACAATAGAGGGATGACCATCTCAATAATCGGTATAAAAATAGGCATTTTTACCATTATTTATTATCTAAAACAACTTATTATTAATCATAGACTCACCAATTTTAAGAACCGTCAACATTAAAGAACCTTTCGAGGGAAGGGAGAAACAAACTATTTGATCAGGCAACTTATTTTATACATATTTGGCTCTCAAATATGTATAAGATGATAGAAAATCTTAGTATCTAAAGCTTGACCATTTAGATGAGTTGAGTGAAAACCCAAACCCCCTTGATGCTTGGGGAGACAAAGTGTGGTCAATTTCACCAGAGACCATTTTTTAATAAGCTAAGGCCCTCTCCATAAAAACCTTTAGAATATTTGGTCCATCTCTTTGAATATAGATTTGGGAACATGTAGGATGGAAGAGAAGAAAATAGGAATAGTTTACAAAACATTTTTGATCAAGGTGATTCACCCTCCCATCGACAACCATCTATTAGTCCATTTAGAAATCTTAGTTTTCAGTCTATCTAGTAACCAGTTCTAGTTAGAAAGTCTAAAGAAGATGATAGAAAAGCTTAGAAGCTAAAGTTTATGCCAAAAGATGTGAAGGAAACTAAATAAGATGATAGAAAATCTTAGCAACTAAAGCTTGACCATTTAGATGAGTTGAGTGAAAACCCAAACCCCCTTGATGCTTGGGGAGACAAAGTGTGGTCCATTTCACTAGAGACCATTTTTTAATAAGCTAAGGCCCTCTTCATAAAAACCTTCGAAATATTTGGTCCATATCTTTGAATATAGCTTTGGGAACATGTAGGATGGAAGAGAAGAAATAAGAATAGTTTTCAAAACATTTTTGATCAAGGTGATTCACCCTCCCATCGATAACCATCTATTAGTCCATTTAGAAATCTTAGTTTTCAGTCTATCTAGTAACCAATTCTAGTTAGAAAGTCTAGATTATCTTAAGGGAACACATAGATAGGTGAGTGGAAAATAAGCTTTCTAGAAACAGAGTCTATCAATAATCATGGCTTCTTGTCTAGGAGTGGTATGAAAGAAAGAAATTTTAGACTTGTCTTCATTAATAATCTAGTCAATTACAGCCCTGAAAAGTTGTAATTTCTTGTTAAATTTCAATGCCTCTTTATTTATAGATTTACCTATGAGGGAGGAATCATCCACAAAATATATATGCATCAGTGGATTAAGACCCCTGGAAGGTGTAACACCTTCATTAATTTTGTTATTTATACCACTGAAAATAATTCTACCCAAACTTTCTACCAGGATGGGAGAAAGAGGATCTCCTTGTTGAATGCCTCTAGAAGTTCCAAAGGATTTTTTAGGACTCCCATTGATAAGAACAAAAAAAAACTGAAGAAATACAAACTTTCACCCAAATATCCCAATCCTCATAAAAACTAAAATGCTTTAGCATGCTTAAGAGGAAGGTCCAATCAACCCTATCATAAGCTTGATTAGAAATATTTATGTTTTAATTAAAATATGTATCCAAATTTTATTGAATGTCAATTAAAATATTTGAGCATGTTTGGGACCATTAAGACTAAAACAACTATTGATACTTGCCCAACTGTTGAATAATAAAAAAATAATCCAATCCAATGATGAAAATTGAATCCTTCCTAGCACTTTGAAGTGCTTCCAACCCATATTAAAAGTGCAATTTAAAAATCTTCAATTAAAAAATATATATTTCAAGTCAATTCTCATTTAGGATGGGACACAAATTTTATAAAATTCCAAAATAAGGTCTACAACTAGGAGTAATGAGTCACATCATCTTATAATGTTTATTTGTCAAAGATTGATAATCCTTAAGAGTCATCTTGATAACAACTCTAGTTAATAAGTGTACTGATAATAATATAATTTCACAGCAATAAAAAAACTATGGGTTGATGGGTGTACACAAAATAATTTAATTTTACAACAATCAATATGAATGTGAAAAGTTAAAATACAAATTACCCACTTCATTCTGTCATTCCCCATTCATATCTCAATCCACTATTTTTTTGTTTCCTTAGAATCTACATAAATATGGATAAATTTGTCCATCTCCCTGCCTTTCTCCTCTTCCTCTATATTTCTAGTAAGAAAGAGGTGTATTTTGTTGATATTTGTGTATTTCATTGGCATTCTAGTTCATAGATTTTAGTAGTATTAAGATAATCATTTTTTATGTTTTTTGATGTATTTTATTATATACTTTTAGATTTTAAGTACCATTGCACACTATACTACTGTATCATTTAAGATCATAACAATTTTAGTTGTAATTTATAGATCATAATTTTTTTTGGCATGCACATTACTTGTGATCTTTTTATCATATACAAAACATCTATTGATATGGATTTCGACTACATTGACACATAACTAACTTATGTAAAATGGATGTATTTTACATGGTATTCTCAACTATAATCTTGTTATTTTATCTAGTTGATATGATATTTAATTTTTTTATTACACACTAATTTAGTTGTGTAATTTTATATGATAAAAAAAATGTTTTTGTAAGGGTTTATTTTATATTTCCTAATTTATATTTGTAGTTGGGGTGGAAAATATCTTGATAGTGTTACATCTTGATTTCATCTTAAGTATTATAACCTTTGAATATATGGATTATTATGATTATCATCTGATTTTTATTGCTTTGATTTGAGTTTTATGACATATACTAGTTATGGAACAATGATATGTTGATTAGTTTACATGATGTGACAAATTTAATTTCTTATTTAAGTATATTATAGATCTATATTGTTTAGTTATAAATCATTAGATGATATACATGATGACTCAGACTAACTACTTACTTGTCACAAGGTGGATGCATGATTGATTCCACCCTTAAACCTTGATAAAGGGAGAACATCATCAGAGAGGATGACATAGATAGGATGATTACTGGATGACATAAGAACTATTATTAATCCAACACACACATCACAATAGAATAATTTATTTAACTCTCTGTTTGATCTGGATAGTTAGTTTATTTTTAAGTGCTAAAATACTTCTGCTATGATCATATTTTAGTTGATGCTTATGATGATTTGATTGTGTGATAGCATCTATGATTTAGTAGTGTATAGATATCATCATACAAATATTATTTTATGATCATCTAGTCAATGTAGACACTAATCCGGTTACTTAATTCGATGACAGGTTTTTAAGATATTCAATAAATATCATTATCTTGATTTAATGTATTTATATATATTAAATAGTCAAGGCATAAATTTAAGTCTTTTATTTAATTATTATATATGTATAATCCATTTACACAAGTATTTGATTAAAATAATTATTTTATAATAATTGGATTTATTAATTGCTATAGTTTATCTTTTTAAAGAGATAATTGCATGTTATAATTAAATTAAGAAAATTTAATTATCAAGATAAAGAGATAAGCCCTTTGCATGAAATCCATTGAAAATGAAGGTCCAAAATTATCCTTTTGAAAAATAAGTGGACTTAAGCTATTAATTAACATGACCTTGAGCAAAGATTAAAACCATATATGATTTCTAAATAAATAGAGCTCAAATTAAGCTATGGGATTTGATAGTAAAACTAAACACTTAAAGTAAGGATATTTTTCAATGAAAATAAAAAGAAATTAAATAAAGTTCTAAGTCAAGTTAATTGATTTTAAACTAAAAAAAGGGTAGAGTGGTGAATTGCATGGAAATGGAATCTTTTAAAAGATTACACCTTTTCTATTAGAAGGAAGATTATAAAAAAAGAGAAATTTAGACAAGAAGAGAGGCAGTGTAGAGCAAAAGGAAAGAGAGAGAAGGCAAGGGACGATGAGAAGGAGGAGAAATATAGTGCAGAGTGAAGAGGAAAAACATAGCAAAAAACAAGGGGGAGAAAAGCATACTCATTCTTTCCACTTCAACTTGGAAATGATTTAGAGGTTGGTGAAGAATTAATTTTTCATGTGCTTAAAAATTATGAATGAATTGGATGTTAAGCCATTATGCTTATTTGGGTATACATGATTGTCAATTCAATGTCCTAGTTCAAAATAGAACCTTGACAAACTATATCACCATGTATATTTATAGACTAATTTTATGGAACTCTACATGAATGTACTTAGGAGTAATACATTTAAAATAAATGTATTTATGTATATTGATATACTTAGAATAAAGGGAATAGATATATTAATAATATACTTATATATCTATATATATACACAGTTACATATAAGGATTTTATAAATGTTAAATTTATTGAAATAAATACATTTGAGTCAAAAGACTTAGGATGGGTTAAAAAGGATTCTTGTACTCTATCGATTCACCTTAGTATATACATATAAATCTATTATTGTTGACTTGATTGAAATACCTTTGAGGATTGTGTAAGTTTAAATCATTTTAAAAATGATGATTACATACATATATGTGAGGTTGACTATGCCTTATCAATTAAATTAGATACTACCATGAGGACTGCATACTTTGACATTCACAAAACTATGAATATGATTGAGAGTGAATTAAAAATCATGATTGAGTTTGTTATATGTCTTTATTTTCTCATAAACAATTATATCAATATTGAAAGTCGATTAGAAAATTGGGTTGGACTTTTAGAAGGGTTTTGTGTATGAGACCTTTGAACCAATCTTTGAATAGTTGAGCATGATATTGAGAAACCTATTGTTAAATATGTACATTTTACCTCGAGTATATTATGGCTTCCCTAATTTTGAACTAAGCTATAATTTGGATCATTATGCAACAAAGGAAAGCTAGGTAGCTATGTGAATAGTAAATGGTCTAGATTCTTTGTGGTATTTTGAGTAGGAATAATCTATCCCACTATAGTTATATTTATTTTGTCCCAAAGATATGTCTAGAATTTTTTAAGTTAGTATAACTCAAATATTTCATATAAGAATATACTTCTTGAATAACATAATTCTCCTGAATACATTCAATTGAAATGTGCTAAGTCTGTGAGTTAATAAATACACTTCTAGACTATGAGTTGAATGAATTAAGATTGTCAACATGAAGTAAAAAGGTAGAAAAACAAAGAAGTTAATTTTGACTTCTTAAAATTAATGAATCTTGTTATACCATACATGATGAATTGAATAATCAGGGGTATTATTACTTAGCTTACTGCATATTGGAAAACTTAAGGTTTAATATTTAAGTTGCTCATTATTATGTACTATAGACAAAGGTAGAGTATATTGTACGTTATACCTACATGATTGGGTGTTTACTGTATGTATATATATTCTTAAAATTATATATATATATATATATATATATATTCTTTTAATATATTATTTTAAGACTATATATATATATTGTTATATATATATATATATTCTTAAAATAATATATATATTTTAATTCAATTTTTTTAAAAGTATATATATATATACATATATATATATATATATACATATAGTTTTAAGACTTTATATATATATACACCCATTTGATAGAAAAAACAAGTTTTAATAAATGCCTAAAAGTGTATATAGTTATCTGGACTGTGTCTATGATGTGTTTGATTATTTGATGAGTCAAAATCAATGAGAGTATATTCAGACTCAACTAATATCTATTAGTTTACTTCAAGTAATAGTTGTTTTCAAGTAGTTGATGTAAATATTAATCAAATTATAAATCATAGTATAAGATCAAATAGTATTTGTCATGCTATTGAAGATTCTATTTATTTATTGAGTATTTATATGGAGTATAAAATATATTTAAGATTGTTCAGTAGGATAATATACCTGGATGGTATATATTTTAAGATATACATGAGAGTGTAATATGAAAATAAAGGTTGATGAAACCATGTTAAGTCATTGGTCAAAATTCAAATAACTGTTTAACTTTGCAATCCATATTTGTATTTTGGTAATTACTTTTGAAAACAACTAAAGTGTATAAGGGTGTTCATATAGAAATATATCTATATGTGGACTTGAGTATTCATATAATTATATAAATTACACAAGGCATTAGATAATATAAATAAATATATATATATATATATATATATATATATATATATATATATATATATATATATATATATATATATATATATATATATATATATATATTGATAATAAGATATAAGAATCTAAGAAACAAAAAAAATTCAAGCATTTGAATACTGCCCCTTAAGGTATGTTCATATGAGGTATAAAATGATTTATATTTATCTGATATTATGATAACTATTAGTGATTAAAAATTATGTGCGGTTCATATTATGAGAATATTGGTACATTCAAGTGTTTAGATGATTGATAGCATTTAATAGTGCATCGTGATGTACATCTATAAGTTAAATTTCTTTTGAATGATAGTATGCAGTTTAAGCGTAAAGTATACCAGGTGGTATAGCCTATATTTGCTTAATTATTATGTATGATTGTGAGTTTGATTGTTCATGACTGATTAGGGTGCTCATGCACAATGATCTATGATATTATGGGATGTCATAGAGAGTTTTCATTTGAAAATTATAGATTAAAATCATGTTATACCTACATGGTACATGCGGTAAATATTATATTTTAACCTACACCTATGCAAATGTATGTGTGTTGGTTTTGTGACAATTAGTAAGACTTTTTATATGAGTGCATACAACCTTGAAAGTGTAGCGAATGATAGGTTAGACTTTTATGTGTTTTTAAAAAACTATCAATTTATTTTTTATATTTAGTTGTTTGAATAGAACCTTATGGTTCCATGTATTTAAGACTACTTTGTATGATTGATTGTGGAAAACTAGTAGTTATGTCTTATAATACTAGACTATGGCAATATGGCAGTGTAGTATGTTTAGAACTTATCATGGTAGTTGGAATCTATAGTTAAATGTGTATTTTATCTTAGTGGTATAAACTATAGTCATTATTTTTAATATGAGTTAGATAATAATGTAAGATTCATTTGTGCGTTTGAGAGAATAAATGTATACTTTACTTACTCTTATGTTTAGCATGCATTGTGATACGATTGCTATTAGAATGTAAATTGTATGAATCTTGGGATTAAATTATATACAATTAGACATTATCTTTTCATATGTATGATTTACATGTTGGTGCAATATCTTGCAATAAAATGGGTTTTCTTTGATACATTTCATGTTTAGTTTTATAAATCATATAACACTTGGGTACTTGCTTGTTACTATGGTTTCCCACACCATCACTATCTACTCATTCATAAAGGGGGGCACATTCCTTGATGGAATTAGAATGGGGGATCATTGGTTTGTGGTTGGTGTGTAAAAGTGCTCAGATGATGCTCTCCCTCCCCACAACAACACTACTTTTGAGATGACACTTGAGATTACCATAGATACTAGATAGGTCAGGGAACTCATGATCCAGGGATCCTTGTATCTTATTTTTATACACTGTATTATATTGTATTCACTATTGGAAATATTTCATGTAGAAATATAATTACCTATTTATTGTGGATTGACAACAAAGGTTGTGTATTATACTAGTAGTGGCTGAATATTTTTATTTACTTCCATGAATGTATTATTATATGTTTTCATATATTGATAGTGATCAATGACTAATTGATGTCACGTGCTTATGTACAGTTATCACTCTTGGAGTATTTTTCATGATCTTCACATATATTCTCATGGTATAATCTATTGTTAGTTTATGTGTTTAAAAAATAAGAATTTCATGTATTTCTAGTTAGCAACTAGCAGGGTTGTTACATATAGTGTGATTACAATTGGGAAGGACATTATATTGATGTTATTTATGGTCCATTTATTAATTTATCTCTCTTAATTCAGACTCAAGGAGTTACCAAGCATTCAAAGAGTTCAAATTTATCTTCTAGTTTTTAATATTTTAGCTATTTAATTATTATACCCAAACCATTTAATTATTTGAAAGGTAGGACACGATCCTAATAATAAACTAAACTTATTTTAGATAGTGTAAAATTCAATTTCAAATACATGTGGCATATCATGTCTCATAAATAATAAAAAAACATTCTCATTTTTTTCCTACAAAAATGTTCTTTCAAAAGATTTTGTTTTTGTAAATTATATTTTGTTTGATGAGTCCTTCCATATAGGGGTTAAATTTGATTGTGGACCTTTCCTTTAAGATTTAAAAAATTATGAAGGTTATCCATTCAACATTTCTATTCAAAATTTAAGACCATCATCTTTAAATAAAGAAACATCAAAGAGTAAATATACATTTCTATAGTCATTCATAAATATTATCATAATCCAAAGTTTCTTATTTGATTCCATATGGTCTTCCAAAAGATTCCACTATATATTACAATTAAGGAGGATAACTACATTTATATGGCCGTAAAATTTAACTCCTACAAGTTCTAAGAAGTTCCATTTTTTGATAAAAGTTGAAATTATAACTTAGAAGAGCAATATTTTATTTAACATTATTATTTTTTAAATGATGTGTGTACTTAGTTTATTCTTATCAATTGAAGTACAACTATTTCTTAGAAAATTTTCATTAGTGAAGGGTTAGATGAATGCATACTCTTCAACTTGAAACTAAGACCAGTGTTTCATATTTGATCACTATTTAATCTCATTATTATTACAAATTGGGGTCACAGACTAAATTTGATGGATAACCCTATCTGTCATGTAATTTTTTGATGATGGTTATTTATCCAACATTGTCCTTTAAATGAAAATTGCAACTTATTATGATCCTTTCCAAATTTTTATAGTCTACCTATAATTTTACCTTGCATATAATATGTTCTAAAAAAAATTGATTGTATTCTACAACCAAAAAAATAATACATCCATATGCCACCAAATTTACTCCCTGGTTGAGGTGCTTATTTTTTAATTGTATTTTACAATGAAAAAAGAAAATGTGGCCATTAAATTTAGTTCTTATAATTTGGGATGTTCATTTTTTTGATAGGCGATATACAATGGGAATAGGATTAGGTAATAGTCCCATGTTGGGGCCCAGATAATTGATTATAAGTAGGTACTACTGAGAAATTATAGGAATTTATTTTTATTTACGATCCCATTAATTTTTTTTATTTTTATATAAAAATTGCTTCTAAAATTTAGGTTCCCATATATATGTCATCCCATGCATTTATTAAATTTTCACTACAAAAATTTTTGCTAAAATTTAAGTTAAATTCTAAATATGAATATAACAAACTACCAAAACCATATATTTTTAAGTGCAAAATAATATATCATTTTTAAAAATATCTTTTGATAATAATAATAATAATATATTTCAATTTTGGTCACTACCCAAACATTCCTTTGTAGCAATAAAAGCTTGCAATATACACACAGACACCAAATATTACAAATGTCTTCTCAATGCAACCTTATTGAGGAAATGAATTCTTCAACAAAAATATATCATATATACAAACCGAATACTTCATGGAAAATTTTAGATAGAGAGGTAAGGCTACATGCCTCTAATATGATAATAGAATATGGTATTCAACAACAATAAGCATATATATATATATATATATATATATATATATATATATATATATATATATATATATATATATATATATATATATATAAAATAGGTTAATAGGTTACATGTTCGGACCTGTTAACTCCTTTACATAGTATATGTACAAAAATAATTTTTTTTAAAGCCTAAAATAAAATATTGGAGAAAACTTTTTGGAGACAGTTACATGTAGCTATGCCATGTGGTAGAAGAAAGGCTAGTTTTTTTTAAGCACGTGAAAAAAGATTTATGCCCCTCATTACTTCTTGGGTTGGAAAAGGACACCTGAAACAATCACTACAAAATATTTCCAAAACATTTTTTTTTTTGAAATGATCAAAACTATTAAAAAAATTATAGGACCCCATTTCTCAAATTTGTAATAAATTTAACCTCCAACATGGGACCTCAAGGTTAGTTGGCATTATTTGGATGAACCGATAGAAATAAATCCAAACATATGCAAGACTATTAGATGGCTTGCACTCATAGATACACTATCGTGTGTCTACCCTTATTATATGTGCATTGTCGTACAATTAGATTGAATGGCATTGTTATAATGTAACAATAAATCAAGTGAGTAGACAATGACAATGGAAAGCAATAAGTAGGGATAATGTGAATCTTAGAACTTGGGTATGGTAGTAGCATTTCAAAAATGGAAAAGGGTAGTTTTTTTCAAATTCTATATTGTATTTCTTTTTAATATAAGGAGGAATAATTATGAAATAAAAAGTTTCAAATATCAATATCCATATCAAGATTAAGAGTAGATGTAATGATTTTAGGTTTTTTAGGGTTTCAAGGTTTTGGGGATGTCATTTTATTTGTGATCATTTTTTTAATGTCTACAAAGTATCCAAAATACTTGGGGCTTTTGTAAATGAAGTTTGAGAAAGTATTAGCAAGTATTCTCACTTTATTGTCATGACCCTGCGTGTCATTTTGTTTTTCATTAGATGTCTCTTTTTTCGAATAAATGATTTATCAATTCACATTCATCTCTATTATGATAATTTGAAACACAACTTTTTTCTTATTTTTTTGGTTCTTGCCCATTTCATTATAAATTATTAAAACTCTATTATTAAATGTCATGTAGTATTCATAAAATAAAAATTCACAATTTCTCATTGGAATAACTAAGATGTTATTATGTGCATCCAAGTTGAGTGAGGCCCCTGTCCAAATTATTTATATACGATCACCATATCTTATATTTTATATCTTTTATATTTGTATATTTCTTTAAAAAAAATATTTTTTAAGAAACCTAATGTGATTTTGGAAGAAATTTTATGGGATTAATATTACATTTAAGTATTACATTACCTGCTAAGTATGCCCAAATAAGATTGTAATTTTACGTGAGTACATAATAACCTCTTTAATTGAAAGGTTAAATACACTATAATATCTAACATAATAACTATGTTAAATTTTTAAAAAATACAAAAATGTATTTTTGATGTTGTACATCCACTCCCTGAAAATGGATATAGAGGCAACTTGCTTTGCTTTTGATTCGGTTTTCCATTAGATAAGGTAGTTTTAGTGCTATGGTTTTAATTTTTTGAAATGATATTAACGTTGAGTTTCAAGACATCATGGAGCATTTTTTTCGTCATTTTTTATTGGTGTATTGTTTCTTTATGGAAAATATTTGACTTGGATTATTTATTAGTTGAAAATATTATTTTGGGATTTGATTTTTATAATTATAGTTATGGAAGAATTATAGAACCTATATTTTTCTATGTATTTTGGCATTTGATTGTTATAGTTATTGTTTCTTTATGGAACCTATATTTAACTTGGATTGTTTCTTGATAGTTATAGTTATGGAATAATTATGTCATCTTAATTATCAATTTCTACGATGAGATTTAATTTTGATACTTCTCTTGCATATTTTTCTAGATTTTTCAAAATAAAATTTGAGATTACTTGAAAGACAAGCTTGAATTGAGGAGATTATGAATAGTACATTTATCAATGCTTAAAGCTTATGTTATTTGCATTTAGTATGTTGTAGTATGATTCATACAATTTTACATTATGTTATTTTGCACTTAAATTATAGAGGCATTAAGTACATCTTGATTATGTCATTGTGTATTTGTGAATATTACTAGGGTGGGATAACTCTTGAGTTCATTCCTTCAGTATGTTGTTTCATTCATGTCATATAGAAATGGAATAAGAGGTGTGGTATTAAACTTTAATTCTTTTTCTACGTTGTTGTTTTAAATTTTTTAAATATAAAAGTTGTAATTTCTAAGTTGTAAATCCATTACTTTATTAATTTCAAGTTTTTACTATGGTTTTCTATCTTCTACATTATTTAGGATTGTAAAAATTATTTATTTAATGATAATACATTAATGTGAAATTTTCCTATTTAAATAGAAGCAAACTAATATTATAATCAAGACTTGTTATTTAAAGATAAATATATATTAACATCATTTTTTAAATTAGATAATGAAGGATTTTTTCTATAAAATGATATTGATTTAGAATATATATACATGAAATCTATAATCAAATAGGTATCTTTATATGATTTCTCATATCTTTGTAATAAAAAATATTATAACTAAGTCAAAATATTTTTTGAGGTTATGGAGAAGCAAAAAAATACATTTTTATCACAATGATATTGACTTATAATGAAAAAAAAAAATCAAACCTCACAAAGAAAAAGATATTATATGCAATGAAAACTTTCCCCAAAAATATACCAATTTACTTGTATTAAAAAAAAAAAAAGCAAACATAGAAAATAAGTTCATATTTCAAACTCAAATTACACTCTTATACTACAAATTTTTACCAATAAAAACATTCAAGTAAATATTACATTTCATCACATAAATTAATAATGGAAAAATACAAACACCATATACTTGTAATTTTCAATGGTTTGTAGTATATTTTTAATTGATATCAATCCATTAATTTAAATGTATGGATAAGTGTGGGTACATTTTGCAACATAAAATAAAACAAATACTTTTTGGTGGCACAAAAAATAAAACAAAAATAAAATCTCCCAAATATAAGTAGTTAGAAAGAGGAAAACAAGTATACTAGTTCAAAAGAGCATGACAATACAATAGTTAATACCACACAATTCTACCTCAATCTGATTTTGGTAAATATGTACTAGTAATGTTTTGGATTGGCAAATAAGTGTGGGTGATGCATTGGTGAATATGATATATTGTAATCTTGAATGTTATTAATAGTGTTCATTGGAATGTCTTGAGGGAATGAACAATTCAATGCAAATATTTTTATCAATAATTTTAGTTATCCGAGAGAGAAAAAGGACCAAGTTTATTGTTATGTTGGTATGTTTATTATCCATGTCTACTTTAGTGTATTTTATTGATACAAAAAGGAAGACTCATAAAACAGAAAATGCAAGTTCCAATACCCACATCGAGATTGAGAGATCATTAATTTTTCTAACATTAATCTTTTTCATGCTTTATGATACATTAATCTAATTCAAGAGTCATTTTATTTGCTTCCTTTGAAATTTGAAGGTTTTTATTGTCAAAAGAATTAAGATTAATTTTGGTAGATAAAATCCTAATGAGTTTAGCTAATATTAGGGCATTTTAATTTAGGTGCTTTTTTATTTGGCATGCGTCTATTTTTAGTCCCTATTTTTCTTTTTAATATGAGAATTATGCAAACCTAAGAATTAGGTTATAATTTTATTTTGTGTTTAAAAAATTCATTGTACTTTGTAGTGTATGAAAAATAAGGGACTGGAATTAATTGTTTATACATGAGAAATCTTGGAAATGTATGTATTGTTTGTCTTTTTGTTTTTATATAGTTGCAATCACAGAACAATTATGTTATCTTAGTTATAATTTTCTGAGATGATGTTTATTATTTGATATTTTTTTTTTTTGCATATTTTTTTGGATTTATCAAATATAGGTTTGAGAATTATTAAAACTCAAGCTTTCAATTGAGAATATTTTGAATATTACATTTCTTAATGTTGGTGACCTATGTAACATTGTATTATTTTGAAAGTGGATGGATTCTTGTAGTTTTGTGGTTTATTTTATGTTAAAAAAAGTAACTAAATTTAATGATGTATATAAAAAAGGGAATGATATCAATTACAAAGATTTGTGAAACCCTATAAAATTATGTGGTGTTTTAATTTTTACCTTTTGATAGTTATGGGCGTGAAAAAATTATGAGGTCTCTTATCAATTTTTATAATAAAATTTAATATTCAATGATTTTCTTATATTTTTTTAAATTTATAAAATATGAGTTTTAAAATTTATACATAAGACTTTGATTTATACATTTATTAATACTGATGACCTACATTATTTGAATTTATTCATGTTATAGCATGATTCTTACAATTTTATGTGATTTTAGGAAATTCTAATTTAGGTATTCTTTTCTTTGTCATGCATCTATTTTTGCTCCTTATTTTTCTTTTTTATTTTAAAATTATTCAAACCTAAGAATTAGGTTATAATTTTATTTTGTTTTTTCACCAAAAAAAATTTAGTTGCATGTTGCAGTGTATGAAAAGTGACTGAGATTGATTGTAAAGATACATGAAATCCTATAATTTTTTTGATGTTTGTCTCTTTATCTTTTGATAGTTGTGGTCATGGAAAAATTATGTGGCATTGTTTATCATTTTTTGGGATGATATTTAATACTTGATGATTTTTTTAATATCTTTATGGATTTGTTAAATATAGGTTTGAAAATTTCTAAAACTCAAGATTTGAATTGAAGATATTTTGAATACTATATTTTTTAATGTTGATGACCTGTGTAACACTATATTATTTTGAAAGTAGATAGATTATTATCATTTTGTGTTTTATTTTATGTTAAAATAGTAACTAAACTTAAGAATGCATACAAAATAAGGGAATGAGACTGATTATAAATATATGGGAAACCCTAGTAAATAAAGTGGTCTTTTAATTTTTACCTTTTGATAGTTATGGGCATGGAAAAATGATGTGGCCTCTCTTATCAATTTATGTAATAGGGTTTACTATTCGATGATTTTATTGCATATTGTAAAATCTAAGTTTGAGAATACTTGAAAGATAACCTTTAAATTAAAGAGATTTTGAATACTAATTTTATTAATGCTAGTGACCTTCGTTATTTATATTTCTTGGTGTTATAACATGATTCCTACAATTGTACATTGTGTAATTTGACACTTAAATTCTAGAGACATTATGCATGTCTTAATTAATGAATGAATTGAATATTAATTTTTTTTTTGCAATATATATATATATATATATATATATATATATATATATATATATATATAACAAATTAGAGATGGAATGAAAATTTAGTGTCATATAATATTTGAATTTTTCTTTACATATTCATGTAGATCATTGGGGTAGGACAAATTTGATTATATTCCTCAATTTGTTATTTTTTCATATTATAGATAAACCGAATCAAGGTGCGATCATAAACTTTCTTTCCATTTTTACTTTGCTATTTTCTAAAAATATAAATATAAATTTTAAATTTAGTCTATGGAATAAGAGTATTTATGATTTCTCTCATTTTTAAAAGAATATATTGTAGTAAATTCATTACATTTTTTATTTTTAACTTCTATTATGATTTTCTATCCTCTACATTATATAGGATTGTAAAATTCATTTCTTTAATTGTAGTACATGAATATGAAAATCCCAATTTTAAAGAGAAGAAACCTAATGTCATAATCAAGAATTATCTTTTAAGGATAAATATACATTAACCTTAATCTATGTAGATAATGAAAGCTTATTCTCATAAAATGACATTGATTCAGAATGTACATAAATAAAATGTATAATCAAATATGTATATTTATATAATTTTTTGTATCTTTGTAATAAAATGTATTATAATTGAGCCAAAATATTTTATGAGGTCATCAAAAAATAATAAATCAAGTTTTTATCATAAAGGTATCGAATTTAAACTTGAAATATTAATGCTACTGTAAATTTCCAAAAAAAAACTTAATGATCAACTTTGCATCATGATACAACCATTAATTCCAAGTGATCATCATAAAAAAGAGGGGTATCATGCAACAAAGCCTATTAATAACATTCAAGATCATAGAATTTCATGTTTACCAATGCATATCAATAATGTGGGACTACATAAATGATCAACATTAATAAATACATTATTAAAAATATCCATGCATAAATTCAACCAATTATTAGATTTCATCATGGAAATTGATAAGTTAGACCATAAATGAAAAAAAGCACACACCATAAATTTGTAATTTTCTAGGATTTCATGTATTTTTTTAATCAATCTCATGACCTTCCTTCTCAATACTAATTAACATATATACAATGGGATAATATTAGTTATCAATATTTGGATCAAATGCATAAAAATAGATTTGGGAATAGGCAAATACCATTTGATGACTTAAAATTGTAGATATTTTTTTGTGCATTTGTCTTTATTATATGTACACTGATGTACAGTCATATTGAATGGCACCGTCAAAATGTTGTGATAAATCAATTGAGTAGCCAATAATGGTGGAAAGAAATAAATAGGGATAATGAAAACTTTAAGACCTAGGTTTGGTAATAAAGTGTTACAAATGGAAAGTCCTTATTATATGTGCACTAATATACAATCATATTGAATGGCACTGTCAGAATGTTGTGATAAATCAATTGAGTAGACAATAATGATGAAAATCAATAAGTAGGGATAATACAAACCTTAGACCTAGGTTTAGTAATAACATGCCACAAATGGAAAAGGGTAGTTGTTTAAAATTTATATTGTGTTTTATTGTGATACAAGAAGGAAAACCCATGAAATGAAAAGTACCAAATTGTATTACCCACATCGATATTGAGAGTAGAAGCGATGATTTGAGGGTTTTAAGGTTTTAAAGTTTTAGAGATGCCACTTTGGTTGAAATCATTGTTGTATTCTCTATGAAGTATCCAAAAGGCTTTAGGATTTTCTACAGGAGGTATGAGTAAGTATTAACAAGTATTATCACTTTTAACCATAATGATATCAAATAATAAAATTGAATTATTAATGTCATCATCTAAATACATAAAAAAATCATGTTAAACTTTACATCTTGACACAACCATTAATTCCAATCTATAATCATCAAAATGAGGAGTGCCATCCAAAGAATCCTATTAATGACATTTAAGATCATAATATGTTTTAGATTGAGGTAAAAGTAGGTTTTAAAGGGGCCCCGAAACCCTGTTACAAAGAAAGAAAGAAAGAAATAAAGATCATCCAAGACCACAGGCAATGCCTAAAAACTACTACAAGGAAGTAGCAAAAACAGGTTTTAAATGGACCTGAAACCACCAGAAAGACTTCCGGTCAAAACCCAGATTAAACAGAGATCTGGTATCACCAAAGGCAAAGGATTACAGAAAGAAAACAAAAAATAGGACCAGTTACTAAACCAACCAAAAGAACCAGATTATTCATCCAGTTCCAATATCATTTTCATAGTTTCTTTTCCTTTCATAACAGTATCCTGGGCAGTGGTTGCTGCCTGCATAGCTCCTTTTTGTGTAACCTTATTTCTAGAACTTTGTCTCATCCTTTTGCTGGGTCCCTCCAGGGCTTTGGTCTCCTCATTGGCTCTTTTACCTATATTGACAGCAGCAGCACAAATATTGGACGTAACTTCCTCCATTTTCATTCTGTTGTCCTTAATAAGTTCTCGGAGGTTATTTTCATAGGCTTTGAGCTTGACTGGGATCTCCCTTATCTAATTTTCCATATTGTTTATTTTGTTCCAAATAGCTTTCAGGGAATCTTCCATAGTTTCCACTTTCCTCTTGAGATCCATAATCTCCCTACACGTCCAAGAATCAAATTGGGATGATGCCTCTGCTTTACAATTAACCCAAGCCATAGGTGTGTGTGTTTCATCATTCTATTTTTTCCCTCTCCATTCCTTAGAATTTTTATTGGGACTGTTCCTGGCTTCTTCAAAGATATACTCTCGACTCTTTTGTTCCCGCTCTTTAATTCCAGTTTGAATTTCCATATCTGTATCTTGATTATCATCCTGACCTGATGTTTCCTTTTCGTTCTTTGAAGTTGGGTCCTCAACAGGGTCATCCTGGACAAATTCATCCTCCGACACTTTTTGGTTTTCCTCTGTATCTACAGTTCTATTTGTAGAATCCTCCTCTGTGTTGACATCATCTTTTTCATTCTTCTCAGAACATTCTTCATCCTCATTAGAGTTTGTATCCCAGCTTTCACTTCCTTCTTCTTCTTCCAAGTTTTCCTCCCTGGGGTTTTCAATTCTCTCCCATTCCGTATCTTCTTCTACATTCTGATTTTTAGCACTAGGGAGCTTTATTTTGCCTTTCCCATTTACACTTTCACTCTTTCTATTCCCTGACACCTTAATTTTCCCCTGTTTGAGGTGCTTTACCATTGCACTATTCTTGTGCCTGAAGTGGTTAAGGAAGACAAAATGGAACTTGTGCACGTGCTTGCTTCTTCCATCCAGGTTGAAGTACTCCCTTATGCAGCTTAAGACATCCCTCCATATCCCTTTTATCTGATCCAATTCATAGAAATCCCCATTCTTGACTAGCTTTTGTTCTTCCTCATCCATTTTGGGGAACTTACAAAAGGCCTCATTTGAGATGCTTGTCTGCTTGGAAAATTTGAGTCCATCCGTAGGCAGCCCTGTAACCTCAGCTATAAACTCCTCTGTTAAGTTCACTGTGATACCATGCAGGGTGACCCTTTCATCAGACCAATTTTTGAAAAAAGCCGTAGTGATATGCGGCTTTGATCCATGGAGTCTTTCCATGTAGCTCGTAACTTTTCCTTTCTGTAGAATTCTCCAGACTTCTTGTTTCTCTCTCCATTCATCATAGCTCTTGGGTTCCTATTTTTGGGGTTCTCCCTTCCTTTCGTGTGCCATACTCATT
Source organism: Torreya grandis (assembly GCA_037957365.1). Taxonomy (NCBI): domain Eukaryota; kingdom Viridiplantae; phylum Streptophyta; class Pinopsida; order Cupressales; family Taxaceae; genus Torreya; species Torreya grandis. The sequence goes on from JARHVA010002644.1 coordinate 821,939, forward strand.
TTCTTTGAATCCCAGTTGCTATGGTTTTTACACTGAACCCACCTACTGCCAAATTGATTGGAAAGTCGGCTTTGTTTGTGCTTTTTCAGGATCCGCGTCTCACTCTTGAGAGCCTTCCTCTTTAATGATTATTTTCCTTTCCCCACGTTGCCACTCCTCCTACTCATTATATATTTATTACTCTCCAATCTTTCCTTCCTTTGCATGGGTTGCATCATGAAAAATGAGCGCCCTCAATTCCATGTTCTTTTCTAATGTTTCATGCCACCTCACTGTTTGACCTTCCCGGACTGCACAATTAGCTAGCCAATCTGCAACACCATTGGCTTCACGAAAGGTGTGGGTTATAATCACTTCTTCAAATTTATTTAATAATGTTTTCATCTCCATTACCTTATCCTATATGGTCCAAGACACAATATTTCTATTATTAAGAATATTTATAATATTCAAAGAGTCCCTTTCAAGCCACAATTTGGGATATCCCGAGTCCACAACTAATTTGAGGGTCTGAAGGGCAGCTGTAGCTTCGGCAATGTGGCAATTCGATTTACCAATGGTGATTACAACAGCATCAATTACCATTCCCATATCATTTCTCAAGACTCCACCACAACCTGCATTCCCCGGGTTCCCTTTGGCAGCACCATCAAAGTTTCCTTTAATCCATCCTTGAGGAGGAACATTCCATGTTACTCCAGATCTGGGTTTATCAGGTTTACCAATAGGATTATCCGTCCTCAAGGGATTATCCACTTGGAGGGTAGAGCTTGGATTCTTTTGTAATAAAAAATTCTCCTTTAAAGCTCTAATGATGTTCTGTCCTACCACCCATCCAGGAAGTTCTTTATTTCTAAAGATTCGGTTATTTCTTTCCTTCCATATTTCCCCACCAAATATTGGGAAGAGTTATTTTCCATAAAAAAAGGACTTCGGGATTCTTTGAAGGGCAGTACCAGCTTTTGAGAGATAATTCCACATTTTTGTGGTGAATCCATGTAATGCCCCACAAATTGAGAATCTCCTTCCAAACAAGCTGAGTGAAGGAACAATTCATGAACAGATGATCTCTATCCTCAAGGTCTTTTTTACAAAGAATAAACCTGTTTACAATATTAATTCCACATTTCTGTAAATTATCCAGAGTCAATATTTTGTTTTGGAGAAGGGTCCAGAAAAAGAATTTGATTTTAGGGATGAGCCCCTTAATCCAGGCTCTCATCCATAATGGTTTGCTACCATTTCCCTTAGAGGAGAAAATGGACGAAACTTTAAACTGTCCACTTGGCTCATTGTGCCAAACAATTCTATCTTCTTGGTTAGGATAAAGATATATAGCATTTAGGGATAATTGAATATCCTTGAGATCTTGATCATAGTCAGTGAGGTTTACCCAAGAGTTGTTCTGCCAATATTGATTAACCGTTATTCCCACTCTTTGCTTTCATCTATCTATCACATCTTTATCTTGGATTTCTTCCTGTAACGGTTTTCCTCTTAACCAAATATCTTCCCAGAACTTCACCTTTTTACCATTGCCAACTTTCCATGAACTTCCTTCTTCTAAAACATGTTTTGTTCCCTGGACTGCCCCCCATATGGCAGAAGGATGAGAAATGTTCGGTGTGGTAAAGAATTCAGGGAGTGACTTTTCCTTGAATAAGTACTTATGCTTCCAAATTTTACTCCATTCTTTATTTTCCTGATAAACCCTCCACCCTTGTTTAGCTAAGAGGGCTGTGTTCATAATTCTAATTTTGCTTATACCAATTCCACCATCCCTGATAGGTTTGCAAATGTTATCCCATGCTATAAGAGGCATTCTCCTTTTCTCCTCAGTACCTGACCAAAGAAAGTTTCTCTGGATTTTTTCTATAGCTTCAGCAAATTTAGTGGGGATTTTGAAAAGACTCAAAGCATACGTAGGTATGCTTTGAAGACTTGCTTTGAGGAGTGTGAGCTTTCCACCTTGGCTTAGAAGACTGCCTTTCCATCCCACCAATTTCTTACTAAATTTGTTAATAAGTCCTTCCCAAAAAGCTTCAGGAGCTTTCGACCCTAAAGGGAGACCAAGGTAAGTGGAAGGAAAAGAACCTATGGAGCATTCTAGGATTCTTGCTATTTTGTTCTATCTATAAACTGGGGTATTGGTAAAGAATACTGCACTTTTGTTCCAGTTAATTAGTTGTCCAGAGGCAGAGGAATACAGATTTATAGCTTCCTTTAGAGTTCTAGCTTTTGTGACTTCAGACTGTCCCATAAAAATAGTATCGTCCACAAATTGACCATGGGAGCATATTAAAGGATGCGAAGAGGGTTTCAGACCTTTAAATAATCCTCTACAAACTAAGTCCCCAAGGTATCACCCCATACTATCGGCCATGATAATAAATAGAATAGGGGAGATAGGGTCCCCCTGTCTTAATCCCCTAGACGGATTGAAAAAATGAGACGAACTCCCATTTACCAACACAACTATAGAAGTAGTAGTTATCAGCTGCTTGATTATATCAACCACTCTTTGTTCAAAGCCAAAGGAAATAAGGCTTTTTGAAAGGAATAGCCAATCCACCCTGTCATATGCTTTAGCTATATCCACTTTCATTAGCTATGTTATATTTACCTATGCATATTAATAATGCTAGACTACATAAAGTATATACATTAATATATACAATATTGAAAATCTCCAAGCACAGATATGGAAGCATTCAACCAATTATTAAACATCATCATATAAATTAATAAGTAAGACCACATAATTGTTCTAGGACCGCAACTATCATGTAAGGAAAAAAGACAAACCTCACATATTTAAATTTTCTTAGGATTTCATGTATATTTTAAATCAATCTCAGTACATTATTTTTCATGCACCACTAAGTGGTTTAACATTTGATTGAATCTTAATATGGCATGGTTAAAATAAAGCAAAATAATCAAACATAAATAGAAAGATAGTATATCTAGTGAAAATCAATGCAAATTTCATTATGAATTGCTACCTATTTAAATATATATACAATAATAAAGATGCCAACATCCTTGATTAGGAAAAATAGGAAAGTAGACATGAAAAATAAGTTTACTAGAGTAGTAAGCTATGGAGGTCATTGTCATCACCACCTTGGTTCAATGTTTCATACAGTTCCAACTCAACTTGCACTTTTATAGTGCAAGTCTATACATGCTCTAGTCTTTTTTACCCATTTAGTTATCTAAAATATAAAATAGATATATTATTATTTCACCATCCATAATTTTAAAATATTCATCATAATCCTATGTGAATGACACCAAAAGAGGAGTGAAATATAAAAAAGTCTAATATTAAAGCTTTGAATTGAGGAAATTTTCAATATCAAACTTCTTAATGTTCGGATTAAGGTAAACCCACCTTTGACTGGTATGGAATCTAGTCGAGACACAAAAGGAGGTCTAGATCTCCCAAAAAAGAGAAAGTGAGCCCAATAAGACAAAAATAGACAAATAATAAAAATAGACCAGATAACTTAAAGGATCCAAGACCAAGGCCTAAAGGTGGAAGGAAGGGATCCAAATCGACAACTACAAAAACTAGAAATAAAAACTAGTTACAAGATAAACCACAAATAATCAGAATCAAGGATGTGAAGAAGATCATCTTGGACACTAATTTACTCTAAAATATCCTTAGAAGAATGGTTTAGAATTTCCCCATCAAATTTCCAACATTCCTAAAAGGAGTGGGAATCCTTCAAATTGTGCTCACAATCTAGAATTTCATGGGGCCCAGAGTAGGATACATTAGTATGACCAAATTTCTTGTAAAGAGAACAAATTTCATTGTCCCTATTGAATAGAATGTTATGATTACATAAACCCATGGAAGACCTTAGTTGAACTAAAGTAGGAAGTGTATGTTCCATCGAGACCAACACACAAAATCTAGCTAAAGTCATTCTTTTACATATTTAGGTAGTAGAGTCAATGTTCACCAACATGCCAAAAGTTTCAACAATGCTTTTCAGAATTATCTCATCCCAAAAAGGAGGGAAATCGAGGAGTTTCAAACATAGAGGAATTCTATTTATCCTAAATTTGAATGAAGACCAATTGAGTTTCTAATGTTGTAACATGAGGTATGCTTTACCCATCAACCATGGGCCTTAATTTAGAATTTTAATAAATTCTCCTTACACTCAAAAGAAAACAATAGGTAGACATTGTCAAGAGCCATAATTTTAACTTCCCCAACTCCAAGCCATTTCTTTTTGGTCTAATTCCTAATAGCCTCATTGTTGTGCCTAGCCCCAACGAATTTCCTAATAATGGAATTATAGTATTTCACCTCCGCCTCATCTAAGAACTTATCTAATACATAATGTTTATGAACTCTCTAATACAAAGTTATTTTGAAAGTGGGTGGATTCTTTTAACTTTGTGTTTTGAGCTATAACATCAATGATATAATTGAGTGTTATTAACTATAATTTTATGAAACAAATGATGGAAAACAAAAAAATAGCTAAGTAAATATGCAAAGAAACTTTAGTACCACACAATATTTGTTTATATCCTTACACATTTGTGTAGATTATTGGGGTGGGATAGCTTTGAGTTTATTCCTCTAGTTTGTTGTTTCCTTCAAAGTATAGATAAATGGAATCAAGGTGTAGTACTAAACTTTCTTTCCCATTTTGACTATACTCATTTTAATTTTTTGAATATAGAACTTGTAAGTTCTAGTTTATAAATTTTGTCTATGGGGTTATGATTTTTTTAAAAAAAATTGTCATATTTGTCTTTGATTTTATATCATTTACATTAATTAGGACTGTACATTCCATTTCTTACATATTACTACATTAATATTAAAAATAATTGATTTCTAACATAAACAAACTAATATGCCAATGAAGAATCATCATTTAATGATAAATATAGATTAGCCCAATTTTATTTATATAATAAGTATTCCTTCATTACTATCTTATTTTCAAATTGAACATATTTTTTTTGGTCTACCTTCTTCCTAATGTCATTATGATGGTAATTGTTTTCCCATATCTAGTTTGTTATTTTCTCGCAATACAAGGATATTTTATTTGATAATTTATTTATAGAGGCATTCAATATTCATTCATTCATAGAGCTAGTTAGATTCATGATATCAACGAGGTATAAATTTCCTTAATCGAATCAATATTTCATTTACATTTATCCTTGCATATTTGTGTAGATTATTGGGGTGCAACAACTTTGACTTTATTCCTACAATGTGTCATTTCCTTCACATTATAGAGGAATGAAATTGTGGTGTGGTGATAAAATTTTGTTCCATCTCTATTTTCATACTTTATCAAATTTTAATATATATGATGTCTACCATTTTTAAAAAAAATAAATGACTTTCCTAGTAATTGATCTCAGTGCCTTTGTTTTTGTGCACCATTAAATGCAGTTAGTTTTTTGGATGCAATACAAAACAAAATTATAACCTAATCAATCTCATAAACTCTAATAATTACCTATATTTTTCATGGATGACCTCTTGGCCATGGTTATACAAACACAGGGTCATAAATTTAGTCTTTTCTCTCCCTCAATTATCTAAAATATCTAATAAAAATATTTTTATTACATAATTCATTTCCTTAAAGTATTAAAACAAACACTATTAATGGCATTTAAGATCACAAGATATTTTGGATTGAATGAATATTGATGTGGGTTTTTATTTGAGACCATTATTTAATACCATTTTGAAGGCTCTACAAGATACTCCTATTTATTTTCTACTCCCAAAGGTGGTTCCTAGTTGTCTGAATAGCTTAAGAAATATTGGGGATATGATTATTGATAAAAGGTTTGAGATACCCATTCTTAAATGGATAATTCTAAAAAAATTAGTTATTTAAGGGCTAAAAGTGACATAAGCTAAGGTGGACAAGTGTATTCTAGTGATCTATCATTTGTTCAACATTTCCAATGCTATGAACTTTGGCATGGTGGACCTCTTGGACTTGTTGGCTATGAATATTTCAATGGTGATCACTTTAAATTTTTTTTAATTGGTGTTGTTGTCCTGATTTTGGTAGATATTGGGCTCAGGCTATTTATATGTTTATCCTAGGACCTTTTTTTTCTATTGGCTATGTTGATAACTATTTACCAACTGCTTTACTTCAATTTTTATGTTTTAATGACTATGTCTTAAACTTTTTTATTTTTTAAGTTCTTTTTCATTGGTTATTATTTCTTTGGATAAGTGCATGAAGTTAGGGGATAATTATGTGGACATTTTCATGAACGTGTACACATTATAATGTATATTTTTAATAACATGTGCACATTATGTTTTCTAATCTTGGTAACCACCAATCCTAAAGTGTGTAAACATTTTAATAATATAAAAATGCATACGTGTTTTAAAATATAGAAATGCATATGATTTTTAAAAACATAGAAACATGTGCGCACTATAACTTGTATGTGTTCCTAAAAGTATGAAGTATAAAGCTTTAGAATGCAAAAAGGTGAGAAATTGGAAGGTGGGAGGTGCGGTTTACTATAATAAATGTTAAGTATAAGTAAATATAAGAAACTATTTTAGTAATATATGAAATTAGGGTCACTTTGCATCTTATATAATTGGTCTCATAGCTACATGACTTAAGATTTGCGAGATAGGTTTTAAAAATCTAATTTGGTTAAGACTTAGTCATTTTTAGGATTTTAGTATTGAACGTAAGGATTTAGGGTATAAATTTTGCAATTGATGTTCATTTTGGATAAATATATAGTCATTTGTTAAGTTTTGGGGCCTTTTGGATTGTTTGCTAACATCTTTAGGAGTTATTGTTTTGTCAAAACTAAAGTTTACAAACCAAAGCACACCCAACCACTTCTTTATGTTGATTTTACTTATGGTTATGTCCATTATAGGCCAAAATCAACACAACAACACCATAATGATTTGTAAATAGGGTAAATAGGGATAATTTGGGCCACATTTATGGGTGATCACTCTAATTAAAATTAAATTCATGCCAAAGTGGCATGGATGGGCAAACATAGTTCACATTGATGAAACCATGCACACCCAACCACTCATTTATGATAATTTTACTTTTAATTAGGTCCCTTATTAGCCAAAAGAGACACAAAACATCATATCTATTTGTGCATTTGTTTATGGTCACCCCATTTCTCTCTAATTCAGGGAAAAAATGTGTGATTATGGTAATGTAAGTTATATTGTGACCCTTACACATCCAACCAATAATTTAAGCTGATTTTACTTATGATTAGCTCTATTATCTACCAAAAGTGACACAATAACAACATCCACTTGAAACCATGGAAATATGAACAATTTATAGCACAACACAATCACCTTAATTCACTTTGAATTTAAGCTAAAATGGTGTGATTAAGGTAAAATAGGTGACATTAATGACCCCCAGACACCAAACCACCACTTTATGTTGATTTAACTTCTTCATGTGCCAAAATACACACAACAACACCATATCCATTTATGACTAGGAAAAATGTAGATGATTTTGGGCACATATATGTGTGATCACCTAATTATCTTTGAAATCAAACCGAAGTGGTATGATTGGAGAAATTTGGGTCGCATTGGTGACTTGTACATATCCAAGCAGCCCTTTATGTCATTTTAGTTGAGATTATGGGGATTATAGGTTAAAATCAATCTAACAACACTATATCCATTTGAGACTATAAAAATTCATGCACAAGCACATCCAATCATTTTTTATTGAGGTAGTGTACCGAAAACACTATCTCTATAACTTGTAGAAATATCATGTTGATTGCCATTGAGGAAATTAATGAAATGGTTTGTGCACCATTATTAGAGATCAACTATTCTACCTTGACCCCCCTCATTTCAATATAATTCAATTGAGCCCATACCTTCTTTATATATAAGCATGAAGAAGTCTTGGGATTCTTTTCTTTACATGGGTATAACTATACCTATGTTCATGCCAAAGTGGTTAAGAGTCCAATGTGTAGTGCAGTGCCATTTCATGCAAGAACAAGTTCTCACGTGCTCACTTAAAGCACATAGCGAGGGACAGGTTCCCATTGGTAATGTCTTATAAGGGTGTTAGTTTAACTACTTAAATAAGTTTTGCTCAAACACATATATAATACTAAGCTCATTTTATAATCCATATCTATCCTAACACACATTCATTATTTAATGATACAAAATAAAAATATTATATAAATGGTAACTATTAGCCTTGACTCAGTTAACTGAACAACATCATACATGATAACTAGTAGTATTATCTCCATAGTCAGCTGAAAGACAATATTAAGTCAACACAAGCTTCATTCATCATATTCATAAGTGATCTCTAAAGAGTACATATTTCTAGAGTTGCGATGTAACTATTTCATATATACTCTATCACTAACATCCAATTGGATAAAAACATTACAAAGTACATTCGAGGGGTATTTATACTTGGTTTTCCTTGACCAAGTAATTACAAAATTAAATACACTAAAGGTGACTATCATGGCATAAAATTACATTAATTTCTTAAGGACCCAAGCCTTTTTCCCCCTATATTCTCTCTTCGGTGTTGGATCCTCATCTTCAAGTGCCTATCTTCCCATGAGTCAATGTTGGATTCATGCTTGACTTATTCTCTTTCATCCATATGAATTGCTCTATAAATGTTCTCCATTTTTTCATGTTTCCCAAGTCTTTCTCTAAGTTTCAAGTCTTTTGTTCTTGAGTTATTCATTTAACATGCACATTTATTCCATTAGATTTGATCCTTCCACACCATGGATTTTTGCACCATGGTCTTTCATGCCATAGTCTTTCACACTATGCCTCTCCATGCTGGTTATTCCCAAAAAATAATTAGCCAAAATTGGGGCCCAACATCACCCCACACTAAGCCATTAGTCTATCCCAAACTAAACATTATTCTTAGGCTCCACCAAAAATTCTAGTACTATATATTTAATTTGATTCTTAACACCTTCCCAATGGTTCAAGGTGTTCAACAACTTGGACATTATTTCTTTGACTGCCACTTTGAGCTTCTAAATCTTCTCAGGTTGATCAAGACATTCACCTGCTTTATTCACCAAATGTTTAATGGATGTAGAGGAATCATTATGAACACCATCAAGTGAAGTGACCTCGATGAAAATCCATCCTCATAGTACCATGAAGTTTGAGTTTATTTCCTAATGGTGAACACTTATTGTGTCCTCAATTTCTTCCACATCCTTGAATGCTTTGGCATACTTTATGCAGTATTTTATTAATAAGGAAATATTTTCCAACTATTGTTTTTGAAGCTCTTCTACATAGAGCCTAGCTTCTAAAATCTTGTTAGTCTTTTCAAAATTTTCAAAAACCCATCTAAAATTGGAATGGCATTGTCAACTCTATGCAAGAAACTCTTGTATACCTCTAATGCTTCCTTGAAATACATTGTTGCCTAAGTTTGTTTAATATGGGGGCTAGGTTCCTTAAACCATTTCAATAAGAGATCTACTAGGGTCTCTAATTTGTCCATTGCCTCAACAAAAAGGGGTACTCCATCCACAAGCATTGGTTATTGGCTCAAAATTAATTTATAAATGTTCAATGCTTTCACCTTGGCCACAATTTCAATTTCTAATTGGCACTTGACCTCAGCCAGTTCTTCCTCAAGATTTATTTTTATGATAACCTCATTCTTATATAAAATAACCATTTTTTCATGTTTCTTTTTAGCTTGTTGGGCATTAGACTTAGATCAGGCATTCTACCTTGTAATCTCATGTGCTAACTTTAAAAGTGTCACACTAGCTTGTATCATGGTAAACTATTGTGGGTCTACCCAAAGGGTATATATAAGTGCCACCACTTTTGGATCTATTACCAAGCTATTTGAAGGAATCTTAGAATGACAATATTCATTATAAACATCATGGGAAAAAGATAACTCATACTGAGCATTCTATGATGCATCTTTTGGTGAAAAATATGAATACATGTATAAGAGATTTTATGGCACTCACCTCTAATATTGGGTGTGTAGGGTCATGGTTGGATCAATTTTCTATAGCCTCAGGATGGAGTTATCAACTGGCTCTTTCCCCTTGGTGGGATCATGCTCAAGTATTTTGACATTCATGTTTTTACTCTGGTGACTAGCTCTGATGTTAAACTCACTCATTCCCAAATTCATGTCGGAACCATCCCTCTCTTCACCAATGACATCTTAAACGTCCATTTATGCCTCTTTGATGGTGATTTATTCATACCACATCATCAAAGGTGTTTTATTGAAGTCCAGGGTGACTTGCTCTTCTTCTGTAACAACCTGTTTTTCTAGTTTCTCCTTTGGAATCTCTTTTTTTTCCAAGTCATCATCCTTAGGCACCAATGTTGAATGTTCTAAAGGAATAGTTTGTGCTACTAGCTCTAGGCCTTTAAGTTGACTTATTAATGGAGTCTCTTTGGGTGGTACCTTGGAAATCCCTTACCACTTTATAGGTTTTTATTGGGTGCTCATAATAGCATCATGCCCTAGGTGTAGAAATCTAATTCCTAACACCATTGTGTTTAAATTGTCAATCTTACTCAAAATTTGTGAGAATGCACAAATTGGGCCAAAATCACTTAAATGCATTAAATGGTTTGAGATTATCGTATACAAGTGTTGATTTAGGCTAATGTATCCTTAAATGGGGTAATGCATTTTATATGATTATTAACTTTGATCAAATTATTTTTAGTCAAAATGATGAAATCACATTTTGGTGCTCTGGATCACTATTTTCTTCTAATTCAGAAGCACATAACAAGTCCAATGTGTTATTTTGTGCTGAAAACATCTTAAATAGGATGATAGTCCATACGTAACTAACATCACCTTATAATTCCTCTCTAGTCAAATTATGACCCAGTAATGTGACTTTTTAACTAGTTTGATTAATGAAGTGCACCAATTTCCAAAGAATTGCAGTAAAATTGATTAATCTTACTTAAGAAAATTAAACCAAATTATGATATTAAGTAAGAATTCCATGAAAGTTATTGGATTTTTTATAAATTGATTCTTATTATCTATATCATCAAATGACATGATCAATGGGGTGGCATCCATAAGCCATAAATGTGAAATATCAAGATTATGGCTTCCCATGCCTCTTTAATGCCCCTTCCTCCCAAATATTTATGAGGATATTTATGGATATTATTTGCATAATTAGATTAATTCATGGCCACACGTCTTGATCTTGAGATGGATGGTCATGGTTGATCTTGATCAATTTGGAAAATTTATAAATAAGAGGGCTAAAACCACTTTTATTAAGCTTAATTTGTGTAAACTTATAATGCAAGATTCTCTCTACAAGCCATTTGAGTGTAGTTTGATAATGATTTATTTAAAATAGGATAGATTCATTGATAGGCATAACATTGATTTTCATATCATGACCCTAGTTTAGTTGGTGTTCTTGAGATGGTGGAGGAGCTTAGCCTCGCACCATTGTTGAAGAATTGAGCATCAAATCAAGGGGGAAAACATGATTTGAGCTGTATTTGGGTGATGGGAAGCTTTTGGGAAGGTAACTTGTGTTTGCTTTCTTTCATTTACTCTTAATTGTCATTTTCCCACCTCGTTGAATAGGTTGGCCTAGATTGTTAGTTCTTTACGCATTTTTCTTGGTTTTCTTGACTAATGCTTGATCTAACCATATTTGTAATCCATCTCTATGTATTAACACATTTGGTGGGACCATGCATCCCATTCAGTAAGGGAGACACTTTGGCATTTTAAAAAAATCTAAAAAGTCTTAAAAAATACTTAACAATCAATTTTTAGCTTCATTTTCTTGTGTTTTTGACATTTTTTATTGATAAATAGGTCACATAGTGATCGATGTTAGTTTTGTGTAACTAGAATTGGTCAAGGCAAACTGACATCAGTTAGGTTGTAAGGAAAACATGGCTAATAATTTGTTTTTTTAGAGCTTTTCTCAAATTTCTAGTTTGTTATTTGAGTTTGTAAGTCTCTGGTCTGAACATTTATTACCTAATCTGGACATTTATTTTGGAGATTATATCTTAACATTGGGTTAACAAGTATTTTTTTCAAAATAATTTTTGCCTAAGGGTTCACATGTGATCATTATCAGTCATTTTCAACTAAAAAATGATTCCTTATGATCGGCATCGGTCTTGATGCAATCAACATCAATCACTATTGACTAACATCGGTCTCTATGTGTACAAAATAGAGAACCCAAGAGCATGTTTTTCAAACTTGCTTATTTCATTATCAATTATGATTCAAAGCTAAAGGAAACTCTCTAACTTTTTGTGTAGGACTCGCATGAAAAAGTGATCAATTTGAGCATAATTAAGTCTTGAACCTTCCCTTTAGTGTTTAAAAGGAACTTAGATGGTTTATTTGATTATTTTATGAATGTTTTTCAAAGTTTTTGTAAACTAAGGCCAAGGGGCCAAGAAATTCATTAAACCTTTCAATTTGGTGCTTAAAATGAACATTCACTCAAATTTTAAATTTATTGAAGTGTTATTTTATACAAATCATCTATCGTTTATTGGTTTGTTTGAGCAAAATGAAGAGTGCACATATGCTCTCCCCCCATCCACTATAGGGAACATGAGTGACTAAAAGTGCCTTTTTATTATGATTGTGCCTTTATCCAAGATGTGAAAAGGAATTTGTTTAGGTTCTCCTTGAAAACTGTATGGTTTGGGTGATCTAAAAATAACCTCTAAAGCCTTTTCACTTAAATCATTTAATTTATGCAATTTGGCTTGTGGAGGGGAGTTCATATCCTATTCATGAGTTATTTAGGGAATCTTTGACCTAGGGATTCATCTCTCAACATTAAATTCAACCCCTATCCATGAGGGGGTATACAAATTGAGGGCAACCGATTGGGACATTTACTTGAGCAGTTAAGCAAACTCCATTAGTGGTAATCTAGCTCAGAATGTATGATAGATCATGACATGAAATTATATTGAGAATTTGATGGATGTAGTGGTTGTGAAAAAGGATAAGACATTTTCATAATAAGTAAATTAATGTAGATCCAATTGACATGTTTACATCTCTATAATTATCCATACTTGGGACTATCTAGACGGTCATAAATTGTAAGTTTTAGACAACCCCACTTGCCATGGAATATTGTTGATGCAAGGTGAGTAGCTGAAGGTCCATGTTTTCTTAAAATATCTTGGGATAAGGGAGTGTAAAATACCCTACCAACTCATGCACTTTTATTTTTGGATTAACAATTAAAATCCTTCCAAGAGCATGTATATAGATGGATTTCAATAATACAATGCAACCTTGTCAGTTTAGGGATTAGGATGATTTACCAAGTTGTATTTGGTATTTTTAGTCTTTACTTACTTGGTCATTGATTTGAGTTCAAACTTGTTTATAAAAAACACGTCATAACCAGACACATTGTCCACCATTTCTTAAATAAGGAAGCATTATGCTAGTCAAATTCAAATCATCTTTGCCTTGTTCAAAATTTTCATTTCAAAAATTTGTGTTTGCATTGTCTAAAAAACATAGTTATGTTTCCCATTTGAGTCTAAACCACTTTTTAAAAATCTTTAAGTCCTTCATTGATAATTCAAATTTAGATTTACACATTTATGAGTTCTAGGTTAATGTGTTAATTGGTTTTACCATTTGTAGTTGACTTGAGTTAACTTGGGTTCAATTTACCATTTGGATTGAAGGTCATTTATAGATTCATCATCATTTAATCATTATGAACTTAAGTCATCAAGTGTATCACTCACACTCTAATTTATAGAACACATTTTATTCTACCTCTTATTACCATGTGATGACATTGTGTTGCCTATTTAGTTTTAGTTTTATACTTAGGAATTATTGCATGTTTTCACATCTTGAATTTCTTGGTTTGCATTGTCACCTTCCTAATCTAAAGGGATTTATTCTAATTTCTTAGTAGTAACTCATCAAATTTGAACCAGATTTTATGATATTGACTTATCTCTCAACCTATTTTTGGCGTACTAGTTTACACTTAGGTCTTTGAGTTATCATACCCTCTTGTAATTTATATGATTTTGACCTTACCCAATGTTGAGTAATTTCGTGAACACATTATTCTAATTTCATGGTACTATGCCACCTCCTTTTTATTATAGTCTCTTTGTTACCTTGTTGTTTTATAAAAGTTCACTATATTAGCTTTTGTGCTTAGTTATGCACTTAGCTATCAAACTAAGTCAGTTCTAGACTTGATGGAGCTAGGCACAAGCATAGTAAAGGCTAGCACACAACATTTAATCATGATATTATACTATCCTCATTTTCACATAAGGTGAAAGCCTTGTGCACTCACTTGAAGTGCAATAATGAAGGGATCAAGATTATTATTGGGTTAGTTGTAACATGGTGCAACTTGGGATTCAAAGGGACTTAGTCATTGGCAAGACAAGTTTAGGTAGCCTACCATTTCCAGGCTACTTAGGAGAAGTTCATTAGGCATAATCCTTCTCAAAGACGTAAATCCTAAGGTGCAAGTTCATAACTAGCTAGATTGAGCTTTTAGTAGTGCAAGTTATGGGAATAACTAGTTTAGGGTCGTTTGGTCACTTAGACAAGTCATAGGGATGACTTGGGTTCAAATGCTCATACTCAGAGTAACACTATAGGCATGGGTCTTAGGGCCTTGGCACAATCATATTCTAACACTTCATCTATTTTAGGTAGGCTAAAGTCACTATATGGCACAAAGACACCATTAATCACTAGAGATAGACCTCCATGTCACCATATACTTAAATAAAGAACTATATCATTGTTATTATAAAACTAAGTCACAACATTACACTGTATTATCTATATTGAGAAAATCAACACCTTAGTTCTTCAACCACATTATTCATTTACTTCATAGTTCAGTGTACAAGGTTTAAGATATAAAAGTAGAGCATATAAAGTTCATGATATAAAATAGAGCATATGCTCTTTCCTATCACTACTCATGTCCAGAGGCTCACAGGTGAGCTTGGGCTATACATTCGAATGCCTAAACTATCTTATGCATACTAATAAACACTAATGGTGGTTCTCTATTTTTCCAAAACTTCATTTCCTTAGTCACATCCCTTGATATTCAAATGCAAGCCTTTTTTTATAGGCAACTGGGCATCTCCTTATCAGGTCAGATGGGTGCATACCAAGGGATGAGCTAACATGAGTTCGTCGACTCCACTATGATGCCCATGTTTTATGAGCACATATCATACATTGATCTATCATTAGGGGGGTCATAATCACACCTACTCCACTCTTCCAACATTCATGATTCTAAAGCCACAATGTACAAGTTTTGGTAGAGATGTCCTTTGAAAGTTGGCACCATACAACTGCCTACTAGTTGGTATGGGATCCTCAGGGACTCCTCCAACTAATGCCAAAATGTACAAAAAAGGAGTAAATAATTCAAATATTACCTCATGTTGAGGTACATCTAGCTGGTATAATCCATATAGTTGGTAAAAAAGGGGAGCCAACATTACCCCATACAAAATTGCTAGTCTACCCCATACTAGTCTTTTAGCACCTTAGGTGCACAAAATTCAAACACACCCTACTCTAAATCTACCTTGAAAATTTCAAAGCCCTATATAGTGCCCCTTATTTCTTCCACTACACCATCTAATTCAGAGGATGCATCCTCGAGAGTAAGAAAATTTGTGCTTTCTAGTTCTTTTCTAAAGGCTTCAAGACTTTCTTTTGCATGCTTTACCCTGCCATCTAAGATCTCCCCTACTCATTAGCCTTTGCTTGGAAGGCATGAAATATTTCCTCTAGGATTTTCTCCTAAGTATTCAATTGGGTGCTTAAGGAGTTGAATTTTTCCATCACTTAAATGCACTTAATTCTGATTATCATGACGGAGTGTTGGAACAAAGCATCTTTTTCCTCATTTTCCTTCTTAAGGTGCACATCAATGACTACTACCTAGTTGGTAAAGTTACAAAACTTCACATCAACTTCATTTATCCTTTCTTAAAGTTTGGTGAAGAGGTCCTCCAACACATCCAAATATTTATTCAACTCTCCTCACAAGGCCTCATAGGGGTCTTATTATTCCTCAAGTGTGCAGACTTGGTCAACTTCCTTCATCTCTGAGGTATCCACACCATCTAAGAGGGATGGCTCAACCTCTTTTATGCACTCAAATAGATGTTGGAGATTGAACTTTATTTCCTTAAGCTCTTTCTCTATCTTTTTTCTATCTTCTTCTAGTTATATACACAAACATCATTGATGATGTTCTTACATGCTACTATGGAGGCCATCTTGATTATAGCATTGGTTTAGCACACAAGGTTCATGTTGTGAGGATTGAGGAGTTGGTATTCATGCCCTTCCTCTAGTTTCTTGGCACTTTAAATTGATTTTGTTAGAACCTAAAATTTGAGCTCATCCATGTAGCAATCCAAATCCCAAAAAACATGGTGGTACATTAGGGTTGTGGTAGTCTTCGATGGCATGCACTCCATCATGTATAATTTATCATCCTCCTTAAATTCTTGTTGCACCCTTTCCCTATTTTATACCTCATATTATTCATCCTCACCCAACTCCTCTTCTTGATTAGTATTGGTGCTTATGCTAGTGCCTTATTCTCCTCCTCCTTCTTCTTCTTGGGGTTATTCTTTGGAATTTTCCCCCATGTCCACTTCTCCTTTTTCTTTAGTGCTCAACTCATCATCATGTTCTTTTTATCATGGGGGTTATTTATAGGATGTTTCCCTTGCATCCATTTCTTCTAATAGAGGCTCTTTGTTATGAGCTTATATTGCGCTAGTCTTTTGATCTTATTCCGCTAATGGGGGCTCTATCACCATCTCTATTTGCTTTTCTAAAGTGCCATTATCACCTTCTTTATCTTCAAGCACCCCTTCAGAAGATGTGCTTTTTGTGCAACTTCATCTACTATTCTGGTAGAGGAGCTAGGCACCTTTTACTAGCATTCCTCCCTTTCTTGGTTTCACACTCATGGAAGCCTTCTTCTCCTCTCTCTATTTTATCATTATTTCCCTTTCCTCATGGGATACTTTCTCCTTGTTCTCCTTTCTCTTGGCCTACTCATCTTTGGCCTTTCTCTCTACCTCCTCTCTTTGGGCCTTCTCTTTCTTGGCCTTATTTTGTAAAGTTTATGTTGTGTATTTATTTTCTCTCTCTTATTTCCTTGGCCTCTAACTAATTTATCTTAGCTTGGGACATGCCCTTGGATTTCATTCCCTTGTGCTTATGGTATAACCTTAACACTACATCAATATGCCCTTAGTCAAGGCTCATGTCCTTCTGCTGACACTATAGTTTTTCTTCTGTCAACATGCTTGAATGGGTTGCCTCCTTAGGATCTTTTCCCCTTTCTCCTTCCTTGGTTTCTTCTCCCATCTCCACCTTGTGCTCTTCCTCTTTTCTTTTATCTTTGGCCTCTACCATCTTGATGACTTGTTTTGGCACCCCTACCTGAGTCATCTCTTCCATTTGTTCTAGCATCTCCTGCATCCTCTGTATTTTGGCTTCACTAAAGCCGAGTTTCCTCAATCTTTGCCTTCACTTTTCCAGCTCAATTTGAGGTGGTAGGGAGGGGGTTAATTCACTTGAAGATGACTCTTCATCTTTGGGTACAATGTAGGTGCCCATCTCACCTTCTTCTTCCTCTAACTCCTCTATTATCCTTTGCACCATATGAGTAGCCTTCTTATTCTTTTTCTTTGTGCTAGGGGAAGATTTTAGCATGAAGTGCATGTGATTTGGTGTAGAGGTCAAAGGAGATGCTTCCCCTTCTGAATCAATTTTCAACCTGAGCCACTCTTATATTTACTCTAGAGTCTCCCCTTTCTTCTTCTTTGAAGACTTTTTATTTTTGGTGAGCATTGGGGTTCATTCATTCCTAATCTGGATTGGGGGGTCTTTTCTCTACTTAGTGATAGACCCGATGCTATAATCCTTATTCTATAGCTTCATATTATAGTAAAGTATATGGATGAAGCCAAGGATGGTGACCTCTTAAATGGGATTTATGTTTGTGGGATCTGAGGTATCTTATTCATATTTTGTAGCTCTTCCATCTATGTGGGAAAACCTATGCCTCAATATTTTCCTTTCTAAATTTATTTCCTTAGATAGAATGTCCATATTTTATGCATTTAGGATCCGGTGTAGTGCATCCCTGAAATATTATGTCAAGAAGGTGAAGGGGAGATTTAACCATCTTAACCTATTTCTATCCTTCAGTGCCAAAATGCATAATGCAATAATGATGCATTACAACAAAATTTGACATCTTGAACATACTTTGGGAGAGCCCTTGGGGAATGCACCATTCTAATCCAAAGGCTTCAATATACATTTCACACCAGTGCATTATGTGTATCTTTTATTTATGGCTGAAAGTGGTGGGGCAGGTTTAGTCCTTATACTTACATATGAGGGAGTGGTGTTCTAGGAAGACCCAAATATTATCTCCACTCCCATCTAAGATCCTGATTTCTTCCATCATAATGAAGATGAGGATGGACCCCCATTTGAAGGTCCCCTTGGTGCTATGACATTCCAATGCATTCTTGATCAACTCTTCTATGATGAACTTGGTGATATTGAATTATATGCCCTACACCATGTGATAGGAAATGTAGAGGTACACCTTTGACACATCTATCCACCGACTGCCTAGACACAAATTTGAACTCATGAAATGAACCACCACCCTCATGTAGGGGTCCTCACACTTGATAATGGGGAATGCAAATCCCCCTTTAAATTAGTTCAAGAGATTTGTAACACACTCCAATTCTTCAACATCCTCCATCAATTGATGGATGTCTCTACTAGTATTTGGGAGCTTGATTATCCTTTTTATCATCTACATAGAGATATTTATGCATCATCCTACAAAATATATGTGGTCCTCATGGACGTGAGAGATAAGGAACTAGACAAGCTCCTCTAGCTTTTCAAAGGAAGGCAACTCATAGAGTTGAGTTATGTTAGAATTGATCAACTTATCTCGAATCAAGACATCAAATAGGGCATCATCTTCTGGTGTTTTGTGCCTTGTATCTACCATCAAGTTCTATGCCAAGTCTTGGAAGTGACTTGATATCTGTTGGTTATATTATTTAAGTTGGCAATTATGTATAAAAGAGTACGAACTTCCCCCACCTATACCTCTAGGGGATACTTCATGTATTGGTATGACATCTTTCTTGGTACCTCAGTGTCTACCTAAATGACGTTAATGACTTTAATTGGCTTAACTTTAGTCTTGGCAGCCGTCATCTCCTCTATTATCTTCACCCATTTAAGTTCTAACTACACCAATGTAGAGGTTATTGCCTTCCTCTTATTTACCATTCTGAATTGGATTGTATTGAACCTAGGGAGGTGTGGTTTTATGAATCCTTGAATGGTGTCTGGAACTTATATAGTCATAGGATCTATAACTATGCTCTTAGATTCAATATTTATTGGCCATTAATGGTGGATTGGGAGATAATGCCTCATTTAAACTTGGTTTTCTACATAAATCTCTCTTTTTAACCCTTCACACTAGCCTCACTATGAATGTACTCTTTTTTAATGTGCTTCTTTTCACTGTAGGTGCCTAAATTAGTCAAATTCTTATTGTGATAGAGTTCTTTCTCTTCAACTCTTTGGTGTCTTGCTTGGTTTGCTCTAAGTCTAAGTTGGCATAAAATTTTTAACCTAAGCAAGTTTATCATTGATCATTTTATACCCTTCTCATGTCAACTACCATTATTAATGTAGGATTAATAGCATAGGCACCTCAATTTCTTGAAAACCATGAAAATCTATA
Organism: Torreya grandis; assembly: GCA_037957365.1. NCBI lineage: Eukaryota > Viridiplantae > Streptophyta > Pinopsida > Cupressales > Taxaceae > Torreya > Torreya grandis. The sequence continues at coordinate 841,853 of JARHVA010002644.1, forward strand.
AAATCCTCAAAAATCTCTTGTCTTATATGTGTTAAATACATAACTTTGTGCCACCACTGCCACCTCATTAAATAATCCTAATGACTTTTTTGGCAAAGAGACATGTGGTTCAAATGGTCACTTATTATTTATTTCTATGTGGATGCTAGTTGTTTTAGACATTCTCCTTCTATGCTTGTAAACTTTGGCATAACCTTCACCTTATTTGTGGTAATCTGGACACAATGCCTCACATGTGCATGATTCAACCTCCTCAGTTCCACTTTATCTTCTAGTTTCACTTCTATTTCAAGAACACTTCTCTACCTTGGTCTATCCTAACCCATATAAATCCCTTGTACTATCACTCTAATGCTTTGCTTCTCTTTAGGTTATCTTGTGCACTAATAGATTGTGCATCTTCACTTCTTACTTACACTCAACCCTATTGAGAATCTTCACTTCTTGCCTTCTAAGGTCTATAGTGATGGATCAATCAATGCACCCTCTTGAAATTTAGGTACAAAGGTAGCACTAGAGTGGTTTGTTCTTGGGCCTTAAAGTGCCCTACACTATGCATCTTACACACATGTCTCTTTTGTTGTTTCTGCTTGCGCCTAGTAAGCTTCATGTGCCTACCACTTAGATATCTAGCCTCATGCACTTATGGGCACAAGTTCTCAACTCATTTGATTGTAATTATGCATGAAGTGTTAACACATAAGTTCCTTGAGGCCATCATGCATTGCTCACTACCTCTATATGCTATACAAAAAAATCCAAACAATTAAAAGAATGGCTTGGATTGTGCCAAATAGTTTCTTGGTCAGCTTACTCCCAATTGAATTGTGACCAAGAAGTCAATGTTCCCATGGTGTGAGTGTCATCCTACTACCTATATAGATTTAATTAGTTACCATTGAAATGCTCAGGGAGTATTTCATCAGAAAACATGTGTAGCTTACATGCACCTATTTCTAAGATGTGGTGGATGATGTAGGGGCCCATCCACTGTATTTACAACTTTATTAGGTGGTTGAAGTAATTGGAATCATAGAGCAACACTAATTCTCTTTAAATGAACTCCTTGTGCTTGATATGCTTGTCATGCTAGTGATTTTGGCATGCCTTCTCAATCTACTGACTCCACTTGGCTTGGGCATGCTTCTCATCCAAGCACTCTAAGTCTTCCAACCTTGTGCTTAAAGATTATTGGTCGTATAAGAAACCAATCCATTCAAAGTGCAAGGAAGGCACCATGAATTCTATGGGTAGAACTACTTCAATACCAAACACTAGTTGAAATGGTGTAGCCTTGTTCAGGTACTTGTATGTCATGTGGTATGCCCAAAGTACTGGTGAAACATGTTCATCCCAATATTTTTAACCCACATTGCATATATTTATTAAGCACATTCCCAAAATCTTGTTGAAGGCTTTAGCTGTGCCCTTGGCCTAGGGATGATAGGGGTGGTCTTGTGGTGTACCACCATGTACTCAATTAGAAATATGCATACTATCTCATTGATGAAATGAGTGCCCCTATCACTAGCCAGACTCAATGGGCACCCATACCAATTTATGATGTTTTCCTATATGAATCACATAGTTTTTGAAGCTATGTAATCCTTAGTTGATGTAGCTTTAGCCCACTTGGTGAAATAGTCAGTGGCTACTACAATATATCTTACACCTGTGTGCCATGCTACAAGAGTAATTGGCCCAATAAAGTCAATGTCCCATTTTTTAAATGTTACTTAGGAAAAAATGGGGATGAGAGGCATTTCATCTTGGTGGTTGGGATTTCTAGTTCATTGGCATATATCACATGCTTTAGCATATTCCTTTGCATCTTGAAACAAGCTTGACCACCATAAGGCTGACTAGAAAACCTTGCATGCCATTGCATCTCTAGTGCAATGGCCTCCTGTGATCCCTCATGTACTTCCTTTAGGATAGATTCTCGTTCATATTCTAAAAAACACTAACGTAGGACTTAATCTCTACTTAGTTTATATAGCTCCCATTTAATGAGTTAGAAGGGGGTGGTGCAAACCACAAGTTGTTTCTTTTCCTCAGTTGAAAAGGTCTGGGGTGCAAACCCATATGTTAGGAAAGTGACAATATTTGCTAAGTCTTTAGGGATGTGTTAGACTCAGTATAGCTATGTGCCCAACATTGCATCATCAATTGGTGCCATCACATCATCAGGATTGATGCAAGATAAATGGTCTAGCCCTAAGTTCTACTTTCCAAGTTTAACCACAACTGAGAACTAAAATTCTTAGAATAGAACAACCCATCTACATATGTACCTGTGTAACATAGGCTTGTTCATGAGGTACTTAAGTGCCTCAGGATATTTGAAAAATATAAATGGGGTTGACAATAGGTATTGCCTAAATTTTTATAAGGCATAGACCATTGCCAACACCTCACACTTGGTAGTGGTATAATTATACTCTGCCTGCATCAACTTCCTACTTGCAAAGGAGATGGGGTGGTCCATCTTACCCTCGACTAGTTACACCAATATAGTACCAATGATAGAGCCTAAATCATAGACATAGATGTGGAAAGGAGTTGTCTAGTCTAGAAATTGTAAAATTGGTATGCTAGCCAATTTTAGCTTTAGTATTTCAAAGGCCTCCTCTTGAGCTTCACCTTAGTAGAATGGGCCATCCTTGCATAAGAGATCCTCTATAGGCACTAAAATATTTTCATAGCTTTGAATGAACTTCATATAGTAGCCACAATGGCCTATAAAGGCATTAATGCCTTTCAACATTGAGGGAGTTTGGATCTAGATTATGATGTCTATCTTTGTCAGATCAATAAGGAAACTATCCTTATAGATGATGTGCCTAAGTAATATCCCAAATGGGGTTGTGAAGATTCACTTATTCATATTTAAAGATATTTGGAGCTGCCTACACCTCTTAAACATGAGGCACATATTGTCATAGTGGTCTCTTACAAGACCATACATAGTCCAGTCATCAAGATACACTTGAAGGAACTTATGGATAAAGTCCTTGAAAGTAGTGATCATTACCCTAAATAATATGAATGATACATTATTGATTCCAAAAGGCATCACATTTTAAGCAAAATAACCTGATTCCATTGCAAAGGTTTTTTTTGGCTTATCCTCCTCTTTGATTTGTACCTGATGGTAGCCTGAGAAACTATTAGTGAAGGTATAGATTTCCCATCCTGTGACTTTATCCAGGACCTCATCAATGAACAAGGTTGGGAATGGGTCATTGATGCAGGCAACGTTTAAGAGTCTATAGTCTATATAGATCTAAATGCACCCATCCTTTTTGATGATCATGACCATTGAGCTCACCCATTTATATTCTTACATAGCATAAATGATGTTGATGACAAACATTCCATCAATCTCCATTTTTACCTTAGCATGAAGATTTGGATTCATTTGGTATGGGCACTTCTTGACTAGTCTTGTGCCATCTACCAGCTTGATTCTCATTTTGACAAGGGAAGGATGAGTGCCCTTTATGTCTCTATAGATACACAAGAACAAGTCCTAAAATTCCTTTAGGAGTTCGATGATTTGTACCATCTCTATTTTAGCCTAGTAAGGGCCTATGGTGGCAATATTCAACTTACCTTTTATGTTGATGTCTACTTTAGTGGTCTTAAGTGGTGCATGGTAGGGATAATTCTTCTCTTAATGATATTATTCAACCTATTGGATCCCCTTAATTGTTTCAATTTGAAGATGCATCAGATCATCTTCATCTAGGGTGTTGTCATTCATAAGGTGCACAAGTTTTTACCTTCATGTTAGAGCCTTCCAATTGTGCTCTTTTTAGGTCTCATCATATTCTTTGCTAGAGTGATTGTTGAGTGCCTACTCTTCAAAGAATGTCAGGAGCCCTAGTCCTTTCTCCCCAAAAATTTCACTGAGGTGCTCTTCTAGGATGGTGGTGTCTTCAAACACTGCCCTGTGAATGACTTGCAGTGGCTCTAATAGCTCTAAGTTATATGAAGAAAAAGAGAAGGTGTGCACAAAACTCTCATTAAGTATCTCCTAGTTCCCTATCTTGTGGTATGTATCATTTATAATGTACCATGATTGTACCTATGTTTCTAAAGTCCTATATAAGAGATGCACCCACAGGCCTTTTGGCACATTCTCACCACAGATAGTCCAAGTTTCTTCACATAGTTTTACATGCATGATTGGGTCAGAATCACTCCAATAGGTGGGTATGTCTAAGTCTTCATTATTCTTGCTAAACTTAGTGCATATTTCTGCCTTTACATCTTTCCAAGTTGGCAAGTTAGGTCTTTTCACTACACACCAGTGAGCAACAATACACTTCAAGGTATGCACTAGAGCATTCATTCTGTCTATTTCCTTAGGGATACAAGCTTAAATATCATGGACATACCTCTCTATAGTCTAAATTCCTTCATATTTTAGGAGTGTTTTAATCTTCCCTTTATTATCTAAAATACCCTTTTCTTAGTATTTTTGGTGCGAGGAACCCATCTCTTCTTATTATGCTCAATCCTAACCAGTCTTGTTCTAACTGACCTTGGCTCGATTGTGCACACTAAGTGGAAAATTTGGATAGTAACCTTATAGGCCTCTTTGACCCATCACTCATAGGCTATGTCAGTTGTATTAGATGTTGATTTTCCATCCTCCCATTTGAGCACACCTTAGTCACTCAGGTTGAGCTTCTCGATGCCCGACATTATGATGTTGTAAATGTGGTTGATCTCATCCTCGAGATCAACACTCTCTACATATGGGGGCCTTTGGTTACTTGATAGGGGGATGATAAATCTCTCTTTACCATTTTCAAAAGTTATGTATCACTTCTTAAGCACATGTATATGTTATTTGTGTAGCATTATGGCCTACCCAAGAGCACTAGGTAGTTATCCTGCTTTGTCAACTTGAAGACCTCAAAGTTAACTTAGAACTCAGTGCCCATGATATCTATAATGACACCCTTCAAGATATCAATAGGTTGAGTTTGGGTTTTGTTATCCATGAATAGAATGTGAGGTGAAGGCCTTAAGGGCGGCCATCCCATCTTTTCCTAGGTGGTTTTGGTCAAAATATTAATCTCTACATCTATTTCAACTAGTAATTCACAAATTGACCACCCATTGATGGTAGTGTCTATCAATAACTCTTTGTCATATTCATCATTTTGAGTATGCCTTACTTCACGTGTCTACTCCATATATAGTGCAACAACCTCAATCATTTGAGGCACAACCTCTAATTCTAATTTATTCCCTACATGCTTCAACAACAAATCCTTTAGCAGGGGTAACATCCCTTTCAGTTTACAAGAGGCACAAGATCTTGGTCAACTCTTGTACTTTGGTCTCCTGGATGTCTTACCTTTTATGTGAACTGGTGGCTTGTGCCTTTAGATCTCTGGCTAGTAATAAATCTCCCTAAAAATTATGAATCACACTCATTACTTGTTTTAGGACATCCTTCTATCATATAAGGTTAGGATATGGTGTAAATTTTGGCTCCAACTGCATTATACACTCAATGCAACTTGATTTTACATATTCTAAACATAGTTATTAGGTTGGTGTAGTGTTTGGCTGAGTGGTGAACCCACTCCTAGTTGTGACATACACCTTGGGTGTCTCCTTATGAGTTTGTTGTGGCTTAGGGTCCCACTTTTCCTCTTTAGACTGTGCCTAACCATTGTGGCACCTCTATCTATGCCAGGGTGACCTTGAGTTATTTTCTTGTACAAGTTTGTGCATTCCTTGACTACATGTGGTCCTCGACAATACCCACACATTGGGTGGGTGGGAAGTCATGCTGATAATGCTTAGTTAACCCATAATTATAGCATGATAGTGGTGGGAATCTTCCTCCACCATGTCCTCTTCCTTGCCTATGCATTTCTTGTTGGTTCCTATAACACATTGTTCTAGCCATAACCTTTATTGCCTTGACCCACCTGACCACTAGCTAAGGTCATCCCTTACCTCATGCCTCATGTCTCTTGACAATATGATATTGAATGCATATAGGCATCACACATTTTGAAATAAATGGTGGTGTTTACTTGACTAGTGTGCTACAACAAAGGATAATTTTGAGAATCATTATAGCTTATGAAAAAATTCATAGTTAAGAACTAGAGTGAAAACATTTCTTCATGGGAAATTGTTCTTTTTATGCCCCTCCATATCACAGTTGGTACACCATAACCCACTATTACTTTCATGCATCAAACCAGTGGTCAACTTATCTAGCTAGGAGGCCATTGATGCAATCTATTCTTCCATGAATGGGTTGATTCCAATATCAACATTGCTTACTACCTCAACATAGAGTGTGAATTCAAGTGCTTCATGGGGGTCCATGAATGTATTCATAGATAGAACTCATTTGAAGGGTAATATTAGGCTTCCAAAAAACCATTGTGAATGTAGGGAGGGGTGAATGTCATATGAAATCTTAAAGAGAAGAGTTTTAAGCCATGTGCCATATAGTGGCATGCTCTCGGATAACCCCTGGCTAATTTATTTGAGCATCATGATGCTTTGATAATCAAACTTAGGGATATCAAACTCTTTCAAGAAGGCCTCCTTTAGCATATTTTATTTAACCATATCCTGGTTCAGATCAAATTTATAATACCAGGTATGGGCATAATCCAAAAATATGGTCACAAACTAGGTCGCCTTGCATTTAGATTGAATGATGCGTTGAGCATGCTATTATAGCTCACATTTAAGCATATACTTCATGAAATTATCATAATAGACTTGTTAAGGGGGTAGTGTTAGGTTTTGAGGTGTTTGTTCCCCTTGCATCTATGTTGGAGGTGGCCCTCCAACACCTCTAATTATAGGTTGGGGCATTGATCCTGGCATTATTGACTGCACTATCAAACTTGTCAATGTAGTACTGCTCACTTATGGTGCCCTACCACTTCATGTGGGCTATTTCCTAGTTAGTATAATTGACATCCTCTAAACAAGAATGCATGTGCCTATATTTATAGTTCTTAGATTTTTTCTTGCTAATTTTTTTGTATCTTCACTTGGTTCCTCATAGGGAATCACTTGCTCAATAACAAACTCTTGATCCAAATGTTGAATCATATGAAAGTCAATATCGACAATAGGTTTAATTACCATTATTTATTATTTTGGTGGAGAATATAGTGCATGAGTTTGTGCTTTAGGTTCAAAGGGGGTAGGTGTTTTTGGTGCATCCTCAAGTGCCACATCTTGAAGGAACCCACTACAAAAATCCTACACCTGACTAGGTGCATCCTCAAGTACCACATCTTTTAGGAACCCACTACATCCTACACCTGACTACTGAGTCTAGTCTCTTACTTCTTCCTCTTTCTCTTTTCACTACTATAATTTAATGGATTCTTCCCCATACCCTTCTCACTCACTACAAGTCCTCTCAGCACTTTTAGGTTCCAGATCCTCCATCAGCCTACACCTTCACTTACTATAGTTTGACCTCTGAAGCTCTTGGGTTTTAGGTTGCTCATCCTCTACCATTACACCTCACTTACACTACCCCTTCTCAAATTGTACACTTGCTCATATGTGCAAAGATTTTAGCCTCCATTCTTATGATTTCTATACCATAATCCATTAGAATCTTCTTAAGTTTGGTGTCAAGTCCTTTGATGAATGTACCCCTTGATTCATGAAGAAACTCATACTCTACTTCTTCAGGGCACAAGAAGGTTGACACTACAAAATCTAACATGTATTTGTTTAATGTGCTGATCTACCACTTATCCATAACACACATCCAAACTTCATCTAGGATTTTAAGCCTATTTATGTAATCAGTGGTCCACTCGATGTTCTAGTCATAGCTTCACCTTCTAGTAGTGTAGGCAACCAAACATTGGTACACATGCTTAGGTAGCTAACAAAAGAACACCTTATATAGAGCATTGTATAGGTTGGTTTGTACCCATTTTCTTGGCTCTTATCCTTTGTATGTGGGATGCTTGTATACAAAACTATCTTCCACTTGCTTTATCCAATTCTCAATATTCTCAAATGATAGTTAGAGCATCACTCTATTGCACTATTATAGTAATGAAATTCAACATGATCGCAAAAATAAAAACAAAATGTTGTATAAAAGTTTTCTAGGTTAGCTTTTGTGCTTAGTTATGAACTTATCTATCAAACCAAGTCATTTCTAGACTTGATGGAGCTAGGTAAAAACATAGTAAGGTATAATGCACAACATTTAATCATGATATTACTTTGGCATTAGTTTCACATAAGGTGAAACCCTTGTGCACTCACTCAAAGTGCAATAGTGAAGGGATTGGGCCCATATTGGGCTAGTTATAACATGACAAAACTTAGGATTCAAAGGGACTTAGTCATGGGTAAGATAGGTTCAAGCAGCCTACCATTGTTAGGCTATTTAGAGAAAGTTCATTAGGCATAAGCCTTCTCAAAGACACAAGGTCTAAGTTGCAAGTTCATAATTAGCTAGATTGAGCTCTTAGTGGTGCAAGCTATGTGAATAGCTATTTTAGGTTGTTTGGTCACTTAGACAAGTCATAGGGATGGCTTGGGTTCAAATGCTCATACTCAAGGTATCACTCTCGGCATGGGTCTTAAGGCCTTGGCATAATCATATTCCAAGACTTAGTATATTTGAGGTAGGTTGAAGTCACTATATGGCACAAAGATGCCATTAGAAATCAGAGATAGACTTCCATATCACAATATATTCAAATAAAAAATTATATCATTATTATTATAAAACTAAGTCACAACATAACACTGTACTATCTATATTTCAAAAATCAACACCTTAGTTCTTCAACCACATTCTTCATTCACTTCATAGTTCAGTGTACAAGGTTCAAGGTATAAAATCAAAAGATATAAAGTTCATGATATAAAATAGAGCATATGCTCTTTCTTATCACTACTCATGCCCAAAGGCTCATAGGTGAGCTTGGGATATACATTCAAATGCCTAAACTATCTTATGCATACTAATAAATACTAATTATGGCTCTTTATTTCACTAGAGCTTCATTACCTTAGTTGCCTCCCATAATATTCAAATACAAGCCTTCTTTTATAAGCAACTAGGCATCTCCTTGCCAGGTCAGATGGGCACGTGCCAAGAGATGAGTTGTCATGAGTCCACTGACTCCACTACACTACCCAGGTTGGATGAGTTCACACTGTACACTGAGTCATCATTGGGGGGTCACAATTACTTACTCCACTATTTTGCATCCATTATTTTTGAGCTACCACATACAAGTTTTGGCAGAGATGTCCTTTGAAATTTAGTGCCACACAACTGCCTACCAGCTGGCATAGGATCTTCATAGACTCCTCCAATTGGCACCAACATGTACAAAAAGGGAGAAATCATTCCAAAGTTTTCCTTGCATTGAATTACATCTAGTCAGTATGTTCCATGTAGTTTGTATAAAAGGGGCCCTAACACTTATCATTTTTTTGGAGAATATCAAAATACCTACCTTGTTTAAACATTTGTAAAACATTTTCCAAATATTTCCAAATGTAGAGAATAAACATTTTAAGCATGACTCAAAGGTAAAATCATAGTGGGGTCTCTTACATCCCTAGCTATGAGGAGGATCACTTTTATGATGGTCAACAAAATTCTGTGGTCTTTGAGGACATTCCCACAACTATAAGATCCGAGGAAGACTTTTAAGAATATCAACCCTAAGAGGACAAGGATGAAACCCTCCTAAGTTTGATTGAATCTAGTGCTAAACTACCCTCATATTTTCCTATGGAATATTTACATACTTTGGTTAGAGAAGGAGAGTAATAATGAGAATAATCCTTTGCAAACATTGCACAAATAGACATACCTTCTTCTAGCAAAGGAAAGGAAATACTTATAGAGTTGAAACCAAATGATCAAGATTTTGTCAACAAGATAAAAAAGATAAGTCAATGATATATAGACCAACTTATTGTATACTTGACAAACGCTTTATTAGTTACTTCAATCCATAATGATGCTTCCAAGAAACAAGGGAATGTGGTTAAACCAACACAAACTCTAGTTGAAAACATAACAATGATGGATCAAGATGTTTTAATTGAACAACCTAAATCTAAAGAAGTTTTGCAACATGCTTTACTAGACACAAAGCACACATTTTTCAATCATCAATAACCTCTTATTCTATTGTATAACCAAAGACCAAAGCATTCAATATACATTGAAAAAATCATACAAAACAATTTGGCTAGTTCATCTAAACCAACACATACTTTGGTAAATGGACCATAGACTCCCCAAAATCAACATAACACATATAATTCAAGGAATTAGTGGCTCACTTACTCAACTAAAGGAGTGAAAAAAAATAAAGTTGCAGACTATAGGGTGTATATCCCTAATAAATCCATGTAACAACAGGGGCACATACCACCCCAATAAAATTATGTTTCACTCACAAATGCATCAAACATGCAAGAGTGGAATTCTATGAAGGAGTTTATGTCATTTTCAGAGATAGGAAACATAATCAAAAAATATAAATTCAATGAAATATGTCCATATCCATTTGTATATTCTCCAAGTACCCTTTCTATTTCATTTTGAGGCACCTAAATTTGATAAATACAAAGGACATCGTGACCCTCATGAACACATTTAGGAATTATTTGTGTTATGCCAAAAGGTTGCTTATAGTAGCATTTATTTTCTTCATTTTTTTCATAAATTTTAGTGGGACAAGCTCTTAATTGGATACTTAAGTTATCCAAGGGATTAGTTGTGGATTGGAACAATTTATTTAAAAATTTCATCAACCACTTCTCATACAACATTGAACATCAATTGACCATTGTTAACTTGTGCAAAGGCAAACATCATGATGGAGAAAGCTTCATAGCATATCTACAAAGGTGGAGAGAATTAGCTGGTCTCTTTCAACATAATTTACCAGACAAATAGTTGGTGGACATATTTGCACATAACCTACAACTCGAGGTCACACAAAATCTATAGTTTGATTGTGATAACTTATTTGAAGAAATTATTGACAAAAGGGTGTAGATTGAGAAGGTGCTTATTGAAAAAGGCCTTGTCAAGATTTTCATGCAGGGTCAAACTTCAAATTAGACCCAATCACCAGTTCAAATGATTATGCAAGAGAAACCTAAAGGTTTTAATAAAACCAAGAACATGGCTAGAAATGGTGTGACTAAATCAAGACACATACAAATGATGCAAGCCCTACTAGCTCCAAATGTTCAATTGGCTCCACCTAATCCACCAACTAATTTGTAAAGACAACCTTCATGGAGGACATTTCATAATCACTTTAGAGTCTTTAGAAAATTGGGAGAGCCTGTTGAGACAGTATTCCAAAAGCTTGTAGCAGATAACCTAACTATGTGGTCAGTACCAAAGCCATTTATTATAGATCAACCAAATCCAGATTAGTACAAAGAAAATGAATGGTGAAAATTCCATCGTGTTGTTGGACATAATGTTTATCATTACATCTAATTGCGGTACCTAATTGAGAGTGGTGAAGTTGACATCAAGCTTTCTCCATAGGGCACTCATCAAGATATGGGAATCTACCAAGATCCATTTCCTTGACATAATCAACAACCAAAAAATAACAATCAAAACCAAGGACAAAATCGGTGGTAGAATCAGAACCAACATCAAGGTCAAAATCATAATCAGGATCATAATACCCATGATAACAACTTGGGTTACAGTAACATGCCTTATGACTATAAAAATATCGTGGGATGCATTTCTGCAACCCACATTTACATTATTATTGTTAAATCTCATCAATTATCCTTTACTCCTCATAGTACTAGACCCATTATTATAAGGTCAACACCCTCTCCCTTTAATAACACCATGTCGAGTTCACATAATTTTTTTATGATTCCATTTGCATGGGTTACTATTTTTGGACAATAACCTTCCTTTAATTATGATCTAAAATAGGTAGTGTCCAAAACTACACCAATTGCTCTATTTTTATGGATGCTTTATAAATTCTCAAATTTCTGTTAATTAACTTGAAATTGGTATAATAATTAAAATCAACATTAAAAACTGATAATAAAACAAAATCATGAGCCATAAAGATAATATGCACCCATAGTTGATAACGGAGTTCACCTGATCTGGGCTACATCTCCAGGTCCTACTCAAAGGTGGAACTGATTGATTATTGATGAAAAATCACTTTGTACATCAATTATCCCCAGTAGGGGTTCTCAATCTATAAATAAATGTTTTGATGTCTACTAGCTCTAGTTCTTGGCTCTGGCTCTTGGCATTGGCTCTACTTGATTATTCTCAAGTCTTGTGTGTTATTCTTCACACTTTGATTGTGATTTAAAATGACCCCTCTAGACCCTTTATATAGGTTTACGGGTCCACAAAAGGTGGGTTTGGATGATTATCCTTTCCCAAATTTTAAATAATATTAATAATTATCCCTAGACCTATTTTAATAGGATTAAAAATTATCCCATTCTATCGTGGGATTATAATATAAGTATTTTTTTATCCCACACATGAATTATATGGCCTTCACATGTTTTATTTAAACAAAGCATTGAATAATTCATGCCCATATCTTTAAAACCATATTAAAGTGGCTTATGCATGTTTATTATATTCTTATTAAGCCTTATTAAGGTTTTTCCCTCCTTTGGCATCGAAACTTCCATCATGTGATATAATATCCCACTTTTGTGGGAATAAAGATTAACACAGGATTTTAATTAAAGTCTTCCATGTTGGTCTTCGGTTGGGCATTGAAATGAAATCCTACATTTGTGTAAATAAAGATTGTAATATCTATATGCCTTAATAAAAGGCCATATTTTATTTATATCCACATATGTGTATAAAATATACTTTTTTAATATTCAATACAAATTCCTTTTTATGCCACATTGTTGGGATGCGAGATAGTTTTTTTTAAATAATAAACTCCATCCCATATAAAGTGGTCTCACCTTGCCACGTAGATGTGCCATGTGGAGGATTTTAGTTATACCACGTGTCCATACCAATGTGTTCCATGTGTCCATACCGCATTGGTTTACCTTTAATTTGACTGGGTTTGACCAACATTGACCAATGTCGACCCATCCTATTGACTTTTGACCAACTTTGATCAGCCATAACTTTCACATATGGACTCAAAATTGGTTCATTAAAAATGCGTTGAAAAGCTTGTGATAATTTATACACCATAAAAATAGTTCATAAACATTCTAAGATCATTAAATTTTCTATTTTTACCATCTTTGACCACTTGATGACCAAACTTTGACTAATGATAATTAGAGCATATAATGTCCATTTTTCACATTCCAATAGTTAACAGAAAGCTCTTGATGAGCTCTACACTATGGACCACATTTAATAAAACCAAAAAACTTCTAAAAATATCCTCTGGATCATGCCTCCCCTTTGAGAAGGCTTTTGTTCCACCAAAAGATAAAACATTTATTTTCCTGATACTAGATTTGCTTCTTTGCAATGCCTCATGGAGATCTCTGCAGTGGAATCTATGGTATCTAAAACTATTATTTTGATATGGGCAAGCTACACCATTATTTTCCTATGAAAAATCATCAATTCACTACAAGCATAACATCACACAAAATGATCAGTTTGAAAAAGGCATCTCAATGTCAAAGAGACAAGTGTCCAACTAATTTGGTGATCTGTCAATGAATGAGATATCCTATATAGTGTGGTGATAACAAAAGTTGTATGTGTTACTGGTTGCATTCCCAAAATAGTGAACTACTTGTAACTAAAAAATATCACCTGGTATAACTACAAACATGTTTGTCAATGTAATCAAAATGTAATATAACGTTGTAACCATATTTAGAAATCACATTTATTGCCCACATGGGTCTTATACAACATGCAATTTATAAGTGTGGTAACAATCCAAATTCTACATTGTGATTACAATTACAAACACTGCCTAAAATATGGGTCTTAAAATGCATCCATATATATGCAACAATTACTCTAAAATGCAAGTATGGAAAATATTACACTACCAATGTGCCCATCAACTTTCATAACTACTATAAAAAATATCTAAAGCTGAAAATATGATTTTAATTCCCAAATTGTACCAGGAACTCAAAATGTTAATAAGAGATTCAAATTCAAATTTTCAAATATAAGATCACTGAGCATGATAAACCTGTCTCTTAGTTCCTCTCATAAATATTAACTCTAAAATCAAAGTTAAACAATATGGAAAAAATATTTCCTTTCAACATACAACATGAATCCCATATAACCAAATGCTCTGAATTATTTTCATGCCATTCAACAATCATCAACTATGAAACATATAATTAAAAAATTGTTTACCAACCCATTTTAATGGATTTTCCTTTTTAGTTAATACATGATCCAGGGTTGACTTAGTAATGTTTGGTGAATTAACAACTTCATTTACCTTTATAATAGGCCTATTTCCCATCTTTTTCTTACTATTTTTAGTATGGCCTAATGGTTGATGTTTCCAACACTATTCCACCCGATGTCCACTCATACGACAATGAGTGAAAAAATTTCTCTTCTTGGGTAAGGAAATCCATTTGTCATTTCTCACCTTTAAATGACGAGATTGGTCTTTAGTACTAAGATCATCAGGAAAACCCTTATACAAAAATGACTTTCTCTTCCAATAATAGGCAACATAATGTTTACTTAACCGGCAAAAAGTACATGAAAAGCATACATCATTTTTTGTATATTAAAACCATATTTTTTATACTAAAAGAGTACATCATCAAAAATTTTAAAATTTACCTTATGTTTATGATTATTATTTGTGTAAGAATGAGGAGGTGTAATCTCACTACCTCTTCTCTAAAATTTCTTACATCTTTCATCAACAATTTTCTATAAAGAATCTTTCTACAGGACTAGTGGGGTAATCATGTGGCTGTCAAAAACTTGTCTCCCTTCAACATTCTTAGAGAAATCTCCAATTTCCATTCCTGCACTAGAATAACCCAAACCTAAAAAATGAAGATGATCCTCTACCTGTATTGGGTTAGAAATACCTTGGCCATTTTTACCAAGGCCTCTTCCCTCAAATCCCATTTTAATTAATAATTTAGATCCAATGCCTTTAGTATGTTTTTCAAAATCACCAAAAGTATTACTTGAATATGAAAGAGAGGAAGAAAGACATGGTGATGAATTTATAATACATTTTTTTATCATGGTTTTTGCATCTAACATGGAAGGCAAATCCTTCTTCTATTCACCACATTACAATCTCATCAAGAGCTCATCCTTGGTTTCTAGCTCTAATTTCAAGAATGCAATTTTTTCTTCAAGGGAGTAAGGATTAGATCTCAAGAAAGTATTCTCATCTTGAATTTATCTGTTGATGATTTCAAGCTCTTCCATCTTCTCTCTTTTCAAGGATTTACCCATATCTATTTGCAAACAACTTGTATTTCCAAAACAACACACACTGCAAATGGAAGATTAACAAGCCCAAATGTCTGCAAATACTGAATCAAAACCAAACCAATATCAAATGCAAACCAAATGCAAGCCACTGAATTTAACTACTCTAATACCAAACTTGATCTGTAAACATGTAGTGTCTAAAACTACACCAATTACTTTATTTTTATAGATGCTTTATAAATTCTCAATTTCCCATTAATTAACTTGAAATTGGCATAATAATTAAAATCAACATTAAAAAATTGATAATAAAACAAAAACATGAGCCACAAAGACAATAAGTAAACCAAAGTTGATAACGGATTTCACCCAATCTAGGATATGTCTCCGGGTCTTGCTCAAAGGTGAAACTAATCGATTATTGATGCAAAATCACTTTGTACATCAATTATCCATAGTAGGGGTTATCAATCTATAAATAAATGTTTTAATGTCCACTGGCTCTGGCTCTAGAAACTAACTCTAGCTCTAGCAACCAGCTCTGGCTCTTGGCTTTATCTCTTGGCACTAACTCTGGCTCTGCTTGATTACTCTCAAGTCTTGTGTTGTTTTTCACACTTTGATTGTGATTTCAAATGACTCCTCTAGACCCTTTATATAGGTTTATGGGTCCACAAAAGGTGGGCTTGGATGATTATCCTTTCCTAATTTTTAAGTAATATTCATAATTATCCTAAGTTCTATTTTAATGGGATTAACAATTAGCCCATTCTATCATGGGATTATAATATTAGGCTTTATTTATCTCACACATGAATTATATGGAATTTACATGTTTTATTTAAATAAAGCATCGAATAATTCATGCCCATGTCTTTAAAACCATATTAAATTGGTTTATGCATGTTTACTAGTCTTTTGAAGCCTTATTAAGGCTTTTTCCTCCTTTGGCATCAAAACTTCCATCATGCCATATAATATCCCACTTTTATGGATAAATATTATCATAGGCTTTTAATTTAAGCCTTCTACGTTGGTCTTTGGTGTGGGCATTGAAATGAAATCCCACATTTGTAGGAATAAAGATTTCCATATCTCTATGCCTTATTAAAAAGATATCTTTTGTTTATATCCATATATGTGTGGAAAATATACTTTTTTAATATTTGATAAAAATTCCTTTTTATCCCACATTGTTGGGATGTGAGATAAATATATATTTTTTAAATCATAAACTTTATCCCATGTAAAGTGGTCTCACCTTGCCACGTAGATATGCCATGTGGAGGCTTGTAGTTGTACCACATGTTCATACCAATGTGTGCCATGTGTCCATACCACATTGGTCTACCTTTAATGCTTGTTGACTAGGTTTGAATAGTGTTGACAAATGTTGACCCATCCTATTGACTTTTGACCAACTTTGACTGGTCATAGCTTTCACATATGGACTTGGAATTGATCCATTCAAAATGCATCAAAAAGCTTGTGACAAGTTATACACCATGAAACTGGTGCAAACACATTCTATGACCTTCAATTTTTTTAGTTTGACTAGATTTGACCTTTTATTAACCAAACTTTGACCAATGATAATTGGAGCATATGATGTACCTTTTTCACATTCCAATAATTACCAGAATGATCTTGATGAGATCTACATAATAGACCATCTTTAAAGAAAACTAAAGATCTTATAAAAATATCCTCCAAATCACACCTCCCCACTGAGAAGGCTTTTGTTCAACCAAAAGCTAAAACATTTATTTTCTTTTTACTAGATTTGGTTCTTTGCAATGCCTTATCGATATCTCTCCAGTGGATTCTATGGTCTCTAAATCTGCTATTTCAATATGGGAAAGATATTCCATTCTTTTCCTATGGAAAATCATCAATTCACTACATGCACAACATCACACAAAATGATTAGTTTGAAAAAGACATCTCAATGTCAAAGAGATAAGTGTTTGACTGATTTGATGATCTTCTAGTGAATAAGCTATCCTATATAGTGAGGGGATAGAAAAATTTGTCTGTGCTACTAGTTGCATTCCAAAAATTATGAACTACTTTTAATTACAAAATATTACCTGTTACAACTACAGGCATGTTTATCAATGTAATCAGAATGTACTCTAACATTATAACCATATTTATAAATCACATTTATTTCCCACATGGATCTTATACAACATGTGATTTATAATAATGGTAACAATCCAAATTCTACATTGTGATTATAATTACAAACACTGCCCAAAATATGGGTCTTAAAATGCATCCATATATATGCAATAGTTACTCTGAAATGCAAGTATGGAAAATTGTACACTACAAATATGCCCATCAACCTGTGTAACTATTGTCAAAATATTGCAAAGTTGAAAATATGGTTTTAATTCCCAAACTATACCAAGAACTCAAAATGTTAAATAGGAGATTCAAATTCAAATTTTCAAATATAAGAAGATCATTGAGCATGATAAACCTGTCTCTCAGTTCCTCTCATAAATATGAAATCCAAAATCAAAGTTAAACAATATGGAAAAAATATTTCCTTTAAACATACAATAAGAATCCCATATAACCAAATGCTCTGAATTATTTGCATGCCATTCAACAATCATCATCTATGCAACATATAATTAAAAAATTATTTACCAACCCATTTTAATGGATTTTCCTTTTCAATTAATACATGATCTAGGGTTGACTTAGTAATTTTTGGTGAATTAAAAACTTTATTTACCTTTCTAACAAGCCTATTTTCCATATTTTTCTTACTATTTTTAGGATGGCATGATGGTTGAAGTTTCCAACACTATACCACCTGATGTCCACTCATACGACAATGAGTGAAAAAATTCCTCTTCCTGGGAGAGGAAACCCATTTGCCATTTCTCACCTTTGAATGATGAGATTGGTATTTAACACTAAGCTCATTAGGAAACCACTTTTTCAAGAACGAATTTCTCTTCCAACAATAGGCAACAAAATGATTACTTAACCCACAAAAAGTACATGGAAAAGCATACATCATTTTCTATATATTAAAACCATATTATTTATACTGAAAGAGTACATCATCATAAGTTTTAAAATTTAATTTATGTTTATGATTATAATTTATGTAAGAATGAGGAGGTGGAATCTCATTACCTCTTCTCTGAAATTTCTTACATCTTTCATCCTATGACGATGAATCACCAATTTTCTATAAAGAATCTTCTTGCAGGACTAGTGGGGTAATCACTTGTCTGTCAGAAACTTGTCTCCCATCAACATTCTAAGAACACTCTCCAATTTCCATTCTCACACTATAATAACCCAAAATTTAAAAATAAGGATGATCCTCTACCTGTATTAGGTTAGAAATACCTTGGCCATTTTTACCAAGGCCTCTTCCATCAAATCCCATTTTAATTAATAATTTAGATCCAATGCCTTTAGTATGTTTTTCAAAATCATTGAAAACATTACCTGAATATGAATGGGAGGAAGAAAAACATGGTGATGAACTTATAGTACATTTTTCTATCATGGTTTCTACATCTGACATGGAAGGCAAATCCTTCTTTTGTTCACCACATTAAAATCTCCTCAAGAGCTCATCCTTAGTTTCTAGCTTTGATTTCAAGCGTGCAATTTATTCTTCAAGGGAGTAGATATTGGATCTCAAGAAAACATTCTCATCTTGAATTTATCTATTGATTCTTTCAAGCTCTTCTAGCCTTTCTTTTTTCAAGGATTTACCCATAACTATCTGCAAATAACTTGTATTTACAAAATAATGCACACTACAAATGAAAGATTAACAAGCCCAAATGTCTATAAATATTGAATCAAAACCAAACTGATATTAAATGTAAATCAAAATCAAGCCACTGAATTCAATTTCTCTAATACCAAACTTGATTTGTAAATAGGCAATGTCTAAAACTACACCAACTTCTCTATTTTTATGGATGCTTTATAAATTATTAATTTCGCATTAATTAACTTGAAATTGGCACAATAATTAAAATCAACATTAAAAATTTGATAATAAAATAAATGAATGAGCCACAAAGATAATATGCAAATCAAATTTGATAACGAAGTTCACCTGATCTGGGCTATGTCTTCAGGTCCTACTCAAAGATAGAACCAATCGATTATTAATGCAAAATCAATTTATACATCAATTATCCTAGTAGGGGTTCTCAATCTGTAAATAAATATTTTGATGTCCACTTGCTCTGGATTTGCTTGATTATTCTCAAGTCTTGTGTGTTGTTCTTCACACTTTGATTGTGATTTCAAATGACCCCTCCAGACCCTTTATATAGGTTTATGCGTCCACAAAAGGTGGGCTTAGATGATTATCCTTTCCCAATTTTCAAATAATATTCATAATTATCCCAAGACCTATTTTAATAGGATTAACAATTATCTCATTCTATCGTGGGATTACAATATAAGGCTTTATTTGTCCCACACATGAATTATATGGCCTTTACATGTTTTATTTAAACAAAGCATCTAATAATTCATGCCCGTGTCTTTAAAACCATATTAAAGTGGCTTATTTATGTTTACTATAGTCTTCTTAAGCCTTATTAAGGTTTTTTCTACCTTTGGCATCGAAAGTTCCATCATGCCATATAATATCTCACTTTTATGGGAATAAATATTATCATAGGCTTTTGACTAAAGCCTTTTAATTAAAGCCTTCCACGTTGGTCTTTGGTGTGGGCATTGAAATGAAATCCCACATTTGTGGGAATAAAGATTGTCATATCTCCATGCCTTATTAAAAGTCTATCTTTTGTTTATATCCACATATGTGTGGAAAATATACTTTTTTAATATTCAATTAAAATTATTTTTTATCCCACATTGTTGGGATGTGAGATAAAATTTTTTAAATAATAAACATTATCCCATGTAAAGTGGTCTCACCTTGCCACGTAGATGTGCCATGTGGAGGCTTGTAGTTATACCATGTGTCCATACCAATGTGTGCCATGTGTCTATACTAAATTTGTCCACCTTTAATGCTTGTTGAATGGGTTTGACTAGTGTTGACCAATGTTGACCCATCTTGTTGACTTTTGACCAACTTTCACTAACCATACCTATCACATACGGACTTGGAATTGGTCCGTTTAAAATGCATTAGAAAGCTTGTGATGAGTTATACACCATAGAAATAGTTGAAAAACATTCCATGACCATCAATTTTTTTAGTTTGACTAGATTTGACCTTTTATTGACCAAACTTTGACCAATGATAATTGGAGCATACGATGTCCCTTTTTCATATTCCAATAGTTGTTAGCAAGCTATTGATGAGCTCTACACAATGGACCATATTAAAAGAAAACTAAAAAACTTCTAAAAATATCCTCCAGATCAAATTACAATGGCTCCTCATCAACGCAAAATTGCTCTAACGCAACTAGACACCTGTGAGTCACCCTCCAAGGCCCTTTGCCTTTGTCTTCTTATTATAATGTCTCCTTGTCACCTCTATATTATGAAATCATAACTAGATGTTCATGAGTTACTCTCTAGGACCCTTTGTCCTATTCTTCCATTGAATAATGTGAATATTGTGCCTTTAGATCCAAAGTCAAATAATGTGCTAGCTAAGGCCAAACCATCTCATCCTCATGTTGAGAAGCCTTATAGTCTATCAAACCAACTAAGTAAAACCCCTGCATAGATTTCCATTTTGGATCTCTTGTGTATTTTTGAAGTTTATAGAACTATTTTGAATAGCCTTTTACAAGAATCAAGTTTTCCCAAAGATATTAATCTTGAACAGTTCAAAACACTAGTGGGACACTTGTCTTTATTTAAACAACTAACATTTGATCAAAAAGTCATGTCTACCCTAGGTCTGAGCCATAACAACCCATTGTTTATTGAGGCTATCATTAGAAACCATAAGATCAAATGGGTTCTTACAGATAATGGTTCAGAGTTAAACATAGTATCCCTCAAATTGGTACAAAGATTGGGCTATACTATGAAGGACACTCAACCAGAGATGATTACCATAAAGTCTTATGACAATGTCAAAAGGGAGTCTTATGGTACCATTTATTTGTCGATAATTCTTGGGTCTATTTCCTACCACACATTGTTACATATTGTGGATACTGAACTAACTTATAACATATTACTTGGTCATCATTAGATCTATGAAGTACAGGCCATTCCATCCACCTTGCACAAGTGCCTTAAGTTTCTCCACATTGGGGTCAAGATTATTTTTCCTACCGATCTACAACCTTATTATAATTACAAACACCTTGAGGCTAAGTATCATAATTATAACTATTGTCTAGGTTCCAAATTTAGTTTAAAGAAGAAAAAGGAAATAGTTTCACATCCACCACCATCCAATTATATCAACCCTAGTGACCTTTTATCCACTTTAGATTATCCATTTCTTGTAACTCTTGCAAAATAGGTTATTATAGAAGATGTAGGCATTTCCACATACCATCTTAAGGACACCTTCCATATTGCTAAGTTAATGAAGTCTCTTTATACATTTGGTAAACCTAAATCTTCCAAGATCCCAAATAGACCCAACTTTATCTAGGAATAGAAGACAAAATAATAGAAACCACCTAGGGTATTTGTACATGCTACTTCACCAAAACAAGTTTGAGAGGCTTTCATAGAAGGAGACTGGTTATATTCTGATGACATTGCTAATTTCTTTCAGAATCCAAAATATTCTATCCCTAATCCAATTATGGATAAGTTTGATTATACAAGAAAAGGCCTTAGCCCATGAGTGCAAGGAATCCTATAATCTTTATTAGTTAGAGTACCTAATCTAAATCATTGTCTCAAATTTATACCACCTAGGGGTGACCTCATGAATTTTGATAGTGATTCTTCTGAATTGACTAGCGATAAGACTCCTATCAGTGATGTAACATCCCATTATAGCCTTTTTGATGAGATTGTTGACTCAAATTTATTTGATCAAAATGCATTGTGACCTTAACACCTCATTGTTCCCTATGCCTTTGTCATCCTAAACTCATTGATTGGGACTAAAAAAAATTGGTCATATGCCTTGATGAGTTTTAAAATGAAGAATCACTTGTAGAATACATGGGTCCAAAATATGGATTGACCATTGGTGATTAAAAACAAGGCTTTGAGTTTTCATTGGACCCTTCTACCTACTTTAGAGAGTAGAAAAAATTTCTTGGTCATAAAGAAGATAAAACATCGATATCTTTGGGTGAAAACCTCTTTGAAATGCTCATTAATCAGGGAAAAAGTAAAGATAAAGACAAGCCCTTGAGTGAAAATTTGTTCTAGGCACTCTTGGATGGGAAAGTTTGATCATCTCCAAAGGATGGTCAAGGTCCATCAAGTCCTAGCTCTATAGCCAATACAAGCATCTCTTCATAATAATAACAAATGTTTGAACATCTTACTCTTGAGTTTTTAGATATTTTTACTACTTGGTCATTACCTGAGATGGTGGATTCAGATTCATCACATTATCTAGAGCTTTGGGAAGAACAACAAGAAAATGTAGTAGAAGAAGATGATCACGATCACACCTTTCCTACTATTCTTGAAGATGGAACTGTACTTCTTGTTGAGAATACTATTGAAGTGAACTGGGGAACATATGATGATCCCAAAATTGTTTATCTTGGATATTTCCTTATTGAAGTAGAATGTGAACACATTATATCCATTTTAATGGATTTTATTGACATTTTTGCATGGGCATATTCAAACATGTCAAGATTAGACCCTCACTTGGTTGTGCATTGCCTTGTTATTCATACAAATGCCAAGCCAATTAAAAAAATATTAAGAAAGATGCATCTATGCATCGCACTTTTGGTAAAAGCCAAATTAGAGAAGTTATTGGGAGTAGGATTCATTAGACCACTGGACTATTTCAGATGGATATAAAACATTGTTCCAATCAACAAAAAGCCTTAAGGCATACGTCTTTGTACAAATTTTAGAGATATCAACAAATCATGCCCTAAAGATGATTTTCCTCTACCCAACATTGACATGATTGTCAACTCTACTACTGGGTATGAGATGTTGCCCCTCATGGATGTATTTTCTAGATATAATCAGATCAAGATAGCCCAATAAGATCAACATAATATTGTATTCACCACTTTATGGGGAACATTCTATTAAAAATTCATCTCATTTGGATTGAAGAATGTTGGAGCCACATAGCTATGACTATCATCTTACATGACATGTTACATTATATTATTGAGGACTATGTTGATGACATACGAGTAAAATAAAAAACATGTGATGCACATGTTGATGTTCTATGAAGAATATTTGAGAGGCTTCATGAATATAAAGTCCACTTGAATCCTAAGAAATGTGTCTTAGGATTTATTATATCACAAAGAGGGATTGAAGTCAACCCTATTAAGGTTAAGGCCATTATTGAAATGCCTCCACCTTCAAATCTTAAATAAATCTAAATCCTTCAATGAAATATTCATTCCATTTACAGGTTCATGTCTTGATTGGCAGATAAGTGCCACCCATTTACCCATCTCTTGATGAAAGGGGTCATAGTTAATTGGGATAAAGACAGTCAGTTAGCATTTTCAAAGCTCAAGACATATTTGGCCAACTTGCCGTTTTGAGACCAACACCTGGATAACCACCACTTATTTACATATCAGCAATTAAGCATGCACTAGGGCACTTTTGGCCCAACATGATGATTAAGGTAAAGAACATGCATTTTATTATTTAAGCCACACACTAGTGGCTTATGAACATAATTATATGCCTATTGAGAAGGTGTGTTTAGATATGGTGTTTGCTTCCCAAAACTTACACTATTATAAGCTAAATAATAAAACCATTATCATCACTAAGGTGGATCCTCTCAATTTTTATTATCCAAAGCAGCTCTCATAGGATGCATGGCCATGTGGGTCATGTTCCTCAGTGAATTTGATGTTGAGTATTAAAATCAAAAATCTATCAAGGGGTAGGTTATTGCTGACCAACTTATAAAATCCCATATTATAGATATTTAACCACTCAAATTCAACTTTATATATGATTATATCATGATAGTGGAAGAAGTGCAACATGGGCCTAAGCAATGAAAACTATATTTTGATGGTTCCTTAAATTATCATGGGTCTAGAGATAGCATATTATTGATTACACCATAAGGGGATTAGATTCCAAAAGTGTTCCACATCAATTTTAGTTGTACCAAAAATATGGCTGAGTTTGAGGCACTTATTATAGGACTGCATCTTGCAATGTAGTAGGATATTTGACATTTAATGGTCTATGGTGATTCCCAGTTGATCATCAATCAAACCACTAATCAGTATCAAACTAGAGATGATAAGATTATACCTTACAAACAAATCATGGATTATCTCAAGGTTCATTTTAAATCTCTATAGTTTGAACAAGTACCAAGGGCCAACAATAAATTTGCCAATGCAATGGCAATTGTTGGGTCTATGATACAGATTGAGGACAATGCTAAAGATTATCAATTTTTAATTGAAAATATTTTGTAGCCTGCACATATTATGCTAGATTCAAAAATGGTATGCACCATTACTGGTCCCAATCCCCTACCTAAACTGCCTTGGTATCAAGACAAATATAATTACTTCCATGATCATGTTTTTCCACCTGATGTTTCCAATAACCAACAAAAACTACTACTTCACCGTCTAACCCATTATACCCTCCTTAGAAACACACTTTATCACAAAGGCTATGATGGAATGCTACTTCATTATTTATCTTTGGGATAATCTAAGCTAGCGCTTAAAGAGATTTATGAGGGAATGTGTGGGGCCCACACCAATGATGTAGTATTAGCTAAAAAGCTCCTTAGAATAGGTTATTATTGGCCAAAAATGGAGATAAATGCTTGAAATTATGTGAGGAGTTGTGTTCCTTGTCAACAACATGGAAATTTGATACACGCACCTTCCTTACCACTTCAGCCGATCACAACACTATGACCATTTTATACTTGGGGCCTCAATCTCATAGGGAAAATAAACCCAACATCTTTAGATGTCCATTAACACATTTTAACTACCATTGAGTACTTTTCTAAGTGGATTAAGGCCATTCCTCTCACTTATATCATCGAGAAGTAGATAGCCAAATTCATTTATTACCATATCATCTATCGATATGGCATCCTATCATACATTATAATAATGGTGGATCCTTTGTAAATAGAGATGTTACAGACTTTTGTACACATTCAAGATCAAGTGCAAGAAATTTACACCACATAACCCGCAAGGCAATGGACAAGCTGAGACATCAAACAAAACCATTGTAGTGATTTTAAAGAAGATTATCAATGATGTTGGATATAATTGGCACTTGTAAATCTTCCTTCCCTTTGGGCTTATAGAACCAGTCATTGAACCCCTACAAGAGCCACTCCATACTCCATTATTTATGGCACAAAAGCTATTATCCTAATTAAGATCAAGTTACCTTTATTGCAAGTATCTTTGGAGCATATTGAAGATGATGAGGAGTATAGAGTCTCAAGGTTACAAGAACTAGAACTTCTTGATGGTAAATATTTGGCTGCCCTAGAAAACTTACAAGCCTATCAGGATAGATTACAAAGAAGCTACACCAAGTGCATTATCCTTTAAAAGTTTGATGTTAGTGATTTAGTCTTGAAAGAGAACTAGAAGAACACAAATGTTCAACACAAGAAAAAGTGTAAGTTCCAACCTAATTGGTTGGAACCATATGTTATCATGATAAACTATGGATCAGGGGCATATCGACTCGCTACTCCGAATGGTAAAGAACTTCCAAAACCCATGAACATTATGAATATTAAGGGGTTATTTGCTTGATAGCTTTGAACCTTTAACTATAAGGCCCCTTACTTGGGGGTAACTTGTGTTGTATTATTTTATCCTACCATTATATCCTGGACCATCCTCTCATGGACCATATTCATTTTGACCTACCCTAGACTATTCTTTCAACAACCATATTATTTTCACAACTCTGGATAGTGAAAGATTTAGACCATTTGGATTTTGAACACATTTTATCCCACCCTCAACCATCCTTTTTTGGACCCTATTCATTTTGGAATGTTCTCTTTGAGAACCATATTCTTTTGATGTCTTGGGTTGTTGTAACTCAGACAGTTTTATCCCTTGACCAATTATGATCCTGATTATGACTCATAGGCATTCTAAACACATTCAATGCTAATTATATGAAGTAGATCAGTAGGAATAGTATATTGTATCTTATTTTACAAAAAAGTGAACATGAATACCACAACATATGGTTTTTACATGCTGCATAAATTCTTCAGAGATATTTCACACTACATATTTTTCTATTATTTTGTTGTTGTTTGGTAGGCATTATTACCTTAACAGGATCCTCACTCTCACCAATTTATGAGCATGTGTTATTACATTTGGCTTAGATGTTATTGGAAATTTTACTCTTGGACAAGCATCTCCTTGATTAGTTGGTTCCCCTAGACATTTTTTACATATTTTATCCCAAAAAGACCAAAAATATTAGAAAATGATGCACAAAATAACAACACTATCTTACAATTTTGTATATTCAGGTCTCCATGCTCTTGTCATTTTAGAAGTAATTATCCCACATTCATGGCATTTTGCAAGCAATTATCTCACACACTTTTCATTTTATAAGACCATCTGTCTTGGCATGGTCATCTCCATTTTCACATTTCTTCTACAACATTAATCAAGTTTTTTTGGTCATCGCCTTTTTTTCTATCACATTTCCTATGAGAACTAAATTTGGCCTAAAGTTCATGTTGGACCATGTGTCCATGGAACTCTATAGGCAGTGTCCACTTATCTCTAAATTATAGAGTCATCTTGGCCACCCCCTTCTTTTTCTTCTTTCCCCCATTTCTTCTATGTTATTTCCCTATCATCTGGGTGGCAACTCTATGTCCTTGTTCTTATTACATTGTGATAGAAAGTAATGCCTCTACTACACGTGCCTGAATAATTATTTTTAAACTATACTAACATTGTTTTTGTTTGTGTGTGTTTATTTGATTTTTATTGGTGTTTTGTTGTGCTTTCTTGTCTCTTAGTTTTCTTTCTTTCATTTGGTTGTTTCTTCTTGGTCTTTTATTTTATTGTTTTATCTTGTTCTTTATTTTATTTTTCAAGTACATCTTGATGGTCCACATGGATCCTGATTATTCATATCTTGGTCTCATGTTATTAAGTTGTTTTTGATTTTTTTTTAAACATTATTATTTTTAATTAAGTCTTGATTGTTCATATCTTGATTTTGAGTTAGGTTCATTTATGTTTTTATTTTTCTTTGTTTTTATTTAAATGTAAATAGTTGTAACTCTGGTATTGGTAGTTATTATCATTATCCTTAGTTATAAGCATTCACATTTGAACCAGCTTAGTGCAAGTGAAATGTGATGCCATTATAAGTTCCTCATACTTATGATGCATAATTTCATTTTGCTATAAAAAGCACTATATGCTTTGGACTCAATATTTAACATTGATGCAACTCTGATGAATATCTCTCAAGTACACCAATGAAATTAGGTACCAATGGCTTATCATTTACTTGGATATATGCAAGACATGCATCTTTTGGCATACATCAAGAGTCTAATCGAACAATGGTCAATTTTCTTCATCCCTCATTTGATTCTCTCCCACTTTTGGGTAAACTACATTGGCTTGAGGTTTATTTGGGCTATGTAGGTAGCACTTGGATACATGATGTATCTCAAGTTAGCTCGACCACCTTCTTTTCATCCTTTCATCACTTTGTGCATCTTCGTATGCCTAGTTTTATATGGCTATGTCAGTCATTCAACTATTACATCTATGTTTGTGCCTGTTCATCTTTAATCTATGTCATAGGTTATATCCTTGAGTTATTACTTGCCAATTTTCCCTATAGGGTCACCAACATTTAAACTAGTCAAAAATATAAGTCAACCCTATAGGGGAAAACCATTCTTTATCAGTAATTAAAATATACCCTACTATGGAAAAATTGCTTTATAATTGATCAAATCTGCTCTACAGGGGTACATTATTATTTCCTCTCTTTAGAGACATGCTTCTCCTTTTCTTCTAATTCTAAGCATTGTGTAATTTTTCCTTTATTTTGTTAATATTTTAATGTGTAACTTATCTTTGGATTGATCACTCTATAAGCATGCAGCTTACACCCTAGCTTTGGGTGTGTTCAAAGTGTGTTGCTTATATTTTTAGAGTGTATCCTTCCCATTCCTACCATCTTTTGGGCCCATTATATTCTCATTATATTTTGATCATTGATGGAATCAACACATAAACATTAGCTCATTTGGATTTAATCCGTTCCATAGGTTAATCTCACTTTCTCTCTCTTTTTGAGAGTCCATCCTTCTCTTTCATCCTTGTATGTTCTCTTGAGGGGGAATCATCAGTCATTTCCTTCCAATTTATTATTGACAACTCTTTTTTTTGAAAATATGTTGATTCACTTGAATTTATAGCCACACCTTCTAAAATAGGGCAAAATTTAGACATCCAATTCATAACACCATTGTGTTGAAATTGTCAATCTTACTTGAAATTTGTGAAAATGCACAAATTGGGCCAAAATCACTTAAACACACTAAATGGTTTGAGTTTATCATATACAAGTGTCAATTTAGGATAATGTATCTCTAAATGGGGCAATTCATTTTATTTGATTATTAACTTTGATAAAATCATTTTGAGTCAAAATGATGAAAACACATTTTAGTGATCTAGATCACTCTTTTCTTCTAATTTAGAAGCACATGACACATAGATATGTTATTTTGTGTCAATAACATCCTAAATGGGTTAATGGTATATATATAACTAACATCACCTTTTAATTCCTTTCCAATCAAATTATGACCTAATAATATGACTATTTAACTAGTTTGATTAATGAAGTGCACCAATTTCTAAAGAATTACACTAAAATCGATTAATCTTACTTAGGCAAATCAAACCAAATTATGAGATTGAGTAAAAATTCCATGGAAGTTATTGGATATTTATTTATTGGAAATTGATTCATATTATCTACATCATCAAATGACATGATCAATGGGGTGGCATCCATAAGCCATAAATGCAACAAATATCAAGATTATGTCTTCCCATGCCTCTTTAATGCCCCTTCCTCCCAAATATTTATGAAGATATTTATGGATATTATTTACATAATTTTAATAATTAATGGCCACACATATTGAGCTTAAGATGGATAGTCATGGTTGATTCTGATTAATTTGAAAAATCTATAAATAGGAGGGCTAAGACCACTTTTATTAAGCTTAATTTGTGTAAACTTATAATGTAGGATTCTCTCTATAAGCCATTTGAGTGTAGTTTGATAATGATTTATTTACAATATGATAGCTTCATTGATAAGCATACCATTGATTTTCATATCAAGATCCTAGTTTAGTTGGTGTTCTTGAGATGGTGAAGGAACTTGGCCTTGCACCATTGTTGAAGACTTGAGCATCAAATCAAGTGGATAATCATGCTTTGAGTTGCATTTAGGTGATGGCAAGCTATTGGGAAGGTAACTTGTGTTTGTTTTATTTTATTTTCTCTTAATTATCATTTACACACCCCGTTGAATAGGTTGGCCTAGATTATTAGTTATTTATACATTTTTCTTGGCTTTCTTGAGTAATGCTTGATATTTTTTTTCTCTCATTCTAAGCTCCCTGATAATTTATTCCTAGGTGATTCAACATGTAAAACAAAGAATGAATTGAATTTACAACCAAAATATATTGGACTTTGATGTTAGTTTTATCCAACTCCAACTTTTCCTTATATGCCTTCTTTTCAGGGTATATGTATAAGTGATAGAGGGTGTGTGTCTCTACATTAATATTCTCTATAGTAATGTTAACCAATTATGCATCATATATTCGATTGATGGTGTTCATGAATTACCGCGTTATGAAAGCATATGGTAACTTTAGCCATCTAGACAACTCTTTGGAGGGAGACATTTGAAAGCCCCCTAGAGAATTTTTGTTCTTTACTATAAACTTTGCTTGGTATCTAACATATCTAGTTAAGGCCTTTAGAATGTGCCACTTGTTCCCAAAATATTCCTTCATCCTGTCATACCATCCCTTTATTTTGATTTTGTGGGTTGGGGTTATTAGTCTAGGGAAATTGAATGCTTTAAACCAATTAGTGGGGGACTTGGTTCTTGTGAGGGTATGCCCATTTTATCTCACCAATGGTTTATTTAAGTACTCCAATCTGGTAAAAAACCATCAATAAAAGGAACACATCCCATGCAAACCTTTGGTTGGGTAGGTAGTGGGATTTCTCTACATTTATGATAATTATTTCAACAAAGTAATGTGCCCAATTATACTTTATTACCATGGTAACCTTTTGAGTGACATAAATGTAGGCCATATCCACCTATCACTGCTTCTGACCTTAGTCATTATGATGCACATGACCACTTTAAGGATGAGATCTTAGGGACTGGTGATATGCATAACATGGCCTTGTTTTCAATGCTTAAAATCCATAGCAGTCTTTTCAATCTTGTGTTGGTCTTCTAAGTCATAAATAAGGTCCATTCCTAAGCACTATAACCCTAATACTTTGCTTATCTACTCTGGTGTAATTTGCATCTAGTGCCTATCAAAGTAGAAATAATATTCATGCACTCATAAAATTAAAAACTTTATTGCTTTGAATGAATTCCCAAAATATAAAAGATTGAATAATTAGAATATCCCTACATCATTTAGAGTATTGAACATACTCAAGTCATCTACTATCTCACTCCTCATGTTTTATCACTCTAATTCATAGTTACGCTACAGTTCCACTTCATTGCTAGATTGGTGATGGTTATAATAAAAACCTTTACAAGTGGGCATGTTTGATACCCAATTATTTGCACACAGCACTACCTTTGGGCATTGGATTTCCTTGACCAATAGTGGGGGTGGAGGGGGTACAACATCCTTCTCCTTAACCTAGCACACCATTCCCAATTTTGTGTCTTTTGTGCATACTCTGAGCTCTTTAGGTACCTCCTCTCTAATTAACATAATCTCACCAACCACACTTTTTATCTCTTCTTCTTCTAGTATTGTAGGTAAAGGCTCACTTCATTGGGCCTTTTTTTGTGACTGTATCACCCTTCAAGGAGCCTAAAGGTTGAGGTACAACTTTTCAATTTTATTAGAAGAATATGTGGTGCCTTTTTATCCTAATAAGCTCTCATACTTCAATGACTTCTAATGGTGGATGTCAACCTATGCAACCTTCAAATATAAATACTTGCACGTCCTTACACTACTCCTAGCACTCTTCCTATTTATCTCAACTGATACGCTCCATAATACTTAAAAATAGTCACAAATGGTTAATTTTCACTCATTTGGAATCTTGAAATCACTATGCATTAGCTCAAATACGCTCTTTTAGCTCTGTAAGTTTGTGAATGTGATAATAAAAAAAGTTATATGGCCTATATTTAACCTTTTATATGCTTGAGGGGGTAACTTACATTTACTACTCCATTACCCCTTCCATCACTTCATGCAATAAATGTTAATAATGATATTACCATGATGCATACTTGGAACACTTACCATTATCATTACTTTCCTTGTATTAAATGCATGTCTCATCTTGCACTTTTTTTGAAGTACATGACAACTATAAATAATTTGAATATTATCTATTCTAAAGGTGGGAATATTTCTTATTTACCTTTCATTATCTTAGCGGTTATGTACCCCATCTTACATACCCTTTTGTCCTTACACACTTGTACTTACATGCCCTTGTTACTGTGTGCATTCTCATTGACCATATCCTTAGGGCCCCATAGATTTTCCTTCTACCCTTACCCCACACTAAAGTTATTTTTGGTCCTCCAAAATAATATAAATAATTATAAAAACAAAGTGTTGACCTTAAAATTATTCAAGAGCACGCGACTAGTGACATAATTTATTAAAAATAATCAAAATCATAAACTAAACTAATGGCAAATGCCTTATTATTATAAAGAGGAAATACTTTTTAGAATAGTGGGGCCTCAACTCACTAACATTGAAATGGCTAAGAAGGAATTGGCCATCTAGTCACTTTAACCTACATGCAATAGTGGGATAGATACTATGAACAATGAAGGGGCCATATAGTGTACATGAAGTTTTTTTGAGTGGTGCACAAACTTGCAATCATATACTAAGACTTACATGCCTAGAGTAAAAGTATTATTCTTAAAATGGTGATCTTCAGGCCTTTTGTTTCTAATTATCCACCCCTTGAATCCAATGTGTGAGAAACAAAGTATCATCCAACTTTAACAAAGCATCTAGGCATGCTTTCAAGGACTCTTCATCAACTAGTCAACCAGGACATGCAATGCAAAGAGAAGGGATAAAGAATTCAATAAAAAGAATTGATTTGGTACTAAACACAAGATTGAATGGTGTGTTATTGTTTAATCATTTGTAAGGGGTTTGATACACCCATAATATCACAAATACACAATCATCCTAGTCAGTGCATCTAATATCACATATCTTAGTCAATCTACTACCCAAAATCTTTTTGAACACCTCAACTATTCCATTAGAATGAGCATGATATAATGTAGTTTTATGGTGTGTGATCATGAATTATACTAAGAGGATATGTATGGTATCATTAATTAAATAGGTTCCTCGATCACTAGTTATACTCAATGGACATCTAAACCATGTAATGATATTATCCTAGATGAACCTTACAACATTATCAGTAGTATAATCCTTGGTTGGTACAAATTTATCCTAGTGAGTAAGATAGTCAATAGTAGTGATAACATAGCACACACCAGTACACCAACCTACTAGGTTGATGGGGACAATAAAGTAAATATCCCACTTTTCAAAGGGTTCTTGTGATAAGATAGGATGAAGGGGCATCATGTCTTTTTGGTTTGGATTTCCCATGCACTGTAAAATGTCACACTACTACACATAAGTTTGAGCATCTTTAAATAAGGTAGGCCATCATAAGCTAGCCAATATGACCTTTCATATTGTAGCTTCACTAGCATAGTGTCCTCTAACAACACCCACATGAAATTCCCAAAGAACCTCAATGCTCTCATATTTCATGATGTAGTGTCATATCACTTCATCCCATCCAATTTTATAAAGGTCACCCTTATAACTAGAATGGAGTAGCATGAATAGCTAACTACTTATTTTTTGAAGTGCTGAGCTGAGATGGTGTTGAAGCTATATTTAGAAAGGTGATGATATCTTCCAACTCCTTGATCATGCTTGTGACTTAGAATAACTACATGTCAGGCAAGTCATATTCAAAGATGTGTGCTAGTTCAATAGATTCAATGTGTGATAAATGATCTGGGCCATAGTTGGCCTTATTAGGTTTTACTATCACTAAAAATTGGAATTCTTAGAATAACATGATCCACTAGTAAATGCACCCATGTAATACCAGTTTCTTTACCAAGTACTTTAGTGTCTCATGGTCTATGAAAAAGATTAATGGAGTAGCCAATAGGTACTACTATAAATTTTGTAGGGCATAAACCATAGATAATGCTTTGTGCTTTATAGTCATGTACTTTCATTCAACTAGAGTAAGTTACTACTTACAAAATAGATAGGGTGGTCTAGGTTACCCTCACCAGGTTGATCAAGGATAACACTAAAAACCATGTTAGAAACATTGACATGGACATGAAAAGGTTTTTCTAGTCTAGAAACTTGAGAATAAGGGCAATGTTAAGCTTATCCTTGAGTGTAATAAATGTTTGTTGGTGAACATTAGTCTAGACAAAATGACCATTTTGTTTTAGTAATTCCTCTATTAGCACAACAATATTATCATACCCACAAATGAACTTCCTATAATATATAGTATGTCTTAGGAAGGCACCTACCTCTTGATCCATGTTTGGCACTGGAATGTGAAGTATAACAATAATATTGGCTGGATACACCAAGAGTCCATCATAGCATATGAGATGACCAAGTAGAATGCTAAAGGGGATAGTAAACAAAAATTTCTTTAGATTTAAGGAAATCTAAAGGTTCTCATAATGATCAAGCATTATTCATAGATTTGAATAGTGATCCCACACTAAGCCATAAATAGTCTAGTCATAAAGGTAGACTTGAAGAAACTTATGAGTAAAGTCCTTGAAAGCCTTGATTGTGATATGGGATAACATAGTAGGAGCATTTTTCAACCCAAATGACATTCCATTGTAAGTAAAGGATATCCAATCAGTCACAAATGTGGTTTTAGGCTTATCCTCTTCCACAATATGAACTTGATGGTATCCAAATAAGCCATTCGTAAATGTATAGATTTCACACCCAATAACTCCCTCAAGTATCTATTCAATGAAGGGTATCAAAAAGGGGTTATAACTCAAGAAACATTGAGTACCTAATAAGCCACATATAACCAAATATACCCATACTTCAATAATTATAACCATGGGGCTCACCCACTTAGACTCATCTATAGGATTAATAAATCCTATGCACAACATGTTATCAATTTATTCCTTGACTTGAGTGCATAAGTTTGTATTCATCTAATAGGGCCTCTTCCTAATAGATCAAGCATACTATACCAAATTTATGTGCATCTTGCCTAAGGGATAATTCACACCTTTAATCTTAGTATAGTTTTGTTATAAGACATCTTGATACTCTTTTAATATCTCAAACACCTTAGGGATTTATGTATCAAACCAATAGTCTCCCATAATAATGATCTTGGGCACTTCCTCCATGCCAATATTTCATTAAATAGTCTGAAGTAGCTCCAAGTATGAGTGTTGTTAATTATAGATAGTGTTTTGAAAATTATGTGTACTATACTCCATGTGCAGAACCAAATTATTAGTCGACAGGTCAAGTGGATCAAAACTGACAACTTCATAAACCTAGGACATGAATTTTTTCTTACCCTTATATAATTTTTGTCTCAGTGCATGGTCTAGTTCAGGTTTAGGTAGTGGAAATGATGCCTCTCATGTTCATGAAAAATATTCAAACTCTCCTCCTGCATGCCATGTATGCATATGATCCCATCTTTACCTGGGGTCAAGTCACCTACTATAACCTAATGATGGATTTCAATATAAGGTGTAAATCCATCTATGGGGATGAATAAGATAATGCCATAGTCATGTTATTCTTAATTTTATACCAATAATTCATTTCTAGATGGAACTGTTTATGGACATACCACACTCTAGCCCAAGTGCATAAAATGCCATAGAATGTGTGAACCT
The DNA here is from genome assembly GCA_037957365.1 of Torreya grandis. Taxonomy (NCBI): domain Eukaryota; kingdom Viridiplantae; phylum Streptophyta; class Pinopsida; order Cupressales; family Taxaceae; genus Torreya; species Torreya grandis. Next base: position 877,695 of record JARHVA010002644.1, read on the forward strand.
AGAGGTACTTAGGTAAAAATGTTTCATCTATCATCCACATAGTATCATAGGCTTCAAGGTGAGGTTCAAGAACTTTGATGCCACTATAACTGATGGTGTTATGAATATGGTTATCATGGTGAAAGTGATGGTGTAAATTAGAATGAACTTGGTCCTAAGTAAGTTTGCATGATGAGTTCTCCACCATCGAGTAGTTGTGTCATCAAAGCTATGAATAATTTATTATATCTAATCAACATTAGAGTCATATAAGGATTCTAACTATTACAAAAAATTGTGTACTCCCATCTGATAATAGAACCTTAGAGCTTCATTCAACCTTGCTAGTGGTGTAACCATAACTTGCCCATAAAGGAGATAAACAAATGTATGCCATTTATGATACTTTTTTGGAGTATCTTGTTGACTAACTATAACACCACAGATCCTCCCAATAAGGTTATAGTTACCTTGAGCCCAATAGTCACATGCATTACTAGTGGTATCAGACATAGATTATGTATCTACCCAATGCAAGATACCATTTGAGTTGGGATCAAGGTGTTCAATACCCCAAGCTATGACATTGTAGATGTGTTTTATGTCTTCATCATCATTGATCAACTCAACATATAGAGGTGTTTGATCATGGTCCAAGGGGATTATAATGTATTGCTCATCATTCTCAAAGATTATGTAGTGCTTCTTAAAGCTCAAATCAACATAATTTGTGTAACACCATAGGTGACCTAATAAATCAAGGAATTCATCAACTTTGACCAACTCTTTGACTTCAAAGTCAACTTTGAAAGTGACATCAAGGATATCCATGATAGAATTTTTAAGTATGCTAATTAGAAAAGCATGAGTCTTGTTGGACATAAATAGCACATGAGGTGAATTCTATTAAGTTGATCTATCCATCTTCCTCCATGCATCCTTGGTAAGATAATTCACTTCAGCATTGATATCAACTAAGATATCCTGGATAACCCATCCATATATAGCAATGTTGACTAATATCTCCTTATTCCCCTTTGGGCTAGGTTAGATGTGAGTTTCTTGCCATCGTGCATGGTTTAACCAGTGATATTTAGTAAGCTTAGGTGTATGATGCCTTATATAATTACTAAATAAGGGTATAATGTCCTCATCTAGGAGTCACTTGCACAAATCATGAAATTCATCACACATGTCATGAAGGTCTAAAGCTTTCTGCATATCAACATGTGTGATAACACATTAATCCTTGAGGAACTAAATCTCTTTATAGTTCTCTTACCAGATTCATAGTATCATGGATCACTTCCTTATACTATTGATCATTTGGATAATGAGTAGTGTGAGGCTCTTCTATTAAACTTTCTCAATGGGTAGGTTGGACATAGACTAGGATTGACCACCACTCTACATTGTAATATTGACTTTGGGACTTGTTAGAGTAGTGGGGTGTAGTATCTATTGTGGCTTTTCAATATGTATCATACTAGCACCCTTTTCATTTATTTCCTTTGTAATAGTGTTGTATAGGTCAAGGCACTTCTCTAGATGGTGTTTGTTTTTATAAAAGCCACATGTAGGATACAATAGGAAATCATGATGGTAGTGCTCTAGGAAAATACACTTATAATATGTTATTGGTGTAAAATATCCACCTCCACATCCTCAACCTTGACCAAAACCATGATAGCCTCCTCTATTGTCTTTTTTATTAACAACATATGTCTGATGCATACCACATGTGCACACCTCATGAATTTTACTAATGAGATGACAATCATTGGTATCATGAGTGTATGCATCACATATATTAAAATAGGTTGATACCTTTGATTGAGTAGTGCATTGTAGTAGAGGTAAATCCCTTATGTCATACTCTTCTTAGAAAATATCATAGGATTACTTCAACATAGCTTGAATACTCTTGTGAGGGAAATTATAATTATGACCTTAGGACTCACATTCTACACACCATAAGCCACTACAAGTGTCATGAGCATTATATGCAATGATATTTTCTAGCTGAGATGCCATTTAAATGATTTAAACCTCCATGAAGGGACTAATCCATATATCAATACTTCTAATAGCTTCAACATAGCTTTTAAGGCATCATATAGGTTGGTAAGAGTTTTTTGTGACAAGGTAAATTTAAAAGGGAGAAATAAACCTCTTACAAACCATTGGGCATGTTGAAAAATGTTTATCTCAAAAGAGAGTTTATAGAGTAGCATCTTGAAATGTGCATCATACTCACACACACTCTTAGTGAGTTCCTACTTAATATCATTTAGGGCATCTATGTTATGCTATTCAAACTCTGAGATGTTGAATTCCTATAGGAATGTTTCCTTTAGCTGGTCATAATCCACCAAGCTTGATGCAAATCGTACTTCTAGTACCACTTATGCATGTAGTCAATAAGGGTGGTAGCAAACTGTGTTGCCTTATATTCATAAAAGGTGATGCCACACACTCACCAAATAAATTCACACCTGTGAACATGTTCTATGGCATTTTACACACCTTGATAATCTAGCAAGTGGAGTGTCATCTCAAAGTACATAGTGGGTGACTAAGGAGATTGTAATGGGGTCTATTGAGAATCACTTCCTATGATCAAAACTAAACAAAATCACACTAATAAAACTAACACCTCAAGCCTAGACAATTAAGGAGCAAGATAAAAATACAAATAACTATCAATAGAAGATAAAATAACCATTATTTACCTTCCTTGAGTCAAGAGTTATATGTCGGCCATGGATAGATGTGCTTGGTCATGTGATCAAATAATCTATGGTAATGGTGCTCCTTGCATCATCTCTCCTTGTCACCTTGGCAAAGTTAGGCTTGGCTTGGATCTCTCTCAACAAATGAGTATTATAAGACTACAAAAAGGGTCTTTGAAGGTATTTTTGCATCGTAACATTATAGCAAAAGAGCTTCTTGAATAATGGGTGAATAACTCTAACCCAAGTGCAGTTAAGTTAGAGTTAACTATGGTTAAGTTTAGACTAACCCTAGTTGAATTAAAAAGGGGACAAGCAATTAATATTTGGGATAGATATCCCATTTATTAAGCATGTTTCTCCAATTCTAAATTTAAGGCTTTAAGGAAGATATTTTTAATTCCTTGACTTTGAGGATGATGATATCATCATGACCTCATTTTTATTGGAATTTATTTTAAAAAAATTATCTTCACTAATTACACATGGAAATTTCACTTAATCATTTAATTTTATTTGCATAGTTAATTTATTCTTCTTAGCATTTTTACACTTTAGGAATTGTTCAAGTGCCCTGTTTAATGGGTCTAAAAGTGAAACTATTAATTTGTTAGGTCACAACTTGACTGGAGATGAATCCATGAGAGGTTACTATTGAGTACAGGATAATACCCCAAATAAGGATGCCTCAACATGATTATAAGCTCTAATGTTTGATGTGCAATCAAAATTAGGATATTTAATGATTCTAGGTTTAATTTGCATTATTTGGTAGAAATCAATCTAAAGTTCAATTAGAACACACTTATTGCCAAAATGGGGTTTCTATAGTTTGCCACTATTTGGGAAGATGTTTCAAGATATAGGCATAGTGTAGTCATATAAAATGTTAAAATTGGTAACTTGAGTGTGGCTAATGACACCCAACCCATGGGTCCCTCTTGCTTGCTCTCATGACCCTCATAGGCATCTTTTCACTGATTCTTAGTCATCCATAGCCTTCCAGGACCTAATTCTAGCTGACCCAAACTACTTCTCCCATGACAAATCCATCCCCCTAGGTCTCATTCTTTTAGGACTATAATAGCACCCAACTTGGACTATAACGTTAGATACTCTAGTGTCCATTTTCGGTACTCCAATTTAAGTGCATTTTTACCTCCAATGGTTAGTTCCTCCTAGTTCCTATCCCCCTTCTTGTTGACCTAACATGAATACATCTAACCCATGACCGATAGATCCCTATAGAATCTCATTCAAAGTTCATTTAGAAAGGGTTGGAAAATATCACAGAGTAAGCAAGAATACAAACAAGACTACTTAGGCATACTTCCCTATTATCTGCATACAACCAGTTAACACTACTACAAGATTATTTAAATCCTTACACCAACCCCTAGCCACCTCAATCACACCCATTTTTATCATTTTACAACTTCATACACACTATTTCACAAAGCACATCAAGTGGGAGAACTACATATGGTTTGATCCCTCTTCAGAGTATTGGTATTTAGGCAGCGTGTCCACACAAGGGGTGTAGATACACGTTCAGTGCATCTTACATGCACTACCCCCCTCTTTTCCAAAGTTTATCAAAACACAATGGAGTCTAGGGTTTGAATACTCAATCAGCTCTATAGGGAGTTCCATAGAAATCTAACAGTCAAAATTTCATAGGCAGGTTCACATATACACAACAAATAAAACCAAAAATTCTCAAGTGTCCTAGACAACAGTGATAGAAGAGGACTATAGTGCCAAACCTTAGGGTGTCTTATTTTGGAGCTCATTTTCAATCAATAAATGAAGGTTAGATCCTGATTTTTGATAGTATCCCAGTCCTGTATAGTGAATTTCAAACCCTGCAACAACCATCTTAGTTAGTTTCCAGCTAAGTCTTATTTTCTCTCCCTTATTACTATTTTTAGAAATATTCAAATTATACAAATCAATACCTTAACTATTTCATATGTATTTACTAGTTTTAATATTCCAAACCCTTAACTAAATTAAGAATAATATACCAATATTCTTAAAATTGTTAAATCATTTGGTGAACCTATCTTACTTTGTTTGCGCATAAAAACCTTAGAAACCCTACGGTAAATTTTCCATTGATTTTTCCTATATTTTTTTGATTTTTTACTTTCATAATAAAATCATAAATTAGCACTAAATTTTAAAATTTTGTATGAATTTTAAAATAATTTTCTTTCAAACCCTAGTTACCCATACTAGGTCTTGGTATTTTTCCAGTATTTTCCCTATATTTTTCTGATTTCTTACTTGCATATTTAAATTAAAAATTTGTATCAAATTTTAAAATTTCTTAGTAATTTTAAAAATAATTTCATTCAAAATCCTAGTTGCATGTACTATCTCCTAATTGATTCTTGAGTTATCACCTTACATCTAAAATTAGATTTCAAAAATGGATCTCACTTATTTTCAAATATTTCTTGCATTTTTAGCAAATAATAAGGAGACCGTACTTGGTCCTATCATGTACATGAATGATGAGGTCTACCATATGATAATATAAAGCTTTATTCTTTGCTTTTCATGTCTATTTTTCATAATATGGGTTGATATTAAGAAATTCATTATTACACATAGTAATATACCTCGCCTTCAAAGCAAAGCTTACTTGTCTTTAATACAAGGTTACATCTCAGGCTTTCTATCTTTCATATGGAAAAAATTTCAATTTTATCATGCTAAACACATTAGATATGTCATAACACATGTCAAAGTTTCTTATGAATTCATGCACAAATTCATGCCTTCTATCTCTCATATGGAAATTTTTTCAAGTTTATCATGATAAACACATTAGAAATGTCATAACACATGTCAAATTTTCTTATGCATTCATGCACAAATTCATTCCTTCTATCTCTTGCTTTCTATCTCTCATATGGATTTTTTTTCAATTTTATCATGCTAAATACATTGGAAATGTCATAACACATGTCAAAGTTTCTTATGCATTCATACACAAATTCATGCCTTATATCTCTTGCATTTTATCTCTCATATGAATTTTTTTTCAAGTTTATCATGCTAAATACATTAGAAATGTCATGACACATGTCAAAGTTTCTTATGCATTCATGCATAAATTCATGATTTCTATCCCAAACTTGCTATCTCTTATGTGGAATGCACCTTATAAACATATTGTTATAAAACTTATAACTCCAATTTCATACATTTCATTTCACATTCATGATTTCTACCTAGATGCATATAACTCATTAGCTACCTTTAAGTATTTCCCTATCACTACTAGACATAAGTAAACACTAGTGGATATATCTTTCCCTCCTCCCTTCATACTTAGTACATCTAGATCTTATCCCACACCTACTACTAACTCTATGCCTATAGTAGACCATGTGGTACATGTTATCACCAGATTTCATGAAGATAGGTAGGTTGATTACACCCATGGATATAGATTTATAATTTAGGTTAACATCCTTTTTGATATAATTTTAGTTATCAAGCTCCTTCAATAATAAGATGTTTACAAATATGTATTATATGTATCCCTTCATAATACTAGAATTCATATTTCCACTGAATTAGCTTATGTTGCCTCTATCGTCAACACAATGCAATGGACTGAAGAGAATATTTCCTTTGAGAAAGAGGATTTACCCCCATGACACATCATTAAATAACATCTACCTCTATATATTTAATTAATAATTAATGATGTGGGGGTAAAAAGAGTGTTATCTGATAATGGTTCAAGACTCAAATTTGCAACATTTCTTTTCTTAAACATCTTAATATACAACCTCAAGATCTAGATGATTCTGACATGAACATCAGAGGCTTTGAAAACATCCCATAGAAATTCATGGGTCAAATAACACTCAATATTACCTTAGGGATTAATACATTTCCAACTATTTTCCAAGTCATGCCAAATGACCTTAATTATAATTTATTACTTGGTCAGCCTTGGATTCATGATATGCATGCAGTCCCTTCTACACTCCATGCTTGTCTAAAATTTAGTCACAAAGGCTACATCTACAAATTCCCAATAGATAGTGATCCTTTTAAATATTTCCAAGTTAATGAATCTCCATAGAATTATATTCCACACTTGAATATCGATAATATACCTACACAACCCACTACTTACAATGTACCCTTGGACTATGCAACACATTAGACAATTCCAAATCCTATAATAGCACCAACACCAAATCACCAGTTTACTTCCCCTTTTACACTTAAATGTATTAATAAGATGGGATATCATGGTAAAGGTCTTGGAAAACATGAACAAGGAATCATCAATCCTATTGAGGCATCAACACAACATAGAAGGCAAGGACTAGGATATCAACTTACCCTTCTTCATGATAAACCTTCTTCCGTAACTTCAAAGAATATAAAGTTTTGTCCACCCATTACATCAATAGACCACATTATTAATCATACTTCACAATTATCATTGATCCATCTTGATCTTATTGATGACATGGTTTCACCAGATATGTACACATTAGATGAATTCTCTAATGATGAATCCCTCTTATAATTTATCAGAGCATATGAGGACCTCCCATCTTGCTATCATAAAAATATATTTCCTCATCACATAATTCCCATGCATACTTCAAAGAAAATATAGATTCTCCCCAAGACATACTAGTTGATTCAAATGATACTATTCCTATAACCCCATACACACTAGATCATTCCACATTGCTTAATGAAGAAATAGTTAATTTCAATTTTAGAACTGATCAAGATCTACACATTGTCTTGTTAGCCATTTCCATACAAAAGGAAGAAGATACAAATATTCATCAAAATTTTAACAAAATTTCCTAAACTCTTTGCTTGGTCTTACTCGAATATGCCAGGAATTGATACATCTATAGCAGTTCATCGGATTTCTTTATACCCTGATGCTAAACCAATTAAATAAAAAATATACAAAATGCATCTGAAAGTGGCTCTCTTAGTCAAAGATGAGATCCAATGCCTCTTAGATGCTAGCTTCATTCAACCAGTAGCACACCTTGAATGGGTTTCCAATATAGTACCTATGGTAAAGCTTAAAGGACAAATTTGGTGTTGTTATGATTCTTGAGATTTAAATAAAGCATGTCCAAAAGATGATTTTCCTTTACCTAACATTGACATGATCATATATACCATAGCCAGATATGAAATGTTATCATTTATGGATGGCTTTCTAGGATACAACCAAACAAAAATCACCAAAGAAGATCAAGAGAAAACATATTTTACAACACCTTGGGGCACATTTTATTACATTATCATGCCTTTTGGATAAAAATTCTAGATCCACATATCAATAGACCATGACACACATCTTTCATGACTTAATTCACCACATCATCAAGGATTATGTTGATGATATATTAGCTAAATCCAAATAATGAAAACACCATGCCATCGATTTATGATAGATGTTAGAATGACCTTAGGCAATACAATGTCTAAATAAACCCAAATAAGTATGTGTTTGGAGTTATATTAGGCAAACTCTTTGGCTTCATTATTTCCCAACGTGGCATAGAGGTTGACCCTAAAAAAGTCAAAACAATTATCGACATGCCACCTCTCATGAACCTAAAACAACTTTGATCCTTACAAGGCAAGATCCAAGAAATAAATCATTTTGTAGCTTAGCTTGCTAATAAAACTCAGTCATTTACTTGATTATTAGAGAAAGATACAAAGTTTTTCTAGGACCAAGTCTGTCAAGAAATATTTGATATAATCAAGCAATATCTTCTTAATCCACCTATTTTAGTACCACCTATACTTGATAGACCTTTCCTCCTATATATTTTAGCAACAAATCATGCATTAAGAGAACTCTTACCATAGCATGATGATCAACATATCAAGCATGTAGTTTATTACATTAGTCACACATTAGTTTAGTATGAAAATTCTTATTTTGCAATAGAAAAACTATGTTTAGCATTATTTTTTTCCACATAAAAACTTTGACATTATATGGTAAATAATGAGACTCAAGTTATCACAAAAGTAGATACCATGAATTTTATCATGGAAAAACCACATCTCTCTAGTCGCATCACAAAATGGGTTATGTTATTAACAGAGTTTGACTTAAAAATAGTTCTTTAGAAATCAATAAAGGGACAAATTATTACAAAGCATTTGGTAACCACACCACTCTGGATACTAATCCTATTAGTGACACATTTAGAGATGATTTCACTACCTATTCTACTCATTTCGATACTTAGACCATATTATTTGATGGTTATTGATATGCATCTGATGTAGGTGCAGGAATTATCTTTGTAGACCCTTTTGGTCACACAGTTCCTATTACATATTGATTAAGTTTCTCCTGCACCAACAACACCACAAAATATGAAGCACTTATCTTAAGTCTATTTTCTACCCAGTCCCTCCAAATCATATCTATTCAAGTCTTTGGTGATTCCCAACTTGTGTTCAACTAAGTCAATGATGTCTATAAAAAAAATAATAACATCTTATCCCATACCAAAACATGGTACAATGTTTATCAACATAGTTTGACTACTCTTCTATAAAAAGTATATCAAGAAAAGACAACCGACATGTAGATGTAATGAAAATTGTCACATCTTTGATTCCTATCAACATTAAATATGATCAACCTATTTTCACAATTAAATGATTATAATCACCATTAATATCCAATGGATATTTGATTTCACTATCCATTTTAGCCACTACACATAGTCCCATAAATCTAGAATGGTTCTCTGATATCTATACCTTTCTAAACAAATCTATTACACCAGACACTTTTTCACAAAATGACAAACATAAGTTACATAAACAAGCACTCCATTATGTAATCATTGGTGGAGACTTTTTAAATAATCCTTAGATAAATAATTTATTCAATGTTTAACTTCAACATAAGCCAAAATTGATCTTATATAAATACATGATAGTGAGTGTGGTAGTCACTTCAGTGGAAAAGACATGTCACACAAATTGATTTGACAAGGGTACTACTAGCCCACCATGGAAGATGAATGTTTATAATATTCAAAACTATGTGATAAATGTCAATGACATAGTAACTTATAGCATGTACCATCACAATAATTGTAGCCTATTATCTCTCCATGGCCATTCATGTTATGAGGATTTGGTCTTATTGTAAAAATTAACCCTAAATATTCCAATGGACATAAGTTCATAATCATAGCTAGAGAATACTTTACAAAATTGTTAGAAGCCACTCCACTTCAATCTACTACAGGTGAGGACATTTGTAGCTTTCTCATGACTCATATTATTTAACTCTTTGGCTTACCCATAGCCATCATTTTCGATAATGGAACATCATTCAAGAATAAAACTGTCAAGAAAATTTTCATAAAATATAAGATTAAACACAACTTATCCACTCCATATTACCCATAAGGAAACATTGAAATAGATTCTAACAATAAAACCATCAAAAACATTTTGGGAAAAATAGTGATCAAATTCAAAGATGATTGGCACAATCAACTAGTCTTTGCATTATGGGCCTATCACACAAGTATCTACTCACCCATAGGAGCCACTCCTTATTCACTTGTTTATGTCACATAAGTAGTTTTACCATTAGAATTAGAAATATCATCTCTTCATGTCTCCCTTAAAGGTATTCTCACTGATGACTCGTATCATGAAAAACATCTACACTAGCTCGAGTAATTAGACCATACACATATTCAAGCAACAAAACATCTCAAAATCTACCAGAAACATATACTTCCTAAAAAAAATGAGTTCACACCAAATAATTTAAATTTAATGATATCATTCTCAAATAAATTCTTTGCAATGTCAATTCCAAAGAGGAAATCAAAGGAAAATTCAAACCAATTTGGCTAGGTCCATATATTATTATCGAAAAGCTTAGTTGTAAAGTGTATCATATAGCCTCACTTGAAGGAAATAAACTCAAAAATCCAATGAATATTATGCATCTACGTAGAGTCCATGTCTAGAATTTCATTTCACACATTATTGTACATAATTTTTTAAAATTACTTGTATATAACTTTCTTTCAAATTACTTGTACATAGTTTCTATTTGCTTGCTTGTACATAGCTTCTCTTCAATATCTTGTACATAGTCTCATAATGATTTATTGTACATAGATTATTATCAAAATACCAAAAAAAATATAACATTTCAAAATACAAAAACATTCAAATAACTCAAAAACACAAAAAACATTTCAATTATATGAAGCATCCATGCTATACATTTTTACTACCATGCTAGACTTACATTTGTTATTCTGTGCTATTGTTTGTTGATTTATCTACATTACCATGGTTCACTTGATCTTATTTGAGTGTGTGGAGTGACTTGAAAATCCTTGATTACTTCACTCTACCCATTGAGGGAGAATCCTACTTCTACATTTGAGACATACATCGATGTATCTACCCACTGGGGGCATCTTCTACATGACTACACCATCCAGGTTATGTCATTTATATAATGTGCACTCTAGTAATCATGTTGATGTACATTTCTTACTAGCTTACACAAATTACTCTATCAACTTTTCACTAGTATATAGAACTTGTGTATTTCTTAGCATATACCTAGTCTTGTACTACATATCTTACATACTTTCAATTCTTGCATTGATTAGTTAGATGCAATTATATTTCCATTATTTACATGATTTCCTTCTTGATTTATGTAGATAGATTGATTACATTTATCTATTCCTATTTTGTCTCATGTGTGTGGCTTATGACATTTGCCAATGTCCTTTGTTTTTATTCTTGTGTGTGCCTTAGGACATTTGTCAATGTCCTTTGCCTGTACTCTTCTATGTGATTGTGGCTTTCATACCAACCTTTATTACTTCAAATTATATGTGTAGGTGACATTTGAACATGCCTTGTATGCTTTATTTCTAGTTTGAGTGACATGTGCCCATGTCCCTTGTTTGCTTGGCCCCTTGGCCACTCTTGTACACTTCTTGCTTCTTTCCTTGTGTGCTTATTTGATTCTCATTATTTTCAATGCCATGATCCACATCATGCATTATTTTGCTTTCTTGGATGCCATGATGGACATAATGCTCCATCCCTCCTTGATAACTAATAACTAACAATTAACCAGACTTCTAATCCTAATTCAATACATTGCACATGTTATTACATTTTTATATCTATCTAGGCATACCCCTATTGATCTAACAATTTCTCATTACAAACCATGCTATATCTTGTCAATTATCATTGCTATATCATGTATCTTTATAGCATAACACACTTATAGGGCTCTTTCTTTTTAGGGTAGTCATTACAAGGTATTTATTCCTACCCTCAAAAGAGGGAGTAATAAAAAGGGGTTTTGTCATAGAGATCAGAGCTCCTAACGATCAAAAAATTAGTTTTTAGAACACCTAAAATAATAAATAGACTTCAGATTAGGTAGAACAGACTAGGCAGATAGTCAAAATTATAGAACAATCATCAAAATTAGCCCAAGACAATAGTACCAATATTGGACTACAATGCCAGACCCTCTAGCGTCGATTTTTGACACTCCTGTCCAAATAATAAAAAAATCAAACTTTCTAAAAATAGGCAAAAAAATAGGTTCAACTACAGTTTTCCACATTCAAACCAATTCAAAATCAATAGTTTTTCATAAACTTTTACTCAAAAAATCTAGATATAGGGGGAATCATGCATGGCATGATGGATCTCACTTCCAGTTTTAGATACGACAGTTGGTATAAATTCCATATTAGAATCCATGTTTTAGACACTAGTGATTGGGGGCAATGTGCATGGCACATTTGTCTTCTTTTCTTTCTGAGTTCAGTACATACCTAAGCATTCTCAATAGTTGCATGCCTTATTCCATATATAGGTGGTTGGCATCATTTTGGAGTGGATTTCATACAAGTTTAACCTCCACATTTTAAAATGTATTTCATATAATCCTAGTGCCTAATTTTAGAGTGGCTTTCATAGAAGCCTAATTTCTACCTTTTGGAGTGGCCAAGAGTGGCCTAGTTTCTAGCATACATTTGGTTATCCATGCCACATTTTTATATTACAAATCATTAATGGGATTTAGAAGCCATCTCATAAGACATAACATTTCATACTAGTATCAGTTTATAGATTCACTTCATGGGGTAATGATGGAGCCAACACAATAGCTAGCCTTTGTACTCTTAATCCACTTACTCAGAGGGATTGGACACAATCTAAATATCAATTAGCACATGAATGATCACATAGATTCACTCAATGGGCAATGATGGAGCCAAAGGGACAACCTTTGCATTCTTGAGACACTTTTATGGAATTGAGCACTTAGCTTTGTTTATGATATTACTCTTGGTATAGCATCATCAAACACTACTCAGCATCACTCAACATCATAATAGGTTTTGCATTGGTTCACATACCTGATGAGGTGTATTCGTTCCTTTATTTTCCTCTCTCTCTCTCTTACCCAAATTTATACATTCTTATTTTAGATATAACATATCTAGTAAGAACTAATCTACTCTTTATTTTATTTTGTAGATTTACACTTCAGATCATGCTCTCTCCATGCGCACCCATCAACATACAACTTCATGAGCTTCACCCTTTTAGGTAAGTTTAGGTATGATTTCTATTTTTCTTTTATCATAGTATTTCACTTTGTTGCATCACTAGAATAAAGGGGAAGAAAATGTAGTCATATAAAATGTGAAAATTGGTAACTTGAGTATGGCTAATGATACCCAACCCATGGGTCCTTCTTGCTTGCTCTCATGACCCTCATAGGCATCTTTTCACTGATTCCCAGTCATCCATAGCCTTATAAGACTTGATTCCAGCTGACCCAAACTATTTTTCCCATGACAAATCCATCCCCCTAGGTCTCATTCCTTTAGGACTATAGCACCCAACTTGGACTATATCATCAGACCCTCTAGTGTCCATTTTTGATGATCCTATCTAATTGCATTTTTACCTCCAATGTTTAGTTCCTCTTGATTCTTGTCCCCCTTCTTGTCAACCTAACACAAATACATCTAACCCATGACCATTAGATTTCTATAAAAACCCATTCAAAGTTCATTTAGAAAGGGTAACCAAATATCATAAAGCAAGCAAGAATAAAAGCAAGACTACTCAGGTAGACTTCCCTATTCTCTGTATACAATCAAACAATACTACTACAAGATTATTTAAATATTTACACCAATTCCTATCCACCTTAATCACACCTAGTTTTAACCTTTTACATCTTCATACACACTATTACATAAAGCACATTAAGTGGGAGAACTATATGGCTTGATCCCTCTTCAAAGTATTGGTATGTAGGTAGTGTGACCAAAAAAGGGGTGTAGATACACATTCAGTGCATCTTACACACACTAACCCCCCTCTTTCCCAAATTTTGTCAAATCACAATGGACTCTAGTGTTTGAAGACTAAATTATCTCTACAAGGAGTTTCGTAGACATCCAATAGTCAAAATTTTATAGGCAGGTTCACACAGACATAGTGAGCAAAACTTATAAAGCTTAGGTCTCCTAGAAAATAGTGATAGAAGATGAATATAGTGCCAAACCCTAGGGTGTCTTATTTTTATGCTCCTATCCAATCAATAAATGAAGGTTAAATCTTGATTTGTGATAGTGTCCCAATCTTACACAGTGAATTTTAGACCCTACAATAGCTATCTCGGTTAGTTTATAGCTAGGTCATATATTCTCTCCCTTATTACCATTTTTAAAAAGATTCAAATTATAGTCAAATTATACAAATCAATACCTTAATTATTACATATTTATTTACTAATTTTAATACTCTAGACCCTTAACTGAATTTTTAATAATATACCAATATTCCCAAAATTATTAAACCACATAGTAACATCTTCTCAAAGAATGAAAAATTCATTAATGCCTTGGCCAATGCCCTAGAAGGTGATGGATGAGCCTTGTATGCCCCCTCAAGGGAATGGGTGATAAATAAGGTTGGTGACCATTCCCTTAAAAAAAGGAAATAATGTAACCTATAGGTAATAAGGGTGAAAATATTGATTTTCCCAAAAGTGATTATAATTAGTGGCATAGTAAGATTCCCAATTAGGGTAGATTAAGTGAATAAAATTTCCCAAAGGTGATTATACTCATCATCATAGTAAGGTTCCCTAGTAGGGTAGGTAAAAATAATGATTTGCCCAATGGTGGTTATAATCATTGGCATAGTAAAAACATGACCCAATAGGGTAAAGGATTGATAATGATTTCCCTAAAGGTGGTTATAATCATTAACATAATGAAAATGCCCTAGTAGGGTGGATAAATCAAAACACAATGATTTGTCTAAAGGTGGTTATAATCATTGGCACAGTGATTTACCCTAATAGGGTGGATGTAAGTGTGATACAATTTTTCTTTGCCCCAGTAGGTAAAATTGAGAAAGGGGTATTACATAATGAATCTATACTCATGAAGTAAGAGTAAGTCGGTACAAAGGATAAACATGAATCTGAGATACTTGCCAGTATGGAGATGTACGTCTGAACTAGCAGGGGTTTAAAATTTATTTGTGATTTAATTACTCTACATTTAGGTAGTATTAGGGTATGTCAGAGATTTTTCCAAGTGTGAGCAAGGAGAAGTATTGTGACACCATTACTTGTAAGCTCCATCGAACTATTTTTTGTTGTAGATTTTAATATTATATATCATAGTTAGAGATAACTATAATAACAATGTGTATCCAAAGCATGGGAAAACTTAGCTTAAATGCAAGTATAATTCACTTAGACATAAGATATGAACAATCAAATCCTAAGTGAATATACTAAAATAAACTAAGTGGAGGAGCGTACATTAATTCAAAACTAAAGTATAAGATATGGGTAATCATGACTCAAGTGTAGATAAAGTATAAGCATCCTAGGAAACTAAGAAACAAAAAGGCAAAGAGGTAAATAAAAAACAAACAAAACAAAAATAAAGCAAAACACCAATAAAAACAAAATATCAATAAATAATAAATACGTAGTTCCCTTAGAGAAGACATGATAAAGGGAGTTCGCCCTTTGAGATTCACTACTTATCAACTTCTTTGTGTACTGTAGGTTACAGGACCTTAAAACCCTCATGTTCTCTAGTCTCTCCATGGTTATGGGACCTCTACTTGACTTGTTAAAGGTTAGGGGAGCCTTTAAAGCCTCTTTGTTGCACTTACAGGTTACGAGATCCTTAGACTTATGGGAATCCTTAAAACCCTCATATTTCATAGTCTCGCCAAGGTTGTGGGTACCTTTACTATATTTGTTAAAGGTTGGGGGAGAATTCAAACCCTCTATATTGTACTTGGTAGTTAGGGGGATCCATTACCCTTTTTTATGCACCTAGATGTGGGTCCAATTATCAAAACCCTCACTTACGTAGCTCATAGCTCAAGTTTCAAAAGTGTTTTACCCTATCAAAAAAATAAAAATAAACATGGCCACAAACAACAAAAATAATTAAAACAAAAAAAACAATCCAAAGTAGAGAAAAGTGAAATAAATAAACTATGATAAATAGATAAAGGCAAAAAACAAGCAATGGTTAATCATAATGTTATTACCAACATAAAATAAATTATTCGTGCATGTGTAATATAGGTGTTACTCTTGGTGATAGAGTGACCCCTAAGCTAGGTAGAAACAACACATGTAAGATAACATAGGAACAAAAGGCATAAGGTTACCCCTAGGCTATAGAGAATAAAACCACAAATAAGATAACAAAGATTTCCCCTAGATTATAGGAGACAATGACATAAAAAAACAAAATAGGGGGAATAGAAGAAAAGGAAGGGGTAGTCGAGTTGATTCTAGATGCACTAAAAAAGTGGACACTACCTACATAGTTCCATGGACACAAGATCCAATGTGAAATTTAGGCCAAATGTAATTCTCCCACAAGATGGGATACAAGAAGATGAATGATAGGAAAACATGATTGACTTATAGAGGAAAATATAAATGATCTCACAAAATGATGAGTACGTGAGAAAAGAGGGGATGACATTTCACAAAGCATGAAATCATCAACACAAAAAATCATGCAAGTGTAAGAGAATGGTTTAGGAAAAAACCACACTAAAAGAAAATAGACAAGCACTCACACATGAACTAGGTTCATAATGTTTGCTACATCTAAGGATGAGAATGAGAGATCAATCTAGGTAAAGGGAAAGACCATTGGATGGATTATAGTTGTAGATACAATAAGGTGTGTATATCCTTATTAAATATGCATTGTTGTGCATTCAAATTAAATTTTACTATCAGGATGTAGTGATAAATCAACTGAGTAGACAATAACTATGGAAAATGATAATTAGTGATAATGAAATATTAAGACCTATATATGGTAATAGTCCATCACAAATGAAAAAGGATAATTTTGTTTAAATTATAATATTTTTTAGTGATATAGGTATAATACCCATGAAACAAAAAATGACAAATTGTAATAGCCATATCGATATTGAAAGTAAAATCAACGAATTTAGAGTTTCTAGGGATTCAAGGTGTTAGGGGTGCCACTTTGGTTGTGATTGTTGTTTAGGGGTATACTAAGTATCTATAAAGGTTGGGGTTTTTCAAGAGGATATATGAGCAAATATTATCGCTTTCTTTGTGATGGAAAAATAATAGAGTAAGTTTTTACTAAAATTATAGTGACTTATAAAATCTAATTACTAATGCCACCATCTATTTCCATAAAAAACATCATGTCCAATTTTGCATCTTGATGCAATAATTAATTCAAATTGAGCATCATCAAAAGGAGAAGGGTCATTTAGTAAAGCCTATTAATGACAGATAAGATCATAGTATTTCATATTTACCAAAACATATCAATAATGTGGGACTACATAAATTATTGGCATTAATAAACAAAGGCATGAAGTGTCAAGTCCCTGTGAGGTGATAGTCACATAAGAATAAATGATAAAGAGAGAAATATTAAATATATCTTCTAGACACAAACAAGCCTAAAATTTCCATGAAGTATAAGGCCACTCAACTACAACCATTAATTAAATATGTATGGCATAATTGTGCATGATCTTCTAAGTAATCAGTAACAAGTTTAAAATATAATCATTACACTTTATCCATGTTGTTAAAATCTATAGGTTTTAGTCCTCTACCTTATCAAAGATCTCAAAAAAATGAAAAAGAACATGAAAACTTGTAGACGAGTTAGACAATGGACACTTCTTATATCTTAAAAACTTCTAAACTTTTGCAGTTTGTTCTAGTTAAAGATAATGCATTTCTATAATGCGATTGCCAAGCCCCTAAAAAATTGTATTATAAGCTTAAATTTGGAATCATTTTCAAATCCTCAGGGTAGGTCTTTCATTCAAACCACATTGAAGCATACTTGAGACTCTATCTACAAAGATCTAGGAAGTGATATGGAATTGTCCTTATACTTTCTCCCAACCTATTCAAATTACAAACCTTTACACCTTAAGAATGAATAATAGAAAATATGATATTTATTACATGTACACTCAACTACAAAATACAAAACACAAAAATAAACCATGGAAACCCAAACAAAACTGAGAAAAAAGTACATATCTTCATCAATGTGAAGTGAAATCATAATAAATAGTCACTTGTATTATATTTCAGAGAATGTTTATAATTTAATAAGTTTCAAGACTTTAAAAACTCCATTAAAATTAGAGCCATTCTCATGCATTGCCTAAATATAACTTTTTCCATATGCCTCGGTAGTGTGATTGGCATAGCTAACCGAGTAAAGTAAGGGCTCCAAAAAGCATATGATTATAGTACCTACCTTTCACATTTCCAAATATTTGCTTACAAGCATTACAATTTTATATAAAATAACTTCATATGTAACAAGATTTAGGTTGAGTTGATAAGATCTATAATTTGAGAGACTTTAAAAAAAAAATAGATTTTTATTAAACGAACAAAGGATCTAACAACATGTTTAAACAAGTTTTAGGTATTGTTTTTTCATATAAATTGATCAGGGTTTAGGCTAAATCTCCTCACATTAACACACTTTAATTGCAAAATAGTCTTAATATGAGATGTAAAAAGGCATATTACAGATCCAAATAGACTAAAATATGTCAACTTTTTACCACATCAAATGGCACATCAAAAATAGAGACATCATTGCCTAATTTCTTTTACCAATGGTGACCCATCATTGGTCACTAGTGTAACTATTACATATTAAGGCTACATACACACATTCAAAACAAAGAGTTAACACATCAATAAGCCAAAAAAATTCAAATTTGAATTATCAACTAGATATATATGAAAGGTAAACCAAAACCAATAGAAAATGAAAATAAACTAAAACAACATAATTGCTAGGGGTTTCTACAAAACTTAAGGAACTGTGAATTTCTTGATAAAACATTATTTCAACATGCAACAAATCACATACTTAGGAAGAAATTTAGAAAGGCCAAATAAAAAAATAATAGTAAAAACAATTGAAAATATGTCATAAAATACAAACACATTTAAATTAGATCCCTTCTCATGCATTGTGTTTGCATCTATAAAAAATTTGTTTGTCTGCTATATAGAGGAAGACCCATTAAAATCATTATTGTTATAATATAATCTGGTATGAATTCTTTCACTCTTATCATGGGAAGTATGGATTATATTATTACATACTTTGACACTTTCAACTGATGTTGATTTTATGGCCTTTGGATAGTAATTTAAGGCCCTCTTTGAATTGTGACTATGTTACATACAATTTGGCTTTGACAACAACATCTCTGGATATTGTGCATCTTCATTTTTTGATTTGATAAGATGGTTGTCATGGTAAATGCTAATATTAATTTTTTGGTGAGGAACATAGAGATAAGTGATTTCAACTTTGAGAATGCCACAATGTCTTTCAGGAGATGGCCTGGACACGAATTTTGAGGTTTGTAAAGTCAAAGAAACATGCACACAAGGAATTCACCGAGATATGTGCCCATTATTGAAAACATAAAGGAAATGAATTACCTTAATAGATAAATATAATTTTCTACATATGAAGAACCTCCTTAGAATTAGATCTAGAAAAAGGCAAGGCGTAAGCCAAACTTTTAAGGAAAATGCTCAATATACTTATTATTTGTGACACAAGCTATATAAATTTATTCAAAACTATTGATATTTATACACTAAATTATCCTTCAAATGTAGACATAAATACAATTAAAGTGAGGGAAAAAAGAAAACCAAATGGTAAATATAAGAGGGAAAACATTGAATAATTAAATCTAAACTTATTTGTAGATTCTGGATGTTTCTGAGTAGTGTTTCCTCTTCGTTTTTCATTAATCTACTTCTATATTTTTGTTTTTGGTCTTAGGAATTTTGGGTGCAGTGCATTCCAATTTACCAAGCTAGAGTAGACATAAGACTAAATATGAGCATTTAATTTTTAAATTTTTTAAGCCTTCACATAACTTGTAGATGATTGGGGGTAGGTGGGCTGCCCCTCTACAAAAAATAAATATGTACATTGGCTATGATTGTAGTAGACTTAAAATCACTCCAGTGCCTCGATCTACTAAAATCTAGAAATAACATCCAATTTTTTTAGCCAATCAAGGCACATAAAATAATATTATTTTATACCATGTATTAAATCCTTTACAACTTTGATAAAATGTTTGCATATTTATAACACACCAATCAATGTATCCTGATTGGTTGATGGAATAAAGATTAATTACAAGTTAATGTAAAATGAAAGTAATAGATCCCCTTTAGGACTAAAAAGGTATTGAAAATATCCATGCACAAATATGGAAGCATTCAACTAATTATTAAACCTCCTCATAGAAATTGATAAGTAAGACCACATAATTATTCATGACCACAACTATCAGAAGGAAAAAATGTACACACTAATATTTATAAATTTCAAAGATTTTTCATATATTTGAAATCGATCTCAATAACTTGGTTTTTCTAAACTATTGTTTAGCATTGGATTGAGTCCTAATATGGTGTGGTGAAAACAAAAATATAATCATCAAGTATAAATATAAATATCATATATCTTGTTAAAATTGATGCAAATTATGTTCTAAGGTTTTTCCTACCTATTTAGATATACATATGAAAACCAAGGTGCCAACATCCTTGCATTAGAAAAAATAGGAAAGAGGACATGGAAAATAAGTTTTCTAGCACAAGAAGTTATCAAGGCCACTATAATTGCCACCTTAGTTCAATGCTTCACATAGTTCCAACTCAACTTGCACTTCTAAAGTATGAGTCTATGTTAGCTATGGGATTTTGTACCCTTTAGATGATATAAAAAAGAAAAAAAAAAGATTATTATTGCACCATCCATTCTCATACAATCTTCATCGTAATCCCACATGAATGCCACCAAAAGAGGAGTGGCATCCAAAAAAGTCTATTAAATTTAAATAAATCAAGGAGATTTTCAATACCACACTTCTTAATGTTGATGACCTATGTGGTGTCATATTAATTTAAAATTGGATGAATTCTTGTAGTGTTGTGTGTTGAGTTAGAACATTAATGATATAATTAAGTGATCTTAACTATAATTACATGAAAAAAAATGGTGGAAGACATAAATATAAAAAAATAACAATTTAGAGATGGAAATAAACTTTAGTGCCACACCATATTTGATTATTTACTTGCATATTTGTGTAGATTATTAGGGTAAGACAACTTTGAATTTATTCTATGGTATTTTATTTTATTCCCATCATAGAGAAATGTAATCGAGGTGTAGTGCTAAACTTTTTTTCCCATTTTTACTTTATGCTTTTATTTTATTTTATTTATGTTTTTTATTTTGTGGAAAAATTTTCAATGAGATGCACCTTCGGTTGAGACCCAATGAGGTAGGGGTATCTATTCGACTAAAATCACCTAGGGCTCACACTTACCCTGCCCCCTTCAACATGCCTAACCTTAAGAAGACTAGTTACCAGGATGTGCATGTATTGGATATAGACCAACAAAACTGATAACGTAAGGCTTATGCAAATAATCAAGGTCAAGGGAATAACCAACACACAACCAACTTGACCAAATTTAGAAGCTAATTATCTAGCATTATGAAAAATAGAAAAACAATTGCCATTATACCAAAGATAAAAGTTTAAATAGATCTAATTATCTACAACTGGGTTTGGATGCTTTATTGTCATCTAAGGCAAGCATGAGCAAAATCGCTTCTTTGATATGAGAAGGCCATCATAAGGGAGGAAGAAAATATCCCTTTAATTTGGAGTGATCAAGAGCCCAATTAGAAAGAACATCAACCACCATATTTAACTATCTTGAAGTGGGAATAAATAAAAGTCTATCAAAATTCCTTTGAAGATAATAGGTTTTTAAAAAACCTGACTCATCCTCCATCCTTTAGGAGAGTAAATATGAGACTAAGATAACATTTGAATCCATATCTTCAAGTCAATAATTAGTTGTATCTATTTCCAACCCAATTTCTAGGATTCATTGAGGCCTTCAATGATGGCTTACCCTTCAACATTATTATTAGTGTTGGTATTAATTATGGTAAAAAAAATAAGGTGATGGAGTTGTTGATGTCCTAACCATAACTTCCTATACTTGCACTACTTGGATTTCCCTTGGAGACTCCATAAGTGTAAATTATATTAAATCCATGGATGGGGAGTATAACCTGATCTTTAGCCTTGGAAGTAGGCTACAAGATGGACTAAGAAGATTGAATAAGAAGTTTTTGCAAAATCACTGATCCTTTCTAATGAATATCACAAGGGTGCTTCAATAAGTGAAGAACAAATTATTTTATGTTGTTGATCATACATATCCAAATCCATGAGATATTAGTGACCTTTAGATTGAAATTTTTAGCATTACATTCCTTCTACATGTTCCACATGAGGAGAGACACCCCTATTAAAATAACTTGATTAGATAAGTCATGAAGGTGAAAGATTCATTTCCATTCTTGAAGAGGTTAAATGATAGAATATAAGCCAATCTAGGGAATGTTTAGGAGATATGCAAGAAGTTACCATATCTTGGTGTTAAAGGGGCACAAGAAAAATAAATGAGACATGTTTTCCTCATTATTGAAACATAAAACACATCTAAAGGGACCATTGAACCCAATTTACTTAATTGATCCCCTGTGAGGACTCTACCTTGAATAAATAACCATAATAAGAACCAAACTTTAGGCCACAAATAATGAATCCAAAACTATTTAAAGATATATTTTAGAGTTTGGTCTGCTAATTAAATGTACCTAAATTTTAGATTCACCTCTTATTACTATTTTTAGCACTAAAAATTGAAAATCTAAATGCATCAATAGGAGGGGATAAAAGAGATAATCAAATTACTAAGAATATTCTCACCATCATTTACCTCTTCATAGCTCCTCTCCAAGATTTCCAAATAGATGCTTGATTGCTAAATTAATGGATGTTGGATTGCTTGTATTTTCTTGATAATGGCTTCCATTGGATTCTTGAGCTTGATAGTGGCTTTTGATAGGGCTATATTGACCCAAGATAGATTATAATGGTAGAAAGTTAGCAAGTTTCTAAGTTTTAAGTTAATTTTAATGGAAGGGGTGGCTTAGTTATATAAGAAGTGGAGGGAAGAATCAATGGCTCAAATTTAATTTTAAGCCATTGAGATCAATGTCTAGGATATTTCCAAGGAATTTAAAATTCCTTGGAAATCTCTAGAATGGAAAATTCTAGAGGAAAAATGGATAAAATGGAGGAAATTTCTGTAATTCTCCAATTCTATAAATATCTACTATGGTTTAGGGGTTTATGAATAGCTAGGAATAGGATGGTAGATGAATAAGTAGAATAAATTGTATTTTTAAATTGGCAAGTGGTCTAAGGAGTAGGTTAGTAGGTAAATGGGTTTTGTTAGTATATTAATGAAGGGGATAAATTGAGTATGGGATGGAATAATGTTTGTACGATGTAGGAATTGGGAATGAGATATTAGTGAATTAACCAGGGAATATAGTTATTTGGTTAAATTAGTAGAATTATTATGATTAACGGGGTGGGTGGATTTAGGTGTATACATTTTCCCCCTCTTTGAAATGTAATTTCAAGTGGATAGGATGGGAGGAATAATGGTATTTCAAAGAAAACCCATTTCATATATGAATGTTAGTGGTTATGATTCCCCTTCGAGGGAACATGCAGGGAGAACCGACCCAGATGGTCACTCAAATAGAAATCCCACAGGTGAGATAAGACTAGGACAATAAAATAGGGTTGGGATACCCCAAGTAATGATGTAGCTATGGTTAAGATGCCCAAAGTTCTATGACAAGTGGATAAAGTGGCTCAATTGTGATGGGTTCTAGAAAAATGACCAATGTCTAGAAAGTAGTTTGATTGGTAAGACTAAATTGATGAGATGAGTACAAGCCTATGGTCCCATAGCTAGGACACATGTTAGGGATGAATTGAAGATTGATAAAGGAGAAAAGTTTTTTATTTATGATAAGGAGCCACTTTATGTAAAATATGTAACTTAAAATGATGTGTGATTATCAAGTGACTAGTCTGGTGATAGGAAGGGGATGAGAATTTAATAGTGGGTTGAGCTATCTTTGGGCACAAAATTAAGACCAAGTGTTACCTACATAGTATTAGAAGACCTTAGGCTGATGTAATTCTAACGTGAGATTAGGTTGGATAGTGGTGAAATGGAAAATCCATGACCCAAATGGATTTAGGGATGATAACAAATAACTGATTGGGACATTTGACGGATTGGATATGATGTGGATGTGTCAAGGTAGTTAGCAAAGGATGGCTAGGGGTGAAGGGGGGTAAAAGATAGGGGCCATAAAATAAGACAAAATAGTAAAAAGAGGGTCATTTAAACTTTTGTATTTTTTGAAATTTGACTCTAAGCTAAAACCATGGACCGACTTCCTCAAGCTTCCCATCATGGTGTAAGGGTGTGATAATTCTAGAGACCTATAGAGTTTGGACCATTAGTAAGTTATAAACCCCCAATATTATGTTTTTGTCAAAATTTTCATTAATTTTTATGGATTTTTGGCATAAAGTTATGCTATTAGTGATACGAGTGTGATATCTTGACTAGGGGAAATGCCCTTAGTCATGATATTACAATCATCATTTGTAGCTTTGTATAGGAAATAATAGTCTTGCAATACTACAAGACTTGAGTTACAATATTGCAATACCATAAATCTAATTTTATGATGTTGTAAAATCATGAATCAAGGAATCATAGTTTTGCATAACTGTGTGGTTATGGAAAACCATGGGTCATGAGTGGCAGTTGCATTAATATCACAGGTTAGGGCAGAGTTATGAGTTGTAATTTTGTCAAGATTAAAGAAAGTGGTTAAGTGATGGGGATAGGCATAGGGGTGTTATATGGGTTTGAGAAGAGGTTAGGTTTAAGTGATGTGAGGGGATGTTAGAGAGAATTAGAGTGTTTTAGGATGAAGTTAGTCAGTTAGGATTAGTGGTGGTAGATGATGTTAATTAAGTAGGATTAATGTGATTGGGGGGGTTTAGAGATGGAATTAGTTGATAAGGAATGTTACAAAGTTAGTTAATGAGTGAGGTTAGGATTGGGAAGTTAGGATGGGTGTGGTTTCTATAGGGATGAGAGATGAGGGTAATTTAGGTGAAATTTGAGGGTAAGAGGTGGATAGGGGATTAATTTAGGTTTATGGGCACATATATTAGGGTTGGAGGTGGTTGATATAGATGAAAGGTGGGGAAAGGAACTTGAGTTATGGATAGGGGAGTTAATTTTTGATAGAAGTAGTGATAAGTTGATGGTGATTGATGTAAGATGACTTAGGTGTGATGAATTCATGGCTTTGATGGCCGAGAGTGCCACACAAGATGCATTTATTTATTGATGTAGACTACAGAGTATTAGAGTTGATAGTAATACATTACATTGTGATGATGTTAGTGGTGTGCATTGATTAGGCCTTAATCACAACTTTGGTGGAGCGATGGCATTCAAATACTAGCATGTTTCACTTTATGACTAGGGAGATGACAGTGACATTAGAAGACATGTACTAGATTCTCCATTTGCTAATGTTGGGTGATAGGATTTATTAGAGGTCACACACACTTAGTGTCATTTTATAGAGACTAGCATGAGGGTTATGTGTGGGTGTATGTGATAGATGTGTGGATATAGATAGAGTCTCTAAGAGGGGACTTTTATTCACCTGAATCTCATGGTTATGTCTCTTGTTATCAACATACTCCTACTAGACAAGAGTAGGTAGTGGTTTCACCTAGGCTTGGGGGATGTGGTGGAAGATATAGTTTAGGATTTTAGAGTGTTTTCATGGGAGCCAGTGGTATTGGCCCATTTATACTATTAGCTACACTTGGAAGCATACATAGGAACATCGATCCTGGGACCATCCCTATAATTATAGATCTGGAGTTGGGAGAATATTGTGATCTAACAAACTTTAGATACCTTAGAAGTGAGGGAGCCTCATCATCCCATGGTGTTTAGGTGGTATATCTTATTTGGAGTGCAGATGGGTCACGTTAGGGAGATGTAGTTCTATCGATAGGTATTTGATAGCTTACATCTAGAGCACAACATGTGGATGCCCTATAGGGGTTTAATATTTGGTTGGGATGATGAGGCTATAATGACATAATATATGTTGATAGAGTGTTATTTGATAGGTCATAGAAATTTTATTATAGAGTGATACATAGCTGATCATGTATAGAGATAGTTTGGTTTCATTTAGGATATGATAAGGTAGGAGTACCTATTTGCCATGAGTGATAGGGAAAGGGCCCAATGGGGGAGGCCAGTAGATAGAGCTCTAGCCAGTGTAAATTATGATAGCATTACCCTAGTCCCATGGGATATTTAGATGCCCAATCTTGATCTAGAAATTATAGTGACCTATATATCATGGTGGATGCTAAGGATTTCATTAAGACTACTCTAAACCAGGGTTATAGTGTAGAGAGTGGTAGTGAGGAGAGTGATATAGGCATGAGTTAGGCTAAACAAGATTAGAATGTAGGTGTCATCACAAGATGGATAAGATGGGTAGGATGGTGATGCCATAGACATTAATAGAGGGGATGGTGACCAGGTAGTAGTTATAGGGAAAGCTTGAGGGAGTGAGGCCCAAACTTAGGCATAGTTACCTATTGATACATAGGCTAGGGGTAGTGATGGTGAAGATGGTGAAAGGCTATTATAATATACTTTGATGGAGGATAAAAGGTCTTTACTATCATATCTACAAACATAGATACATGTTCAACTTGTAAAGATAATAGGGATCACTCGAGAGAGGGATTAGTTACAAACATAGTTGTAGGCCTAGACAACATAGAAAAACAGTCAGCTAGCCGAAGCTTGAGCACAAGTGATGGGATTATAGGGATAGGTCATATTATTAAAAGCATAGATAGTCACATTACAAGGATAGATCCATAGTTGAGATACATAGATCAAAGGGTACCAAGGCTAGATCACCCAGATGCATGCATAGATTTAGACCCTGACAGGAGAGGTGGAGGTGGCTGAGAAATATCACCCAGATGCATGTATAGATCCCCTTTAGGACTAAAAGGGTATTGAAAATATCCATGAGTAAATATAGAATCATTCAACTAATTATTAAACCTCCTCATATAAATTGATAAGTAAGACCACATAATTGTTCCATGACCACAACTATCAGAAGGAAAGAAATGCATGTACCACATATTTATAAATTTTTAAGATTTTTCATATATTTTAAATTGATATCAATAACTTGGTTTTCATACACTATTATTTATCATTGGATTGAATCATAATATTGTGTGGTGAAAACAAAAATATAATCATCAAATATAAATATCATATATCTTGTTAAAATCGATACAAATTTCATTCTAAGGTTGTTCCTACCTATTTAGATATACATAAGAAAACCAAGGTTCCAACATCCTTACATTATAAAAAATAGGAAGGAGGAGATGGAAAATAAATTTTCCATCACAAGAATCTATCGAGGCCACTATAATTTCCACCTTGGTTCAATAATTTACATAGTTCCAACCCAACTTGCACTTCTATAGTACAAGTCTATGTTAGCTCTATAATTTTGCACCCTTTAAATAATATAAAAATTAAAATAAAAAGATTGTTGTTTCACCATCCATTCTCATAAAATATTCATCGTAATCCCATATTAATGTCACCAAAAGAGGATTGACATCTAACAAAGTCTACTGAATTTAAATGAATCGAGGAGATTTTCAATACCTCACTTCTTAATGTTGATGACCTATGTGGTGCCATATTGATTTAAAATTGGATGAATTCTTGTAGTGTTGTGTGTTGAGTTAAAACATTAATCATATAATTGAGTGGTATGATCTATAATTTCATGAAAACAAATGGTGGAATACATAAATATAAAAAAATAACAATGTAGATATGGAAAGAAACTTTAGTGCCACACCATATTTGATTTTATCCTTACATATTTGTGTAGATTATTAGGGTAGGACAACATTGATTTCATTCTTATGGTGTGTTGTTTCCTTCCCATCATAGAGAAATGTAATCAAGGTGTAGTGCTAAATTTTTTTTCCCATTTTTAATTTATGCTTTTATTTTATTTTATTTGTGTTTTTTTATTTTGTGGAAAAAATTTCAACAAGATGCCACCTTCGATTGAGACCCAAGGAGGTAGGGCTATCTCTTCTATTAAAATCACCCAGGTTTCACACGTGGACTACCCCCTTCAACATGCTTAAAACCATGCCTAATCTTAAGAATATTAGTTACCAAGATGTGTATGTATTGGTTATAGACCAAAAAAATTGATAACTTAAGGCTCACAAAAATAACCGAGGTCAAAGGAATAACCAACACACAACCAACTTGACAAAACTTAGAAGATAATTATCTAGCATTAGGAAAAATAGAGAACAATTGCAATCATACTAAAGAGAAAATTTGAAATAGATCTAATTAGCTATAGATGGGTTTGGATGCTTTATTGTCATATAAGGCAAGTATGAGCAAAATCGCTTCTCTGAGATGAGAAGGCCACCACAAGGGAGGAAGACCATAGCCATTCAAGTTGGAGAGATCAAGATCCCAATTAGAAAGAGCATCAACCACCTTATTTAACTACCTTAAAGTATGCATGAATAAAAGTCTATCCAAATTCCTTTGAAGATAATAGATTTTTAAAAAATTGACTCATCCTCCATCCTTTAAGAGTGTAAATATACAACTGAGATAGCATTTGAATCCATATCTTCAATTCAAAACTTAGTTGTATCTATTTCCAACCCAATTTCTAGGATTATTTGAGGCCTTCAATGATGGCTTACCCTTCAACATTATTATTAGTGTTGATAATAATTATGGAAAAAAAAAGAAGGTGATGGAGTTGTCGAGGTCCTGACCATAACCTCCTATACTTTCACTACTTAGATTTCTCCTAAAGGCTCCATAAGTGTAAATTATATTAAATCCATGGATGGGGAGTAAAACCTAATCCTTAGCCTTGGAGGTAGGCTATGATCTGGACTAAGAAGAAGGAATAAGAAGTTTTTACAAAATCATTGATCCTTTCGGATGAAGATCACAAGGGAGCTTCAATAAGTGAAGAACATATTCTCTGATGTTGTTGATCATACGGATCCAAATCCATGAGATATCAGTGACCTTTAGATGGAAATTTTTTGCATTACATTCCTTCCACATGTTCCACATGAGGAGAAACACCCCTATCAAAATAACTTGATTAGAAAAGTTGTTAAGGTGAAATATTCTTTTCCATTCCTGAAGAGGTTAAATGATGGAAAATAAGCCAATCTAGGGAATGTTTAAGAGATATACAAGAATTTTATATATGTTGGTGCTAAAGGGGCACAAAAAACATGCATGAGACATTTCTTATTCATTATTGAAACATAAAACACATTTGAAGGGACAATTGAACCCAATTTAACTAACTAATCCCCTATGAGGACTCTACCATGAAGAAATAATCGTAAGAACCAAAATTTAGGCCAAAAATAGTGAATCCAAAACTATTTGAAGATGTATTTTAGAGTTTGGTCTGCTAATTAAATGTAGCCTAAATTTTAGATTCACCTTTTATTACTATTTTTAACACTAAAACCCTAATATATAAACACATCAATAGGAGGGGATAAAAGAGATAATCAGATTGCTAAGAAGATTCTCACCATCATTTACCTCTTCATAGCTCCTCTCCAAGACTGCCAAACAAATGTTTGATTGCCAAATTTATTGATATTGGATTATTTGTATTTGCTTGATAATGGCTTCCAATAGATTCTTGAGCTTGATAGTGGATTTTGATAGGGATATATAGATGCAAGATAGATTATAATGGCAACAAGTTAGCAAGTTTCTAAGTTTCAAGTTAATTTTGATGGAAGGGGTGGCTTAGTTATATAGGAAGTGGAAGGAGAATCAATGGCTCAAATGTAATTTTGACCCATTAAGATCAATGTCTAGGATATTTCCAAGGAATTTAAAATTCATTGGAAATATCTAGAATGAAAATTTCTAGAGGAGAAAGGGCTAAAATGGAGGAGATTTCTAGAATTCTCTAATTCTATAAATCTCTACTAGTGTTTAGGGGTTTGGCAATAGCTAGGAATAGGGTGGTAGATGGGTAGGTAGAATAAATTATATTTTTAAATTGGTAAGTGGTTTAGGGAGTAGGTTAGTAGGTAAATGGGTTTTGTTAGTATATTAATGAAGGGGATTAATTAACTATGGGATGGAATAAGGTTTTTAGGATGTATGAATTGGGAATGGGATATTAGTGAATTAGCTAGGGAATATAGTTATTAGGTTAAATTAGTAGAATTAATGTGATTAGCAGGGTGAGTGGATTTAGTTGTATACATTTTACCCCTATTTGAAATGGCATTGCAAGTGGATAGGATGGGAGGAGTAATGTTATTTAAAATAAAAACCATTTCATAGATGAATGTTAGTGGATATGATGCCCCCTTGAGGGAACATGTGGGGAGAACTGACCTGGATGTTCACTTAAATAAAAATCCCATGGGTGGGATAAGATTAGGATGATAAAATGGGGTTGTGATACCTCAAGTAATGATGTAGCTATAGTTAAGATGCCCAGAGTTTAAGGACAAGTGGATAAAGTGGCTTAATTGTGATAGGTTCTAAACAAATGACCAATGTCTAGAAAGTGGTATAATTGGTAATATTAAATTGATGAGATGGGTATAAGCCTATGATAAGTCCCATAGTAATGACACATGATTGGGAGGGATTGAAGACTGATAAAGGAGATAAAAGTTGTTGATTGATGATAAGGATCCACTTTATGTAAAGTGTGTAGCTTAAAATGATGTGTGATTATCAAGCGACTAGTCTGGTGATGGGATGGGGAGGAGAAGTTAATGGTGGCTGAGCTATATTTAGGCACAAAAGTGATACCAGGTGTTGCCTACATAGTCTTAGAAGACCTCAAGTTGATGTAGTTCTGATGTGAGATTAGGTTAAATAGTAGGGAAATGGAAAATACATGCCCCAAATGGATTTAGGGATGATAACAAATAACTGATTAGGACAGTTGAGGGATGGGATAGGATGTGGATGTGGTAAGGTAGTTAGCAAAGGGTGGCTAGGGGTGAAGGGGGTAAAATATAGGGGGTCAAATAGGACAAAATAGTAAAAGAGGGTCATTTGAACTTTTGTCTTTTATGAAATTTGACTCTAAGCTAAAATAATAGATCGAATTCCTTGAGCATCCCATCATAGCAAAAGAGTGCGATAATTATAGAGACGTATAGAGGCTAGACCATTGGTGACTATTAAACCTTAATCTTATGTTTTTTTCAAAATTTTCATTAATTTTTATGGATTTTTGGCATAAAATTATGCATGTATACATTATAAAATCATACACAATAGTTCTAGATGTCGAGATGCCTCGAGATACCTTAAGGACCACCTAACCCTTCTCGACCCCCTAACCAACCCATCAGACCTTGGGTTTAGTTAGCTACTTAGTTAACTAAACTCACTAATTAAATTACTAACTAACCCTTAAACCTAACCCTTTTTAACCCACCTTGACCCCTTTTTATTTGAACACTCGACCATCGATGGTTAGCTTAATCATCGATGGTTAGGTTGACCATCGACGGTCATGTCTTCCTCATTATTACACAAACACCTATTGTGCAAGCTATCATAAAATAATTTAATATGTCCACCTTTCCCATTTTTAATGAACTCCCAAACATTGAAATCATCAAGCCAACCTCTTAGGAAACCTTCTATCCTCCATCTCCATTTGTCTATAAAAGGAGGGGAATAGAAGGTGAAATCGATCATCACAAGCAATCTTGCACATAGGTATTCAAGCTTCCCAACTAGTCTTATTCCAAAAATTCAATAATAATAACAAATATATGAACCTCTATCAAAATTATTCTCGAGATAAAGTATTGCTACTCTACCAAAATTGCTCTAGCCATCAACCATTTATCAAGTAATAGGTATATTTGTACTTTAATTTTGTTATTCTAGTTTTTGACCTCTCTCCTCCATCAATTTTTTTTTGCATCTTTATTTCTAACTCATATACCCTTACATAATCATTGATCCATTTTAAAAACTCCTTTTCTAAACACTTCCAAAATCCATAGGCAACCGCTGATAGTTAGCACAACTATTGACGGTCACCTCCAACCATCAACAGTTAGGTATGGTCACCCTAACTGCTGATAGTCGTTGTGGCATGAAATAACAAGTTATTTATAATCTCTTACCCCCAACCAAATATGAATTTTTGTGTCCCTACTTGTTTACAAACCCTTACCTAATTTTTTGACCCTGACTTGATCTATTTTAACAATCTTTCATGCTTCTTGGATTTAGCTCATGCTAGGCAATCCACTTATCTATCTTTCTAACAAGCCCTTTATTAGTGAATTTTTATCTATAGGTCATCCTTCCAAGATAAAAAGGAGATCTCCACACTCGTCTAGATCATACACACATAACAACCATGTTCTTATATCGTACCCTTATTACTAGTTTCTTATCTTCTTCCTTAATTAAGAAATGAGTTGAAATTAAGAGAAACATTTTGGCATGCTCAATGGGACCTTATCATCTTCTAGGTCCCCATTTCTTCCTTTATTCTATACTCATACAATGAAATCTTAAATTTCTTTTGGGCTTAAAATAAACCTTGCATACATTTATTGCTTGTTTGTTTTAGTTCATCTAGTTAACTTAAAAGCAAAATAATTAATCATAGTTTCACTCATATTATCACACACTTTACCAGACCACATAATCAATCAACACATCAAAACAAACTTGAGACAAGGCCTGACTAGGATTTCATCACCGAGCAGTAACCTTACCCTTTTTCAGCAATCCCACTTGGAGGTCATTACCAAGGGGGAAACCAACTTAGCTCTCTTGTTGAGTGTAAACTCTAAAATTTAGTATGTCTTAGCTAATCACTCAACACCCTTATCATTGCAATGTGTGAAGTGAGGGTGTAGGCCCCAACATCAAGCCACATATTGAATTTAAATATAGATTCTTTTTTAGAACCTTTAACACCTGAAACCAACCTTAGACTTCTTTTTTAGTACCTAATCTACAAACCAAATTTCTTCTTCACACTTTCTAAGGCATAAACCAAAAGTGATAAAAAAAATAATCCTAAGTTTTAAATGCACTTTAGTGTATGTTTTAATTTCCTTGAGAAACTTTTTCTTTTGCTTGCTTTGTGTTTGAGTTTTGAACTTTTTTTCATTTCTTTTCTATTCCTCACATGGTCTTTACTAGACAACAGTTGAGGAACCAAACTAACCAAGAACCATCTTCCTCTTCCTCTTCCTCCATGGAGTATACTTTTGATGTTAAGATTTCTCGTCATCTTTCTCCCCCTCCTACCATGCCTCAGATAGTTGTCGAGGGTGATGTAGATTTAGCTACCTTCCTTGATAACAATTATGTGGCCCTTCAACATTACCTCAAAACCTTATCTCACTGCACCCTTATTGCTTAGATTCCTCTAATGAATCCACCTTATGGTGTGCCTCCCCATCTTATGGTTGGTGCTACCTCTACCCAACCTATGATCACCCAAGCATATTATTCCACCCATAACCCATCTTCTACCACCACCCAAACTCAATCCAACATCCCAACCAATAGCCAAATACCTCCTACACCAACCAACACCTCCCACATAGGGTCAACCTCACCTCTTATTACCCATACTTCATCCACAATTGGGGTATCTTCTACCCCTATTTCCACCATTACCCTTATCACTACTAACCCACAAATTTCCACCCCTCTTCAAAATTTGGTGCTTTTTATACCTCCTACCCTTCCATATATTAACACAAGAGTTACCACTCAACCCTAACCAACTACCAACCCATTCATACCTCCAAATCAAACCATATCAATCTCTCAAAAAATACCCCTTTTTGAATTAGCTAGGGAATATAGTTATTTGGTTAAATTAGCAAAATTATTATGATTAATGAGGTGAGTGGATTTAGGTGTATACATTTCCCCCCTTTTTGAAATCACATTGAAAGTGGATAGGATGGGAAGAATAATGGTATTTCAAATAAAAACCATTTCATAGATGAATATTAGTGGATATGATGCCCCCTCAAGGGAACATGCAGGGAGAATCGACCCGGATGGTCACTCAAATAGAAATCTCATGGGTGAGATAAGACTATGACAACAAAATGGGGTTGGGATACCCCAAGTAATGATGTAGCAATGGTTAAGATGCCTAGAGTTTGAGTACAAGAGAATAAAGTGGATCAATTGTGATGTGTTCTAGACAAACAACCAATGTCTAGAAAGTGGTTTGATTGGTAAGACTAAATTGATGAGATGGGTACAAGATTATGGTCCCATAGCAAGGACACATGATAGGGATGACTTAAATATTGATAAAGGAGATAAAATTTGTTGATTGATGATAAGGAGCCACTTTATGTAAAATATGTAGCTTAAAATGATGTGTGATTATCAAGTGACTAGTCTAGTGACAGGATGGGGATGAGAAGTTAATAGTGGGATAATCTATCTTTGGGTACAATAGTGAGACCAAGTACTACCTACATAGTCTTAAGAGACCTCAAGCTGATGTAATTTTGATGTGAGATTAGGTTGGATAGTGGGGAAATAGAAAATCCATGACCTAAATGGCTTTAGGGATGATAGCAAATAACTGATTGGGATAGTCGATGGATTGCATAAGATGTGGATGTGGCAAGGTAGTTATAAAATGATGGCTAGGGGTTAAGGGGGGTAAAATATAGGGGTAATTAAATAAGAAAAAATAGTAAAATATAGGGGACTTGAGGGAGTGAGGCCCAAACC
The DNA here is from genome assembly GCA_037957365.1 of Torreya grandis. Taxonomy (NCBI): domain Eukaryota; kingdom Viridiplantae; phylum Streptophyta; class Pinopsida; order Cupressales; family Taxaceae; genus Torreya; species Torreya grandis. The sequence continues at coordinate 912,972 of JARHVA010002644.1, forward strand.
CAGGCACATGTGATTATTGATACATAGGCTAGGAGTAGTGGTGGTGAATATGGTGCAAGGCCATTATAGTATCCTTTGATGGAGGATGAAAGGTCCTTACTAGCATAGCTACAAACATAGATACATATTCAGCTTACAGAGATAATAGGGATTACTCAAGAGAGGGCTCAGTTATAAACACAATTGCAGGCCTAGACAACATTGAGAGATGATCAACTAGCTTAGGGTCGAGCACAAGTGATGGGATTACAAGTATAAGTCATATTAATACAAGCATATATAGTTAAACTATATGGACAAATCCATAGTTTAGATGCACAGATCAAAGGGTACCAAGGCCAGATCACCCAGATGCATGCATGGATTTAGACCCTGATAGGAGAGGTGAAGGTGGCCGGGAAGGTCAGGGAGGAGGTAGATATAGAGATGAGAAAGGGTAGGATGGATATTTTCATGAATAATATTATGAGATTGACACAAGAGGCCCAATACTATAGGGAATTACATGAGGCAGTGGTGCCACCAGGACAACGTGTAGCTTCATTCAGGGCTAGCTCTTCACACTCAGTTCATCAGCCTTTGAGAGGACCACTAGGACCACATCCTTGACCTTGTGAGACATGATATGTATAGAGTATTTTTTTGTGTTATATCACATTTTTTCCCCATGGGCCCACGTATTGTATCTATTTTTTGACATGGACTCCATGTGGACTATTGATATATATATATATATATATATATGTATGTATGTATATATGTATATGATGAGATTTTGGATGATGTGATGTGTTATATAAATTTTGTGCATCGATGATGTGATTATATGGATTTGACTAATGTTTGATAGATTTGATGGACACATTTATTTTTGGTTATATGATGAGTTTACTTATGATGTGATCAGATGTACATTTATTATGTGTATGTGATGGACTTATTTGTTTATAATTTTTTTGATATGGATGATGGATATATGTAGGTGATTTATGCATGTTGTAGATGATTATGATATGATGGATTTATATATAGATATTATTTCATGTATAGAGTGATGTGATGGATGTGATTATGATTTTTATTGTTTATATTGTTAATGTTTACAAAATGATGATGATTATTGTGTTGTCATGGTAAATAATGTGGTGTATGTTGATGGATATGTTAGATATGGGATTATTTTGATATTATATGCATATGGTTATCTAGATGACATAGTAGGAGATGTTATGAGATAGTGATTTATTATTGGATGCATGCTATACAGTGGATATGATGGTAATAAAATATGTAATGAGATGTGATAATATAAATATTAATCCCATTTTAATTTGTTATGTCTCACAATTTGGGTTAGGAATCCTTCTACACCATGGAGGTAGGGTAATGACAGGGTGGTGGAAGAAGTAGGTTTAGATGGGACGGTGATAGGTTAGATGGGATATTGATAGGTTTTGGGGGGAATGGGATGGGTGGATAATTTGAAATCCATTAATAATGTATGCAATCAACTTTAATATTACACCATTTGGATGTGTTCCAGTGACATAATAGAAGTCAAAGGTACATCAAAACAGGTGCATGGGGGAACTTTGTTTTTAGTGACTTTGCCCAAATAGGTTTGGGAGTCACCTCGACCATCTTTGTTCCCATAAAATTTAAAAATAGAAAACATATATAAGATGGTAACAAAGAAAATGAACAAGACAATGTAATTAATATGTACATGATTAACTAAAAAACCACACACACTCACACAAAACAATCATTAAATAACATAGACTAAAGATAGGGATAATAATAAAAATATACAAAGGGATAATGAGGTGAATGATGGTAAGGGGATATGTATATGGGTTATATAGTGATGAAACCTATTATGTTTCAAAATAAGAATCCAACCAAATCCAAAAGTAATTGTGTATGGGGTGTAAGATGATCAATCAAGATTCAATGTCATAATGTATATGAAACCCCCAAAGCAAAAACCTATTGTTAACCCCTTCATAATTATAGAATTAGTGGGAAGATGTGGACCATGGTTTTGGGGTAGAAAGGGATAAATTAGGATGAGATTAGCTTGAGGTTAAAATGAGACACGCTTTTCAAAGAGGATGTGATGGGGTGGTATGATGGAGAGTTATAAGGATGTGATAGGATTGGGGGTGTTATAAGGATATGGATATATACATAGAGACTCTAGAGGACTCCCCAAAAAACATCTCTATTACACAATAAGAAATGACTTCTTTCTTGTTTAAAAAAAACATTTATCTCCCATTGTTACATAAAAACCTATAATGGATGCCCACTGTTAAAACCAACACCAGGGATGGAAAAATGGATCAAAATCAAAAGAAGAGGATGGAAGGGAAGAGGATGTGACCCCAAGAGTGGGTACCCATAGATAGAGGTAAAGTAGAGCTGGTCAAGTTTAAAAATGATTTAGATTCATTATATTCATTGGGTCATCAATCTCTTCACCCTCAAGTGTAGATAACTTGTAAGCTCCATTTCTAAACCTGGAAACTATTATATAAGTCCTAAGATAATTGGATTTAAATTTTACTTTCTTATCTTTGTCATCATTAATATTTTTATGATTCTTTTTTAGGACTAGATCATCGACCTCAAACTCTTTGGACTAAATCTTCTTGCGATAGTAGCCTTTTAATCTATTCTAGTATGCCTATAAATTATTGAGGGCCCTTTGTTATTTCTCATCTAGAAGCTTTAACACATGTAGCCTTTCTTGATGAAAATTATGATCAATGATAATGCCCCATAATGAGATTCACAAAGAGGGGAGTTCTAATTCCATAGTTAGGATATCTTTGATCCCATATACCAAAGCATATGAAGTAGCCCCAGTAGGTGTTCAAACACTTGTTCAATAAGACCAAAGTTTAGGATATAATTGTAGGTGTCAATTCCAACCTATCTCATTAACTATTTTCTTAAGAATATTGATGAGTGTCTTATTTGTTGATTCATCCTATCCATTCCCTTGGGGGTATTAAGGGAAAGAAAAATGTTACTTGATATGATACCATTAACACAAGGCCTCAACTTCTTCATTTTTAAAGGACTTGTCATTCTCGAATATGGTGTTGGGAGGAAGCCCAAAATGGAAAATGATCTAATTGAGGGTGAATTTAAAAATTTGGAGACCTATAGTATAGGTAAGCAACATTATTTTTACCCATTTAGTGAAATATTTTATAGAAATGATAATGAATTTATGTCCATCAAAATATGTAGGATTTATCTTGTTAATCAAATTAGTTCCCCATATAGAGAATGACCATGGACTCATTATGGGTTATAATTATTGTGTGGGTGCATGGATAAGATTACCATGTTTTTGACAAGATACACATTTTTGAACATATTGGGACACATCTTATTCCATGGTACGTCAATAATATCTAGTACAGATCAATTTCTTAGCCAAGGCCATTCCACTAATATGATCACCACAAATACCATTGTGGACCTTTTTGATCGTGAGAGAAGCCTCTTCTAAGGTCAAGCATATTAACAAAGTCCCATCATAACCTCTATGATAGAGCATGTTATCAAGGATGGTGTAATAGTAGGTATGGTGGATGAAGGCTTTAAATTAATGGCAATTGAGGTTAGGTGGTAATATGTTATTGTGGAGGTAATTATAGATGTAATGGTACTAGGGATGACTAGGATTCAGAATAACACAAATTTGTAAAGGAGCCATAGATTGATGAGTTGGGAGAATCAAATGTTTTATTAGAAAACTCCCTTCTAAGATGTCTTCAGGGAGATCAGTTAAAGATCCTATAGTGGCCATTACATTAACTACTTTATTACTCCCACGTGGCACTTGCTCAAATGTAATAGACTAAAAATTCTATTTCAACTAGTCTTCCAATCGTTTATAAGGGAGTAATTTTTCATCTTTAGTCTGAAGCTCATCATTAAATTGCTTGATTATGAGCTACGAATCACTGAATACTTGTAAATTCTAGATATTCCATTAGATGGCTAAGTGAAGACCAATGATCAAAGCCTTATATTCTAAAATATTGTTGGTGCATGAAAAAATGAGGTGGAAGGATTTTGGAATGAGGTCACCTTATGGGTTAACTAAAAGGATGCCTACATCTGATCCATGCATGGTAAAAGAGCCATTAAAATATAGCTTTTAGCCATTACATTATGAAGTATTCATTATAGATTCATCTGGGAAGGTTGTGATAAGAGGCTCAGTTATGAAAACAAGTGATTTTTCTATTTGATCTACGATCACTTATCATTTTATGTCCTTTTGATGAATATATTCAATATTAAACTCACTGAGTAACTTAATCCATTTGGCCATTCATCCTGTAAGGGTTGATTTTGATAATAAATGTTTGAGAGGATCAACTTTAGCAATGAGTGGACTTGATTGTTAAGCATATAATGCTAAATATTTTGTAAGGCAAAGACTATGGCTAAGAAAACTTTCTCAATTAGAGTATAATTTAGCTCATAGGATTAAGGTGTGATTGAGATAATAAATTGTTTTACCCTTTCCCTCATCATTATGTTGTGTAAGTAGGGCACCTATCACACACAGAGTTGTAGAAATATATAAGATCAAGGTCCTCCCCATGACAGGGGTGATAACACAGGTGGATTTTCCAAATACTTCATGAGATTATTAAAGGCCTATTGGCAACCAGAGTTCTAATTAAAATTTGTCCCCTTCTTTAAGAAATGAGTTAAGGGGTGACACTTATCTATGAGATGAGAGATGAATTTCCAAATAGCTTACAACTTTCCCTAAAGAGTCCTAAGATGTTTTATATTGTGTGGGGGAGGTATTTCCATAATAGTTTTAAATTTAAATGGGGCCACTTCTATGCCTCTCCTAGAGACTATAAATCCCAATAAATTACTTGAGGTAACACTAAATACATATTTCTTTGGGTTTGATTTTAACTTTATACTCTCACAGCCACTCAAAGATTCTTCTTAACACTATATGATGCTCGAATTTGAGTCGAGACTTCCCTAGGATATCGTCCACATAATCTTCAACTATATCATGCATCATATCATGGAAAATAACTAGCATTTCCCATTGATAGGTAGCATTGGCATTTTTAAGACTGAAGGGCATGAATTGATAGCATAAGGTCCCCCATAGAGTGATGAAGGTTGTCTTATGTGGATCCTTGGGTGTAATTTTGATTTGATTGTAACCCAAAAAACCATCCATGAGAGATAACATTTCATATCTATCTATTTAATCCATTATCATATCAATATTCAAAAGAGGGAAGTCATCTTTGGGATATGCCTTATTAATATCTCTAAAGTCAATGAAAATTTGTATTCCTCCTTATGGCTTAGCCACAAGAACAATATTGGATATCCAATTAGAATAATCAATGGGTCGGATAAAACTTGCTTCCAAGAATTTTTGTAACTCCTCCTTAACTAATAAGACTATTTTAGGGTGAATCTTTCATAATTTTTTCTTAATTGGTTTAGAATTAGGGTGCATAACCAAATGATGTACTACTAAGGAGGGATCAAGATTATGCATGTTAGAATAACACCATGCAAAAACATCTATAAATTATTTGATCAGCTCAATAATAATTTGATGTTCCTTAGGTGTGAGAGCTATCTCCAGTTTGATGATTTTGGGATTTTCTTCAATTCCATTATTAACTTCGATCACCTCCTCAATGAGGGAAGGTGACTGATCTTGGAGATAAGGGGGAAATGGTTGATCTGGGATATCTGAAGTGAAACCATCTAGGAGTTTTGTATCTATTTTAGTGTAGTCTTATGATTCATGTGAAACATATGGAAGTTCTTCTAGATTTTGACAAGGATCTTCTTCTTCGAACTACTCTTATTCACTTTGATCAAGAGGATGTTTTTATTCCTTGAATTAAGCTAATTTATAAAGATTAATAGAAAAACCTTTCTTATGATCGTTGAAAGGTATGAAATCTTGAGCTCCCAAAAATTCTAAGTGTCAGGATCCTGGAGCACAAAGCTTTGATACCAACTGTTAGGTTCCTCCTCCTTAAGAGCATAATTGATTACCTTTGTATAAGCAACTAAACATGGAATTAAACCAGAAGTAATATGTAACTAGAATTCAAAAACAACACAGAATATGAGGGACAATACAATCTTGTATTAACACTCTTCCAGAAGGAAATACAATGAAGAAATCACACTCTTCCCACACCTCTTGGGCGTATAGTAATTCTCCCTCAAGAGTTCTTTCTCTCTCAATCAATTATAATCAACAATCAACTCAATACCAAGTTGTTGTTCCCTCCACCAGTCAGTGACAATCAACCCAATAGTTGTTGTTGCCTACTGCCAGTCTACCAAGTACTCCAAGTAGATCTCCCTAATCTTGCTCCTTGTTGTGTTGCAGATATCCTTGATCTTGCTACCCTGTAGATCTCCTTTGACCTTGCACACACACACCTAAAAATTAACTAACCTTACTTACCATGTAGATCTCCCTGATCTTGCTACATGTAGATCAACTGATCTTACACTTGGAAGGATCTTGTTCTTGCCTTTGTAAGTCCTTCTATCCTCCCTTAGTCCTTGATTACAATACAGCCCCCATGGGTCTCTTAAATAGATCCCAAACCAAACAATAATTAGAAACACAAACTCAAGACTAAAATTAGTCTTTACATGTAAACAAGTTATTTGTTAAACTAATTGTTCGTCTAACTAACAGTTTTGGAACCGCACAAGCGATCGACATCGGTTCCTGTCTGTCTGGAGATGACCGACATTAGTTGATTCCTAACCAATGTCAATAGCTTCCGATCTACTCCTGACTGATGTCAGTTGGCCTAACTGACGTCAGTTATTGTGACCTTAGCAACCTCCACATTTGCATACCTGTAAAGCTTTTAGCTCCATAACCTAACAATCTCCCACTTGGAGATAAATAGTTGCACCTGTACCTGTACTTGTACATCTTCTAATTTTGTTTCTTGGCTTGTATCCCTCTTCAAGTTTAATCTTGAAGACCAATAAAAGTTGAATGAAGATTCAACTTCTCCTTTGTTCCCAGCTTTGTTAACATTTCTACAGGGTTCTTATCCTTGCTAGCCACTGTGACTGCAACAACCTTCTGCATCTCTGAAATCTAGCTAACCGCCGTACCACCAATAGTGAACACATATCCTGTGGTACTTCTCCTATCATCCAAGTCACCTGCCATATCTGAATCTACATACCCTTGTAGATAAGTGCTTGACCCTGCATAGCATGAAACCCTACTGCTGGTCCCTCTCAGATACATGAGAATCCACTGAACTGCTTTCCAGTGCTCCTTCCTTGGATTGGCCATAAACTTGCTAGCAACTCCCACTGCTTGGGTAATATCAGGTCTAGTACTCATGTACTCAACCTCATCTTGAGACAAAATCAACCTGTGACTTTCCATGTCTCTAGAAATACTCATGCCAAAGATTTTCTTTGCTACTTCCAAATCCTTCATGGCAAACCTCTGAACTAATTTTACCTTTAGCTCAAAAATCTCTTGCATGTGTGACCCTGCAACAAGCATATACACTACATATAGTAACAAGATAATGTAGCTAATATTATCCAACCTGGTAAAATAAACACAATGGTCACATTGACATTGACTAAAGCCATGCTTTGTCATACACCTGTCAAACCTTAAACACCATTGTCATGCATCTTGCTCAAGACCATATAACCTGGCCTTCTGTCTCACCTGTCCATTCTCTCCTTTCTTTAACCTATGAATCCATTCGTCTTTTAGTGCTTTCATTCTGGCTGGTAACTCTACTAAATCCCACATTTGGTTCTCTACCAAAGAATCAATTTCCTCATTCATGCCATGCTCCCACTATTTCCTAGATTCTACCTGCATTGCCTCTTCAAAACTTCCTTGTTCTTAACCATCAGTGAGTAACAAGTAGTGTAAAGAAGGGGAATAATGAATTTGAGGCTTAATTACCCTTTCAATCCTCCACATGGGCATTTGAGACTCCTTGACAGCTTGTTGTCTGCCCAAAATCCATTTTAATAGTGACCAATCTCGGTCACCTCTGGCCGACCTTGGTCTGCACCCAAATGATGTCGATTCCTCCTGATCACTAACATCGGTTCCCTCACCAACATCGGTGTCCACCTACTTGACATCACTAAATTTGGTCTGCATATGACCGATGTCGGTTCCTACCTTTCGACGTCGGTTCTCTCTTGACCGACATCAGTAACTATGTTTTCCTATGAGTGATGATTTTTACCTGCAAGCTCATTTTAGATCATAACCTTGTCCAAATCAACACTACCCTACTCAAAATTATTTAGCACATTGAGCTGATCTCTGTCCATCATCTTCTCCTTGAAAATGTTAGGTTGTGGAGCTAAAAGCTTCACTGATGTAGACATGGAGGAGGTCATTGGGAGAGGTTGTTGAGTGTCACAGACACCGGCGTCGGTCAGGCCAACCGATGTCGGTAGTATTAGATAGAAGAGCAACCAACATCGGTTAGGGATCAGTCGGCGTCAGCACCTCTAGGTAGACAGGGACCGATGTCGGTTGCCTGTGTGGTTCGGAACTATGAGTGTTACAGACGGTTTGTTAACAAATTGAGTGTTTGCATGTTGAGGGCTAATTTTAGACTCAAAGCTGTGGATCTAATTATTGTAATTAGGTGTCTAATTATTGTTTGCATGAGATCTATTTAAGAGACTCATAGGCTGTATTTTAATGTGTGCTAGAGAGTAAGAGAGTAAAATATTAGCTCCTTCTATGTGTGAAGAGAGCATGGTGTGTTCCTCCTAGTGCCACAGTGCCAAGTGTGGGTGCTGGTTTTGGAGAATCAGAAGGGTTCTTCAGGTGTGTAGGATCTTGGTCAGCAGGTGTGCATGGATACTTTTAGAGATATACATGGGTAAGTAAGATCATTGATCTGTAGGTGTATGTGTGTGCATGATCTAGGTTTGTAGGTGTGCAGAACCAGATTGATTTGCAGGTGTGCAAGATCAGGGAGGATAGCAACACAACAGGGAGCAGGATCAGGTGGGATCTTCTTGGAGCATAGTATGTACTCAGTTATTGAGCAAGAGAGGAAGGCAAGGCAGTTCCTTCCATAAGTAAGATCATTGGGTTGTAGGTTGTTGCAGTTTAAGGGAGATCTACTTGGAGTGCGTGGAGCACTTGTGGAGTGTGTGGAGCACTGGAGTACTGGGAGTAGTGGATACTGACTGGTTGGAGGTGAACACCAACTCTATTTTTGAGTTATGTGTTGGGACCGTAAGAGAGAGAGCTTTGAGGAAAGAAGTACTATTCACTTGAGGTGTGGGAAGCCTCTGAGAGGTGGTGAAGAAGAAGTGGCATCTTCTTTATTGTATTCTTTTATGTATGAGTATTAATACAAGTTGTGTATTATCTCTCATATTCTATGTTGTTTCTGGTTTCTAGTTACTTATTACTTCTGGTTAATTCCACATCTTAAGTTGCTTGTATATGGTAATCAATTGTGTGCTTCCACGGGTTCCTAACAGTTGGTATCAGAGCTAAGGTTACAGGGAGCAGGTTTGTGTTTGGTTATAGGTCACTCTCAGGGGTTTCTAATTGAGTGGGAGTATAGCAACGGTAGAAGAAAGTAAGCTATGAATGGAGAAATTGAATATCACGAATGGTCACTTATCGTGTTATGGAAAGAAAGAGCAGGTAAAGAAAGATTATTGGTTGGTAGCAGATCAGCATGAAGAAGCAGATGTTGCAGGTGTTGTTGCATAGGATGCTCTGGATAAAGTTGAATCTTGTTTTACAGATTCTGTTGCCTCTTTCCATGCAGCCCCAGGTAGAGGGGTTGGTGAGCCTTGTCAAATTATTGGCAAAGGGGAAGTGTTTCTGAAATTGTAGGTGGCCAACACATGGGTGTTGAAGAAGGTCATGCAGGTCCTAGTCTTGGAGATGCGGCTAATTACTTCAGGAAAGTTGGGTGATGAGAGATGCATAAGAACTTTCACAGCGGATGCACTTGAATTAGCAGGTGGTAAGAAAGCAGGTATCCTTTATCTACTTGCTTATATTACTGATTCTTCTTCTATTGCAAAGATGTGGCTTTGTAGGCTTGGTCACATGAGCAAGAAGGAGATGCATGTTCTTAAGCAGAAGACAGATGTGTTTGATAGACTTAAGAACTGGAAAGCCTTGGTGTTCTTGGAGGAGATGACAAACAGAGACCAGTGGATGGGGTTAGATACTTCTGAGCAGGGCATTTTGGACATGGGTTTTGATTCAAAGGATCTCGTGGGTAAAAAGTCATCACTCATAGGCATACACAGGTACCAGCATTGGTTAGGAGGAACTGGCATCGAATAGATAGGTGCCAATGTCGATCATGTGCAAACCGAAGCCGGTGATGTCAGGCAGGGTAAGACTGATGTCAGTCAAGAGGACCAACATCAGCTATAGGTAAGACCGACATCGATCAGAAGGACCGATGTCGACAATAGGGACACTGATGTTGATAGAGTTGATAGTCAAGACAGGTGCATGGGAACTGACATCAGTCAGATGTAGACTGTGTAGTGACTGAGGTCGGTCACTGTAATGGATTTTGGGCAAACAGCAAGCTATCAAAGAGTCTCAAATGCCCATATGCAGGACTGAAGGTGGTAAGTAAGCCTCAAATTCATTGTTCCTCTTCTTTATACTAGTTGCTGACTGCAGAGTAGGAAGGATCTAGGAAATAGTGGGAGCATGGCAGGAATATTATGCAGAACCAAACAAGAGATTTGGTAGGGTTGCCAGCCGATATGAAAGCACAGAGATGAATGGATACCTTAGTTGAATAATAGAGAGAATGGATACGTGAGACGGAAGGCCAGGTCATATGGTCTTGAGGAAGCTATAGGATAGTGGTACAGGGTTGACAGGTGGAGGACAAAGCATGGCTTTAGTCAATGTTAGGGTAACTACTGTGGGTTGTCTTACCAGGTGGATGATGATTTCAACATTATCTTGTTACTGTATGTGGATAGGTATGCTAGCTAGCAAGTTTGTACATACAGGGTTTTTTTGAGCTAAGGTTAAGCTTAGTTCAATGGTTTGTCATGAAGGATTTGGAGCAATGAAATTCTTTGGCATGGGAGACATGGAGATCACAAGTTGATTTTGTCTCCAGTGGGAGCTGATGTGAATCAGGTGTTGGTGAGGTTCATTACGTAGGATGTAGAATCAGAGCACACTAAGGGCTGGACAGTTTAGTGTCTGAAATCACATGAGGTCTGGTATAAACCTGAGTTTGCCCAAGCAGTGGGAACTGTCAGAGAGTTAGGAGCCAATTTGGGGAAGTGTGTTCTCAGGTATTTGAGAGGGACCAACAGTAGGTATGCATGCTATGCAGGGTCAGGACTTCACTACATGGATTTGTAGGTTCGGATGTGGCAGGTTACTCAGATGATAGGAGGTGCACCATAGGTTGTGTGGTGAGTGGTCTTCAGGGTTGAGCTTGAAGAGGGATACAAGCCAGGAAATAGATTAGACAGGGTACAGGTATAGGTACAGTGCAGCTGTTTATCTCCAAGTGGGAGATTTTTAGGTTGTGGAGCTAAAAGCTTCACTGATGCAGACATGGAGGAGGTCATTGGGAGAGGCTGCTGAGTGTCATAGACACCGGCGTCGGTCAGGCCAACCGACGTCGGTAGTATTAGATAGAAGAGCAACCGATGTCGGTCAGGGATCGACCGGCATCGGCACCTCCAAGTAGACAGGGACCAACGTCGGTCGCCTGTGTGGTTCAGAATTGTGAGTGTTACAGATAGTTTGTTAATGAACCGAGTGTTTGCATGTTGAGGGCTAATTTGAGACTCAAAGCTGTGGATCTAATTATTGTAATTAGGTGTCTAATTATTATTTGCATGAGATCTATTTAAGAGACTCATAGGCTGTATTGTAATGTGTGCTAGAGAGTAAGAGAGCAAAATATTAGCTCCTTCTATGTGTGAAGAGAGCATGGTGTGTTCCTCCTAGTGCCACAGTGCCAAGTGTGGGTGCTGGTTTTGGAGAATCAGAAGGGTTCTTCAGGTGTGTAGAATCTTGGTCAACAAGTGTGCATGGCTACTTTTGGAGATCTACATGGGTAAGTAAGATCATTGATTTGCAGGTGTATGTGTGTGCATGATCCAGGTTTGCAGGTGTGCAGAACTAGATTGATTTATAGGTGTGCAAGATCAGGGAGGACAACAACACAATAGGGAGCAGGATCAGGTGGGATCTACTTGGAGTACAGTGTGTACTCGATTATTGAGCAAGAGAGGAAGGCAAGGCAGTTCCTTCCATAAGTAAGATCATTGGGTTGCAGGTTGTTGTAGTTTAGGGGAGATCTACTTGGAGTGTGTGGAGCACTTGTGGAGTGCATGGAGCACTAGAGTACTAGCAGTAGTGGATACTGACTGGTTGGAGGTGAACACCAACTCTGTGTTTGAGTTGTGTGTTGGGACCGTAAGAGAGAGAGCTTTGAGGAAAGAAGTACTATTCACTTGAGGTGTGGGAAGCCTCTGAGAGGTGGTGAAGAAGAAGTGGCATCTTATTTATTGTATTATTTTATGTATAAGTGTTAATACAAGTTGTGTATTGTCTCTCATATTCTATGTTGTTTTTGGTTTCTAGTTACTTGTTACTTCTGGTTAATTCTGCATCTTAAGTTGCTTGTATATGGTAATCAATTGTGTGCTTCCACGGGTTCTTAACAGAAAACCAAGGCTTTCCAGTTCTTAAGTTTGTCAAAAACATCATATTTCCTCTTTAAAACATGCATTCCCTTCTCACTCATGTGACCAAGCCTACAGAGCCACATCTTTGCATCTACATCTGAAGTAGATAAAATAGAAGGAGAATCAGTAATACAAGTAAATAGATAAAGAGTACCTACTTTCTTACCACATGCTAATACAAGTGCACCCTTGGAAACTTTCCAAGATTCCATTGTGAGAGTTAATGTGCAACCCTCATCACCCAACTTTCCTACAGAAATTAGACTCCTCTTTAGGACTGGGACATGCATGACATCCTTCAACACCCATGTGTTACCCGTCTACAATTTCAGCCACACTTCCCCTTCGCCAACAATTTAACAAGGCTCACCAACCCCTAAATAAATATTTCCAAAGTCTCCATGGACATAATCATGGAAAAATAATCTATTTGGGGTTTCATGGAAAGAGGCAACAAAATCTAAAACCCAAGATTCTAATTTATCCAAAGAACATATAAGAGCATCCTGTGCAACAATACCTGCATCATTTGCTTCTTTATTTCCTTCATGCTGATCTTCTACCAACTAACAATCTTTCTTTACCTACCCTTTCTTTCCATAATTTCATAATTGATTATTCTTGCCATTGAATTTCTCCATTCTTATCTTGCTTTTTTTCTGCCATTGCTTTACTCCTACTCAAATAGAAACCCCTGTGAGTGACATGTAATCAACAAACACTAACCTGCTCCGAACCAGGCTCTGAGAACCTTCACCCTAGCTCTGATACCACTTGTCAGGATCCTGGGGTACAAAGCTCTGATACCATCTATCAAGTTCCTCCTCCTTAAGAGCACAATTGATTACCTTTGTATAAGCAACTAAACATGGAATTAAATTAGAATTAATATGTAACTAGAATTCAAAAACAACATAGAATATGAGAGACAATACAATCTTGTATTAACACTCTTCCAGAAGGAAATACAATGAAGAAATCACACTCTTCCCACACCTCTTGGGTGTACAATAATTCTCCCTCAAGAGTTCTTTCTCTCTCAATAAATTATAATCAACAATCAACTCAATACCGAGTTGTTGTTCCCTCCATCAGTCAGTGACAATCAACCCAATGGTTATTATTGCCTACTGCCAGTCCACTAAGTACTCCAAGTACTCCAAGTAGATCTCCTTGATCTTGCTCCTTGTTGTGTTGAAGATTTCCTTGATCTTTCTACCCCATAGATCTCCTTTGACCTTGCACACACACACCTGTAGATCAACTGACCTTACTTACCATGTAGATCTCCCTGATCTTGCTACTTGCAGATCAATTGATCTTACACTTGGAAGGATCTTGTTCTTGCCTTTGCAAGTCCTTCTATTCTCCCTTAGTCCTTGATTACAATATAGCCCCCATGGGTTTCTTAAATAGATCCCAAACCAAACAATAATTAGAAACACAGACTCAAGACTAAAATTAGTCTTTACATGCAAACAAGCTATTCGTTAAACTAACTGTTCATCTAACTAATAGTTCTAGAACTGCATAGGCAACCGACATCGGTTCTTATCTATCTGGAGATGATCAGCGTCAGCTGATTCCTGACTGATGTCAGCAACTTTCAGTCTACTCCTGACCGATGTCGGTTGGCCTGACTGATGTCAGTTACTTTGACACTCAGCAACCTCCACATTTGCATACTTGTAAAGCTTTTAGCTCCACAACCTAACACTAAGATGGCCTCATCATTTTGAAACATATCAAAGGATGGGTCCTGATGTTGATCATAGTCAATTAAAGAGGGGTAGTAGAGGGATATGTTGATAGTGGGGATAGTGGTGTCCAAAAAAAGGTTGGTGGTAGCAAGCTCCTCATAACGACTATAAATTAAACCCATCTCAAATTCTTCATCAAAAAGAGACTCTTTAGGGATCAAAGCAGTAGCCAAAATAATAATTTTTAAGTCACAATCAAATAGTTGTACCATAAACTAGGATATTGTGGATGCTCTTGAACTATTATGGGTTCAATCTTGCCTTTCTCATGTTTCCCTAGTCCTTTCCCTTGATAATGCATGTTTTGTAACATTTTATAGATGCAAGGGTATCTCTTTTTAGGAGATGTGACGGCCTCATATTCTAGAATAAGCCATGATTCATATGATTCATCAATGTATTCTTCAGATAATAACCCTGCACTAGAGAAGGTCAATGGTCCAAATTGATATTTGATGGGATTAGTCTTTTGCATAGTTGAGGATCCATAACTACATGAGGAAAGAGGTAAGTCACCTACGTAAAAGGTTTTATATTCATATTCCCCACATCCTATGGATGTGATTTTTAAATGAGTAACTTTAGGTAGTGGATTTGAAGTAGGTTCAAGCTTGTTGGGGCATTTATACTTAGCAGTTGTTGGGCTTAAAATGGAGTTATTTGTGCTAGGACAATGATATGATTAGGACTGATTCATTAGGAAACTATGAAAATGATCAATTTCCATAGGAATGGTGACTTCCATGCTTGAGGGGGGAAATTTAGACATTGATTTATGGTATATGGGACAAATTGCATCTCATATATCCAGGGATGTCCTAGAAACATATTATAAGGTAAATCAACATCCACAATGTGAAGTAGGGTTTGATGTACCATGGGTCCTATAGTAATAAGAAGGTAGATAGATCCTACAGATGTCCATTTATTGTCATCATACATTTTTATCATAATCAAAGTAGGCCCTAAAGAATCTTTAGAATACCCCAATTTCTTCAAAAAATCTAGATTGCGTAATTTTAATGCAAACCCTCCATCTATGAGTACCTGAGGAATGTGGTGATTGGATATGGAAACTTCTATGAATAAGGGGTAATTATGATGAGGGCCAATGGGAGGTATGTCTTGGGCACCAAAGGTGATTTTATTTACTAGAGACAAATGAACCACTAATGCCTAGAATTGATTGGTGTTAATATGAATAGGGACATTGAGGTCATTCAAAACCTAGTTGAGTATCTCTTGATGTAAAGGGGATGTCTAGAAAAGTTCTATTAATGAGATTTGAGCTAGCGTATTCTCTAATTATTGAACTATATCATAAGATTTATCGAAAGATATTAAAACTTTCTTAAAGATGTTTCCCTTTTGAGTTGTAGAGGTAGATGGTTCCTTAGGTGGTGCCTTAGGAACTATGATTTTGTTGCATTTGGTAGCAACCACACAATAAATAGTAGCTTAGTTGATTTTTAATATGGTGGGTGATGGTGGAGTGGGCTCTCGAGGGTTACAAATTTTGATGGTGTTTATGTAGTGATATGTCATGGCATAATAGTTAATGTAATTAGAAGAGGAGGATTGAGCCTGGTCTCTTGGTGGCTTCTTATTTCTTTGATCATGCTTGGGTAGGGGATCCTAATAAATGCCTAACTGCTAATTTGCATATTGGTCTGGAACACTCTCCCCTTCTAATTCAATATCACCTCTTTCAATTAGTTCTTGAATATAATGCTTTAGTTGCATACACATTTCTATGCCATGACCTTTGACTCTATGATATTTGCAGAATTCATCCTCATGGTACCAATTAGGTTGAGATTGATGATCATCCAAAGGTTAGATTTTTGGAAGAGTGATCATGTTTACCAACAATTAGTTATTCAAGGACTATTTCAATGGGCACTCCAAGGCTAGTGAGGGGCCTTTTCCTAGTTCGAGGATTTGGTTTGCCTTGGGGTACTTGAATAGAGGAAACATTTTGCTAATATGTGGGGTTCCTCTTTTACACTATTTGAAAATGTTGTTGTTTGGAATCAGTAACCCCATCTCCCACAACATTATTATTTTTATTGAAGATTTTTAACTTGCCTGAAAAGGAGTTATCTTGGTTTTGATTTGTTCATTTTGAGAGTATTATTTAATTGTTCCTTTTTAAATAAGTGTTCTTTCAATTTGCATCCCCTTTTCAATAATTCCATCAAAAAATTTGGCACATTGAAGTTTCAAGTGATATTTTAGCTCAGTATTAAGATTGTCAAAATATTTTGGCTAACTCCTTTTCAGGTAATGTGTATTGAAGATGGCTTGCTAAGCTTCTCCATCATTGTAAGAAAGATGCCAAGCTTTTACCACTCCTTTTTTTAGTGTTATAGAGGGCTATAATGGAGACATCATGTTCAATATTAAATGAGAAAAGTCTTACAAATTTTTAAGTTAATTCCCCAAAAATAGATATTGACCCCTTTGGCAGATGCATGAACCATTCTAGGGCTGGTCCAGTGAGACTTTTTGGAAAAAGTCTTAGTAGGTAGGAATCTTCAAATGTAACTTCATGATAATATACATAAAAATATTGTACATGGTCATAGGGATCACCTTTCCCTCTATATTTTTCAAATTTAGGAACTTCAAAGTGGGGTGGGAAAGGTATTATCAGGATGTTCATATCCATGGGAGAAGAGAAAAAATATTCATAATTGTATTTCATTGCTTGTGAGTGTGGGTCTATTTGTTATAGAGTATCCTTCATCACTTTCCATTCTTGTGAAAATGTTGGGTCTCCAAGTGGATTGGAGGTTTGACCATGATTATTATGGGGTCTATTAGATTTGTGGATATTTTGATGGGGGGATGATGGCCGTTGGTTTTGTGCATGAAGTAAAAGGTTTATCTATTGTGTAAGCTAGTCTAATTGATCCTATAGGATAGTTTGCCTCCTATTAGCCTCAATAAAATTACTTTGGATAGGTGTAGGTTATTCTTCTTCTTCAAATTCTTGGTCCACACCTTCCTCTTCTTCAAGTGCTTGATTAGTATGTGTGTGTTGATACAATGTATTAGGTCAGGTGGAGGGATAGACTATGTGTTGTAGAATATTATGATCAAAATTTAAGGGTAGTGTGCCTCCCATTTCAATGGATCAAGCTAGAACTTGATCATGGTTTTCATAGAGGTATCGGTCAATTAAATTCTTAACCTCATCATTATAGAGGGGATTGAATCATTCATCTCCTCTGGGGGTATGCATATCACTATGTGTATCATCATGATCCTGAGTTGGATCACGTATATTACCCAATAAATCATTGTCATGGTTGGAATTTTATCCTATCCTGTGTTATTAGGCATGGGTTTGGATCACCATATTAGATGAGGAAAGTGGAGATTGTGATGAGGTATGATAGGTGATTCAGGAGTTTGGAATACTAATTTAGTCTAGATATCAAAGCTATTAGTGGTCAAATAAGGTGATGTGGTGACTTTTAGAAAGAGATGTGAAGATTTAAATGACTAATAATTACCAAAAGATAAAGTGTTGTAAGAGTCCAATTTAAAAAAAATAAAAGGGAGTGATGGGATCAAATATCTTTTATACTAGCAAAATAGTTATTGGATGGGTGCTAGGCATGAAAAGGAATTTGATAGGGAGAAGTGATGAGTGCTATATTAGAGTCTTGATAAGGCTATATATGTTGGTAGTACCTACTCCAAGGATGAAAAAAGGATGGGTGACCACTAGAACTTGATTCTAAGACTAAATATGGTATTCCAATGTGAAGGAAGAATATGAGATGGATGGGGTATGGAAGATATAAGATGGGTGAGATATAAGATAATGAGATGACTATGAGAAGAATGGAAGCTATAAGATGGGTATCAGATGGATAGAAAATATAAGATAGATATGAGATGTTTTGGGATAAATAATGGAAAATATAAGATGAGAAGATAGAAGATATAAGATAGATTATAGAAGTTACTTAGGATAGGGAATAAATATATACAATAGATGTTATTTAGGATAATGATATAGATATGAGGGGTATGGAATATGTAATATGGGTACTAAATTGGTGGAGGATGAAAGATATAGGATAAATATTAGACGTTGTCTAGGATAGGGAGTGGAAGATATAAGATAAGTGGATGATGTAAGATGAGTGGCAAATTAAAGATATAAGATAGATATGGTTTAGGATGATGGTATGGTTATGATGATGGTTTATAAGAAATGATATTAGCCTAAGGGTATCTAAGGTATCAAAAACAAGGTGGGGTATGGTTGACTCAGTTTTCAAACAACACGAGTTGTACACAACACACATAATAATAAACCCTAAGCTAGTAAATTGAAAAGGGTGTGTAACCTAATTCTTGCACCATTTAACAGATTTGAGAGTGAGGATTTAGGCTAGTGACCTATTATGGAATCAAAAAAACCATCTCAACCCCATCTATACCTCCTATAATAAAAAGCATATTATGACCGAAAAGTCCTATGCTCGGTTTACACAAGGGTTTCTAAGGGAGTCCCTGATATACATGAATGTATAGTGAGGCATAAGTTTGTATAGGATGATATCTAACTACCCTATGTATTGGAGCTTAATCACCCCTCACTCCATAGAACCCTTTATGGGGAATTGTGCTTAGGCATCTAATGATAGCTCTTCTAATTTTTACACTCCACCAGAACATGGAGTTTGGTCTAGTGCATGGCGATGAAATCCACATCAATGAAGCCTAATTTATAATCCTATGTGTGAGGATTAATTCCATATCATGTGTTATCCTAGAGTCAAGAGGGGATAACAAACAGGCAAGCACAATTGATTTTTCCCAACTAATTACCTATGTGAGAAAAACACAAATATATATAATTAAAACAAACAAGTATATACAAGAAATGAGATTAAAATATTGTGTTTTTGTCACCCATTTTGTAATCACAAATGTTGGGAAAAAAAATTGGGTGCCTTGATCTTTAGGGTTCCTACACAAAAGGGTTAGTAATTTTATTTTCTGCAAAACCTTAACTTCCTTGCAAAACCATAATTACACATCACAAAATAACAACCATAAACTACAAAACATCAACTCCAAGTCAAGATCATATATTATGAGTTATGACATTGTAATAGGTAGCTAACCATGATTTTTAACCTATAAAATCATGACTGTTAAGAAAGACTACCACTAGTTATGTAATATTACAATTCTCAAAAATTCACAATCTACGATTTTGCACAAAATGGAAAAATTATAAAATATGTATGATGTAGATAAATACTAGAAAGATGACTTAGATTTTATAATGTTATAAGCATAAATGTCAACTTAAAAAACTCTTCCATCCACTAACTTATCATAGTTTACAGACTTGACTATATTGTTAGGATGTTAAAAGAAGGCTATCTAGATAATATACTCTGATGCATAGACATAATGAAAAACTATCCTCTTTGGAAGATTAATTAAAAATACCAAAATGTACCTAATTTTTATTAAACACAAAATAGATACTATAACTACAAAACCACAAATAGTAGGGTAGAAATGTAATTTCAAAAGTCATAGTCTTGCAAAAGGAGTTCAAACAGGTAAATGCTATGTTGTTTGTATTTTCCTTCATTCTCCTCTTCTACCTATTTTCTTGCACAAAAAACAAACTCAAAATACCCTTATCAAGCACATAATTAGGCATAAATATCCAAATTCCATGATAGTCAAGATGGAAGAGAGATAGCTTTGGTTTATTTAAGGATGTCTTATGATTGTCTAATAGATACTGAACAATCCTTATTTTGAAATCAGTAACTGACAAGTCAAATTTTTACCAGTTTAAGTGGGAAAATAAAAACCATAATTCATGATGAAAATACCATAATTACTAGGTCAAGGTCATACCTGGGAAATTTATGTTATTACGCTTTGTATGTTAATGGTTAAAAGGCTTGATCAATTCTTCTCTTTCTTACACACAACAAACAAAAAGGCCCTCTGAGAAATACAAATAGAAAAACTATATTTTATATAGGATATTATAAATAGATAAGGGATGAGGATGTAAATAAAACTAGAGTCTAGGAAAAACCATGATTAACAGATCAAAATCATGATTACCAGGTTAAGGTCACAAGTTTAAAAGTTACGATATTGCATTTTGGTCTGAAACAATCAAGATGTTGGATTAACCCTTATTTTTACTACATAGAGGATATAGATACACTTTCAAATAAAAAATAACCTTGTATAAGGTTTAGTATATACCACTCCAACTAGTAGACTTCTCAAAATCACAACTTAACCTGTAAAATCGTGCTTAGCAGGGCAAAACCACTACTTGTGAAGTAGTGATTTTGGAAAAAGATTAAAACCTACAAAAGTTTAAAACTATTAGTGGCTAAAGCCCAAAAATATATGTAATATTGTTATTTTCTTGAAAAAACATGACTTTAATATCATTGGTACCAGTGCAAAATCATAGATTTCCTCTATGTGACAAATTTTCAAAACATGGTGTTTAATCCACATCCAGTTGTTCCTATAAGCTTTTAAATGTCTTCTAACAAGCTTAATAGGTTATATTAGGGATTAACTCCCACCGTGGTTAAAAAAATATAGGTTAAATTTTAGATTCACCTCTTATTACTATATTTAGCAATAAAAACCTAAAATCTAAACACATCAATAGGAGGGGATAAAAGAGATAATCAGATTGTTAAGAAGATTCTCACCATCATTTACCTCTTCATAGCTCTTCTCCAAGATTGACAAATGGATGCTTGATTTCCAAATTGATGGATGTTGGATTACTTGTATTTTCTTGATAATGGCTTCCAATGGATTCTTGGGCTTGATAGTGTCTTTTGATAGGGCTATATGGATGCAAGATATCTTATAATGATAGCAAGTTATCAAGTTTCTAAGTTTCAAGTTAGTTTTCATGGAAGGGGTGGCTTAGCTATATAGTAAGTGGAAAGAAGAATCAATGGCTAGGATATTTCCAAGGAATTTAAAATTTCTTGGAAATCTCTAGAATGGAAATTTATAGAGGAGAAAGGGCTAAAATGGAGGAGATTTCTAGAATTCTCCAATTATAGAAATCTCTAATAGGGTTTAGGGGTTTAGTAAAAGCTAGGAATAGGGTGGTAGATGGGTAGGTATAATAAATTATATTTTTAAATTGGAAAGTGTTTTAGGGAGTAGGTTAGTAGGTAAATAGGTTTTGTTAGTAGATTAATGAAGGGGATTAATTGACTATGGGATGGAATAAGGTTTGTAGGATGTAGGAAATAGGGAATGGGATATTAGTGAATTACCTAGGGAATATAGTTGTTAGGTTAAATTAGTAGAAGTAATGTAATTAGTGGGCTGAGTGGATTTAGGTGCATACATTTAGAAAGGGGGAAATAACCTTCCACTATAGTGTACTCTCCTAATTTGCAATTGCCCCATGCTAATGCATATTCCTCATCACTATAGGAGAGTCACACATAGTGAGATTAGAGAGGATTTGGTCATTGAGTTGTTACAGAATGTGGGTTGGACAATATTTAGGGGGAATACATTCCCTTCCAAATTTATGAATTATGTTGGGACATCTAAAGTATTTGGAAACTGATATCTAATTGTGTTGATGAATTTGATCCATGATACCATAACAATGGAGATATTGCTTGATAAGAGTGGGATGACTGTAATATCCCAAATTAAATCATTGGAGATATCTTTAATTAAATTGTTGTCTTTAATCATTCAAGAGGAATGCCAAAAATAAAAATAATTATTAATTAAACCACAATCCTTAATCATTCAAGTGGATCACCCATATAAACAACAACAATTAGTATAGTATTAATTAATTAGTCATTAAAGATTCATTAAGAAAATAGATGCCACCCTTGGGAAAAGACATTTAAAAGAGACACATATTTTGATAGAAGGTTATGAAGTATTAATAGTTATTAATTGGTATCGAAGGAAGGAATTCAGTTATGTATTCAATCATCTAACTTCATATAAGTGCCATGTTATACAACCACTCTCAAGGATGAAAACCTTTGTGATTATAATAACCCAAGGATGAAACCCCTTGTAGACTTATATTTTATTTAATTTATTATTTTAAATGTAATATTTGTATTTATAAAAAATAAGATTCCCAAAAAAACCAAATTAATGTAAAAAAATTTGATTTGGAATATTATAGTGGTATCACATATGTTTTTCTTATTAGACTATGAACCATGGGGTCACCACATAAGGAAATTATGGATAGTTTCAAGTTGTACAATGTCCTTTCAGCTGAGAGTAAAAAATAAATATCTTTTTTAGACTTTTTGGAGTTATAAGAGTCATGAATTGGAAACAGACACTATGAGGAAGATGAGTTTGTGAATCATAGTTATCACAGTACTGAATATAAAGAGAAGTTCAATTTTGAAGAGGTCCTATAAGAAAGGAAGATGAAAAATTCCAAGACTAATTTTCCTATCTAGGAGAAAATGAATGAGGCATGCAACGTTGAACTAAGGGAATGCCCAAACATACTTATCCAAGAAGAAATTGATATTTATGGAGACTCATCTATTGGGAAGAATGACACAAAAACTCTAGATATTAGAGATGAACATGAGTTATCTATCCAAAACACTAATGATGATGTTGATATGTGTTGGTTTCATTATAGTGAAGATAAAATTTAGTGTGTACAAGAGAGAGATCTTGAGGATTGTTCCCCAAACACAAGTTCTAAGTTTAATAAACTAATTAATTTTCTAATTAATGCACACTATCAACAAGATATCATGGGCTATGGTCTTAAAAATAAACAAGATGGAGAGCTAACCAAAATAATTGATAGACTATGGGAAAATCAAAAGTCAAAGTCATAGAACACTAGAGCAGAAAAGTTTATAGAGAAGGTTAATAAAAAGCTTAATTATAGCCATGATTCTTATTTATCCACAACAAAATATGAACTAGAGGAGCTCATTATTTTTAGAGTTCAAATATTGGTTTCCAAATCATTTAAATGTGGATGAACCATACTGCTAGATACATTCTGATGCATTAGGCCACCACCGTCTACCTGTTGTAGGCTAGAATTGTACCCTTTATGGGAGAGTTTCTCAGGCTCTTTCACTCCTAACTACAAGCATTGGGAAAACCTCAAGATGTGGGTATCCTGTAGTAAGGTTTAACCTTCGAAGAAGGCTGACTTCATCTTTGATGCTCACCTAAACTAATGCTAAACTAATGATTCACAGGGAAAATGGTTAGAAAGGGGATAAAGGCTACTAAGAAAGCTAACCGGGTGATGCACCAAAGTAAAATGAACACTCATCTATGTTTGAACCCACACTAGATCAGTCATAAGACAACTATGGATTACACAATCTCAATATCAAGTTAACACACTAGAAGAGGTTCAGGTAGAACACTAATCTAGACTTGTAAGAGCTTGAACATACATTAAAGAGGCAAGCAGAAGGTTGATAGACTAGGAAGAATCTCCTTCATGAATCCACCAAGCATAAACATACTAAGGCACTAATCAATGACAAGAGATAGGCAAATAAATCATCTTATTACATCAAGAGGTAATTCTTACAATAGACTTGATAGGGTTGATTCCAATCAAGTGGAGCATACTTTGTAGTATCTTAATGAATGTCTATCTCCCATAAAGATGAAAAAAGGTCCAAAAATTGGGAACCCCTCCAAAATGGAAAGCATATGATATATATAGAAAAAAAGGCCCAAAGAAATAAAAGGGATCGTGGGAGCAAGGAGAAATGAGAGAAGATGTTATGGATGATCATGACCCCTACTATTGTACTTGAGCTCTCTTGCATTCAAATTGTGTAACTACCTTGACTATGAAATGAACCATCCAAGATCACCACAAATCTCCTTGAGCCCCTCATGCATTCAAGTCCCTTTCTTGATTGGAGCTAAGAGAGCTATGTTTTAGGTAGTTGCATGTTATCACTTGACGTGAATGAGTCGATCCTTGTATTTAAAATTTAAAGTGCCCATTTTACCTTTGCATGTCCTACCTAAAAAATGATGAAATCTCCATTCTTTGAATCAAGACCTAGTCATGCTACCTCTGATTGAGTAGTCACTTGTTGGAGGTGAGAGCCATATCAAAGGATAAAGGCTTCTCCATTAATTCACACCTACTAACTCCTATCAGTCACTTGGGATTTCCTTTATTTTGATTGGTCATTAGAAACTAACTCAGATCCTTGATTCACACCATTGATCTACCTGACATGGATACCTGTTAGTCATTGATCTCCTGCTAGTTGAATGTGTTCTTGACACCTGTCATGTATAATTTCACCCTTGAGATTCACTGACTCCTTTTGACCTCTTTTTAATGCAAACAACTACTTGATGAGACCCATATTTGACATCTGTGGGAATGTCTCAAGATTTCAAATTTAAACAACTATTTTTTCAAACTTTTTACTTTGAATAATTCCTTTAGGTTTTTTGCAATGGACAATTCCTATGAACAATTTGTTTGAAGGAATTTAAATAATTGACCCTCTAGCTTTGTTTAAAAGGAATTTTTGAAGGGAAAAATACCCTTCAAACTTTTGTAAAGTGACCTTCCTGAAAGGAAAAAAACCCTTCAAGAATTTTGAAATGGTCCTTTGAAGCTTTGAAATGAGCCTTCAACAAAATTGCAATGGTCCATTTCCCTTTGAAAAATACCTTCAAAAAAGTTGCAATGGTCCACTTTGAAAATAAATTAACCCTTCGACAAAGTTTAAATGGACCATTTATTCAAAAGAAAGATACCCTTCGAATTCTTGTTTTGGTCCATTTTGAACAGAAAGTGACCCTTCGGCTTTTTTTTTCGTATAAAATAAATTTCCTCAAGAAAATACCCTTAAGAGAAATTATTTGGGGCACTTTGCTTGGAAAATATAATTTATTCAAAACTTTTCTTTCAAACAAATTGTTTGAAAGAATTCCAACACTTAGTCAGAAATAAAAATCTCGAAGAGAGAACACTTAGCTGAAAGAAAACATTACTTTGAGAAAATTGTGCAGAAAATTTTCTTGAAAGAAACCATGAAACTTAGCTCAATAAAATGGCCTGAGAGAAGAGAAACACTTATTCCCCATAAATTCTGAAAGAATGAACAAGGACTTAGCTGAATAAAATATTTTTCACTTATCCCTTTAGCTTGTAGGCTTATCCTTAAACACTACTGTTGACCCTTGAAAAACTTTGCTTGGATCCTCTCTATTTGCAAATTTTGGATCCATTTCTACACCTTTGATCCACTACTTCATCAAACCATGCAAGAGATTTATATGTGGGCCAAAATTGGCCAACATCTTTGGTGACTCTCAGGGAATCAAGTCTACTATGCTTGAGAACCCAAACCACTTGCCTTGTCTAGTCTATTGGGCATGGAGTCATTAGCCTCTACAACTAGGTTGGTCTGAAACTAGATACAAGGCTGACCTTTTCTATAAATTTCTCTTGAAGAAATAAGGACAACACAAAATAAAGTACCCAAGGCACTTGGGAAAGGAAAAATAGAATAGAAATGAAATGTCCACAAGGTACTTATTTAAAGGAAACTACCCTAGAAGAAAATAAAGACAAAAAATAAATGTGCCTGAAATAGTACCTGGAGGAATTTGAACAAAACTAATCTAATATATACACCCTAAAACTATGTGTACCCTTTCCTCTTAGATCAAAAGGAAAGTTTGATACTTTTATTTCATCATGAGATAAGGGATAGAATAAGGTATGCATCTTCTTAACCCTTGGTCTTGATGCATGCTTCTTCTTTATTGCAACTGTCAACTTCTTTGTCATTATGCTAATTGAGAACTAGGAAGCTCCAACTAGGTCAGCTATGTGAATCCAAATAGTCTCAAATTCTTCATATGGCTCCTTAATTGTAACCTCCAATGGTGGCTTAACAAGGCATACCTCTTTGATTTCTAAGGTGTCCTCAATAGGACTGGGCTGGGCTTGTTCTTTATTTCATGTTTTTTAGGTTCCTCAAGGAGCTGGTGGCCCATTCCAAAGCCCTAAAACAATTCCATGTCTACAATGAACTCTTGAGGTAGTAGAGTTGAAAGACTGCCCACTCTATCCCTTTTGATCTGCTTGACAAGGTTTCTCTCCTTGGATGCAACCAAACCATATTTGCCTTGGAGAAGAAAATAAATAGCTCTCAAGATCTCCAATAAGTCCTCAAATGAGCCTTTTGACTGATTGGTAACCTCTAGTTATTCCATAAGTTCATCAGTTTGATTAGCTATTTCATTCACTTCTTCATCCTTTTTATAATGCGGTAGTTTATCTAAGGAATTAATAGCCTCGACCCCCTCATTTTCAACATAAAATGGTAGCTTTGCATCCTCAATAGTGCAATCTATTTCATGCACAACTAAAAAAGAGTCTTCAATATGTTCCCCTTCGTTCAAGAAGGCTGAGTTTATTTTTTGTTTACCAAAGGGGGGCCTATGGTTATTTCTTCCTCATAGTTACTCATGACATCCTCTTCCTCAAGCTCTTTGGATGCATCTTCTTGGTTTTCCTCATAGAGGAGAGGCTCTTTCTCTAAGAGTGGCATAATAGATTAATGAAAACTCTCAACAAGGTGAGAAAGGTTCAAGGAGGCTACCATAGGTTCTTGATTTTGTTCCTGAAGTTGTTCTAATTGTATCACCTTCACCTCCTCTTCCTAATTATTTGCCTCTTAAAAGGTTCTCCATGAAGGAAAGGCATTGGGATTTTGAGGGGAAAGGATTGGAGGCTGCAAGGTCTCTTGTCTGACTTCAGGAATCACCACCTTTTACTTCTTTTGCCCACTGCTCTGAATTGATTTCTAAGATGGGAAAGATAGAGGCTCTCCTTTGACCATCTAATTTTGCTTTTCCTCTTATTCCCTTGTCTTCACTTCTAACTCTTTGATTTTTTTCGCTATGTTCTCTTGAAATAGATCCTCATTAAGGTGGTTAGGAATAAAAGAAGGCTCTTGAAGAGGGATGATGGAGGTTTGTAGGGGTTCATATCCTTCTTTGTATTGGGCTCTTAATTCCATATCTACCTTCTCTTTCCCACCCATGACTTTACCACTTGGTTCCATCTTAGAACCTTGAAGGATTTCATAAGGGGTTCTTAGGAAAGAATAAAGCCTTGGATATTAATAGAAGGCTATTCTACAACAAGCTCTTCATTTTTTTGATAGCTCCTTTGACTATATTTCTAATAATGAAAGGTTTGAGGAACATATGAAGGACTTGAAACATTCAAAGGAGCACTTGAAATGTTCACTTGAGGAGGAATGGATGGCACATAAGAAGGTTGAGGTGGTGTATATGTAGGCACAAAAGGTTGGCAAGGTTGGCCCTATTATTCCTCAAGTCCTTTCAGCTTGTCCTCAATGCTTTAAATGTAATTTCCTATATCCATCATGTCATCTATGAGTTTGTTCCAATTTGCTCTCTTAGCAAGGGCCCATTCTACTTTTATTTTTCCTAATGACCCTCTCACATAATGGATCTGGTGAGTAGGGACATTTTGACTATAACATTTTTGTGAGTACAATTCTAGAGCATGCTTGTCAAGGATTATTAGAGTATACCTAATGGCTAATATGGATGGCATGTGATAGGGTTGATGAGTAGAAATATTATGATGAGTTTGTTGTCCATAGGAGGGATTAGTGCAATATTCTTGCATATATAGATCATGTGGAACTCACCAAGGTTTATCATAGGCTTGATAGGGGTCTTGATAGGGTAGATAGGCATTATATAGATTGTGAGGACCAAATTGGGACTATTGGTAAGGAGGTAGATAATAGGGATATTCACCACATATATTCATATTAGCCTCATATGTCAAGTGAGATGTAGGAGCTAATTAAAATATACAAAGAGACAAACCTATTTTGCTCATAACCAGAAGCTTTGATTTGGAGCCATCATTGGTGCTAGTTACTTGCTTCCAAGATTTGATAGAGGAGAGATGCACCAAAAATATTCCTCACCTTGGTCCCACTGGGCGTGCCAGAAACTGTTTTAGGCTAAAATTGTAACCTTTATGGGAGAGTTTCTCAGGATCACTCACTCCTAGATACTATGGCTTACACTCATATATGTTTGAACCCACACTAGATTAGTCATAAGACAACTATGGCTTACACAATCTTGAGATCAAGTTAACACACTTGAAGAGGTTCAGGTAGAACACTAAACCAAACCTGTAAGAGCTTGAAAATACATTAAAGAGGTAAGTAGAAGGTTGATAGACTAGGAAGAATATCCTTCACAAATCCACTAAGCAAAAACATACTAAGTCATTAATCAATGACAAGAGATAGGCAAATAAATCATCTTATTACATCAAGAGGTAGTTCTTACGATAGACTTGATAGGGTCAAACCTAATCAAGAAAAGCATACTTTGTAGTATCTCAATGAATGTTCATCTCCCAAAAAGATGAAAAAGGTCCAAAAATTGGGAACCCCTCCAAAATGGAAAGCATATGATATATATATAAGGGCTCAGAGAAGTAAAAGGGCTCATGAGAGCAAGGAGAACTAAGAGAAGAGGTCATCAATGATTGGGACCCCTGATATTGTACTTGAGCTCTCTTGCATTCAAATCATGCAACTGCCTTGACCATGAAATGAACCATCCAAGATCACCACAAATATCCTCAAGCTCCTCATGTATTTAAGTCCCATCCTTGATTGGATCTGAGAGAGCCATGTCACCAGTAGCTACATGTTCTCACCTGATGTGAATGAGTAGATCCTTGCATTTAAAACTTGGCATGCCACTTTTGCCTTTGAATGTCTTGCTTGAAAAAGGATGAAATCCCCATTCTCTAAATCAAGACCTAGACATGTTGCCTCTGATCAAGTGATCGCTTGTCAGAGGTGAGATCCATATCAAAGTATAAAGGCTTATCCATTAATTTTCACCTACCAACTCCTACTAGTCACTTGGGATTTCATTTGTTTTGATTGGTCATTAGAAACTAACTTGGATCCTTGATTTGCATCATCAATCTACCTGACATGGATGCCTATGAGTCATTGATCTCCTACCAGTTGAATGCATCCTTGACACCTATCATGTACACTTTCACCCTTGAGATTCATTTACTCCCTTTGACCTCTTTTTAATGTAAATGGCTACTTGATGAGACCCATCTTTGACATCTATAGAAACATCTTAGGATTTCAAATTCAAACGGCTATTTTTATAGACTTTTTTACTTTGAACAATTCCCTTGGGTTTTTTGCAATGGATAGTTCTTGCAGACAATTTATTTGAAGGAATTTAAAGAAATAACCCTCTGGCTTTGTTGAAAAGGACTTTTCAAAGTGAAAAATACCAGTCAAACTTTTAAAAAGTGACCTCAAAATTAAAAATACCCTTTGATAATTTTGAAATGGTCCTTTGAAGCTTTGAAATGAGCCTTCGTAAAAATTGCAACGGTGCATTTCCCTTTGAAAAATACCTTCAAAAAAGTTGTAATGGTCCACTTTGAAAAGAAAGTGACCCTTTGGCAAAGTTGAAATGGACCATTTATTTCAAAAGAAATATACCCTTTGAAATTCTTATTTTGGTCCACTTTGAAAAGAAATTAACCCTTCAGTTTTTTTTTTGTATAGGACCAATTTCCCTAAGAAAATACCCTTCAAAGAAATTATTTGGGGAACTTTGCTTGGAAAAGATAATTTATTTAGAAATTTTCTTTTGGACAAATTATCCAAAAGAATTCCAACACTTAGACGGAAATAAAAATCTCGAAGAGAGAACACATAGCCAAAAGAAAACATTCCTTTAGGAAAATTGTGTAGACAATTTTCCCGAAAGAAACCATGAAACTTATCTCAATAAAAAGGCCTGAGAGAAAATAAACACTTAGTCCCCGTAAAGCCCAAAAGAATGAATAAGGACTTAGTTGAATAAAATATTTTTCACTTAGCCCTTTGGCTTGTAGGCTTATCCTTAAACACTGCTACTGACCCTTGAAAAACTTTTCTTGGATCCTCTCTATTTGAAAATGTTGGATCCATTTCTATGCCTTTGATCCACTACTTCTTAAAATCATGCAAGAGCTTTATATGTGGGCCAAAATTGGCCAACACTACCCAACATTAAGATTAAGTTGTTTCAACAATAGCATCAACTAATAAATTTACTCTACTTATCAAAATAAAAAATGGTTTTAAAAATGAAATTAGAAGCCAAATCATGCTTCATAAAAAATATGTAGAAACATTCTCAGTGAATTATGGTGAGAAGAAGCAAGTATAAAATTCAATTTTAGGAATGACATTAGTTGGAAAGCAGATTAGATTCAAACTTGTTCAAACACTCCAAATTAAAGAATGAAAGCTCCATCTATTATATGTTAAGAATAGATTAATGGAAGAAATTGAACAATAAAAATAACAAATTATGTTTATATCTGATAGGCCATATCATAAATTTATCCATCTTTGTGAACACCCAAGAACTGATTTTGTTAGGAATGTCATAGTTATGCAGGGTCAAAATATACAGGGTCAATAGAATGTGGTACAAGAGGGAGATGAGCCAAGGTATGCACGGTCAGAATATCCTTGCAAGGAGAGATTTTGGGATGAAGGTCACATAATTACATATCAAAGGGCAGATGCATTGACCAAAATAAATTTGATAGAATTTCATAAAATGTGTTCTACAACTATGATTATTAAGAATGTGTCTTATAATGATAATATTTTGGAGAGAAATATTCTTTGTGGTTTTGAAAATCTAGATATCACACCTAATATTTTGTTTCTACTATGAGTTGTAGAAGGGCTTAACAGTTTATCTCCTTATTTGAGATCTCAAAGCTTATTTGAAGCATTTATAGAAGGAAAATTGCAAATCCTAGATGAATTGAAAGTTGAAAATCCTCTTGTTATTCGAGAAGAATTTTTGAGTGGCAAATTTACACTAAATTTAACACATCAACTGCAAGATGTAACAATTTTATGTAGTATTGGTTTGCCACCTTAGTGTCACTAGCTGATTAAAGTCTATCCATTTTTATTTCTTTTAGAGATAAGGAGGCAATATTTTTATTCTACTACATTAAGAATGCATCATGCATTACATTATTTACAACAACAATAGATTACTCAAAACCCAAACATGGCAAACAATCGAGGACATCATATTAGTAGACTATAATGACAAAAGGCTCATGTTTCATAGAAACATATATTGGAGTCAGCTACAAAAGTGATGAAGTTATGTCATGGCCAAAAGACTATAATGAGGTTGGCACTGGTTTAGGTCCAACTCTTGAGTTCTACACATTTATTAGTCATGAATTGCAAAGGACTACATTCAACATGTGAGAACAAATTTGTCATCCATTGGAACTGGGGATACTATTCGAAATGGAGAGTTTTTTCAAACATCTCATGGATTATTTCCTTGTCCTTAGTAACTTCATATAGATTCTTCTAGTGGAAATAAATATCTAAAATATATAATCAAAATGAGATCCGCATTTTATCTAATGCAGGAAGCATTTTGAGACCTTTCCTTATAGTAAAAAATAAATGGTTATGCATACCTAAATAGCATTTTGAAAATTTTACAAAATGTCATAACCCTTTCAAGTATTTTATGCAAAAGGGCATCATATAAATATTTGATCTTGAATATGGGTTGTTAGTCCAAGTTTGGGATACAACCTTAGCCATTAACACACATGATGTTATTCTAAAGAGTGATGTGAATAGAGAATATTTTGTAGAGGGTAGGATTGTGCAAGCAACTTTTCAAAGGGTCCTTATTCAATGTGTTGTTCATGATATATAATCAAGCATAATAGGAGTAATTATTAAGGTGGAGTTTTTTTATGATAGAGATATAAATCATGTATAAAAGATTGCATAAGGTCACATCCTTATCTATCGGGTGAAAAGTTTACAACAATTAGAATACTTGTTTGATTTGACCGACAAACTGAGTAAGTTGAGGGGTAATCACCAACATAGTTTACTATGCATAAGATGAATGCATTTTGTAAAGGGAATAAAATAAATCACAGAAAGAGGAGTTTGCAAAGAAATATTTCAAACCTTGGATGATTGTGAATCCATGATTTCATAATATATCAGAAAGTGATGCCATTAAGGCAAATGGTGTGCTATAAGTATCCAAGGTAGGTGACATCACCCTAGGAGAGGCTAGCATCAAACAAAAGTTATTCGTAGATGTTTCCTATTCTAAGGAAAATCATGTAGAATAAGGTCATTGTGATATGTATCTTTTCATTGATCAAATAAGAATATTTGAGAAATGCTTTTCAAAATTGGCACAATGATATGAGGAAAATGATATATGGGTTTGTGGACTTATCAAAGGGATTAATATTGTAAGTGCTTTGTATCATGACATGCTTGATCCAATAGATATATCATGGCTAAAAAATGATTGTAAACCTTCAGCTAAAATATTAATTCCATACACAATCCTCACATATGTGTTGTTTATAAATAGATCCTCGCTTCATATTCTAAATACCATTGATAATTTGAATGTGCAAGGATGTCTTTATGAATTTGTAATCTTCTATGACTTTAAACAAGATAAAAACGTGAATCAACATAGGGCCACTGAAGGATTTGCATTTACATTCCATGAAAGTTCTACATGTAATTGGTACTTTATCATAAGGACTGGCTTAAGTGGTTTGAGTAAGACTAAGTATATGACTACTAAAAATGTATAGTATGATGGCATCTACCTCTCAAATAATATGAGATATTTATATTTTTATCGCCACACTTCATTATTAAGTGACAATACGAAAATTAAAGATTATATAATGTTGATTATTTGTGAGATTTTCTCATGGGATAAGTATACAAAACCCTCTAACATTTTGGTGGTCCCCAATGAGAATAATGTTGTCATACAATATTTGATTGTATTTAGTTGTTATGATCCTTCTACTCATTTACTACTAATAGACAATGCCATATGGGAAGGATCAATCAATCTTGAACATTTCAATTTGCAATTGCTTGAGGACAAGAAATTTGAGGAAGGGAGGTTTGTAATATCCCCAATTAAACTGCTGGAGATATCTTTAATTAAATTGTTGTCCTTAATCATTCAAGAGGAGCACCAAAAAAATTGACAATTATTAATTAAACCAGAGTCCTTAATCATTCAAGTAGAGTGGCCATATAAAAAACATCAATTAGTATATTATTAATTAATTAATTAATTAGTCATTAAACATTCATTAACCAAATGGATGCCACACTTGGGAAAAGACATTTGGAATAGACACATCTTTCAATGTAAGGTTATGAAGTATTAATACTCATTCATTGGTATGGAAGGAAGGCATTCAATCATCTAACTTCATATAAGTGCCATGTTATAAAACACTCTTAAGGATGAAAACCTTTGTGATTATAACAACCTAAGGATGAAACCCCTTTTGGACTTATATTTTATTTAATTTATTATTTTAAATTCAATATTTATATTTATAAAAAATAGGATTTATGAGAAAACCAAATTAATTTAAAATATTTTGATTTGGAATACTATAGATGACTATCCAAAGAATCTATCAAGAACTAAGCATTGTTCCTATTATTAATGATACAAAAGAGTTTCTTTTAATCATAACCTCACCAATTTTTAGAACCACCATAGTAAGGGAACCCTAGGATGTTTATTTTCTACATACTTAGCTCTTAAGACTTTCACCTAAAGCTGGGAAGGAACTTAAGAAGATGCTAATAGAGTGTTGGGGATCAACCAACAATGATTACACTTATGAAAGCAATAAACCGCGGAAATAAATCAAATAGATAAGTAACTAGAATGATAAATAGCACAGAACAAGAGATACAAGAAACCACCCTGAAAACTTGTATTAAAACTCTTTACAAAAGGAATACAATTGAAGAAACTTCTTTCTTCCACACCTCTCTCAGATGCACAAGATCTCTCTCTAGATCTCTATTCCTCAAGAGCTCTCTCTCTCAAGTACAATCAATTCCAACAACTTGGATTGATACAACTCTATACTGTCCTTCAAACATTCACAATGTTCTACTCATACTACAAATAAGCTAAGAAGATCTTTCCTACATATAGAATTAGGAAACTTGAGCATGCACTTACAACCAACAGTTAAGCATCTTGAACAAGGGCTCTAAAAACAATCTTGCTAATAATAGAAACTCAAACTTAAGACTAAGACTTAAACTCATCATGCAAACACTCGCTTCTGTCCTCGGAAATAGCATTCTGGACACACAGGTAACTGACGCCGGTTCTTACCTGTTTGCCTGTGACCGTCGTTGGTTGATCCTCTGCCGACACCGGTGTTCCTTCAATTGCTCCTGACCGACGCCGGTGACTGTGTAGACCTGCAACTATGTAATGCGCTCATATGTGAAGCTTTTAGGCTCCACACCTTAACAATCTCCCACTTGGAGATAAACAGTTGCACCAGTACCTGTACAGCAACATCTTCTAGCTCCCCCATCTTCAACTCAATCATGAAGACCAATAAAAGTTTAATGAAGATTCAACTTCTCCTTTGTAACCGGCTTGGTTAACATATCAGCAGGATTCCTATCTGTATGGATCTTCTCCAGCTTCAACTCACCATCTTCCAATACCTACCATATGAAGTGGTACCTTAGCTGTATGTGCTTGGTTCTTGAGTGAAAAGCCGAATTCTTAGCCAAATGGATTGCACTCTGACTGTCACTATACAATCTACAACTTCCATGCTCCCTTCCAAGCTCTTCCATGAACCATGTCATCCATATCATCTCTTTGCTAGCTTCTGTGGCTACAATATACTCTGCTTCTGTAGTTGACAAGGCAACAATCTTCTGCAACTTTGATATCCAGCTAACCGCCGTTCCACCTACAGTGAAAACATAACCTGTGGTGCTCCTCCTACCATCCAAATCACCTGCCATATCTGAATCTACATAACCATGTAGAGAAGTATCTGAACCTACATAGCACAAGTGTCTACTGCTGGTTCCTCTCAGATATCTAAGGATCCACTAAACTGCTTTCCAATGTTCCTTACCTAGATTGGCCATATACTTACTTACAAATCCCACTGCTTGGGAAATATCCGGTCTAGTACACACCATTGCATACATCAAACTTCCTACTGTAGAATAATATGGAACCTTACTCATGTACTCTACCTCATCATGTGAATTGGGACATTTTTCTTTACTCAACTTAAAATGTCCAGCCAAAGGTGTGCTTACCGGTTTAGCATCCTGCATATTGAACCGTTTCAACACCTTGTCCACATAATCCTCTTGAGACAATATCAACCTGTGATTTTTCCTGTCTCTCTTAATGCTCATGCCAAGGATTTTCTTTGCTACTCCCAAATCCTTCATAGCAAACGTTTGAGCTAATTTCACTTTAAGCTCAGAGATATCCTGCATGTGTGATCCTGCAACCAGCATATCATCTACATACAAAAATAGAATAATATATCTACCATTATCAAATCTCTTGAAATATACACAATGGTCAGATTGACATCTACTGTAGCCATGCTCAGTCATAAACCTGTCAAATTTTAAATACCATTGTCTAGGAGCTTGCTTGAGGCCATACAAGCTTTTCTTCAATCTGCACACCAACTTCTCCTTACCCTTGACCTCAAATCCTTCTGGCTGTTCCATGTATATTTCCTCATCCAAATCTCCATGAAGAAACGCTATCTTAACATCTAGCTACTCAAGATGCAAATCCTCAAAAGCAACCAAAGACAATACAACCCGTATAGAAGTCATTTTAACTACAGGAGAAAAAATCTCACCAAAGTCAATACCTGGCTTTTGTGCAAATCCTTTCACTACCAACCTAGCCTTATATCTCATCTGTCCATTCTCACCTTCCTTCAACCTGTAGGTCCATCTATTCTTCAGTGTCCTCTTACCAGTTGGCAATTCAACCAAATCCCATGTTTGGTTCTCTCTCAAGGACTCCATCTCCTCAACCATGCCACGCTCCCACTGACTCTTGGACTCCACCTGTAATGCTTCTTCAAAACTCTCTGGTTCTCCACCATTAGTTAGCAATAAATAGTACAAAGAATGAGAATATCTAATTGGAGGCTTAATTACCCTTTCTAACCTCCTGATGGGCGTTTTAGACTCGTTCTCAACACGCTATCCACCCAAATTCTCTGACAGTGACCGACCTTGACCACCTGTAGACCTGTTACTAGCCGACGCCAGTTCTTCCTGGCCGACGCCAGTGCCTGTCCTGCTAACGTTGGTCTCTGTATGACCGACATCGATTTCTGTACTGCCGACGTCGGTTCCTACCCTGCCGACGTCGATCTCTGTGTTTTCCTGCAAGTGATTATTTCTTTTTCCCGCGAGCTCATTTTGGACCGTCACCTCGTCCAATTCTTCATTGCTCTGCCTAGATTGATTCAGCTTCCTCATCTGATCAATATACATCACTTTTTCATTGAAAACAACATCACGGCTTCTAATTACCTTGTTAGTTCCTAGATTCCAAAATCTGAAACCAAAATCATCTGAGCCATAGCCAATAAACGTGCACCTCATAGACTTAGCATCAAGCTTCTTTCTATTTTCCTTATCTACGTGCACAAAGGCTTCACAACCAAAAACTTTGAGATATGAGAGATCTACCTTTTTACCTGTCCATGCCTCTTTTGGAATTCCACCATCCAGAGCTGTAGAGGGTCCTCTGTTAATCAGGTACATTGCGGTGTCAACAGCTTCTGCCCAAAACTCTAAGGGCAACCCAGCATGCAATCTCATACATCTTGCACGCTCCATGATTGTTCTATTCATCCTTTCAGCAATACCATTCTACTGAGGTGTCCTTGGAACCATCATTTGCCTATGGATTCTATGTGTATAACAATACTAGTTGAACTTAAGGCTGCAGAACTCACCACCATTATCAGATCTCAAGCACTTTAATCTTCTGCCTGTTTCATTCTCAACCATAGCTTTCCAAATCTTAAAAGTCTCAAATACATCAGATTTATTTTTAATACAGTAGATCCATACCTTTCTTGTAGCATCATCTATGAACGTAACATAGTACTGTGATCCTCCAATAGAAGCTACCTGAGCCGGTCCCCACACGTCTGTGTGAACAAGCTGCAACTTATGCCTTTTCTTAGTAGACCCAGTCTTGAGAAAACTAACCCTTTTCTGTTTTCCAAATACACAATGCTCACAAAATTCTAGATCCATACTTTTCAAATCTGAAAGCTTACCTTTAGACTTAAGAATTGACATCCCCTTCTCACTCATGTGGCCAAGCCTTGAGTGCCACAATTTAGCATCCACATCTGAAGTAGATAATACAGAAGGAGAAATATCAGTAACACAATTACATAAATAGAGAGTACCTACTCTCTTACCTCTAGCCATAACAAGTGCACCCTTGGTCACCTTCCAAGATTCTGCCGTGAGAGTTACTGTACAACCCTCATCTCCTAACTTTCTTGCAGAAATCAAATTTATCTTCAAGCTAGGAACATGCATCACATCTCTCAACACCCATGTGTTTCCATTCTGCATCTTCAGCTGCACTTTACCTTTGCCAATAATCTTACAAGGCTCATCATCCCCTAAGTAAACTATTCCAAAATCTCCATGGATATAGTCACTGAAATATTCTCTGTTAGGGGTAGCATGGAAAGATGCACCAGAATCTAATACCCAAGATTCTATATTATTATGCAAAGAGAAAATTAGAGCATCTTGTGCAATACCTGCAACCTTTGCCTCTTCCTTTCCTTCGTGTTGATTGTCCTCCTTAGGCTTTGACCAGCAATCTCTGCTTATGTGCCCCAACTTTCCACAATTCCAGCATTGTGGCCTCCTGCCATTTCTGGATTTGGATCTACCTCTCACCTTAGACTTAGATCTTGATCTCCTCTTGCTCTTCTCTTTTTGCCTTCCCCTGCTCTCGAGATTTAAAGCGTTCCCTGATGTTTCCTCTGTGCTTTTCCTGCGAATTTCCTCATTCAAGATAACACTAACAACATCCTCTACTTTTAAAATATTCGAAGTAGATGCAGTGTTAGAAACTGCCATTACCAAGCCATGCCAGCTTTCAGGCAAAGAACATAATATTAAAAGAGATTTTATTTCATCATCAAATACAATATTGACTGAACTTAATTGATTAACAATTCCATGGAAATCATTCAGGTGATTAGATACAAATCCACCTTCTTGCATGTGCAAATTAAATAACTGCTTCATAAGATATACCTTATTAGAAGCTGAGGGTTTTTCATACAAATTTGCTAACGTAGTCATTAACTCTACCATTGTTTTTGCTTGTGATAAATTAGATATCACAGTAGATGCAAGACTCAGTCTTATAGACCCTAGAGCCTTTCTATCAAGAACTTCCCATTCTTCATCCTCCATGTCCTTGGGCTTCTTTGCAATTCCACCTAACGATAAGTAAAGATCTTTCTGATACAGATAGTCCTCTATCTGCATTCTCCAATGTTGATAGTTCTTGCCATTAAACTTCTCCATTCTCAATTTACTTTCTTTTGCCATTGCTTCTCCCACTCAAACAGAAATCCCTGCAGAAACCCCTGTGAGCAACCTGTAATCAATACACACTACACAGATCTGAACCACCTGTTAGTGAACCTGAGCTCTGATACCACTTGTTGGGGATCAACCAATAATGATTACACTTATGAAAGCAATAAATCGCAGAAATAAATCAGATAGATAAGTAACTAGAATGATAAATAGCACAGAACAAGAGATACAAGAAACCACCCTGAAAACTTGTATTAAAACTCTTTACAAAAGGAATACAATTGAAGAAACTTCTTTCTTCCACACCTCTCTCAGATGCACAAGATCTCTCTCTAGATATCTATTCCTCAAGAGCTCTCTCTCTCAAGTACAATCAATTCCAACAACCTGGATTGATACAACTCTATACTGTCCTTCAAACATTCACAATGTTCTACTCATACTACAAATAAGCTAAGAAGATCTTTCCTACATATAGAATTAGGAAACTTGAGCATGCACTTACAACCAACAGTTAAGCCTCTTGAACAAGGGCTCTAAAAACAATCTTGCTAATAATAGAAACTCGAACTTAAGACTAAGACTTAAACTCATCATGCAAACACTCGCTTCTATCCTTGGAAATAGCGTTCTAGACACACAGGTAACCGACGCCAGTTCTTGCCTGTTTGCCTGTGACCGTCATCGGCCGATCCTCTATCGACGCCGACTTTCCTTCAACTACTCCTGACCAACGTCGGTCGCTCCTGACCGACGCCGGTGACTGTGTAGACCTACAACTATGTAATGTGCTCATATGTGAAGCTTTTAGGCTCCACACCTTAACATAGAGTTTGTATCCAACACTTGACCATTAAGTTGGGAAAAGCAAAATCCAATGCCTCCATCATGCTTATGAAGATAAAGAATTTCCCATTTCACTAGAGACCATTTTTTGGTGAGCAACAGTCCTCTCCATAAGAATTGTGGGTATATGTGATCAATATCCTTGAAGATAGCTTTAGGAACATGGAGGATCAAGGATAAGAAGATAGTAATATCCTGTAGCACTTCCTTGATTAACATGATTCTTCCTCCCATAGAAAGCCAGATGTGATTCCAATTTGAAATTTTGGTTTTCAATCTATCCACAAGCCAACCCCATTTTGATAATTAGTTATGCTTCAAAAGGATTTTACGATAGATTACTAATAACTCAACTTTTCTAAATTAGATATTATCCAAAATCATAGCTTCATGTCTTGTTGAGGTGTCAAAGAACAAGAGTTTTGATTTAACATCATTGATAATCTACCCAGTTGCTTTACTAAAGAGATTCACCTTCTTACTAAAATTAGAGGCTTCACAATTTGTGGCTTTTCCCATAAGAGAGGAATCATCCACAAACTACAAATGGGTCATAAGTTCAAGACCATGAGCCAATGTGATGCCTTCAATAGTTTTGTCTTCTCATCCCTTGGCTATGATTCGACCCAAGCTTTTATCCATAATGATGAACAGATAGGGAAACAAGGGATCTCCTTGTTGAATCTCTTAAGAAGCTAAAAAGGTCTTCGAAGATGTGCCATTCACAATAATAGAGAAAAAAATTGAATTAATTTACATCCTTTTACCCATTGAATCCAATCCTCTGAAAAACCAAACTTCTTGAGCATTTTTAAGAGAAAGGCCCAATCAACTCTATCATACACTTTAGAAAGGTCCAGTCTAATAAACATAGCTAAAGAATTTTGGAGATGCATTGAGTGAAGAGTTTCTTGATCCAAGACAATCTCATAAATAATTTATCTTCCCTCAATGAACTCCCCTTGCTCGAGGGAGAATATTTTGTGAAGGAGGGGTTTCATTCTATTGGCCATGATTTTAGAGATAATTTTGTACACAACATTGCAAAGGGTAATAAAATGAAAATTGAAAATATGTGTGACATTATGAGCTTTAGGAACCAAGTCAATAAATTTTTTGTTGAGATGTTTAAGGATGACTTTATCAGTCCTTGCCTTTTATAAAACCACCCACAAATCATCCTTGATGATTCCCTATAACTCTTGATAAAATTGACTAGGAAACCCATTAGGACCAGGGGTTTTCCCTTTACTCATACTGAAGACCATTGATCTTAATTCATGTATATAAATTTTATCCATAAGAGAATGATTATCCAAGGTAGAGATAAGTGTAGTAATCTATTTAATAATCCTATGATGTGTATCCATATCCAAAGAAACAACAATAAACAACTTAAGAGTAATAATCAGTCACAATATTGGGAATACCCTGTGAATTGAAATCAAGGTGCCCATCTTCTTTTTCTAAAGAGGTAATGTGGTTGAATTATCTCTATTTAAGAATGGATTTGTTAAAAAAAGTCATGTTTTTTCCCCTTATTGAATCCAAGAGATTCTTGATTTTTGCTTCCACATAATTTCCTCCCTTAAACTTGACTCTTCCAAATGGTTAATTAGACCAAACTACTCTTTTTTGAGATCTTTAGAAATGCATCTTAGGTGCGTGGTATCATTGAACATATCCAAATCATCTTCTATCTCAATTTTTTTAGTTTTTATGTGTCCAAAATCACTCCAATTCCAACTCTTTAGCTAGATCTAACATAGATAAGTTTTTTTTTTAAATTGTACATTTTGGTACCATGATGAGGGTTGTCTTTCTTCCACCATTATTGAACTTTGTTTTAAAGATAAATATATTTAAGACACATGAGTTGGAATCAAAAATGAGTTCTAAGTGGTTAAAATTACCCCAAGTCTAAAAAGATAGGCCAATGGTCAGACTTAACATTGTTAAGAACTCTAGATTTGGGCAGTCTCCCCTGGACCAAGCAATCCTTTGCCACAAAAAAATTGTCCAATCGCTTTGCGATATAATCTTGACCAGTTATACAATTGGAATAGGTAATGATTCTGTTATCAAGCTTTATATCAATAATATCAAGGTGAGAAAAGAAGCTTGCCATGAGGTTAGCACTAGCATCTAGCCTTCTATTGCTTTCAATCTTCTCTTCAAGGGAGACTATAGAGTTGAAATCCCCTCCTATAATGACCCAAGCACCTAGATAAATATGAATAATGTAATCTAGCCTCCTCCATTGCTATCTTTTCCCCTCCAAACCAAAGGAGAAGTAAACATTGATGAATAAGATAGGTTTGATTTGAATATTTGATGTGAGCTATGATTGCTAAGATGCCCTGCACAACCAGAGTGTTGACTATCACAATGTCTCTAGGGTTCCACATACATGTAATACCTCTAGAAATTCCTTGGGAGTCATAGGATATAAAATTGGTGGTAGGCCAAATATTCTTAGCTAGCATATTTATGTTTTCAATGGATTTCTTTGTTTCCTAAAGAAATAACATCTAGGATCTATGAGCTTAAAAAATTATATTAATTTCATTACATTTGGATGAACACCCTTTAATACCCCTTATGTTCAATGAAATGAATTTCATTTTGGATTAAGAAGATATATCTGAGACCCCTCTTTTTCCCTGCCTAGAGAGACTGATTTTTCTCCTTCCCTTTGAATGTGAAGTTCTATTGATTTTCTTCTTGCCTTCTAATTAAAATACATTTTCATCTTTTTACTCAAAGCCTGACTGATTCTACTTATATCCATATTAGAGGGGATATCCAAAAATGAATAATAGGTAACTAGCACTCAAAGAGGATGATCTTCCAAATTTTTAATGAATCATATATTTGTTTGCTCATTTTTCCCATTTTGTGTTTTCTGACATGATTCATTTCATTTTGAGATACTATAGCCAATGTTTGAACCTGTGAAGTACTAGATTTCCCACCTGCATGTATCTTCTGATCAACTAGGGCCGGTTGATAATTTATGGTGAATTAAGTTTCAATCATTTTGGTATCCATAGTAAGTCATCATTATCTAGAGGCTCCTCAACAGCTAAAGAGCCAAAGTGATTTTTAGAAGAGGAAGGCACATAATAGGGAATATTGGATTTCATAGTACGCTTATTTTTTAGCTCCTAAAAGACCTCCCTATCTGGGGTTTCTTTAGGGTTTTCATGAACCAATAATGAATAGTCCTTAAATAAATTCCCATATTCAAGGAAAATCCTACCTTTTAAAGGGATGTTTTGATGATCGAATTCTTGTTCCCATAACCCTTCATCGAATTGTAGAGTGATATTTTTGGGCAAAGTATTATCAAAGCTTATAAGAACATATATTATAGCATAAACATTGTGTTCAAAATGAATGGAATTATCAAAAATAAACATATAGTTTCCTAGGGTATTACCTATGGCCTCAAAAATAGATGGGTTCTAGAATTCAGCTGGCAATCCAAACAGCCTTACCCAGACTGACCCTACAAAAGGTAAATCTTTTTCTACCTCGAAAAGAGAATGCCAAGGATTCATGAACAACCCAAATTGTCCCATAAACCAAGGACCTCATTGGAAAATATGTTCCATGTCCTCTTCAATGAGAAAACATAAGGAAATATTTTTTAGGGTAAATAGAGACTTAATGCTCACCTAATGTTATCCAAGATTTTGAAGCCCAAATTTTGAAATTTTGCAAGGTAGGCTAAAATCCCATAAATCAATATATACAAGCCCTCTTTTCTAGATTATCAATGCTATTTTAGATCTCAGTATGCTGGATATTGACCACTAGAGAGCCATCCATTGCTTTCATGCAACCTATCTCAGTCTTGAGAGGATCTATTTTTGGTATACATAGGGGATGGTGAGAAAAAGCCCTTCCTCCATTAGCTATTGTAGAGTCCTGAGGTATTTGTAATGCTACTTTAAAATTCAAGCTACCTAGGTTTCGATACATTCAATACATTTCCTTTTCTCTCTTCATCCACTCAATATACCCAAACCAAACATTTTCATATGGAAATATTTT
Organism: Torreya grandis; assembly: GCA_037957365.1. Taxonomy (NCBI): domain Eukaryota; kingdom Viridiplantae; phylum Streptophyta; class Pinopsida; order Cupressales; family Taxaceae; genus Torreya; species Torreya grandis. Next base: position 957,052 of record JARHVA010002644.1, read on the forward strand.
TTATTGATTTTAAATTTTTGAATATAGAAGTAAGTTCTATGTTGTAAATTTTGTCCATGGGACACAGTGTTTATGACTTACTTGAATTTTCTACTTTCATAATTTTTTATTTTCAGATATTTATTTGCTTATGTATCCTTCACATTACTTAGGATCATATGGTTCATTTATTAAATCATACTAAATTAATATTTTAAAAAAAAAATTGATTTCTAACATAAACAAACTAATATGCTCATGAAGAATCATCATTTAACAATAACTATAAATTATCCCCTCTATTCAACTAATTAAGGATTCTTTCATTACTAATTTATTTTCAAATTTAACATATTTATTGTTGGTCTGCCTTCCTCTTAATGTTGTTATGTTGGTTAAAAAAAGCATATAAGTTTGTTGTTTTCTTGCAATACAAGGATGTTTTCTTTGACAATTTATTTATAAAGGCATTCAATATTTTTTCATTCATAGAGTTATTTAGAGTCATGATATTGACACATTATAACTTTCATCAATATATTCCATTTAACTTTATCCTTGCATATTTGTGTAGATTATTAGGATGCAAAAGCTTTGAGTTTACTCCTATAGGGCGTCATTTCATTCACATTACAGAGGAATGTAATTATGGTTGGTTCTAAACTTTCTTTCCATCTCTATTTTGTTATTTTCTCATTTTGAATACAAAATTATAATATATATGACTCCATCCTTTTTCTAAAATACAAAATTATAATATACATGACTTCCACCATTTATTTTAGAAACAAATGACTTCCATAATAATTGATCTTAGTGCCTCACTTTTCATTCACCGTTAAATGCGGCTACTTTTCAGATGCAAAACAAAATAAAATTATAAATTAATCGATCTCATCAAATATAATCCTTACCCATATTTTTCATGGAGGACCTCTTGACCATGGTTGTAGCAAACATAAGGTTATAAATTTGGTCTTTTCTCTCTCTTAGTTATCTAATATTATTGATAAAAATATTATTATTGCACAAGTCACTCCATTAAAATATTCCAACAAATGTTATTATTGGCATCTAAGATCTTAAGATCCTTTGGCTTAATGACAATTGATGTGGGTCTTTCTTTGAGACCATTGTTTAATACCCTTTTGAAGGCTCTAAAGGATACTTTTGTTTCTTCTCTGCTACCAAAGGTGGTTCCTAATTATTTGAATAGTTTAAGGAATACCGGGGATATGATTATTGCTGAAATGTTTGGGGTATCCATCCTCAAATGGGCAATTCTAAAAATCCTGGTTCTTGAAGGGTTGAAAGTGACACTAACTAATGTGGCTAAAGGTATTCTAGTGATCTATCATTTGTTCGAAATTTCCAATCCTATGGACTTTGTCACATGGTGAATCTCCTAGACTCGTTGGCTTGGACTCTTCCAAAGGGAGTCATTCTCAAACATTTCTACTTGGTGTTGCCTTGGCCACCTGCTTTGGTTTATTATTTATGTTTTGACATAATATGTTGATTTGGTTATTCATGCTTCATCTATATCATACTTGGGTGAGGGCCCTTCCATCATTTAAAAATAAAATTTAATATCACAATATTTTATATATACCAATGCATCACTAATGCTTATTTACCAAACCAAACTTTACCAATGATTTTACTCTCAATCTTGATGTGTATTGGAATTTGGTGATTTACATTTCTTCGAACTTCCTCCTTTTATAGGAAAAAAATATCAAACTAGACATAAAAAATCATTTCTTAAATCGTACTACATTAATATTAAAAAAACTGATTTCTAACATAAACAAACTAATATGCTAATGAAGAATCATCATTTAATGATAATTATAAATTATCCCCTCTATTCAGCTAATTAAGGATTCTTTCATTACTAATTTATTTTAAAATTGAACATATTTATTATTGGTCTGCGTTCCTCCTAATGTTGTTATGCTGGTAAAAAAAAATCATATCCAGTTTGTTGTTTTATTTCAATACAAGGATGTTTTCTTTGACAATTTATTTATAAAGGCATTCAATATTTTTTCATTCATAGAGTTAGTCAGATTCATGATATTGACACATTATAACTTTCATTGATATATCACATTTCAATTTATCCTTGCATATTTTTGCAGATTATTGGGATGCAAAAGCTTTGAGTTTACTCCTACAATGTGTCATTTCATTCACATTATAGAGGAATGAAATTGTGGTTGGTTTTAAACTTTCTTTCCATCTCTTTTTTGTCATTTTCACATTTTGAATACAAAATTATAATATATATAACTCCATCCATTTTTTAAAATGCAAAATTATAATATATATGACTTCCATCATTTAAAAAAAAAACAAATGACTTCCATAATAATTGATCTCAATGCCTCACTTTTTTGTTCACCATTAAATATGACTACTTTTCATATGCAAAACAAAACAAAATTATAACCTAATCAATCTCATCAAATTTAATCCTTGCCCATATTTTTCATGGAGGACCTCTTGACCATGGTTGTAGCAAACACAAGGTTATAAATTTGGTCTTTTCTCTCTCTTAGTTATCTAAAATTATTGATAAAAATGTTATTATTGCACAAGACACTCCATTAAAATATTCCAACAAATGCTATTAATGACATCTAAGATCTTAAGATCTTTTGGCTTAATGACAATTGATGTGGGTCTTTCTTTGAGACCATTGTTTAATACCATTTTGAAGGCTCTAAAGGATACTCTTGTTTCTTCTCTACTACCAAAGGTGGTTCCTAATTGTTTGAATAGTTTAAGGAATACTAGGGATATGATTATTAATGAAATATTTGGGGTATCCATCCTCAAATGGGCAATTCTAAAAATCCTGGTTCTTGAAGGGTTGAAAGTGACACTAACTAATGTGGCTAAAGGTATTCTAGTGATCTATCATTTGTTTGGCATTTCCAATCTTATGGACTTTAGCACATGGTGGATCTCCTAGACTTGTTGGCTTGTACTCTTCCAAAGGGAGTCACTCTCAAACATTTCTACTTGGTGTTGCCTTGGCCACCTGCTTTGGTTTATTCAAAGTCATGATATTGACACATTATAACTTTCATCGATATATTCCATTTAAATTTATCCTTGCATATTTGTGCAGATTATTGGGATGCAAAAGCTTTGAGTTTACTCCTACAATGTGTCATTTCATTCACATTATAGAGGAATGAAATTGTGGTTGTTTCTATACTTTCTTTCCATCTCTATTTTTCATTTTCTCATTTTGAATACAAAATTATAATATATATGACTCCATCCTTTCTTTTTAATACAAAATTATAATATATATGACTTCCATCATTTTAAAAAAAAAACAAATGACTTCCGTAATAATTGATCTCAGTGCCTCACTTTTTGTTCACCATTAAATGTGACTACTTTTCATATGCAAAACCAAATAAAATTATAACATAATCGATCTCATCAAATTTAATCATTGCCCATATTTTTCATGGAGGACCTCTTGACCATGGTTGTAGCAAACACAAGGTTATAAATTTGGTCTTTTCTCTCTCTTAGTTATCTAAAATTATTGATAGAAATATTATTATTGCACAAGTCACTCCATTAAAATATTCCAACAAATGCTATTAATGACATCTAAGATCTTAAGATCCTTTGGCTTAATGACAATTGATGTGGGTCTTTCTTTGAGACCATTGTTTAATACCATTTTGAAGGCTCTAAAGGATACTCTTGTTTCTTCTCTGCTACCAAAGGTGGTTCCTAATTGTTTGGATAGTTTAAGGAATACCGGGGATATGATTATTACCGAAATGTTTGGAGTATCCATCCTCAAATGGGCAGTTCTAAAAATCATGGTTCTTGAAGGGTTGAAAGCGACACTAACTAATGTGACTAAAGGTATTCTAGTGATCTATCGTTTGTTCAACATTTCCAATCCTATGGACTTTGGCACATCGTGGATCTCCTAGACTTGTTGGCTTGGACTCTTCCAAGGGAGTCACTCTCAAACATTTCTACTTGGTGTTGCCTTGGCCACCTACTTTGGTTTATTGTTTATGTTTTAACATAATATGTTTCTTTGGTTATTCATGCTTCATCTATATCATCCTTGGGTGAGGGTCCTTATGTCATTTAAAAATAAAATTTAAAATCACAATATTTTATATATACCAATGCATCACTAACACTTATTTACCAAACCAAAACTTTACTAACACTTGCTCTCAATCTTGTTGTGTGTATTCGAATTTGATGCTTTACATTTCTTCAAACTTCCTCATTTTATTGGAAAAAAATAGCAAACTAGACATAAAAAATTATTTCTTAAATCATACTATATTAATATTAAAAAAATTGATTTCTAACATAAACAAATTAATATGCTAATGAAGAATCATCATTTAATGATAATTATAAATTTTCCTCTCTATTCAACTAATTAAGGATTCTTTCATCACTACTTTATTTTCAAATTGAACATATTTATTGTTGGTCTGCCTTCCTCCTAATGTTGTTGTGCTCGTAAAAAAAAAATCATATGTAGTTTGTTGTTTTCTTGCAATACAAGGATGTTTTATTTGACAATTTATTTATAAAAGCATTCAATATTTCTTCAATCATAATGTTATTCAGAGTCATGATATTAATACATTATAAATTTCATCGATATATTCCATTTAAATTTATCCTTGCATATTTGTGCAGATTATTGGGATGCAAAAGCTTTGAGTTTACTCCTATAGTGCATCATTTCATTCACATTATAGAGGAATGAAATTGTGGTTGGTTCGAAACTTTATTTCCATCTCTATTTTGTCATTTTCTCATTTTGAATACAAAATTATAATATATATGACTTCCGCCATTTTTTTTAAAAATAAATGACTTCCATAATAATTGATCTTAGTGCCTCACTTTTCGTTCACCATTAAATGCAGCTACTTTTTGGATGCAAAACAAAACAAAATTATAACCTAATCGATCTCATCAAATTTAATCCATGCCCATATTTTTCATGGAGGACCTCTTGACCATGGTTGTAGCAAACACAAGATTATAAATTTCGTCTTTTCTCTCTCTTAGTTATGTAAAATTATTGATAAAAATATTGTTATTGCACAAGTCACTCCATTAAAATATTCCAACAAATGCTATTAATGACATCTAAGATCACAAGATCTTTTGGCTCAATGATAATTGATGTGGGTCTTTCTTTGAGACCATTATTTAATACCATTTTGAAGGCTCTAAAAGATACTCGTGTTTCTTCTCTGCTACAAAAGGTGGTTCCTAATTGTCTGAATAGTTTAAGGAATACCGGGGATATGATTATTACCAAAATGTTTGGGGTATCCATCCTCAAATGGGCGGTTCTAAAAATTCTTGTTTTTGAAGGGTTGAAAGTGACACTAACTAAGGTGGCTAAAGGTATTTTAGTGATCTATTGTCTGTTCAACATTTCCAATCCTATGGACTTCGGCACATGGTGGATCTCCTAGACTTGTTGGCTTCGATTCTTCCAAAGTGAATCACTCTCAAACATTTCTACTTGGTGTTGCCTTGGCCACCTTCTTTGGTTTATTGTTTATGTTTTAACATAATATGTTGCTTTGCTTATTCATGCTTCATCTATATCACACTTGGGTGAGGGCCCTTTTGTCATTTACAAATAAAATTTAAGATCACAATATTTTATATATACCAATGCATCACTAATGCTTATTTACCAAACCAAAACTTTACCAACGCTTTCGATCTCAATCTTGATGTGTTTATTGGAATTTGGTGCTTTACATTTCTTTGAACTTCCTCCTTTTATAGGAAAAAAATAGGAAACTAGACATAAAAAATCATTTCTTAAAGCGTACTACATTAATATTAAAAAAATTGATTTCTAATATAAACAAACTAATATGCTAATGAATAATTGTCATTTAACTATAATTATAATTTATCCCCTCTATTCAGTTAATTAAGGATTCTTTCATTACTACTTTAGTTTCAAATTGAACATATTTATTGTTGGTCTGCCTATTGTTGGTCTGCCTTCCTCCTAACGTTGTTATGCTGGTAAAAATATCATATCTAGTTTGTTGTTTTCTTGTAATACAAGGATGTTTTCTTTGAAAATTTATTTATAAAGGCGTTCAAGATTTTTTCATTCATAGAGTTACTCAGATTCATGATATTGAGACATTATAACTTTCATCGATATATTCCATTTAAATTTATCCTTGCATATTTGTGCAGATTATTGGGATGTAAAAGCTTTGAGTTTACTCCTACAGTGCGTCATTTCATTCACATTATAGAGGAATGAAATTGTGGTTGGTTCTAAACTTTCTTTCCATCTCTATTTTCTTATTTTCTCATTTTGGATACAAAATTCCAATGTATATGACTCCATCCTTTTTTTAAAATATAAAATTATAATATATATGACTTCCACCATTTTTTTTAAAAACAAATTGCTTCCATAATAATGGATCTTAGTGCCTCACCTTTCATTCATCATTAAATGTAGTTACTTTTCGGATGCAAAACAAAACAAAATTATAACCTAATCGATCTCATCAAATTTAATCATTGCTCATATTTTTCATGGAGGACCTCTTGACCATGGTTGTAGCAAACATAAGGTTATAAATTTGGTCTTTTCTCTCTCTTAGTTATCTAAAATTATTGATAAAAATATTGTTATTGCACAGGTCACTCCATTAAAATATTCCAACAAATGCTATTAATGACATCTAAGATCACAAGATCTTTTGGGTCAATGACAATTGATGTGGGTCTTTCTTTGAGACCATTATTTAATACCATTTTGAAGGCTCTAAAGGATACTCTTGTTTCTTCTTTGCTACCAAAGGTGGTTCCTAATTGTCTAAATAATTTAAGGAATATCGGGGATATGATTATTACTGCAATGTTTGGGGTATCCATTCTCAAATGGACGGTTCTAAAAATCCTGGTTTTTGAAGGGTTGAAAGCGATGCTAACTAAGGTGGCTAAAGGTATTCTAGTGATCTATCGTTTGTTCAACATTTCCAATCCTATGGACTTTGGCACATGGTGGTTCTCCTAGACTTGTTGGCTTGGACTCTTCCAAAGGGAGTCAATCTCAAACATTTCTACTTGGTGTTGCCTTAGCCACCTACTTTGGTTTATTGTTTATGTGTTAACACAATATGTTGCTTTGGTTATTCATGCTTCGTCTATATCATACTTGGGTGAGGGCCCTTCCGTCATTTAAAAATAAAATTTAAGATCACAATATTTTATATATACCAATGCATCATTAACACTTATTTACCAAACCAAAACTTTACCAATGCTTTTGCTTTCAATCTGGATGTGTGTATTGGAATTTGGTGCTTTACATTTCTTTGAACTTCCTCCATTTATAGAAAAAAATTAGCAAACTAGACATAGAAAATAAGTTTACCAGCTATAAAAATATTGCTATTTCCTCTATATTTGTAATCGATCTTAGTGCCTTGTTTTTTAATGCAGTACAAGTTTTTACCAGCATTGAACTATAATCTTTCATGGATCTTTACCAAAGCATGTTTATTTTCAAAGCAAAACATTACTTACACATATTTACCAAATAAAAACATGACATCCATGAGGCAATATCAAGAGTGGGTACACGCTAACATGAACAAAATATGATTGTCTCTCTGTTTGCTAAAAAGGATCCCAACTATTGATGGTATACAAATGATGAATGAATGATTTTAATAACATCCACGAAACCAAGAAGTCTATGGGATCGAGAGCTCCATTAAATTTGTCTATGATATCACAACTTCTTGACACAAGGGCTACACTACTACTATTACAAAATTTCCAATCCTTTCTTGATGCTAACTCTTCTACTATAGATCTTGATTACAAAACTTGCTACCCTGTTTAATCTTTCCTCTTCAAACAATATAAGTTCATATTAAACACCCTTTTTTTTTTTTGGTAAACTAGGGCCGTTCTGCTGGGTTGGCACATGCACATTATTTTTAGAAGAACATTTGGAGCGCTTCAGAGTTTTAAAGTATGCTGTAGAAGCAGAGAGGTTATCAACAAGGCCAACAAATGGGAGGGAGCATTTGGTTATTTTCAGGTCATAGAAAGACAAATTTGATGGTTGAATACAGAGTTGTATTAAAATATATGCAAACAAATGTTGCAGTCCAAGATAACATTTTTTTGAGTCAAGGATTGCTTTCCGTTAAGAGTTTCTCATTGCAGAAATCTGTGTCCTTATCCGCAGTTAGAGGAAATATGGGAAAAAAATCATTTTGAGAGAAAATGGAGATGCGGGGGATCGAACCCCGTGCCTCTCGCATGCAAAGCGAGCGCTCTACCATTTGAGCTACATCCCCATTGAAATTCCTGGTTGAATGAGTAATTAATAACGCAAAGCTACGGTGAATCTAATTCCAAATAAAAAACGTGCACCACAATTCGGTTACTCCATACGCCCATTCACAGCATGATATAATATTTAGGTATAATATAGTTTCACAATCATTTTTTTTTGGCCCCTTAAATAGAGCATAAACACTATAATCACCTCATCATACAACACCTTGAGATGAGAGTTGTCAATATTTTTAATAAAATAGAGCATTTCAATGGTCAATATTTCTAACAAAACAGAGTATTGTTCTATTTAGGTTAGAAGGCCTAAGTTTATATAATTTGTATATTCTTATTCACATTCACGATCTTATTGATATCTATGATTTTATTTATGTTTACGTTTTTTTCATATTTACGATTTTTTCTATATATAATATTATCCACATCCACAACATTATTTAAATCTATCTAAAATTTTGCATGCATATATGATATTATGTACATCTATTCTTATATTTATTATATGCTTTATTACTCCAAATAGAACACACGTCTTTAATATATCTTAAACTTTAAAATCTTCATTTATTCATTCACATATGATATTATCCACATTTAAATGCCCACTATTATAATTATTTTTTGAATAGACATTTCATCATATTATTATTGTATTGAAATAATTTTAATAACCCTTCACACATACACAAAGGTTTATCTTTTTCAATTATAACTTATTTTATAAAAATAATAATATTAAAACAACCTAAATGTAATTATGTAAAAATGAAGATAAGAATACTAAAGTTGAAAGATAATACGAGTTGTAGGGACATAAGGATAAGTACATCACATTGAATAAGAAAAGTAATATGTAGTGTCATATAAATTCAACATATTATATAATATTTGATTTGTCCTTAGCAAAATTTTGTAGAGGGAATAAAAAATTTAAATTCTTTACATAGAATTATTATTATTTCATTTCTGCCCTGAGATATTATAGGATTCATAAGAAATTTAAATAAAACCAAGCCATGTAGTAACAGTTTAATTATAATATTAAATTAAATCTTTAAAAAGTAGGGAATTTAATTAGGGATTTGTATAGATAGATTGATCTAGATTGAGAATTGGGACATTCAATAGAGATTTGGAGAATGTTTTCATTTGTGAAAGTTCTAAAAAATTATTTTCTTAGTTGTTTTATCAAGTGATAAGTGGTATCATAAAAAGTTTAATTTAAAAATTATAGGTTTTATCTCTTTACGATTTAGTTTAATAGTTACAGATTTTATAATTTTCACAAAATAAAAAATTTAGGAGCTATGAGTAATAAATTCAAAAATAATTATTCAATATAATTTTTTTGAAAATTTGGATAAAGTGCACGCATTTAAATTATTTTTAGTTTCTTCATTTGATTCTTAATATTCATGATCAAGTTTTTTCCGTATTCAAACAATGACTTAAGATTTATAATAAGATTTCATGTATAAAGCTTTTTATTTTCAAATTTCATCTAAAGTTTTTTGTATAAATATTAAATATATTTTAAATATTTTTAGTGTATTTATTGTATACAAATGACTTATTTATCTATTAGAAATTATGTATACTTATTTAATGGTTTATTTATATGTTGTATTATCCATTGACATATAAATTTGAAATAATAATCATATGTTAAAAGACATGCATATCAAACTATATAATATTTATTTTAAATATCAATCCTCAAATTGAAAACTATGAAATTAACTAATAATATCTAATAAAAATTTAAATTAATTCAAAATACATTCAATTAACTCTCATAAAATTAAAAATAATTTAAATACATATAAACAATCATCTATAATAAAAAAATCCAATTAAAAAAAATATTTGTAATCAACCACTAAGCCTAAAGATTTGGATTCTCAATACAAGACTCTCTCCTCTCCCATAATATCTCAATTCACCACTCAATTACTAATTTATAACACTCTAAAAGTTGTTAATTTCATATCTATCTCTTAATATACATTATTATATTCAAAACCTCATTTGAGGTGATGGCCATGGTATCAACCTTGTGGCACACAATGTAGAGATTATTCACATAACGTAGAGATTTAAGAGGTAGGTTCTATTAAAATGTAGAATAAAATTTAATAAAAAAATTAATAGAATTGATAATATAATGAAATATTTTATGATTGATAGAAATTAAATATTTGCATACATTCAAGAGATTATATACATAACGTAAAGATTTAAGAGGTAAGTTTCTTTAAAAATGGTGAATAAAATTTACTCAAAAAATTAACAATATAATATGATGATTAGATGTTGGTTGAAAGCCTTTCATTTATACATCTACTTTTTATAGTTGTTTATATGTTTATTTTTTATTTACCAATAAAATGTAATAATTACTAAAAAATTAAAAAATGATTTAGATTATATAGAATATACAAAATTTAAATGTAATTTAAAAAAAAAATGAGTTATAAATATTAATAAACAATGAAATGTACAAATCTAGTTTAGATCATATTTATGTTGATTGTGTAGGTAGATATTTGATATGAAACTTGTTGTAAAGATATGTGAACTGTGTTACAGTTGAAAATAATATTTTGTGATGTATTTGGATGGGGCCACACTAGATGGATATGGGTGCACTATGACTTTGTTTGTTGACTATAGCCACATCTTAGTTGACTGTGATTTATTTTTATGTTTGAGTCCTTGTCATTTTCAAAGATGGCTAGGATGCACCATTTGGATAGTACCACTCCTTGATAGTGTCTAGTTCCACCACTCTTGTCCTCTCACCAATTAATGGCTAGTCACTCAAATTTGAGTTCATGTAGTGTGTCATCCCATAATTTTAGTGAGCCTCATCCGAATGAATTCCCAAAAATACTACTATAAATCCACATTTCAAATTGTATATACAAAATATTTTTAAAAGTTATCATTTACTAACACTTTCTCTCTTCTATGAACATGTTGAGTTTGGATCTCTCTGAATTTAGCCTTAAAGGGTGCACTGGGAAAGTGGTGGGCAAACCATGTTTTCTTTACAAGATTGTTAGCCAACTCTATCATACTTAAACCCATTACAAATCCCACTTATCCAAGTCCCCAAGCAATCCATACCCCATTTATCCACTTTCATGAGAAATTCTCCTTTAAAATAGACCCTAACTAATTAAACACCCTCTTTTCCTACTAATTCAGCTTGGGTCAACCATGTTATAAATATTAAGTGCATGTTACGAAACTAGGTCATCCCAACTGACCTAGTTCGAGGCCTAATGATAACTTTTCCCCAAACATGGGTCATGTTGGCCAACCTCATCGACTAAATTTATGAAAGGGTTAAGGCTTATCCATTGCTATAAATGTAATGCTCATTTCAACTTAATATAGAGAAACATTAATTTTTACATTATTACAATTCACAAATCTATTAAATCTACATTTGAAGGAGTCATTGCTTAGGGTTTGCTTTGGAGGGAAGATATCTTATCTTATGGTAAGTCTTGGATAAAAAATAAGATTCTTTTAGCCTAGAGCTAATTTATATAGTGTGATCTTTACAAAGCCATAAAAACCTCTTGTAAAGCACCATTGGCCAAGGGAGAGATTGATACTCGACAGGTTCAACCAAAGGTAAGTATTCCTAACTCTTTTTATTTCATTTCATAGATAGATATTGTATAAAGTAATATGTGTTGAATATATAACTCCTTACATAGGTTGCCTTTATACTTAAACTTAATATGGATATAGGGTCTTGTTTTCTTGCCATCTTCCACTTTAGGTGATCTAGGCCCCCATTTGCCTAACATCGTCCCTTGATTTGATTTGTTTGTTTAACCATCCCCATTTGTAACACAAGATTTTGTGAGCACTATATTAGTTTTATTTTATGTACTTAGACCTAGCTAGGATTATTGCATAGTATCATTTACCTAAAGACTTTGGAACCCTATCCTTTGGCATTGTGTGGCAAGAGATCCCTTTGTTAGGTTTAGCAAATCCACTTTGGTCATGCCCTTGATATAAATAGTAATATAATAGATGTCAGTTGATTACCTTATCCAATTTCAGATTTATTAAGTCAGATAAAATGTAAATCTATTTTTATTTTTTACATACATTTTGGTGAACCTGATGTGAATCTAACCCTTATATTTTTATATTTTTTATTCATAGTCAACTAGATCATGTTGGTAAATCTAGTATTAACCTTTGTTTTCAAATTCAAGATCCATAGTCAACTAGGTCATGCTAGTCAACCCAAATTTTCCCTATGTTAATAGGTTTTATTTCACAATAAATTAGGCCACACTAGTTGACCTAGTCATTTACTTTATTTACATATCCAGGATCTACAGTCAACTAGGTCATAGTGGTCAACCTAATTTTTTTTTCTCTATTTGTAGGGTTTCATTTCCAATCAACCAGGTCATGCTAGTCAATGTAGTCATTTTTATTAGTCTTATAATTTTCACTTACATTCAACTAAGTCAAGTTGGTCAACTTAGTTCATTTTGGAAGCTTTTACTTTTTATTTTTTCACTAAACTAGATCAAGTTGATCGACCTAGTTTCATTTTATTGCTTCAAGTTTTTAGCTTTTTGGAAGACTAAGTTGACATGGTCGACCTTGTTTAACCTATGTATTTTTCATATTTTTGCCTTTGCATGACTTAATTAGGACTGGACAATACAATCAGTATTCAGATCTTTAGCATTCTTCGTCAACCAAATAATTTGACCTAGTCAACCTAGTTATATTATTTAGGTTCACTCTAAATAAACTTCATACTTCTTTTTTTTTTAATTGCCTCAATTTATCATTTATGTCTTTCTATAAAATTATTTAGCATTTCAATTTCTACTCTATTTTTACAAGTTTTTTAGATATGTAAAACTATATCACACAATCAATTAAGTCGAACTGGCTGACTTAGTTTTATGTGTGTCTACTCTACTAAACAAACTAAGTTGACTTGGCCAACTGTATTTATTTTTATCCTATTTTCACAACAGACTAGATCGACCTACCCGATTATGTTTTGTTCTATTTTTTAAATAGATTAGCATGGTTGACCTTATTTTGTGTGTTTTGTTTTTGACATAAACAAGGAAATTCACCTTAATTTCTTAGTAATTAATCTCATATTTGATTCAAAAAGAGTTGGATACCTACTTATTTACTTTTAAAATTATAAATTGATTTTTTCGACTTCATTTTTGTCTTTATTTTTTACTTTGTCTTGATTTCCCTAAAAACTGTGTAGCACTAGTTTTAAAACTAATTATCTACTATCATGAAGGGCTATGTGATACTTTGTTTACAGTCCTTATCTATCATTTATAGATATTGTGGCATGAGGGGTTGGCCCCAATATTAATAGCCACAGTATAAAGCTAAACACAATATTTAGTTTCCACATACCTCATAATATTTCAAAAACACATAGGATTCCCCTTTGAATTAAACCTTAGGAATCCATCCATCTATTTTATCTTGTGGTGCATCGGTTAGCAGTTAGCATCGAGAAGCTACTTTTAGATTACACTTAAAACTAAGTTTAGTGGGTTATGAGAACAGTATTTTCTCCATAGTTAGCACTCTGAAACATTGTGTCGTCACTATCCAACAAACAAGCAAGTAACTTTGGGAGCCTACAAATCAATTAAAACATTTTAGTACGGCCTTTTGGTATTCTTTTTGGATAATTAGTTAGTGTTAGTAGTTACAAAATTATATTTTCTACTTGATGTTTGATATTATTTATTGTATTACAGATTATATTGACCAATGTTGATACAATCTTATGTTGATTATTTCAACTATATTGGCTAGCATCAACTTAGTTTACCATGTGTGAAAAAACTCAGTCGAATAGGCTTGACTCAATCTTTTGTATTATATCCAACTGTTATTTGAAAACATCTAGATTCAACTAAGTCGATTAACGAGACCTAGTTTATCTCTAATTTTCTTAGATGTACAACTAAGTTGACCAGCTTGACTTAGTAAGCTTTCAAAACTATTTGTTTCCTACCATACAATTAATTTGGCATGCTTGACTTAGTAGGATTTCAAAAAATCTATCTTTACCTGATTGTATAACTAAATCAACTAGTTCAACTTAATAGGCCTTAAAAAACTCAGTATTTTTCCACCTATACAACTAAGTCAACCAGTTTGACTTAGTAGGTCTTAAAAAATTATATTTTTATTATTTTCCCAACTAGGTCGACTGACCCAACTTGGTTTATTTTTAGACTATTATTTTACCCACTTGTATGACTAAATAAATCAACTTGACCTAGTAGGCTTTTAACACTCTGTTTATTTTCTATCAATACAACTAAGTTGACTAATTTAACTTGGTAGGCATTTAACAATTTGTATTTTTCCTTCCATGAAACTAAGTTGACCAACTCAACCTAGTAGTCATTAAAAAACTCTATCTTTTTATTATTTTCTCAACTAGGTCAACCAATTCGACTCAGTTGGTTTCTAGACTATTATTTTTCCTATCTGCCAAACTAGGTCACCCAATTTGACTCAGTTGGTTTCTAGACTATTATTTTTCCTATATGCCCATCTAGTTCAACTAGTTAAACTTGGTTTCCAAATTATTATTTTTCTTATCTGCCTAACTAAGTCAACCAAATCACCTTAGTTGGTTTCCAAACTGCTACCTTTCTTATTTGCCCAACTAAGTCTACCATTTGACCTAGTAGCTTTCTAGCTTACTACTTTTATCTTTACATTTCAACATGAAATACATTTTTTATGAAATTGAAATACAAATTCAAAATAATATGATGAATTTAATGAACCATCCTAAACATCCTCAATCTCATCTTCTTTATACTTTCATAGAAAATCTAGATGTCAATGACATCTATGTGACCACTAGAACCAAAAACTATGGGTCGCCTCATTTTAAATATTTGGATCCATTTAACTATCCTCAAAAAATTCTTATTGTTGAGGATGAAAGTGACCTTGAATATAGTGATAAAATGATATTTTTTATTAACAAAAACCCTCAACATCAAGTAAAATATCCCATGATCATCTATAATTTAATGATGGGACCTTACCTTGATTGTCCACCTTAACCTACATAAAACTTGTCCCCAATTATTGGGGAAACTCACCCCATGACTTCTTCCATGACCTTTTTGTCTTCCACACCCACTTCTTCTTCTATGCCTTCAAATTTATCTATCATTTATTCTTTTACCTTGCCAAGTATCTCAATTACTATGGTAGGTATTTCCTCCAATGGGCCTACTCAAAGTTCCTATATTCATACTCAAGTCAATGCTACCTATAGTGAATCTTAAGCCACTTTTGCTAGTCAATACCAAACAAATTATATTACAAACCTTGAATCAAATGGATACTTTCCAAACTAATATTTGATGCAAATTCAAAACCAACTTTTACAATTACAAAATTATCCTCAATCTACTCAATGGGGAGTGAAAAATCCTAATGCCCCCACCCCATAGAGACAATAAGGTAAACTTATACCTCAACCTCCACTTCTCAATAAATCTATCAAACACTTACAATATAAAACCCTAGTCCCTCAAATTATGAACATCGACATAGGTGGTATTATTTATAATATCAATTATAATGGATCCATTGATCATGTTTTGCATTTGAAAGCTTAAAAAAACTTGTGTAAATATTGGATTAAGCTCAATACCTTTGTCTCCACCAAGCTCTTAGTTAAAACCTTCACAGTGTTACTTTGGATTGGTATAATCAACTTAAAACTCATACTATATCTAATTTATAATATTTAGTTAATTCATTGGTGTAGGAATTCCAAACTAACAATCTTGAATAGCTTAGCTCACTTTATCAACTATAAACAATTAGAATGTAAAACTACCCAAGTGTTCATTAAATGATGGAAAGCCTTATCCAATAAATCTGAGCATAACACGTTAAAATAAAATATATTCCACTTATTCATTAATGCTCTCCATCCTAAATTATAATACCATGTTAGGACTCTCTCTCCAAAATATTTGGAAGAATCCTTCAACCAATCCAAACACCAAGATGTTATCACAAGACAATTCAAGCATTCCTATCCTCATATCTTAACTAAAATGTTTATGAAATATAGAAATTGACATGCTACCAATGATGGTTTTATGGATAATGATGATTCCATACATACTATTCACACTATCCTCCATAATGGTTGAAATTATTTACTCTTTCTCATCCACTTTCAAACAATAATTTCCCACAACCTAGTTCTATATTTTCCCAAGTAAATAATGTAGATTCTCATAAAATTATTTCCATGGCAAAAATTCAAAAGCATATTATTTGACCTTCACCTTGAGATATTAACCCTATTCACCCTACCAAATAGTGGTATGATCTACACATATTTGGTTGGTATCATGCAATTTGGGCCATTCTTGTGAAACTTGTTGCCAATTAATAAACTTTACTCTTGAATATCTGTTTATTCCTAATTTTGATCAAGAAACCCTAATTTATGAGCATTAACAAGATTATGAAGTGGTAACCAAGGTTAATGAAACCAAATTAAATAATATGCCCTTAATCAAGTTAACATTCATCTCAATATTTAAAAGGATCCTCTTCCTAATCATGAATCGAGTACTACTCAAGCTCCTACTACCAACACTATTAGAACTTTTGTCAATCCTAATGATGAGAATGTGATCAATATGAATAATATGAGGAGAGTAGTTTCTTATATCGATCCTTACCCAAATAATAACTATACCAACTTCCCAACTTTTCATATTATCCAATATTCCTACCTATCTCATTTTACAGACCTTAACATGTGACAATGATTCCAACAACTTTAACAACACAACCTACTCTTACATCCACTATCCCACATGTTTCTAATCAAACAACACGTGGATATCCATGCACTTTTCATTGATACAAATTTTATCCCTCATGTATCACCATATTCTACTCAATTTAAATTACCTAAAACTCTAAATTAGTCTATTTATTTGATTTATTCACCTTTAACATCAAAATATTCCAAAATATCAAACATCAACCCAACCACAATATTAAACACCTTACCAATTAGACACCCTAGAAAAACCACATCAACTAATTAGCAATAAACTACCTCTAATAAACATCAATTTAAATGCACTTCCACCCCTCTTTCAACATATTTAGTTCAACATTATTCACCTTTATCCGATATGGCTTTGATGGGATATGATCAATGGGATCCTATAATATAAATTTCACCTCTCCCATCTCAAATTCATTTTTTATAACTCATGAGGACTTCTCCTTATCATCATAATCATCTAATGTATCTATTATTTGAAATGAACATCCCTCATCCCCCACCTTTGGGGCATGAAACCATTTTGTTTGGGTCTGAAGCTAGTATTCTACAACAATGGTAATAAATGTCTAGACATGTTGATGAAACTATAGATACTTCTCTCAAACTTAGAATTCCCATCACTTCAATGATTCTTGATGAAATATTTCTTTGTGTGAATGATCCTCCATTATTTAACAGTGTACAAATTGGTGATATTCAAGTCAAACATGCTTTGATCAATGAAGGTTTTGGCACTTGTGTTACTTCCATTGATTTTAGTAAAACACTTAGGTACTCCAAATGCAATCTTAAATCCACCCAAAGTACATGTCAAGGATATGATCATAGATAGATGCCCCCTCTAGGGTGTGTTTGTCTTCCTATCATGGTTCCTTATATCACTGTTCATATCAAATTCATGATCTTCTATTTTTCTTTATCATATAACATTTTACTTAGTTGACCTTGGACACACATCATGAGAGCTATAGCCTCATTAGCATGTCATTGTTTGAAATTTCTTCATAATAGTTTTATCTATAAGATTCAAGGAGGCACGAACTTGAAAAATTATAATAACTTGGTATTTTAAAAATTCCCACCCTTTAACCTTTACCTAACATTCCCTTTTATGAATTTCAATGATTTAATGATCCCATCAATTCTACTAGAGGTTATAATGGACACCCTGAATTTGTGGTAATTATCTTGCCTAAACTATTATATTTCAATGATGATGAACCATATGAGATCAGTTTGAAAATTTAAAACTTTTATTCTCCCCTCACATCCTTTTTTATGACCTTGATCTCGATAAAAAATAATTGATGAGATTCCCACTACCATAACTAAAACTAAACAATCCATTCCTCATGATTCTTTGACTAACAATATGATTGATGATTTCACTATTGACCTTCATACTCTAGATAATGAATATTCAATAAGTAATCCCTTTTTAGTTGGTTTTGCTCAAGATAAACACATAAAAATACTTAGATATTGTTCTTCCTTATAACACTTATTTCATAATATTAGTGTTATTAACAAAGTTACTTCTCCTTCTATTACACTTAACATTATTTCTTCTTGACTTGATGTTCATAAGTCAGAGATGGAGGACACACATACTACTTCTCACCTAGTCACTACGAAGCCTCTATGGATTATGCTTCATGATCATGCCATGATGGGACCATATCAGTTTGTTAAGTTTTATGATCCTTCGAGCTTGCTTCATCTTGAGATGTCAGCCACATTATGCAGACCATCATTGAGATCATCTATCATAGTTGTTGAGCCTATTATAGACTCTACTCTAATTTTTTATACTAATGGTGATGGAATTTTACCTTATCCTAAGCTTTATCATTTACCTACATAATGGGAAAATGAGCTATATTGTGTGTTTTATTAGTGTGTTGGTCATCCAACTAAGGATTAGCATGTACACTAAAGGTTCTTAGCTTAGTAATAGATATCACATTCTACCTCTACCATGGATTGTATATCAACATAGTTAGTTACTCCTAAACATCCTTGTTATTTTCATGACATAGTCATGCATACCTATACACATTATTGGTAACTTCAATAGTACATTGATGTGATTTATCCAAAGAAGGTATAGTCTACTAATAAGACTCTACCTCCTCCTAAGATTCTTCTAGATTCCATTCCTAAACATGGGGAGGTCTATTACTTTTGGATTCAGTGTGATACACATCTTATAGATAGGTGTAAAGTCTTATATTAACACTTTCATGATTTTCCATGGCTTACACCTTCACCTTCTTAGCAGCATACACATGGTCATTCATAAGCCAAGGCTAAGCGTTCCCCACCCCCTTCCTCATCCCAAAGATCAGATGCTTTCAGTCATTTATAGAACTTTTTCCTCATATTGATTACCCTTCATAAGAAATTTTACATACTCAGCCTTCTTATTATAGCATACCTACATTCTCCATTAAGACAATACGATAGCGAGTTCTTGCACACCTCTATGTGAATATAGATGAAACTATGCTTCAGGGTAGATTCTAGTTACATCAGGATTTATTAGATGTTATTAATGATGTATGTCATGAAATCTATTAGTATTTTTGAGAACATTACTTTTCCATGTCATATTATGCCTCATATTTCTACCTGAGTGTTTTTCAATGTTTATACTTCATTATAGCATTTGTGATGCGTTGCTTATCTTTTGTTATCTTGTCTCTCTCCTCTATCTTTACAACTACCTTTATTTTCATGATTTTTGATTTATAAATATTTACATATTTATTTATAACTTCTTAATTTTAATTATATACTTTTGTATTCCCCTTTTTTGGGGATATTTTTCTTACATGGATGCTTCTGTTAGATCATTTGTTGAATAGTATCATTATTTATGTGACATGGTACTTAGACCACACTCTACACTATCCTATTTTTCTTATGATCAGATACAAAGCATATTCATAATTGTACCATTTATTAGATATATCTCTCATTATCCCCATGTCTCTTATATATTTCCCTCATTTTAAGCACATGTACAATTAGTCTTGAGATTACATACTTACTTGTGGGCAAGTCTAAGCATTTTTGTTAAGTCAACATAGTTTTAAGTACTTATCTCTTATAAACAAGGTATAATATTCTTTATTTTTGTCACTTATATCACTCATGTTTGGTTCTTTCTAATCCATAAGGAGGAGGAATAGAAAAATCCATAAAAATCAAAATCCAAATCATTAAAACAAAATACAATGATAAAAAGGCAAAAACAAATACTCAAAATCACACCAAAAGACATGATTATTATTTAGCACATATTATATTTTATTTGAATCTCAAACTCCATAATTTGCCTCATAATATATTTGAGGTTCATTGGGGTGAGGTAGGCCAGTAGACTAGGATAGGAGGTCTCATTATTTTATGTAATGCCACCTACTTTATCATGCAAGTAATAATCTTCATAATAGATTGATGGCTCTATAAGGGGTCATAAATAATGTGGAACATGTCAAGGGAAGGTAGGCACATTTTAATTTTATAATACATACCTTTCATGAGATATCTAAGTACTTCACTCACTAGCCAACAACTTTGTGTCTACTAGTAATAGTATCTAAAGTCTTTGTTGTCCACACAAAATATTACCACATGCACATTTGTTTAGTATGTCTCATGTATAATAAGGATTGATACAATGCCTATGTAGTGATTTCCACTCCTTTTTTCCATAAATATCATTCTTGATACTCCCCTTGATGCATATCGCTTTATAGTTGATCATACCTATGGTTATTCTTTTGTGAGTTGTAGTGTAAGACCTTGGTTATAACTAGGTTTTCCTTACAAAATTCCTTTCTCTATTATAAACAATCTCCATTTTTATATCTCATTGGTTATCCTTTTGTGAGCTTTAGTGTAAGACCTTGGATAGGACCAAGCCTTCCTCAAAAAATATGCTTTTCTCCTATTTAAACTATGTGCCATGCTTTGACACAAAATAAATTTACTCTTTCACATTATTGACTAACACAAACCCTAAGTTTAATTTTTCACTCTTATTCCCAATTTTGTTTTCACACTTTTCATATCTCGGTTATTTACATATCTTTGTTTACACGTGTTTTTTTACATTGATATTTCTTATCTTTGTTTGTGTCTTACCTTACATTTACATTTTATTTATTCTACATTATTTCATGTCTTGTTCTCTTATAATTTTCATTTATGCTTTATTCATTTTGACATGCATTATCTTGTACAAACTCAGTTTCCTATTTTCCATTTATTCATAATTATCATTTTATAATTTTTTTTATCATTTTTTTAATCATGCATTTGCTCATATTTGTTAGAAAATAATAACACATACATCATACATTTTCCCATTTTCTACAAAGATCAAACACATGCTAGAAATAAAATAAATGCATCCATGAGTCATAAAAAAAAACACACACAAGCAAATATAAATAGATATACATATATATAAACGGTTCAAATTTTTGATACAATATCACATGATACACTCATTGTATAATAATAAATCTATAAATGTGGTCCACCCTACCTATCTAGAGGTGGACAGGGTACACTACTCATAAAATATTGTAACTATCCTCTATGCACAATCTACTGAAGGGACTCTTTGTGTGTCTATAGTCCATCCACCTATCTTTGTAGATGGGCCACTTGGACCTACACTTGTCCCAATTGTCCAACTATCTCAAAATGTACAGATCACTCCTAAGTCAATCCTTTCTACACTTTTAGCTCCCCATCTCCCACACTTTGTGGTAATATAACCTATGTTACATCATATAGTCTCTACGCCTCTCGAGTGGCCTCACTTACCAATTAAAACTAATTAGCATACATGGGTGATGAAGGTACCATAGGATCAACCATTTGTGTTGTATCATGCTAAGTGTTAGCCAAATTTTGGCTACCATTAGAGAGGTTCACAAAAAAATTGACTTGTCATGTTTTCTAACCTTATTCATAGCCATTATATGCCTTGTGAGGTATTAAAATGGTATTTTTGAGGTCTTATTAGTATAGTTTAAGGTAATTTTATAAAGTTTAAGGTAATGACTTATGTTTGTCTTGTATTAATCTATCCATACCATGATATGAAAAGGTGGATTCGAAAGGTGTCAAAGGTTCATAAGTGATCTCAAGTTATCCCAACCTTTGACCGCATTTATTGAACATTCTATCCATGTTTGGAGAAGTTAAATTTATTTTGTAAAGTTTGAGGTAAATACCATATAAAAGAAAGGTGCATGTGGCCAAGTCTAATGCATGTCTAGGCTTGTCAAGTTAATGTAAAATCTAAAAAATATGAAAGTTAAATATAAACATACTTATCAAAGCCTATGAAGGAGATATATAATGTGCATATATGTCAGGACTATCAGTACAAGTTAGATCATGGTCAGTTTTTGCAGGTTAAATGTACAAGAGAGAGTAATTTACTCTCTAATAGGTAGATTTAGGCACTTTTACAAACTTATAGAGATAATATTCATGTTAAAATGTTTTAAGAGTGTATTTTAGCCTCCTTTATTTCATTTTCATCCAAAACCAAGCTTTTACAGGTCCTCCTAAGTCAAAAATGCACCAAAACCTCTATCAGGCTTCTTGGCAGACTGGTAATGGTCAAGTTCATGTTACAAAGGAAATAGAATGGTGACCTAATATTGTGTTAATATTAAATGGGTATAATTTACTTTATATTTATTGAATTGGTTCTTATATTGGTTCCCCCTCCTTTATGAATAATCACTAATACCATGAGGTGGTCAAAAACCCCATATGCTCAGTTTTATCCTTGAAATGGTAGTGTGAAGCAAGCTGGAGCATGAGATAATAATATAGGTTATATGGGGTATGAAAAATATTAATAAATTATTATTTAAGCCTTAATTTTCAAGTGTGAGCTCAAGAAGATAGGAAACCTCCATTTTTACACAGTTTGTAGGATGAAGATCATGATCTCTTGATGCTCTATATTTTTCAATAGTTGAAAGTATGTGGACAAATTTATCATGATAAATTTTAACTCAATTAATATCCCTCAAAAATTATTGATAACTCCAATACTATCTTATCTAAATAGCATACAGTGGTCTTAGGCTTTAGACTATGCATATGTCACCAAGCACAAAAGTGAGTTAAAAGGGTCCATACCTTACATCATCAATGATGTATGAGGTTCATAACCTCATTAAAAATGATTTAAGGTAATGGAACATTTTTATTAGGGTCAATAAGATCAAAATAGGTATCATGAAAGGATTTAATCCATGAAAATGCAGACCTATAAGTCTGCAAACTCATAGGTCTCTTTTTCATGTGAAATGCAATGAATTATGTATTAAGGGATGAGGTTTAAATACTAAAAGAGTTTTAGAATTATAATAATGACCATGATTAAGGAATTAAAATTTAATTATAAATGTTAATGAATATTAAATCACTCAAATTATGCAATCTTAGTCAAAATACCATGGCAGGCTTGCGCTAGTCCTAGATGAGGAAAAAGACTAATTTGATACGCTAGAGTAAGACCAAAGGGTTTCAATGGTAAAAAAGATATGAATTAAATGTCTAGAATCACTATAATTTTCAAAAATAATTACCATCTAAATATCTCAATATAGATAACATTGTAGTCAAGAAAAACCAAATGTGCACTAATAGGCCTGTCATAGACCTATTGAGAGAGAAGATGCATACTTGTGAGGGACATAAGATATTTAAGTGTCATTATAATTAATGGTGAGATAAATTTATGGTATATTCAATTGTAAAATTTCAATACCAATTTATAAATTTTGGTCTCAAAGTCCAATAATCAAGAAACCTAAATTGTATACCTGCATGCCAACTAGGGAATGCAAACTCTCTTTCAAGCATTGAGAGGGAAGATGCAATGTGTGCATTAGATTTTGGGTTTATATAGATAATAAATATGCATGGATTAATTATATACAAAATAATATCTTAAATAATATCAGATGAAATGATTAAAAGATAATCCATCTTAAAGCTTGCAGTCATACAGTCTAAAACACCATCAAGCCTAGTGGGGATTGAGATTTTGTTAATAATGAGAGGATGATAATGTTAAATTTATATGGTCATAAATAAATTATTTATGTGGTTAATAAGTTTATAATGTAGTGTAATGTATCTCTTCATGACACTTTATTTTCTAAGAGCACTTATAAATGTCCTTTTGTATCCAAACTCAGTCAAGACTCTATGCATGCATAAAACCCTCCATGATCCTTCAAGACCCTAGTTTCAACTTCAACAATAAATATGGAGTTATAAGGTATATAAAATAAATAATAAGGTTAATATTAGTGTAATATACCCTATAAATATATACCTAGTAAAATAAATGCAATAAAAGTGACATTTTGGTTTAAAGGGTCTTCTTGAGCTTCTTTAGTGCAAATTTACAACTCGAGACAGATTTTATCTTGATTAGTATGATCATGACCTTATGAATGGATTTAAATGGTTATTAATTATGATAAATATGTCTTCATACTACAATCAAATGGAATTAATCATTGGTTTAGACCCCTGGTCTTTATGAACCATTGTTAAGACTGTAAGGTACTCACAGACTGCCTAAGTGAGCCCAAGAGATTCCCAAACTTTGCTCAGATATCCCTTGAAATTTTTCATGGTGAAAAAATATCCTATGAATAATTATCAAGGCTTATGCACTCAAATTTTTATTCATTTTTTCTCATATCAATGGCTTCATCTCTATGAATGATTGTTAACAGTGTAAAACACTCACAAGTTGCCAAGAGAATAAATATGACCCGATTAAAAAAATACTAAGTTAAAACACCTAAAATGGATGGGAAAGACTTAAAAAAATATTGGATGATCTATATACCTATCTCAAACACCTTAATAAACATACTTTTGGCATGTGTGAAGGTAACATTATACGGAATTGACATAGAAAGCATGAATGTAGGCCTAATTATGAGTGCACAGGGTGGTGGTAAGCCTCCAAATCAAGTAGAGGCCTATAAAGCTAGGGAAAAGGTCCTATAAATTATATACACCTTTACATGTTTATTTAGGTGATTTATGAACTATTCAAGTCAATAATTTGGACTTGAAAGGGTGATTGCACTACTTTGTTATCCAAAACATTTAGTTGCAGACCTATGGATCACTCTTGGAGAGATTTCCTCCAATGTATTAAGTTGTCATATGATGGTAAAGGCTTGAATAGACCATCATCAAGCTTTGTAACCTATAAATTTCTTGAAAAGACACTCTAATTCTTTTTTAAGCCTAAACATGCATCTAAGCTAAGGTTTTGGTCATTTATTAGTTCACCCATCGATATAAGGTCTTAGTTTCTCAAATTTAGCCCAGAACATGATTTTGGGATATGGAAATTAAATAAAACATTTACTTAAGGTTTCACATTTGTGAGAGATCAATGGAGCTAAATCTTAGTTTTTTAGGCCTATACACCTAATTGAGGGCTAATAAAAAATAGAAACAATTGGAGTAAGTACACCTTCACTTAGGGTCTAGCCATGAAACTTTGTACAAAGCATGAAGAGAATAGTGGGTACTCAAATCTATAATTATTTTGTCAGAAACATATGTAAAATGCTCTACACTAGGAGTTTTGTTTGTTTTGAGGGCTATAATGAAATGAAGGCAATTGTAGGTTTTAGGTATAAAATGGAGTGATAGAGAATGTTTGAGGAATCCAAGGGGGTTGATAAAAGTTTTATAAGACATATAGAGGTCTATCATGAATAGATATTGAATTAATAAAGATAGAAGAAAGATTTGAGACTTTTGAGCCAAAGAGAGCTAGTGAAGCTTGTGAGTTTGTGAGGATAAAAGAAGAAATATAGAAGAGTGGCTTGGAATATCCTAAAATAATTACCAAAATTACACATGTCAACACATATAATTATAACTCTTTATAAACAAGAATTGGCAGTTCAATGAATGGGTTGATGAGTCACCCAAGAAGGCTAAGAGTTACTCTATGGCATATTGATGAAGAGAAGATCATTTCAAAGCACACATGTTGATGAATGACTTCATAACTACCTACTTGTATATATTCTTGTTGTTAACTTAATCCTTAATGAAGGGAAATTTTTCAATGACTCTCTTCTACACCATTTTCTCTCTCCTTCTCTCATTCTCTATTAATATAGCCTTGTTTGCTTTGTAAGGATCCTCTACTTGAGTATGGCTAAGCCCTACTCATTTGTATGCCTTTGATCAATTAAATACTATTATTTTACCTCCTTCTATGACTATACATAGTGTGTACTCATAGATGGTTGATCTTGTTAAGTTATTTATGTAGTCTTCCTTAACATGTTCTCCTATTCTAACACTTATATACAGTTTGAAAGGTTCTTTTTTAGGTCATGTGAAGTGTGTAAGTGTAATGAAAATGTTGAGTGAGTTATCTATTCATTAGTGTCATCCTTGACCTTGTGATTAGTCCTCCTATGCTGAGCATCTATCATAACCTCCACATTGAAATGTTGATGTGAGAGATTTAAATTATAAGTAGTGTATAAGTTTAATCTCTTGGTCTACATGTGCACATGTAGATGGTTAGTAGTGATCAATTGATTTGGTTTATCACCCCTTTAGTTATTTCTATTTCATGTTATTACTTCCCATTTTCCTTTTTGATTTAGTATTGGATCCTAATTGATACATCAATGGGAGTTAGCCCTATAATATAGAGGTTTAGTCCACTTAGAAGTCACCCACAACCTAGGAATAATACCATTACATAGCTCAAGTTGAGAGGGATTAAAACACCCTCTCAAGGGTGAAAATTTGATCTATAATAGTTTTAGCACACCTAGTGGGACAAAATTTACAATCAATTGAATATTTTTTGGTGTTACACTTTAATGCACCAGCCTTTGGAGTTATTTCAACAAACATCAATGGTGACTCCAAATGTATTTAGCTGGTTATAAATCCAAGATATCATTTAAGCAAGAATTCTTTCATTTCTACCTTTCTCATGAGGTTTCATGGCTAATTTTGGTGTCGATTTATATTTTACATAATTTGATGAGCCATATCAAACTCATGTTGATCCTTATCAACAGTTTGTTAACCCTTATCAGTAGTATGTCGATTCTTATCAACCTTTCTATCAAGAGTATTACCCTCCTTCCTTCCCTCAACAATATTACCAAGATATTCCACCTTCTTGGTAGCTTTTTCATCCCTTTAATCATCCTTATTAGTACTATGTTGACCCTAGTCAACATAGTCATATTTCAAATCATTCCATCTCAAGCTTCAAGCAAACTCTCTTGGGATGTGGAAGGTATATGATAAGGCTTAACACACAAAATGAATATGGTCAAAGTGTTTCTAATCATCTCATTCAGAATGTGAGAGACCCATTATAGCTGATAAGGAGAGAGTGCACCTATTGAGATAGAAAATTGGAAAAGACTCACTAGTGACATGATGGGCATAGGTGGCCTAATTCAATGCATAGAGGACAAGCTAATAGTTCATGAAGGGAAACAAGTTCAATGATATCAGCCTCATGTTCCCTCTCCTATACCACCTCAACCCTATTTTTTTCCACCCATTCTTCCTCAAAATATTGATTCAAGTGAGTTTCAAAGTGTCCCAAGTCCTTCACATACCCCTCAGGCCTTCCCATCATGGAAATCAATCTAAGAGAACATATAAAAGAAGAAAGAGGTTTTTATTGAGAGGGTTGAGGATTAAGACAAATCATAATTGGAGAGTTTGATTGCTACTTGGAGGAAACCTAATGATGTTATCTTGGCACAAAAATCCATTCCCCTTCCTCAAAAACCCCCTAAGAAGTCCTTTAAGATCCCAAGTTGGAATCAAGTGGTGAAGTCATGGGATAAATAAAGTGGAACAAGCCTAGATTGGGGAATTAAGATCATGGAAGAACCTGAACCAATTCAAGCCCTACCCATTCCTACTCAAGAACCGAAAGCCTTCTCATCTTGGAAATAAATTCAAGAAGGAATCCAAGTCAAATAAGAAATCCTTATGGAGAAGATTGAAAAACTTAAGAAGTTACCAACTTGGAAATCAATTCAAAAGAGCATTCAAATGAAGAATGAATCCCTTGTGGATAAATTTTAAATCCAAAACATTCAAAATTTTGAGGGATTCATTAGTGAATGGATGGAAGAGAAGTACAAACACATTGATCATGAGAGTTCAAAACTAGTTTGTGAAGATGAGTAGCCCCTCCTTTAATAAGAAAGTCAAATTGTAGTTGTATATCAATCCCAAGAAGGTTATGAGGAGGATAAATCAAGTTAACATAAGGAATATCTCCTCATTGGAACACCTCTTGGTGAAGAGATGAAAATTAACCTTTGAAGTTGAAGAGAAAGGTGACCTTGATGGAGTACAAGTTGATGAAGTGATAGTAGACCTTGAGAGAGATGGTCTTTACCAATGTGAACAAGGTGTTTATTAAGTTGTTATAGTAGAAGAGGAAGCTCCTAAATATCCATTAGAGGTGGCAAAAAATTGTTTTTAGTCTCAAGAGCATGATTAAAGAGGTACATACTATAATTCCTTCTCAAATTATGTTTTGACTAGCTCTGTATCAGCTCCTATCAAGCTTTAAGAAGGTCTAAGTCAACTAGAACCAAATGAAGTTAAATTAGATGACTTGTTTGAAGTTATAAGAGTAGGTTACACTCTTCTAAAGAGATTTTATGGTTTGATTCAGATTGATGAAGGTAGTTTTGTCAATCAAATCACCAAGCAAGAGGAAGGCATCTCTCCAAGCTAATCACTCCAAGAGGATACTTCATTTGAATATGACTATTTTGATGTTCTTAAATAAGGTTATCAACCTCTCAATCCATTTTTAGGTACTTGTTCATTCTTATAAGATAAGACAAACCTCTATTGGTCTCAACCTCTCAAAGAGCAGGGAACTTCACCTTTTGAAGCTAATTCTACAAGAATGTAGAAAGTAACATGCCAATCTATTCAGTTTGATCCACAAAATCTTGAGGAAGTAAAGGTTTGTCATATGGTTAAGGTTTATCAGGTCTATACTACTGTAGGATCATGTCCTACCATCTATTTAGTTTAGTTTCAAGCCAACAATTAGGAGTAGCCTTTTAATGAGGCAAGAATGGTAATATTTGTGCTAAGTAGACGAGTTTAGAATGAGTATGACTTTGTCATTAGATCATATTTTCAATCCATGGACAAAGGAATGAATCAATAAGGTATGATTTCTAGTCCTAGAAACCATGAGTATGTCATCATCTTATAATGTGGGTGTAAGTTCTCACACCATGATTAGTACCAAGTTAGACTTCACTCAACATATGACAATATGATTTCATTATGCCATGGTGATCTCAAAAGCTTCCCATTTGATCATAGAGGAGGAATAAATGTTGAGGTAAGTTGTGTATAGTGATTTTTATGCTTTATTTTCCCTAAGTGCTTTATTAGCACAGGTGTGCATTTTGTCTTATTTTTTTTTAGTTGGTTGTGAGTGTTGTCTTTTGTATGTTGTGTGTTGGGAGGTGTTTTTAGTTTGATATATTATTAAAATAAGTATTGTGTCTCAACTTTGGTACAATTGAATACATAACCCAATGGATTAATAAGATAACTAGTCTAATTTGCTTAGCAAGTAAGCATCTTCAAGAGATCGTCAAAGATGTTAGCCAAATTTTAGCTACGATTAGAGAGGTTCACAAAAAACTTGACTTGTCATATTTTATAACCTTGTTCATAGCCATTATATGCCTTATGAGGTCTTTAAGTGGTCTTTTTGAGGTCTTATTAGCATAGTTTAACGTAATTTTGTAAAGTTAAAGCTAATGACTTATGTTTGTCTTGTGCTAGTCTATCCATACCATGATATGAAAAGGTGGATTAAAAATGTGTTAAACAGTTCATAAGTGTATCTAAAGTTATCCCACCCTGTGAACACATTTCATGAACATTATAAATATGTTTGGAGAAGTTAAATTTTCTTTGTAAAGTTTAAGGTAAATGCCATGCAAAATAAAGGTGCTTGTGCCCAAGTCTAATGCATGTCTAGGCTTGTCAAGTTAATGTAGAAGATAACAAAGATGAAAGGTACATATAAAAATACTTATCAAATACTATGAAAGAGATATATAATGTCCATATATGTTAGTATTTTTAGTATAAGTGAGATCATGGTGAATTTTTATAGGTTCAACGTACAAGAGAGAGTAAATTACTCTTTTAGAGGAAACTTTAGGCACTTGTATAGACTTAAAGAGCTCATATTAAATTTAAAATGTTTTCAAAGTGCCTCTTCACCTCCCTCAGGTCATTTTCATCCAAAACCAAGCCTCTGCAGGTCCTTCTAGGTCAAAAATGCACCAAAACCTCTATTAGGCTTGTTGGCATATTGGTAATACTCAACTTCATGTGCTCATTCCATATAGAGGAAAGAGAATTGTGAATTAATATTGTGGGTAGAGGAAAGGGGTATAATGGATTTTATATTTGATCCATTATTTCCCCATCCTTTATGAACAATCACTAAGACCATTAGGTGGTCTAAAACCCTACATAAACCCCATATGCTCAGTTTTCTACTTGAAATGGTAGTGTAAATCAAGTTATAGGCATGATAACACAAGATAGGTTATATGGGGTCTTCAAAATCTTCATCCATGATTCTCCAAGCCTTACTTGGCATGTGTGAAATCAAAAAGATAGGAAACCTCTACTTTTACACAATTTGTAAGATGAATATCATGGTCTCTTGATGATCTAGAGTTTTTAAAATTTGAAAGTATGTGGAAAAATATCTCACACCATCACACCACATTTTCACTCCATTCATATCCCTCCAACATGACTGAGCACTCCAATACTAGCTTATTCAAGTAGCATGCAGTGGTCTTAGGCTTTAGACTATGCATATGTCACCAAGCACAAAAGTGAGTTAAAAGGGTCCATACCTTACATCATAAGTGATGTATGAGTATCATAACCTCATGAAAAAGGTTGTAATACAGTGGATATTTTTTTTAGGGTTAAGAGGATCAAAATAGGTATCATTAAAGGCTTTAATCAATGAAAATGTAGACCTATAGGTCTCTTTTTCATGTGAAATGCAATGAATTATGTATTAAGGGATGAGGTTTGAAGACTATAAGAGGTGAAAAATGATTATAATGACCATGAGTAATTAATTGAAATTTAAGGGTCAAGGGTAATGAAGATCAAATCACTCTAAGTATGCAATTTTAGTCAAAGCACCATGACAGGCTTGCTTTAGTCCTAGATGACGAAAAAGACTAATTTGTGATGTTGGAGGAAGACTAAAGGGTTTAAAGGGTAAAGAAAATATGAATTAAATGTCTACCCCCAATATAATTATAAAAAATAGGGACCATATAAAGAACTCAGTTTAGATAGCATTATGGTCAAGAAAACCCAAACATACACTAATAGGCCTATCGTAGACCTATTGAGAGAGAAGATGCATTCTTGTGGGGGATGTAAGATATTTAAGGGTTCATAGAAGTCATGGTGAGGTAAATGTATGGTATATACCCTTGGATAATTTCAATACCTATTGATAAAGTGTGGTCTTAGAGTCTAATACTCAAGAAACCTAAATTGTATACCTATAGGCTAGCTAGAGAATGCAAACTCACCTTCAAACATTGAGAGGGAAGATGCAATGTGTGCATTAGATTCAGGGTTTATAATGGATAATAAATTTGTATGGATTCATTATTAACCAAATAGGACCTTAAATGAGATTAGATATAGTGATTAAAATAGAATCCATCTTAATGCTTGCAACCATATAGTCTTAAGCACATGTAGACCTAATGGGGAATGAGATTTTGTCAAGAATGAGAGGATGCTACTATCAAAGGCATTAATATGGTACTAAATAAATTATGTATTAGGTTAATAAGTGTATAAATTAGTATAACATATCTATTTAGGGCACGTTGTCTACTAGGAGCACTTACAAATGTCTTTTTGCATCTAAACTCAGTCAAGACTCTATGCAGGCCTAAAACCCTCCTTGATTCTTCAAGACCTTAGTTTCCAATTCAATGTAAAATATTGATTTATAATCTATATATAGGCACTAATAAGCTTCATAGTATTGGTATAGACCATATAAATATATCCTTGGGAAAATAAAGGCAAGAAAAGTGACATTTTGGTTTAAAAGGTATTCTTGAGCTCCTTCAGTGCAAATTTATAACTCAAGACATATTTTCTCTTGCTCGATATGATCATGAACTTATTCATGGAGGAAAATGGTTTTTAGGGATGATAAATAGGTATTCATACTACACTCTAGTGTCATTAAGCATTGATTTAGGCCCCTAGTCTTTATGAACTATTACTAAGACTGCAACATACTCACAAACTGCCTAAGTGAGCCTAAGAGACTCCCAAACTTTGCTAAGATATCCCTTGAAAATTTTCATGGTGAAAATATATCCTATGGATATTTATCAAGGCTTATGACCTTAAATTTATAGGCATTGGTTCTCAAGTCAATGACCTCATCTCTATGAATGATTGTTAAGAGTGTAAGACACTCACAGGCTGCCAAGAGATTAAATATGACCCAATGGGAGAAATATTATGTTAAAACACCAAAATTAGATGTGATATAATTCCAAATCACTCTAATGATCTTTATACCTCTCTCACACACTTTATCGATCATAATTTTGGCACATGTGAAGGCAAAAATGTATAGAATTAACCTAAAAAGCATGATTGTAGCCCTAATTGTGAGTGTGTAAGGTGGTGATAAGCCTCAAAATCAGGTAAAAAGGCATAAAAATATATTTCATGGGTAATATAACTTATATACACCTTTATAGGTACCTTAAGGTGATATATTAACTATTTAATTCAATAATTTGGACCTAAAAAGGTGATTACACTACTTTGTTGTCCAAAAATCTTAGTTGCAGACCTATGGATCACTCTTGGAGAGATTTCCTCTATTGTATTTAGTTTTCCTATGATGGTAAAATATTTATTAGACCATAATCAATCTTTGTAACCTATAAATTTCTTGAAACACCACTTTAATTCCTTTTTAGGCCTGAACATGCATCTAAGCTAGGGTTTTGGCCATTTCTTGGTTTACCCATCCGTATAAGGTATTAGATATTCAAATTTGTCCTAGAACATGATTTTTGGGTATTAAAATTGAATCAAATAATTAATTTAGGTTTTACCTGTGTGAGAGATTAATGGAGCCAAATCTCAGTTTTCTAGGCCTATAGACCTAATTGAGGGCTAATTAGAGAGAGAAATAGGTGGAGTAAGTATACTTTAACTCAGGTGCTAGCCATGAAATTTTTTATAGAGAATGAAGATAATAATGGGTACTCAAATATACTCTTATTTGTTATGGATGTCTATAGAATGTTCTAGACTAGGAATTTTGTCTATTTTGAGGGCTATAAGGAAATGAAGGAAAGTATGGGTTTTAGGTATAAAATGGAGTTATAGAGAGTGTTTGAGGCATATAATTGGGTTGATAAAAGTTTTATAATACATATATAGGTATTTAATTTAGATATATTGCATTCATGAAGATATAAGCAAGATTTGAGACTTTTAGGCCAAAGAGAGCTAGTGAAGCTTGTGAGATTTTGAGGATAAAAGAAGAAGTTTACAAGAACTAAAAAAGAGTGGTGTGTAAGATCCTAAGAACATAACCAAAATTAATTATGTAAACATATATACTGGTAACTCTTTCTAAAAAAGAATTGGTAGCTCAATGAATGGGTTGATGAGTCACCTAAGAAGGCTAAGAGTTACTCTACACCACATTAATGGAGAGAAGATCAGTTCAAAGCACACACATGTTTATGAAGGACTTCATAACTACCTAATTTTATATATTATTTTTAATAACCTAATATTTCATGAATGTATACTTTTAAATGACTCTCTTCTATGCTTTTCTCTCTCCTTCTCTCATTCTCTATTAATACTGCCTTTTTTGGATTTGTAAGGATCCTCCACTTGAGTGTGGCAAATCCTTGCTCATGTGTATGCCTTTGATCAATGAAATAATACTATTTTACCTCATTTAATGACTATAATTAGTGTGTGTGCATGTATAATTGATCCTTTTGGGTGATTTTCTTAGTCTTCCTTGACATGTGGTCATATTTTAACACATGTATGCAGTTTGAAAGCTTCTTTTGTAGGCCATGTGAAGTGTGTAAGTGTAATGCAAAGGTTGAGTGAGTTGTATATTAATTAGTTTCATCCTATACCTATTGATTATTCTTCTTATCCTAATTATCTATCATAATCTTCATATTGAAATGTTGATGTGAGAGATTTAGATTAGAAGTAATGTATGTTAAGGTTAGTCTCATGGTCTACATGTGCACATAAAAATGGTTGGTAGTGATAAATTGATTTGGTGTATCACCCCATTAGTTAGTTTTATTTCATGTTATTCCTTCCCCTTTTCCTTTGAATATTATTAGTGGATCCTAATTAATGCATCAATGGGAGGTAGCCCTATAATCTATAGGTTTAGTACACTAAGAGGTCACCCACAACCTAGGACTAGTCCCATTGCATATATCAAACTGAGAGGGCTTGAAACATCCTATCAGGGGTGAAAATTTGAGATATAACACTAAGGTATCATGTCATCTAATATATCATGATAGACACTCTCAACCATGGTTGACCATCTAGCCTCCTCCATGGCAACATCTTCAAAACACAAAACCAAATGTACATTAGATCTCCCATTCATATCTCCAAAATACTACATCTATCTAGCATGTATATCAATCTATCACAAATTTTAAAAAAATAAAACTTACCAATAGTCACCCCACCAACTCAACCACCAAGTACCTTCTAAGAAACATGGCTTCATAGTGGTGCAAAACCTCTATAACAATCAGGTTGAATCCACAAGTATGATGCAGTCCACTATGAATCCACCTCAAAATCAACTAACTCAGCATAAGTTCTGATTTAATATTTTCATGTGTATGTCCATGTGAAGGCATTTTTGGTGGTGCCTGTGGTGGTGTATGTGGTGGTGGTCGTAGCTGTGTAGGTGCTAGTACTGAAGCCTACCTCCATCTCTATCATTATTATGGTCACTCAATATTTTTGTTGTGAAGTAATAATCACATCTCCTACTCTTATAGTGACTATTAGATCCCCTCATTGACATTGGCACTGATGTCCCCAACATCTCTTCTAGTAGGATTATATGATAGGAACATTTGTTGCTACTCCTATACCTCCTGCACCACTATGCTCCCTCACATGTCATGCCTAGTATGTCAGCACTACTATAATAAATACTAGGTGTGGAAAGCCAAACTATCCTCATAAGTGGGACACTAGATGTGGCTCCACCCACCAAGGAGAGTGCCTTGTAATCCTCACATGAACTTGTGCCTAGAAGGTACTTGACCATGAGGGCCAAGTATCTATCATACTCTAATATGGTTGCCAAATAATCTCTCTTAGTGTGATTATTTACAATGATATGGAATGTGGCATAACATGTGACATATGATCATGTACCCATCATTGCACATGTAATAGGGCAACATCCACTATATGTAATAATCTTACAAGTTAATACATCAAAAACCTCTCAGAAATCCAACTACTCAATAATATAATGGGGCCCATCATCATCTAACCCTATGATAGAATATTATACAAATCATGCACTTACTACACCCAAATCATATATCCCAAAACATACATCGTGCCCTACTCTAACATATGTCAACATAGTACAACAATATATAGTGGGACATTCCCATATGATTTATGACAGATCACATGAGGCATCACAAGTTCAATAATGGCCTTTTAGATATCTAGAATGACCAACACATACACATAAAATAAGAACACTCACAAGCCCTATTGAGTATATCTATTAGATTTAGTCACCCATAAGGATAAGGCTCACCTCTCTACATCTATCTATAGTGTATCACACATCGTAGATAGGCCTACAATTGGAGGTCCCAATAGTTCATGGACATCCTCGATGGTGATACCCACCTCAATAGTATCCCCATCCACCACCTGACTAAAAGTTTTAGTTAGTCATTCTCATGTTCCTAAGAACATGGTGACTAACTCCACACTAAGTGAAATCTATCGCATATCCATAATACCACAAAAACCCAAGGTAGTCAAATGAGCTATATTTGCTACAAGAAATTTCTCAAATAGATCTGGTAACCAAACCACATCCATTAATATTTAGAGTGTTTGTCACCTCTAAAAAATATCAAACAAAAAAGAGTGTATTAGCTCTTTATCCTAAATAATAAACAAAAATACTTAAAAAACTCAAAAAAAAATTTAATTACTATACCTAACTACTTCATCAACCTGTTTTGACTTTTTTTCCACCATTCTTACTAGGTCAGCCAACTTATATACTAAATTAGCCACCCCATTTATCAAACCTACTAGGTTGGCCACCTTATATTATAAGCCAAACCCCTGATGTTTCTAAGTAATTGGCCATGGAATATGCCATCAACCACCCCTTTATCAAACCTACTAGGTCAGGCAATTTATATACTAAGTCAACCACCTGATGTTTCTATGCATTCAGATAGGGCATACACCACTGGCCACCCCCTTTATCAAACCTACTAGGTCAACTACCTTATATACTAAGTTGACCACCAATGTTTCAGTGCAGTTAGCAGTGGCATACGCCATTGGCCACCCATTCATTTAACTAAGTCTGTCATGGCATACATCATTAGACACTCTTGTACTCTTAACTAGATTGGCCTCAAATATTTTTGGTCATTATAATCTTCAACTAGGTTATCCCACTTCTATGAATTCGGCCACCTAGTCCAAACTATCCAAGTCAACTAAACTGGCCAAGTCAAGCCTATTTAATTTGCATAATGATTTTTAAATAGTTCATCATTAATTCCCTAGACCTAATTTTTCAAATTTCAACTCCTACCCACCACTCCTTGTCATTTTTACTCTATTAATAAAAAATTTAGGGAAAATTTTGTTACATTAATTTGCCTAGGCATCTAATTTTCCTAATCTAGTTCATTTTAATCCCAAAACACTAAAAATTCACATTAAATTCACCCCATACCTAGACTATCTCTGCAGCAACTACAATACATCCTCCCACTCATCCTCCTCCTTGAATCTGGGTCATCATCTCTCTCACCACTAATGTTGGTCACTCAGAGCTCTAATTCCTAAAATTAGCAAATATATAAATGAATATATATAATTACCCTTTTTTATTAAAATTTTGAAAATTTTAACCTTGCAATTATTTACCAAAAAAAATTATTTTTCTCACATCTTTGTTTCTATAAACTCTTTTGACAAACCAAAATAAGTTATGGAATCTTGACAACATAGAGAATTTTTCAATACTAACCACATATTTTTGCAAAAGTTTATAATTATTTCTTATTTTTTAGGTCCGTCTCTTATTCTGCACATTGGATACCTCTTCCATTTACTTTGCATGTAGCTCTTATTCCACAATAATAAGTTAAGTGAAGGTATGTATTTACAAATTATTTACATTCATTTATTTTTTTATTTTTATTTAAATTTATTAGCTTAGTGTTGTGTGTTGTTATGTTCTTTCTCAAAGCACCATCACCTATTACACCTACATAACACGTGATGAGCTTTGAGTGAGACATAGTTATACACATAATATTTTAAAACTTTATCATTTACTGATGCTTAATTTCTTGTATGAACCTATCAATTTTTGGTCTCTCTGACCGCATACCTTAAAGGATGCATCGGGAAAGGGGTGGGTAAACCATTGGTGTTTTTCAAGATTGTTGTCAACTCTATCATTACCTAAACCCATTACAAATTTTGATTATCTAACTCCCCAAGAAATTTAAACCATGTTTATCCACTTCCCTAAGAAATTCTCCTTTTATATAACCTCTAACTAATCAAACACCCTCTTTTCCTACTATGTTAATCAAGTTGACCCTGTTGTAAATATTAAGTGCATGCTATGGAACTAGGTCGGCCTGACCAACCTAGTTTGATACCTATCAGTAAATTTTTCCTTAAAATCAGGTCATGTTATCCAACTTCATTAGATAAAAATTTTAAGGGTTAAGGCTTATCCATTACTATAAATATAAGGCTCATTTCAATCCAATAACGAAGAAAATCCATTTTCCCATTATTATAGTTCATAATTCTACTAAATTTGCATTTGAAGGAGCCATTACTTAGGATTTACCTTAAAGGGAAGATAACTAATCTTGTAGAAAATCTTATATGCAATGTAAGACTATTTTAGCCGAGAGATAATTTTTATAGTGTGATCCTTACAAATCCACAATAGCCTCTTGTAAAGCACCATTGGCCAACAGATAGATTGAGACTCAATAGGTTCACCCAAAGGTACATATTCCTTACTCTTGGTATTTCATTTGATAGATAGATATTATATGAATTAATATGTGTTGAATGTATTACTGCTTACTTATATTACCTATATGCTTAAACTTAGTATGGATATAGGGTCTTCTTTGCTTACCATCTTACAATTTAGGGGATTTGGGCCCCATTTGCCTACCATGATCTCTTGACTTGTTTTGTTTATTTAACCATCCCCATTTGTGCCATAAGCTTTCATGAGAACTATAATAGTTTTATTTTATGTGCTTAGACCTATTTAGGGTTATTGCATAGTATCATTTTCCTAAAGGCTTTGGAACTCTCTACTTCGGTGTTATGTGGTAGGATATCTCTTGATTAGGTATAGTGGATCCAATTTAGTCATACCCCTGATATATATAGTATTGTAATAGATGTTAGTTGGTTACCTTTTCTGATATTGGATTTACTAAGTCAAATAAGTTTTAGATATATCTTAATTTGTTGCATACATAAAACATTTTTCACATGATATGTTTATATTTCAAAAAACACTAGAATTCTAATTGCACATTGAGATAAAATTACCTATTTCTCCAAATTATGATTACATATATCCCTAATATCCCTAAGCTAAAGTTTTAATACACTTATAAGGTCATAATTCATGTTAAAATAACTTAATCATACCAAGATTACACCTGGATTTACCATTTTGTACCAATCTTTTACACACACCATTTTAGCATGGGTGAACTGCATAGACTTTCATCTCTCTTTAGAGTATTAGTATGTAGGCAACACTCCATACAGGGGGTGTTGAGGTTAAGTAAAAATTCAATCGCTAATCCCTTTTACCCCATGATTTCATTTGTCCTCTTGGTATATTGAGCTATGGTTACAGGTGAAGGAGAAGATATACAATGGTTTTTACCAAGATTGAAGGCTCCCACACAATCAATAAAATTCATAGGTGAAGGTGAACCTATCACAAAAAAATTAGAATTTTATCATCTATAGGACATCAACACTCCCTAAGGAAAATAATGTCTTATGCCCCTATCTAGATATAATGCTCTTATCTAAATATCTCACAAACCCTTATTTTGAATCCATAATCAGCCAACATAGCTCCACAGTAATTTTCTAATCTCAATCATAGTCTGGCATCCCAATTCTCCAACTAAGTTTCATTTCCTTAGTTCTTTCCTCTTTTAGCATATTTCTAAATTTAGTAAGTTTCAAATCAGTTTGTGTCATTTATTGCATATCTATAACATTTTGATTTTACACAACATTTTATCTTATTTAGGTAATTAATTCTCCAATTTTCTAAAATCAAATAAAATAATAATTAAATAACAATCTAAAAATATCAACTTGTATCAAAATATTTAGTGTTTTCTTATACCCATCCTTTAAAACATAAAAAAAAATTGTCATAATTGAATAAAGTAAATAAACCACTAATTGTCCGAATTATTTTTTAGGCTCCTAGGTACTTACTACACCAATAAAATTAAAGTCCCAAAATAGGGATATGACATCTTGTCCCCCTTAATAAGACAAAGTCTCAATGCCAAAAAGTTAATAAAAATTACTACAAAAAAGACTCATTTTTCCATGTAGCATTTATCTCATTTAATTGGTCCAATTAGACCAATACTCATTGAATCTCTTTATATCATATCTTGGTGTTGTGATGAGCTAGGATCTAAACAAGTTCTAGTTTGAAGTTCACTCCATTCTCTACCTATAATTTTTTTTTAATTTATAATGTGAGTGGTATTAGATATATATTTTTGATGTAATGACATATGGAAAAAATCATGGATTTTAGAAAGAGAGGGTAGTAAGGCTAGTCTATAAACAATGAGAGTGGTTTTTTGTAAGATATCAAAAACTCCCATAAATTGAGGAGATAGTTTAGATGTTTTACCAAATTTAATTAAACTTTTATATAGTCCTACTCTTAAGAACACATTATCTTAACATGGAATTCTATACATGTCCCCTTAGAATTTACATCAACTCTTTTGCCTATCCGAGACTTCCTCAAGCTTTTGTTTAATGAGTACCATTTCATTATCATACTCATGGAGTAGATAAGGACCTATACTGACTTAATTTTTTAAACCTTCCCATCCAAGGGGAGTCTTTCACCTTATTCCAGAAAGAGATTCAAAACATGTCATCTTGACAGACATATGGTAGGTATTAATATATACAAACTCAACCAAATGTAAATAATCTTTCCACTTTTATTATTGATCCATCACATACATACAGAGCATATCTTCTAACACTTGGTTATATCTTTATGTTTGATCATATGTTTCAAGATTATATGAAGAGTTGAAGTTCAATCTTGTATTGAGAGCTGCCATTAAACTGTCCCAAAACCATGATGTAAATAATTATTCCCTATCTAGTATAAACAATTCAGGTAGTCCATGAAGATGCAATAGTTTTCTAACAAATCTCTTTACTAGAATGGCAACATCATCAAATAGATTTCCTGGTATAAAATGGGAAAATTTTGTAAGCTTTTAAGCCACCACTATAATGGTATCATCCTTATTCCTTCATTTAGGCAACCCATTGATAAAATTCATGGTTATGATAGCCCACTTACCCATAAGAATATCATGGGAGTAGAATTATCCTTTGCAATGGCAATGATCAGATTTTACTTGCTAACATTCCAATCACTTTAATTTGAAATGAAACATATTCTTCTTAATCCCTATCCAAAAATAGAAAAGTTTCAACTCATGGTTCATTGTCATAACACTGGGATGGGAGAAATGAGGAGCTATATGAACTTGTAAAAAAAATTATCTAACACCACCCTATTATAGAATAATATCTACCCTTGGAACCTAATAGTACCATATACATATAAGATGAGGCTATTATATTTTCTATCTATTGTAACATTAGTGCATTATGAGCTTATTCTTTTGAAAAATTCTTTTTTTTGGTGTTTAAAGATTTGGTTCCTCAATTTTGATTTAAGATGAGAAAATGACAATGTAAGCTATAATACTAAGAGAATCAACAACCTAATAACATTTTCCCTTAACATGTTTGATATCCATTTTAAAATTACTAATGATCTTAAGCCATCTACCCTGATAGGCATTTAGATTATCCTAGGTAGATAGGTGTTCAAGGCTCTTATGATTAGTCAACTTAAATAGTATTAGCTTCTAGAGCATGAACTATAGAAGCTAATACTATATTGTGAGGTGGGTAATTTATTTCACTAGGCTTAATTTTTTTTTAATCTTAGGTCACCACTCTTCCATTTTGAATAAAGACCCTTCTAAGTCCCTCTAATGAGGCATTTGTCCATAGTTTAAAAAATCCATTATAGTCAGGAACAAATAGAATTGGTACCAAGGAGAGGATATTTTTAAGTCTTTGGAAGGCTTCTTCACACTTGGGTCTCCATTCAAATTCCTTACCTTTCTATTGAATGGAAAATAGGATAAGCTATTATGGAAAATTATTTTACAAATCTTCTATAATACCTAGCTAGACTTATGAA
The DNA here is from genome assembly GCA_037957365.1 of Torreya grandis. Taxonomy (NCBI): domain Eukaryota; kingdom Viridiplantae; phylum Streptophyta; class Pinopsida; order Cupressales; family Taxaceae; genus Torreya; species Torreya grandis. Next base: position 999,336 of record JARHVA010002644.1, read on the forward strand.
ACTTTGCAACTCTTGCATATTTTTTAGTGTGGATCACTCTTTGATAGCTTTAATTTTTGTCAAATATAATTTAATTCCATCCTTGGAGATGATGTGACATAATTAATGTATTTATTTTTTATATAATTAACACTTGGAGAGTTTTTAAAATAATATGCATTGACATAATGTTTGCACTACTAATTTTTGACTAATTTGACCCCAAGTCAAAGAAGGTAAACCCCCCATATAGTTTAAATTTGTCATAGGGTATCCTAGGTTATAAAATGTGTACCATCATCTTAAATGAGGTCAAACATATGTTTTATCTTTGTAATTTTTGTCTAAATTGGTCCTATGTCATCTTAGGCCACATTTTGGGTCATTTAATGAACTTGTACAGCTTCCATAAGAAGATAAAAGTGTCAATATGAAATGTAACATCCCACATGTTAGTAATAATCATAGAAACCATTTTGAAACTAATTAATTATAGGTTCAACATCCATCCAAGAGGATCAGGTAGTTTTAAACAATTGTATGGATAATGACAACCATTGAGCATATGGGGAGGATTTAGGAGGGTATCTTTAGATCCCCATAGTTCACTTCCATGCTCAGGTAGCTTTGATAGACCTAAAATTGAGCAAAACCAATTCTCCTTCCTCATCACTCTCTTGAACAAGTCAAAGAGGTCAACCAGTTTCCACTTGATATGGACAACAAGAGTAGAGTTAAGAAAAAGTGAACTTGGTGGGTGAAATTAGTCTCTATGTACTCTAACTTCATGGTCATAGTTCCAAGTTTGGTGGTTTGTGCTTTATGAACCATCACGAAGAGTGTTAATGACTCTAAACTGCCTCTACATTCCTAATGGCTTCAATTTTATTCTCTATTTACACTGTTATGAGAAATCAGGTGGTGTACATGATCTTGAGGGGTATTACCATCCTTATCACAAGGTTTTATGATAGGCAAAACATCTCATTTTGCTAGTAGAAGACTCCATTGAAGTCAACAAACATTATTTTCACAATTGTAAAGTTTATCTTCCTATATTGGTCTTCAAAACAAAGGTGATATGTCATGTTCAATCTCTCATTACATGGTGATCATTTTATCCTTTAAATATTTATTATCAAAGGTATCATTGATGGAATAAAAGGTCTAAGACACAAACATAGTCAAATTTACCTATGACCTACACCTATAGTCAATAAGAACAAAGTCTTGATCAGTCATGTTGATGAAGCAAGAAGGTATCAAGATTATGAGAAGATTCACAAAGTGAAAATAGTATGTATGAGCTATGTAAAACGTTATAAATTGTTTGTGAGATCAATCCAAAGGAGGTAGAGTAGCGTTGAATCAGAGGTGTTTGAACTCAATTAAGACCTTCAATCATATCTAAGGGGATTGAGAGCATCATTATGATAATGGTGATTCCATTATATGCAGACAAACCTATAACCATGTCCATAGGTTTGGAAAGTTACAATTGAGATAATTTACCATAACTTCTCTGAATGAGGGTTTTGCTCATACACTACGTTATCCCATGGTGAAATGCCTTAAGGTCTAGACAAGCTTAATAATTTACCTCTTGTAGCCTAAGCATAGAGGTAATGTATTGACATAATAAGGTGGTTTCTTGATTAGGAGAGAATGATATTTGAGTGGTTTCCAACTCAAACAATTTTAGACCTGAAACACTCAGCAAAACATAATGGTAAGATGATTAAAAGCAACACAACTTGTAGTGACCTATAGTAGTGAGTGAGACTATGGTCTCTAGGCATGAGATGAGACAATATAGGTGTGGAATGGTCTTAGTAACCTCAATAATGATAAAATAGGGTGAATTCTAATGTTAAGTCATATATCAACACCTACAAAAATCCCATGATTCCCCAAATGAAACATCTATAGTCTGACTATAGACCCACAAAGTGTTGATGGTGAGAGACAAGAAGCATGGTCTACAAAAATAAATGTTCATTCAAGTTGTAAATGATCCAATGATCTCAGAGGGAATCAAGAGAGACTAATTTAGTAATCATACACAAATGAACACCTACAAGGGTCTCATAACTTCTCCTAAGGTGACATCTACAGACTGACTAAAGTAGCAGACCAACCTATCAAATGGAGAATGAAAGCTTGGAAAATATGGAAGAGGTAAAGTGAATGATGATAACATTAAGTGAATCACAGGCGGTTAAAAATTCAAGAAAGGCAATTTAGGCCTATTAGGCCTAAACAAAGCATAAAACCTAATAGCTTCCAATTTCACTTATAGAATCATGTTACTTTTATAAATTAGTTGAGAACATTCATTTATAATTAGAGAGTATATAACATCAATTGGTTTGTAGGTAAGTATCCCAAATTGGTCATCTTGGCCTGATTTGGTCTTAGGCTTACTCAGAATGAGGTCAAGAGCTCAAGAGGCCATTTTCAATTGCTCATATCTATATGGACCAATTTTATGAGACCTATTTTCACCAATTCTTGCACCCTAGAAGAGGTTTTTCAGGCCTCTTCTATATTTAGGCAACATGAGAACATTTCCAAATATGTGGGTGTACCTATATTGGAAATGATACTCTAGATTTAAGGGCTAGCTCCCTGAATGTATCTTGAAATGCTATTATATATACCAACTAATTACTTATGGATAAAAGAATTAGAGAATGTGTGAATAGGAAATAATATAAACGAGGTGATGCACCGAATGTTCAATGATCCACTCTCAAGATTGACTCATTAACACACTAATAAACCATGAATAGAACTAATTCAATATCTACAATGATTTCCAAGAAATAGTGTTTCACCTAGAGGTTGATTTGATGAACTTAAGTTGGAAGGAAATGAGGGTAAGGCTTTATTGAAATCACTTACAGTCAATTTATCCACTTTGTACCTGAGAAATCAACCTTAAGACACTAACTGACATGCAAGAATGTTTATTAGCACTTAGGTTGAACCTAGACCTATAAAGGGAAGATGACAACCACTCTTGCATATCAGACAAATATACACACTAAGCACATATTAGTAAACAACTAAAAAATAATCTATTCATTACTCTAAGAGGTATAGAATATAAATTATCATAGAGTCTAGTCATACCAACCTGAGGAATACTCAACAATAGATCAAAGGCTATATTTATAGAAAAGGAGAGCAAGAGATAGGTATTTTGGAAATGAGAAAAAGAATAAAATGAGCACAACTCCATTTGAATAGTAGTTACAACTACCTCTACAAAATATTTCATCCAGACCTTTTGATTGATTCAGGTCACTTCAAGTCATTGTACAGTTATATTATTCTTTCTTTGATCTTCCCTAGTGGTTGTAATGGTGAGATCAAGTTGTTTCAAGTTGGGTTCTAGCATCAATGTGGTTAGAATAATCAGATCAATCTATTAGATATTTGTCTTAGTGCTAACTGCTCTTCACTAGTTCACTATGGCATGCAATAGTGGCAAGAAGGGTCCCTTTCATGCAGATGGTCCTAGAGAGGAAACCATTAAAGTTTGTGTGTCTGCCTCAATGTTATCCTTTTAAATGTTGACATTGGTCCAAAATAGACCATGCTCAAACTCATCTCCATGCCTTTTATTTACCTTGTCCTGTCAAAAATTACTTTATCGACCTTCGTCTAAGTGATATGGGCTCACCTTTATTTGACTGGTTGTTGAGAACTGACTTAGATAATTGATATTTTGACTCATCTTAATATGTTGATCTACCTAATTTACATGATTAAACATGATCTATTGATCTTATATCAGTTTAAACATGATTATGCCATTTATCAATCATGTATTGATCTCAAGATCCTATTATCAGTTTATTATTTTATGCACTTACACCACATGTCAATCTCTCAAGTTCCTTGATTGGTTGACTCATCTCAAACCATTAGATTAAGATGAATGATGCAATGCAAACCATTGTATTTTTTTGGACCCACAATTTAAAATATAACGGTCATTTCATGAGGCCTAATTTTGAGATCTTCACACCTACTAATTAACATCTATAGGAATGTTAAATATGTCTACATAACCATCAATATTTGGACCCCAATGGATGAATGTTGAGCTTGATTTTGATTTTTGTGCACCTTTCATCACCTTGTTAGATCAACTTTATTGAAACAAATTGGCTGATGCATTTTCCCTACAATAAATAAGTCTTTCAAACTTTGTGATTTGGCCTTTTGTTGTGGACCATTCTTATCAAGATTTTTGTATCAAATGATTGTTATAGGATTTGTGCCAAGACATTTCCTTTGAAGGAATTGGCATTCTGGACTTTTGTCATGGATAAAATGTTTGAGATAAATTGATCTTTGGGGAAATTATCATGGGATAATTTTCTTGAAAGAATTCATACTTAGCTTTTCCATGAATTTTTTTTCCCAAAATAATTCAAGTCATTGGGATTTTTTCTAAAAATAGAATGTCTGAGAGAATTATTTCCTTAGCTCTTTCTGTAGACCTTTTGATTTAGACAAAATGTTTAAAAGAATTCATGCTTTCAAGGTTTTTGCTTGGCCACTTTCCCCGAAAGAATTCATACTTAGTCTTTTGCCTTGGAACAAATTCTCTAAAAGAATTCTACCATCGAGAAAATGTCTTAGAAAATTTTCCCAAAAGAATTCATGCCCTTAAACATTTTGTCAAAACTTTTATCTTTGAGTGTTTTTGGACCTGTTCCTACAACTGTTCAACACCATGAAAACCTACCACTTGCATATATGACTAAAAAATAATGACCCCTAAGGTACCGAATAACATAAGGACCTAGCTAGACTATGACCAAATCTAGAATGGCATATGAAATGACATCAATTGAGATGCAACATAGTCTATGACATTATAAAAATTCCCTTTGCAATATTTTGACTATAAGGGGTTGACCCATTTTGGCCTGTGGGGGAAAAATTGTCAACATTCTTTGTGATTTCTCAAGGATGGCATACTTGTTATGCCATGACTAGTTACCTAATCCTACCCATTGGGATATGGAGTCACATTTATACAAGTTTGACATAAAAACTACCTCTGCAATGTACTAAACAACAAAAAACAACAAGAATAAAACACAAGGCAAGAAACATATATGTGCTTGAGAGTAATTATTGGAACACAACACACACAACAAAGGAAACACATACCTAATCTAATATTTACAAGACTAAACTCCAGAGGTGAGACATCTAATCATACCTCAACCAAGGTCAAAGATGGTTTCCCTAGCATCTTTATCACTCTATGAAGGTAGCCTAGTATGAGGAGCATGCTCATCACCAATCACTTACATATGTAGGTGATCAAGAAGCCTATCACCTCTGAATCCTCTTAGGTCTACAAGTGAACTATATGGGACCCTCATGAATGGTATTTATTTTTCTCTAAGAGCCTTGGTTGGAGTTACAATCCTTTTGATCATTACCATATCTAATATGCATTCCTCATATTATAGAATAGGAAAGATGATAGTTGCCTCAAACTTTATATTTTATTGCATAGGATATACTTGATGCTTGGGAGTATCAAGTTCTTATTCTTTATGATCCAACCCTCTGAACATGGCTCAATACCAAATGGATCTCCTAATTATCCTTTAGGCACAACAACTTTTGTCTTGACCTCACTAGGTCCCTCTAGAATTATAGGGTCTTGAATAGTATATTGATGTCCATCTTACTTAACAACATGCCCTTTACTTTCATACTTTATAGAGCACCTATAATCCTGCTCATTAGTTTCATCAACAAACATACCAGGCATACATTTCTTGGGAGAAGAATGAATATTACCAATCTTGTCAAATTCTTAACATATAATTTCAAATCTTATCAATAAGTCAACTTCCTCTTTTTCATGAGTGTCATCATCCAAAGAATATTCATCAATAAAAAGAATTAAAACATCATTCTTCCCACTATGGTGCTCAATTAGATTCATCAACCTATGATCATCATACTCATGAATCATATAGTTTCACTCAGTAGTATGAGAATATTTGACACTTACCTCGACTCCTTCAAATGGCTCCTCATACATGACGTAAGTCCCAAGATTAGTTTGCTCAAAATATGCATAAGGATCATGCCTATATGCATCTATACTATAATCATCCAAAAATAAATCAAAAATTCCCTCAATCTTGGAGGAAGTGCCACCATCTAGAATGGAATCATTTTCTTCATGAATAACACAATTAAAATTATAACTTGTCTCAATGTAAGGTTCAATATGAAACCTTGCAAGAGGTTATGTCATAATTGTCACCTTGGCCTAGTAACTTATTCTAAAATCTAAGAAATACTAGTTAGCTAAGAGATAGACACCTATCTTAGTTGTGAAGTCCCTTGATAGGCAGATTACAAAGTGAGCTAGGAGGTCAATAACAACTATATATTGAAGGATAGGAAATCTATGACAATCATGAAATAAAACCTTCAAGTTTTTTATCAGCCCTATGGTCATAGTAGCTATACCATCTAGCTAGAGCACTCCTTTATTATGTGGCTCATATTTTAGGCCCAGCTTATCAGCTACAACTTTGGGTATGATAAAAGTAGAAGATCCACTATCAACTATGTAATTATGTACCAACTTGTCACCTATAATGAGGGTGAGGTAAAATGGTGAAGGTTTCTTAGTCCTATTAGATGGTTCAAAAATGGTACTAGGAGAAATTTCAAGAGCAACATGGCCATGACTTTGATTTGAGGGTGAGATACTATCAGGGAAATAGATAATTGATTCTATAGGAGCTCTTTTTTACTAGGCATATGAAGGACATCCCAAAGAGAAATGGATGCTTTAGTGTTCTTTAAAGAATCTAAAATGTTTAAAGAAGACATACCTAATTTTTATTGGGATTTTGTAGGTAGAGGATTACTTAAAACTAGAGGAATAAGAGAAGACCTTACCATATTTTGACTTGATGGAGATGTAGAAGTTCTTAGAACTGTCTCACTTGTAGCTATGTCTTTTTTCCTTGCAAGATGATTAGATGAGCATATGGGCATGTTGTTTCACATCCTAGAGCCTTCTTCTTGGCCCTTGTATTATCTACAATATAGGCTCCTTGATTTATCACAAAAGTGCCTTCAACTAAAAAATTGGTGAAGATATCTCCTTGAGGTTACTAATCCTCATTAACTTGCATCATTACCTCATCCTCATTTGATAGGATGGGAGTAACTATTCCTTGAGCCACCAAATCTTGCTCTCCATTTTCATTGGCCTCTATGAATTGGTCTTGCTACCAATCTTCTCCCTACACCAAATTTCTATGAACTAGTACCATCTCCCTTACATTGGTGGTAGAGTTAGGACTATACGCATTTACAAGCATGTTAGAGTTATGCTACCAATGATATCTTCTTCTTCTATATTGTTGACCATATTACTGTTGATGGGGGTAGGGATTTTGATAGGTACCTTACTACATTTTAACTCTTCTAAGCTTAGATTCTATCCATTGGATATATGCATCTTTGTCCCTCACATTATCTGCCTCCTTAGGATCAACTTTACACTTGGTATTGGCATTAGGAGTTTGAGCCACATTTGGAGCATTAGAAGAAGCATGAGATAATGGAGGCATAGACACTTTAGGTGGAAATATTTCAACTTGGATGAGATTATTTTCAGCTTTGATAGTAAGCTCATATGCTTCAAGGAGGGTGGAACCTCCCATAGATTGAAGCATGATAGCAATTTCAGTCCCAATGGCTTTCAAGTAGGTAGGGAACACAAAACTAGTAGGTGGTCTCATAGGAGGTAACCTATGCCAATTATTCTAAAACCTTTCATTGAAGTCATGCATTATTTATTTGGGTCCCCTTTTTATCACATTGAGTTGATGTATGAGAGAAGCATGGTCAATTTCATTTCTAAATATGGAAGTCAACAACACTCCAAACTCATCTCATGTTATGATGTATCCACTTTCTAGAGTCCTATACCAATAAAGAGACTTCCCTTTAAGGGACATGGAAAGGAGTCTAAAGGAAATGTTGTCTCAAACAATATTGTGTAAACTACAAAATTTAGTGTTATCACCAAATTTTGCACCCTATAAAAGAGTGTTCAATTTTCTTCTAGATTTGGGCAACGTTGGAACATTTCTAGGCATGTGGGTATACCTATAGAGGAAATGAACCTCTAGATTTAAATGGCTAGCTCCTTGAATGTATCTCTACAAAATAACTTCTATCTAAACCTGTTTAATTAACAAGAAAAGATTTAGAAATTTCATAAAAGTAAATCTACTCTAAGAGTGGTGATGTATCGAGATTATTTTCCATGAAAATATCATATTTTAGTGCACAATATAGAAACATTTACAAACTGTTATCAATCTCTATGAGTGCTAACATAAGTGTTTTACCATAGAGGTGAGATGCATAAAATAACATAAGGTAAATGAACTGAAAGGTAGATTGCACATTCCAAGAATAGTTATACTCTTATAACAATTTAACACACTTAAACACACTCTATATGACCTGTTAGTCTAAGAAATTTTGCTCAGGCATGAAGGATAAAGGACAAAAGGATGGAAAATCATCACTTCCTATTGTTATACGTCACTTACACATTTAGATAATTATTTATAAACTTGAAAGAATAGATTAGTACTAATTCTTAAAGGCAAAATGTGATATCAATCTAGTAGGACTCCACCATACCTCATGTGGAACTTGTTTTCATTAGCCCAAGGGCTATATTTATAGCAGAAGGGAAGTAAGAGGGGTGGTTTTTTGGAATTGAAAAGATGAATCAATCTATTAGAATCCTCCAATCGTGGTTGTAACTAACTTTACAAATTATGCTCATTTAGGCCATTTGATTGCTCCATGTCACCTCAAGTGGTTACACAGTTATCTTGCTCTACTAGAGATGCTTCCTGGATGATTACACTAATGGAATCAAGACATTTCAAGTTGATTTTTGGCATCAATATAGTTGCTACAAATGGATCCATCTATTATAGATTTATCTCGATGTTAATAGCTTCTCATCAGTTCATTGAGATGTGTAATAGTGTAAGAGAGAGTCCTTTTCATTTCATTTGGCCTCAAAGATGAAACCACCAAAGCCTATGTGTATGCCTTCATGGCATTTATTAGACTATTGTCTACATGTGTATGTCTATAAAAATCCCTTGGAAGCTTGTTCTAGCTCAACTTTGGTCGGATGTTCCACTCCCACAGAGTCCCTCAACCTCTCACCTTTTAATTGGCCATCGATAATAACTTGGATCCTTGACCCCCACATGTCATTATATCGAATGACATTCAAGCGAGGACCATTGATCTGCTTGGTACCCACTATTTAAATGCCAATGGCTAGCTCATGACCCTAAACTTGACATCCATGTAACTATCACTCTACTGGAATAATTATTTTAGGGTATTTTCCTTGGACCTATTTTCCATGGATAATTCTTTCGGCCATTCTTTCAAAAAGTACCATCTGAATTTTGCTTTTAGCCCACTTTGCCAAGAATAACCCTTCATCTTTTCTTATTTTGCCTTTCAAAAAGCTTGAACATGACCTTTGGATTTTTTAAATGTCCCTTCGACCTTCTTGCTTTGGACCTTTTAGGAAGGACACTTTGCAAAGTGCCCCTCGAAAGGCTAAGACATACCCTTCAAAATAATTGTCTAGGGCACTTTCCTAAGAAAAGACTCTTTGGAAAATTGTGTAGGGCAGTTTCATGAGAAATGATCCTTCAAATTTTTTATCTTGAGTAATTCCTTTGGATAAAAATCCAAAGGAATTATGCCTTAGGTTTTTTTACTTTGAAAACACTCCCTTCAAAGGAAAAAATACCTTCATGGAAACTACATAGGCACCTTACCTGAAAATTCCTTTAGACTTTTTGTTGAAGATTCCCCTTCAAAAAAACTTAAGTATCCCTTCAGCCTTCTTGCTTTAGACAACTTATTTGAGAAATAAATCTTTCAAAAAAATGAATTGTACCATTTTATATAAGTTCCCTTTGGCTTTTCTTATTCTACCCTTCGAAAACCCCTAAAAAAGTCCTTCAAAATTTTTGAAATGTCCCTTTTTGAAAAGTTGAGAAGTACCATTTTCCCTAAGTGCCCTTTCAAAAAAATTGTCTCAGATAAAATGTTCAAAATAATTCCTGACACTCTGAATAAAAAACCCAAAACAAAACCTCTGAAGGAAATAAAACCTGACCAAAAGATCCAAATAAAGTCTTCAAATGAAATAACACTTGGTATTTTTGCTATGGCTCAAAGAGAAATACTCCTTTTGAAGAAAAATTATGAATATTGTACTTGGCCAAATTTGAAAGATACAAACTTGGGAGTGAAATTTAACCAACATTCTTGGGGATTCCTAGGGATGGCATCCCTATTATGCCTAAGATCAATTACCTAATCCTTCCATTAGGCATGGAGTCAAGTATATGGGCTATCAAAGATGACTTGAATAGACCTTTGGCTCAAAGGGCATAAGTTGGTTGATCCACATGCACAAAAACAAAGACACACACCAAATAAAAAGAAGGAAACACACACTTTTGATATAAATCACTTAGGTAACACCACACAAACTCAAAGGAAACATGCATGTGTTCAACAAAAACACTTAGGTAACACAACAAAATAACTGAAACAAAACAACACTAAACACACACACCTATGCTACTATGTACAAAATAGACATGTAAAGACTAATAGCATAACTTTAGATGTTTCCCATTCACAGGGATAGGCAATTATTCTCCATTCATCTTGGTTAGCTAAAAAAAATTTATTTGCTTGCACTTGTTAATGATGTAAGGACCACTCCACAAGGCATTGAACTTTGTATGTTTGCCTGGTTTTGCTCTATCTTCATCCCATTTTAGAACTAAGTTACCTTCAATGAACACTCTTGTACTTTCTCTTTTGTCAAAATACTTATTCATGAGCACTTGATGGTATTCCATGGAATTATGTTTATTGTCTCTTGCTTATTGTAGTTGCATTAGCTCTATCAATCTAACTTCCATTATATTATTCTCAAGTGGTTCTAGCTAATGTACAAGATCTAGAGTGGGAAGTTTTTAAGATATGGATAACCTAGCCTCTCTCCCATAAATAATCACAAAGGGAGAGTTACCAATTGATCTCTTAGAAGTAATCATGTCGGTCCATAATGCTATCTTCGACTTGGTGTGACATGCTCTTTGATTATTCTCCAATGTCCTCTTGATGATCTTGGTGAGATTCTTGTTAGTAGACTCAGCCAATTTGTTACCTTGAGGGTAATAGTTGGATGAGGTACTCAAGTAAACTCAATTCCTATTTTCCCAATCAAAATTTTTAGCACTTATGAAATCAAGTGCATTGTAAAAAATGATAACATGAGGAACTCCAAACCTTGTTATAATGTTCTCATAGAACTTCAAGATAGCATTTTCACTTGCCTCCTTCAATGTAATATCCTCTACCCACCTTTTGAAGTAGTTAGTAGTAGTCAATATCCATTTGTGTCTATCACATGATGGAGGGTTGATCACACCAATGAAATCAAGGCCCCATTGCATGAAGGGTTGGTCTCCTTAGATAAGATTCAATGGAAGGGTTGAAAGTTTTTGTTTACCTAAAAAGAAGGCACATTGAGGGCACATCTTATCCCAATGGTAGAAGTCCTTAAAAAGGCCAGGCCAATAGTAACTAGCCTTCATTGTCTTTATAATCATAGTCTTACGAGATAAATGACCTCCATCTGTACTATTGTAAAACTTTTCTAATAGCATACCAAACTGATCATTGTTAACACACCTTAACAACACACCATTCATTTATTTATTAAAGAGAACACCATCTACAAAATAGTAAGGAATGGTCTAAAATATAAAATACCTCCTTTAAGACTTTTTCAAGCCATTGGGGCACCTACCATTTTGAAGAAAACTAATGATGTCTTGTGTCCAACTTTGAACTTCTATGTGATCAACTGACTGGAGGCAAACTTGGTTGATCAAGACTTCCTCTTTTTGCTCTTGAAAATCTAAATCTAAATTCTCACATAACCCTTTTCCTCTTACCAAGTTTTTCACCTTCATATACACATCATATTCCATTACCTTGGTAATCCACCCAGCTCTCTTTTCATTGAGGTATTTGCTTAGGAGAAACTCTTTGGTGCTAGGATGAGAAACCATGACATGTATCTTCTTGTTTGAAACCATTTATCTAAATTTTTTCAATCCTCTTTATCATAGCTAAGGCTTATTTATCAAAAAATGTATACTTGACCTCATAATCTTCCAATCCTTGGCTAAAGAATGCAATTGGTTGCTTTACCTCTTCATCATGCTTTTACATAAGCATAGTTGAGATTGTATCAAGGTTATAAAAGGTATAGAGTATGAAATCTTTAGAAAATTTTGGGTTCAATAGATTAGGAAATTTTGCAATTGCTTATTTGATTTCCTCAAATCTATTCTTACCTTCTTTTGTCAAAGCAAAAGCTTGATTCTTCTTGAGAATGGTCGTGATAGGCTTTACCAAAGTTGTAAAGCCTAGAATAAACCTTCTTACAAAGTTTATTTTCCCTAGGAAACTTTGATGTCCTTTCTTTTTTTGAGGCAAAGACAAGCCTAGAATAGCCTCAATCCTTTTAGGGTCAATAGACAAGCCTTCTTTTGAAATAATAGGACCCAATAACTTACCTTCATGGATAGAAAAGATCCAATTTTTTGGATTAAGGGGTATTCCATACTCCCTAAAATTCTCAAAAACTTGCCTTAGATATTCCATATGATTAGTAGCATCCTTCAAAAAAATATTTATATCATCAAGGTACATAAGCAAGAACTCATTGATCAAACCTTTAAAATCCATGTCCATTGCCCTTTGAAATGGAGATCCAGCATTGGACAAACGAAATGGCATCTTCCTATAGGAAAAGGTCCCCCATTTTATAATGAAGGCTATCTTGAACTGATCCTCTCCATTCACCAGTATTTTATTGTAACTTGAATAACCATCAAGAAGTGAAAAGTGTTGAGAACCCAAAATAACTTACAAAATTTGTTCCATGGAAGGTAGTGGATAATGATCCTAGAGAGACACCCTATTAAGGTCTCAAAAATCCACAAAATTTTTTATCTCTCCATTTTTATTTTAGATAGGTACAATATTATCCACCCAAGTTGAGTGTTTGATAGGAAAGATGATCCTAGACTCAATCAACTTGGTCAGCTCTTTCTTTATGAGTTCCTCTATCTTGGGATTGATAGGCCTTTATTCTACCCAATTGGTTTAGCCCTAGGTTATAACTAAATGGTGTGATGAGCTATATTTGGATCAAACCCTTTCAAATCCTTATATTCCCAAGAAAAAATGTCATGAAACTCTTTGCATAATTCAGTAAAGGCATGCCTCTCGGATAGGGAACATATCTCACCAATTTTTGGAAGCTTATCCTTGTAAATCATGACTCTCTCATAGTTTTCTTCTTTTGTGGACATGATCACTCTTTCTTTCTTATTTTGATCATCTTTATTGAAAACACTCTCCAAATTAATCAACCCTTTAGGTATCTTGTTTGTATTTAGTTGAATGACTTGTTCTTCATATTTATCATGCAGTCTTTTTTGGTTTCTTGAGGAAAATTCTGCTTCATTTTGTAAGAAGTGTGCAATGTGTTCATCACTTTCAAACACTTGTCATGACACTTCATTATCTGGGATAGAAGGCCTCATAATGACATTGATATGAGAATGATTTTTCTCCTTCCCTATATCAGCAATTGCATCAAATTGTGCTCCTATGGCATCCAATCTATCAGCATGTTTATTTGAATCCCTTAGTACGGGTTATATGTTGAATGCATCAAAGTCTTCAAATAGGTCCCATACCCTATGCTTATAGGATTTAAACAAGTTATTCTTGTCTATATCTTGATTCCTCACTTGATGGATGACCAATTTACTATCCCCATAAACCTTCACATTCTTGATCCCTCTTTTCTTTGCCCATTAGAGGTCGTGAACTAGGCCTTCATATTCTACCACATTTCAAGTGCAACCAAAGTGGAATCTATATGAGGATTAGTATTTATTCTTTGATGGAGAAACTAGCATAACACTAGCTCTTACACCTAATTTGCTTTTTGAGCCATCAAAAAACATTTCTCATATCCCTTCAAGTTCATGATCTTCATTAGTGAGTGAAGGAATGAAAGCATATTTTTCATGCATATAATGAACTCCCAAATCAGTCTATTATATGAATATATATGGATCAAGTCCATAGGTTTCAATGCTATTCTTATCCCAAATTAGTCTATTATATGAATATATATGGATCAAGTCCATATGTTTCAATGCTATTCTTATCAAGAAAAATATCAAAAATACCTTCAAGGGGGGAGGATGCTTCACCATCCGTGACACCTTCTTCTTCACTAATTAGACAATTCTGATTTGAATTTGTCTCCATGTATGGCTCAATATGAAATCTTGCTAAGGGTTATGTCCTTATAGTCACCTTGGTTTTATATCTTGTTTTAAAATCTAGAAAATACCAATCAGCATAAATGTACCCTCTTATCTTATCCATGAAGTCCCTCGACAAGCAGATAGCAAAATGAGCTGGAAGGTCTACCACCATAATGTCTTGTATAATGGGGAAACTTGGGAAATCATGTAGAAAAAATTTAAAACCTTTGAAAAATCCCACTATCTTGGTTAGAGTCCCATCAATTTGTAACACACCTTTACTATGTGGTTCATATTTCAATCCCAACTTATCATCCACCACCTTAGGCATGATAGTGATACTAGCTCGACTATCTACAATACAATCATGAATCAACTTGTCTCCCACAATGAGTGTGAGGTAGAAGGGTGGAGGATTTTCAGATTTGGTGGAGGGATCTAAGACATAATTTGGAGTATTGGTAAGGGCTATACCATTGTATCTTGGGGCTTGAGGAGCTACATGAATGTTTGCAAGTTGTTCTTGTAAGAGTTCCTTTTGATCGGGCATATGCAAGACTTCCCAAAGAGATATGCTTGTCTTGGTATTTTTCAAAGAATCAACAATGTTTAGAGATGAAGTATTCACCTTTTCATGTATTATTGAAGGTATTTAGGGAGATTGAACTTGTTACATTATAAGATTGATAACCCCCCTTGTATTCTAAATTTTTTAAAGAACATGACTGGTAGTAGGTATTACATTAGGATTCACACTTTGTGGCCTTGAAGAGGCATTTCATGGAGTCACATGTACTCTTGGAACATCTCCCAAAGATCTCTTTTTGGATCTTGTATTGGCTGCAATTGATATTCTTTGATTCAACACATAATCATCTTTCACTTGAAAGTTCATCATACCTACACTTTGGATGCTACCTTCCTCATGAATATCCCTTTGCATGAGATTTTCTTCTTCTAATGTCATGTAAGGAGTATCTTCTTCTTGTACCACCAAATCTTGGTTCTCTTCTCCATCATCATACATAAACTGACCTTAAGGCCATCTCCTTGGTCTAAATGATCCTCTCCTTGGACCATGATTAGCATGTACTAGAAAAATAACCTTTGTGGAAGGAGTGGAATTAAGATTATAGGCATTTGAATACCTATTGAAACCTTGTTGATCTTGTCATATTTCTTTGTAGTTGTATTGGGGTGGAGCTATTTAGCCTTGTTAAGGATATTATTAAGGATTAGGTGGAGCAGTTACCTATAATTGAGCTTGCTTGAGCTAAGCTCATAATGATTAGATCTATTCATCTTTGTACATAATATTATCCATATTCTTGGGAATGGATCTCAACTTGGAATTAGTGTTAGGAACTTTTGGTACACTTGGAGCTTCAACTGAACTATGAGATACCAAAGGCATAAAAACTATTAAAGGTAGCTTTCCAAACTGTATCAAGCTATTCTCAGCTTTAATAGCTATCTCATATGCATTTATCAAATTAAATCCTCCCATAGACTACAAAATTACTGCCACATCATTACAAATAGCTTTGAGATAAGTGAGAAACACAAAGCTCAGAGGAGGTCTCATGATAGGTGGTAACCTATGCCATGTCCTTTGAAATCTTTCATTAAAATCTCCCATGGATTTGTTAGGACTTCTCTTTATCACATTCAACTGGTGGATTAGTGAAGTATGGTCACTCTTATTCTCAAGTTTATTTACCAATAACTCCCCAAAGCCATCCCAACTTGTAATGCAACCACCTTCCAAAGTCCCATACCATTCAAGTGCCTTACCTTTTAGAGACATGGTAAGCAATCTAATGGCTATGTTGGCTCGAGTGACATTATGGAAGTTGAAAAAATTTTAAATGTCCCTAATATGCTTAGATGGGGTAATAAGACCCTCTCCATTAAAAATAGGGAGATTCTTGGTAGCATTGGGAGGAATAGGGTTGTATGCAAGAAGGTCAATTGGATTTTAAGTGTTAAAGGCCAAGAAAGGTTACTGCCTATCCATTTCTCCTCTTTCCTCTTGATCTCCTATCTATTTAATCTCCTAAAATTCTTATTCTTCCCTTTCAAAACCTCCTTGTCCAAGATCTCTAAGTGTTAGGAATGGTTCAGGGTGTTTTTCTTCAAGAGGAGCTTCAACTAGAGGGGCTTGATCGAATATCCTAGATGACCTAGTGAGGACCATGAAGTATAATGTGGGAAATTTGATCTAATACTAGAGATTCTCACTTTTTAGAGTCATCAAATGCTAGATTAAGAATATTTATACAAACTTAGGCTTGTCAAGACCAACATTTACCTTGACATGTAAAAATAATAATGGGACCAGTGGTCCAATTGGGCATGCCAAAACTATTGTCACCAAATATTTCACCCCAGAAAAGAGTGTTAAGTCTCTTCTATATTTGGAAAACATTGGAACTTTTCCAGGCATGTGGGTATACCTATAGAGGAAATGAACCTCTAGATTTAAAGGGCTAGCTCCCTAAATGTATCTCTACAAAATTACTTATGTCTAAACCAGTTTGTTTAAAGGGAAAAGAGTTAAAAATTGCATAAAATGAAATCTACTCTAAGAGAGGTGATGCACCGAGATTATTTTTCATGAAAATATCATATTCTAGTGCATAATACAGAAACATGCACAAACTATTATCAAGCTTTATGAGTACTAACATAAGTGTTTTAGCATAGAGGTGAGATGTATAAAATAACAAAAGGTAAGTGAACTAAAAGGTAGATTACACATTCCAAGAACAGTTATTCACTTACAATAATTTAACACACTTAAGCGCACTCTATATGACCTATTAGAATAAGAAATTTTGCTCAGGTGTGAAGGACAAAAGATGGAAGGCTGGAAAATCATCACTTCCTATTGATATACATCACTTACATGCTCATATAATTATTTAGAAACTTGAAAGAACAAACTAGTACTAATGCTTAAAGGCAAAATGTGATATCAATCCTGTAGGGCTTCACCATACCTTGTGTGTAACTTGTTTTCACTAGCCCAAGGGCTATATTTATAGAAAAAAAGAAGTAAGAGGGGAGGTTTTTTGGCATTAAAAATAAGAATAAATCTATTAGAAGCCTCCAACCATGGTTGCAACTAACTTTGAAAATGATGCTCATTCAGGCCATTCAATTGTTCCATGTCACCTCAAGTGGTTACACAATTATCTTGCTCTCTTAGAGATGCTTCCTAGATGATTACACCATTAGAATCAAGATATCTTAAGCTAATTTATTAGTATCAATGTAGTTATTATAAATGGATCTATTTGTTATAGATTTGTCTTAATGCTAATAGCTTCTCATCAGCTCATCGAGATGTGTAATGGTGTAGGGGAGAGTTCTTTTCATTCCATTTAGCCTCAGAGATTAAACTACTAAATCCTATGTGTATGGCTTCATGGCATTTGTCAAAATGTTGGCTACATGTATATGTCTAAAAACATCCATTGAAATCTTGTTCTAGCTTGACCTTGGTCAGATGTCCACTATCATGGAGTCCCTCAATCTCTCACCTTTTAATTGGCCATCGATAATGACTCAAATCTTTGACCCCTTCATGTCATTGGATTGATATGATAATTCAAGTGAGGACCATCGATCTACCTAGGACCCACTGTTTAAATGCCAATGGCTAGCCTATGACCTTGAAGTTAACTTTTGTACAACTATCACTCTACTAGAACAATTCTTTTGAGGTATTTTCCTAGGAACTATTTTCCCATAGATAATTCTTTTAGCCCTTCTTCCAAAAAGTACCCTTAAGATTTTAATTTTGGCCCACTTCACTGAGAATAACCCTTTAGATTTTCTTATTTTGCCTTTCAAAAAGCCTAAACATGTCCTTCAGCTTTTTGAAATGTTCCTTCAACCTTCTTTCTTTGGACCTTTTAGGAAGGACACTTTGCAAAGTGCCCCTCAGAAGGCTAAGACATACCCTCTGAAAGAATTATCTAAGGCTCTTTCTTGAGAAAAGACTCTTCAAAAAAGTGTGTAGGGAAGTTACACGAGAAATGATCCTTCAGAATTTTTATCTTGAGTAATTCCTTCAGACAAAAGTCTAAAGGGATTATGCCTTAGTTTCTTTTACTTTGAAAACACCCCCTTTGAAGGAAAAAA
This sequence comes from Torreya grandis, assembly GCA_037957365.1. Lineage (NCBI taxonomy): Eukaryota > Viridiplantae > Streptophyta > Pinopsida > Cupressales > Taxaceae > Torreya > Torreya grandis. The sequence continues at coordinate 1,017,971 of JARHVA010002644.1, forward strand.
TACTTTCAGGAAAACTACATAGGCACTTTACATTAAAATTCCTTCAAATTTTTTGTTGAAGATACCCCTTCAAAAAAGTAGAAGTGTCCCTTCAGCCTTCTTACTTTAGACAATTTCCCTGAGAAATAAATCTTTCAAAAAAATTGAATTGTACCCTTTTATAGAAGTGCCCTTCAAATTTTCTTGTTCTACCCTTTGATAACCCCTAAAAAAATCCTTTGAAATTTTTGAAATGTCCCTTTTGGAAAATTTGAGAAGTATCATTTTCCCTAAGTGCCCTTTTGGGAAAATTATTGTAGACAAAACGTCTGAAACAATTCTCAACATTTTGAATAAAAAACCCAAAACAAAACCTCCAAAGGAAATAACACCTAACCAAAAGACTAAAACAAAGTCTCCAAATGAAGTAACACTTGGTATTTTTGTTGTGACTTAAAGATAAATACTCCTTCCAAAGAATTTTTTTGAATACTATACTTGGCCAAATTTGAAATATGCGAACTTGGGAGTGAAATTTGACCAATAGTTAGAAACATCTCTAATGTGCTCACTAGGTGTGATATGACTCTCATAATTGAATGTGGGCATACCTTTAGTGGCATTAGGAGGGATGGCATCATATGCATGAAGTTGAATTGAATTATTAGTATTTAAGGTAGGGTAAGAATGAGGTCTAGCCATGTCTTCTTATTTAATATCTTCAACTTCTTCAGCCTCTTCCTCCCTAGAAAAATCTACTCATTCTTCAAAGCGTAGATTAGGCTGTGGATACTGGATTACAAGATGGATTTCAAGGTAAATGGGTGGGTTAATAGGATTGGATGTTCTATCAAAGGATGACTTAGTGAGGACCAAGAATTATAGGGGAAATTTTATAACAAATTAATGGTCTGGAACTAGATTTACTTTGAAGGAGTCACCAAATGTTGAGTATAACACCAATTTATAGTTGGTGTTTGTCAAGACCAACATTCATCTTGACAAGTTATCTTGAAGACAATGTGTCCCATCGAGCATGCCAAAGTTATTGTCACCAAATATTTCACCCTAGAATAGGTTGTTTAGGCCTATTATAGATCTGGGAAACATGGGAACATTTCTAGGTATGTGGGTGTACCTATATTGGAAATAAGCATCTAGATGTAAGGGCTAGCTCCCTGAATGTATCTTAAAATTCTCTTATCTATACCAACTAATTACTTATGGAAAAAAGAGTTAGATAATGCATGAATATAACCTACTCTAAAAGAGGTGATGCATTGAATTTTCAATGGTCCACTCTCAAGATTGACTCATTAACACACTAATAGACCATGAATAAAACTAATGCAATGTCTACAATGATTTCTAAGCAATAGTATTTCACCTAGAGGTCAATTTGATTACTTAGGCTAAAGGTAAATGAGGGTAAGGATTGAATGAAAGCACTTACAAGTAATTTATCCACTCTTTACCTAAAACATCAACCTTAAGACACACTAGATGACCTACAAGAAAGTTTATTAGCACTTAGGTTCAACCTAGACCTACAAATAGAAGATGACAACCACTCTTGCATATCATATAAATAAACACACTAAGCACATATTAATAAATAACTACAAAAATACTCTTTTCATTACAATAAGAGGTATAGAATACAAATTATGGTAGAGTCTAGTCATACCAACCTAAGGGATACTAAACAATAGCTCAAAGGCTATATTTATAGAAAAGGAGAGCAAGAGAGAGGGATTTTGGCACTGAGAAAAATGAATCAAATGAGCACAGCTCCATTTAAACTATAGTTACAACTACCTCTATAAAATATGTTCATTTAGACCTTTTGATTGATCTAGGTCACTTTAAGTGGTTGCATAGTTACATTATTCCCTCCTTGATCTTCCCTGGTAGTTGTAATAGTGGGATCAAATTATTCTAAACTAGGTTTCAGCATCAATGTGGTTAAAACAATCAAGTCAATCTGTTAGAGCTTTGTCTTGGTGCTAACTACTCTTCACTGGTTTACCATGGCATACAATAGTGGTGAGAAGGGTCCATTTCATGCAGTTGGTCCTAGAGATGAAATTGTTGAAGTCTCTATGTCTACCTCAGTGATGTCCTTTGAAATTTTAGCTCTGGTGAAAACTGGTCCATGTTTAAACTCAGCTCTATGCCTTTTATTTACCTTACCTTATCAAAAATTACTTTGTCAAACTTTTGTCTAAATTGCTTAGGCTCATTTTCATTTGATTGGTCATCAAAAACTAGCTCAAATCATTGATATTTTGACTCATCTTGCTCTACTGATATACCTAATTTGCATGATTGAAAATACTCCATCGATATTCTATCAGCTTGAACATGTTCATGCCACTTGTCAATCATGCATTGATATAGGGATCCTACTGTCACTCTACTACTTTACGTACTTATCCCACATGTCAACCTCTTAAGCTCTTTGATTGTTTAACTCATCTCACACCATCATATTAATATTCATGGTGTAATGTAGATCATTAGATTTGTCTAGACCCACCATTTAAAATCCAATGGTCATTTCATGAGGCCTAATTTTGACATCTACATACCCATCAATTGACATATGTGGGAATGTTAAATATGTCTATGTGACCATCAATATTTGAACCTTAATGGATGATTGTTGATATTTATTTTTATGTTTGTACACTTTTTACTACCCTATTGGATCAACTTTGCCAAAATAAATTGGTCGATGCATTTTCCCCACAATAAACAATTCTTTCAAACTTTGTGTTTTGGCCTTTTTCTATGAACCATTTTCCTTGGGATATTTATATTGGATGATTATTGAGGGATTTGTGCCAAGACATTTCCTCTGAAGGAATTGGTCTTTAAGACTTTTTTCATGGACAAAATGTTCGAGAGAAATTGATCTTCAAGCAAATTATTATGAGATAATTTTATTGAAAGAATTCATACTTAGCTTTTCCATGAAACATTTTTATCAAAATAATTCAATTTATCATGTTTTTTGCTATAAAAAAAAAATTCAAGAAAATTATTTCCTTAGCTCTTTTCATGGACCTTTGATTCAGACAAAATGTTTGAAAGAATTCATGCCTTCAGGATTTTTTCTTAGCCACTTTCCTTGAAAGAATTAATACTTATTTTTTTGCCTAAAAAAAATTCTCTAAAAGAATTATGTCTTCAAGAAAATTGTCTCAGGTAATTTTCCCAAAATAATTCATTCCCATATACCTTTTATTAGAACTTTTATCTTTGGGCTTTTTTGGACATGTTCCTATAACTGTTCAGCACCATGAAAACCTACTACTCACATGTATGACTCAAAAATAATGACCCCTAAGATACTGAATGACACAAGGACTGAGCTAGACTATGACCAAAGCTATAATGACAAATGAAATGACATCAATTGAGCTGCAACATACTCTATGACATTATAAAAAGCCCCTATACAAGATTTTGACTATAGGGGGTTGACCCATTTTGGCCTATGGGGGGAAAAGGGTCAATAAGACCTCAAGTAATTAGGGTTAGTTTAGGAGGGTCATGAACTCAATATTTTTGGAATTGGTTTAGGGTTTGGATATCTAACCTTTATGAATCAATGTTAAGAAGTTAATAGATCTAAAACCCTCCCAAAGCCCTTACTAGAACTCGATGGAGAATAAATATATGGAGATGCATCTAGGAGGGGTAAAATGGCCATGAACATGTTTTGGAACTATCTATCACTCATCCAAACTCCATGACATCCATTTTATCCATACTATCACTTGTATGGATAGACCAAAATCTAAGTTTCTTATAGGTTTTGATGTGTTTTGTAGGTGGAGAGGAGAATTGGTAAATTAAATCCATTAAGGTAGGTTGGTATGGACTTATTATAACTCCATATACTTATATATCACCCAAGTGAACCATATAACCTCCTCTACTAATCCTTTCATCGCAGGCAGTCTTGGATAAGTAGTGAGAAAACAAAGAGACTGCCTAGTGAGAAGATGAGAGATCTGATATTGGATATTTTTGAGGTCTTCCTAATGGAGTAGAAGGTAAAGAGGTTCTAAAATTGTGTCTAACACATACTTAACAATCTCTCTTGGACAAATATAGGTCACCTTGATGACAAGTGTGAATATTGAAGCCAAGAAGGCTAGTAAATGACTACATATAGTGAATGACAAGTGCCAAAATGGAAGTCTTTAGTTAAAGGGCATAGATGGATGTTAAAAATATTTTTTCTAACCTCCCATGATACATAACATGTGTCAAATACTTCCTAGTTTAGTTTCAAGTAATCAAGTGATGCTTCATCATGAGGGCAGTTTAAAGAATGTTAATTGAGGTCTTTATGCCAATTTCAGGAGAAGGATGAAATTATGATGGACACTTATCCATGACAACCTCCTAACCTCTTTTTTCTACTTTATTATCTTGGAATGTAACTAGTTTCTAAGTCTTGACACTTAGCTTTGTGACCTTTCCACTTACCTTCTTCTCTCTCCTCTCTTATGCTCTATATATGCAAGCCTTTTTGGCATTTGTATCTAACCCACACCTGGTATAGTGAAGCCATACTAGTTTGAATATTGTATTTACCCTTTGAAATAAATATTTCCAATATTTTTTTGAATTCATGACTTTATTGTATAAGTATGTGAAGTAGTGAATAGTGGAATGTCAAATGATAACTATCTATTCTTCTGTTTTCTTTCCTCTTTCATGTTTGGTACAAGTAATTCTTCCTTTAATAGGTCACATGAAGTGTAGCTAGTGTATTTTTATATCTCTAAGTGTAAGGATTAGTATTAGTGTCCTTAATATAAACTTGTTTTCACTCACCTTGAGAATTTAAATGCATATCACCTCCATATTTGAAACACTTATGTTAGAGCAATCTAGGATATTGGAACTAGAGTTGTGAGTCATGTTTCATAGTGCAAGTGTATGGTAATATAGTAGAGATATATCTAGTGTATCACCTTATTATTATAATTTAATTTTGTGTTCTTCCTATCCCTTTTCATTTAAGAAAGCAAGTAGTTTAGGTGATAATCTATCAAAGACTAATCTGGGGAGTTAGCCCTTAAACCTAGAGGTTTACCTCTACTAAAGGAAACCCATAGGCCTAGAGGTAATCTAATATTTCAATCAATATATATAAGGCTTTAAAAACCTCTCTAGGTTGAAACATTCAGTGAAAATAGTTCTGGCACGCCCAATGGGATAATTTTCTCAAGTAAATCTTGTCAAAGTGAATGCTAGTCTTGACAACAACAAAATTTTATATGTGTGTTATACTCAGCATTTGGTGACTCCACTAAAGGTCATATCTAGTTGTAGACTAAGTTTTATCATTATTTTGTTCATAGTTCATGGTCCTTACTGGGTCAACTACTAGTAGAGGTAACAATCCTTTAAACCCACCACTTCAACCTAAACTTCCTCTTGAAGTTCAACATCCTTAGCCTATCTTGACATTTAAAGAGCAAAAATACTTTGTAAGCCAAGAAGATCAAGAAATTAAAGAGGAACTTGAGGACAATATGGGTAGGGAGAATGATTTCCCAACCTTTAACATTGAAAATTATATACACTCAATGTTTATGATGATATACCTCCCAATGCCACTAAGAGTGTTCCCACTTTAAATGGGGAAGGTCCTCTCACCCCAAGTGATCATATTAGGGACATTTATAATTTATGAAACTTTCATAATCTCACTAAAGTAAATATCTCAATTAGACTACTTTACATGTCTCTTAAGGGAAAAGCTATTGACTAGTATAGGACATTGTCGAGAGGATGTATCACCACTTGGGATGAGTTTGGAGAGTTTTTTACCCAAAGGTTTGAGGACAAAAGTGATCACTCACCACTCATTCATTAATTGAATGTGATTCAAAGAGGTCCTAAATAAACTATGCATAACTTTAATGAGAGATTTCAAAGAACTTCGTATAGGTTTCCCCCTCCCATGATCCCCCACAAGCTTTGTTTTCCTTACATACCTAAGGGCTATTGGGACTGATATAGCCATCATGTTACAGTCCATGGGTGGATACACTTTGCCTAAATGTTATGACATAGCCATTAGAGCCCATAATGGTCTAGTAAAATATAGTAAACTCTCTCCAAGAGTCTCTATTCCCATTCTACCAAACATGTATTTTACTTATGCAAGTCTTTCTCCTACTCCAAATGCAAAAACCAAGTCTAGATTTTCCCCAAAGAAGGTAGAAGATACCATTGATTGGGAGGCAAGATCTAAAGCCTTAGAGGCTCAAGTTAGGAAACTAAATCTAAAATATGGAATCAACCAAAATCCCTATCCCTATTCTTCATAATTAAATAGGTTCCCACCTCATCAATATGGTTAAGGGAGAGGACAGGGACAACCTAACTTCAATAAGATACCTCATGCATATATCTTACCTCTGCTTCCAACATAAGAGCAATGGTTCTAGTCTATAGTAACTTGGTTCAAGGATAGGAGTGGGAGCCTCAAGTAAAATACATGGATTTTAATGAAGGTGAGGGACAAGCCTTGGTAGCTCAAAGAGGACTTAATCCTCAATTGATAGTAGAATATGATAACTTTATGAAAGCAAAAACAAATGATGGGTGGCAGCCTAAAAGAGTGAGCTTGACAAAATTTCAAGTGGAAGACACATTTATCCTAAACCAAGGTGCCTCATTTTTGGCTAATACAATATCAAAGAGGAAGGCTTTAGGATATGTTCATGGTGTTGACAAAAGTTAAAATAATTTTCCTACAAGGTAGGAAGGTGTGAGTGCAAGTGTGGTAATCCCTATAACTTATGCACCTCTTCAAAATTATAATGTTGGAAAGGTGACTTAAAGTATTCCATTACCTCAAGCTCAAGGCATTTCTTCGCCTTAAAGAATGCAAGAAAAGGTGAGTGTTCCTTCTTTTAATATTATTGATTCTTTGAAGAGTGCTAAAATATCTATATCTCTTTGGGAAGTGCTTCACATGCCTAGTCAAAAGGAACTTCTTCAAGAGTAGTTGTCCCAAGTCCACATCAGTCCTCAACCATCAATACATGGTGATCTATCCCTCACTAATGTTCTTACTCACATTTTTTAACCCTCTACCAAATCTTAAAGTCCCCCACCCTTCTACGTCACTCTTATTATGGGAGAAAAGCTTACTCACAATTGCATTGTGGATAGTGGGGCAAGTACCTTAGCTATGCCCATGTTTGTGGTAGATAAGTTGGGATTGAAATATGAGCCATATAAAAAGGGAATACTACAACTTTATGGGACACAGGATAAGTCAGTGGGATTCATCAAAGGTTTGAGCATTTTCTTGCATGATTGTCCAATATTTCCAATCCTTCAAGAAATAATGGTGGTTAATTTGCTTGTTCACTTTGTTATCTATCTCACAATAGATTTCATTGCCAAGATAATAGGTTATCACTCAATTGATTGGTCCTTTTTGGCCTTAAAAAGAAGGTATGGATCAAAGGTAACTATTTGGACATAACAATTGGATAAATTTCATATTGAGCCATATATAGAAGTAAGTTATAATCTAAATTGCACCATCAATGATTAAGAAGATCACGCTATAGATGATGGATCATCCTCAAATGTTGAGGGTATCTCTAACCTTTACATAGATGGGTATGGTGCTAACACTTATGGAAATGATCCATACACTTTCATTGAACAAACTGACCTTAGCACATACATCATCCATGAGGAAGGTGAGGAATGTTAAGAGGTAAGCATTGATAATTCTTTTAAAGAAGCTACTAAGGGTAATTACCTTATTCATATGCATAATGATGACAGTCTTCAAAGTATGGTAGATCAGGATAATGAAGAAGACAATGCCATTATGCTTTCATAAGATGTATGATTCTATGAATGTGATAACCATAAAGAATAAGATAATCTATGGCAAAAATTTCATACCATAGTTCAAGAATTTGAATAGTTGAGTAAGTCAACTTCCCTTTCTAAGAATCATGAATCCGATAGTAAGGTTGTGGTGAATCCCCTAAGCATGAAGGAGAGTGTCTTATCAAACATGAGAATGAGTGTCAAACTACTATTAAGTAGGTTATAATCATGAAGGAATCCAATGAGGCTAAGGAAAAAATGTGTGTGGTTGAAGAATATCCCAAACCTCATTCTAAATTTAAATCACTTTCAAACATGATGGAGAAGAAAGAGGACAAGCTTGATGGTTTTAAACATCAAGAGCATCATGTTTTATTATAAGGTAAGGTTGAAACAACCTTCATGCTTCCCAAGAAGTAAAATAAAGAACATCAAATGAGCATGATAGAAGTCAATATAGATGAAAAGTCAAGCAAACCTTTAAGAGAGATAGATGAAGTGTTCTTGATAGCTCCAAGTGACACACTTATAGTCAGTAGAAGGTCTAAAGATGGTAAGTCATTCGACTACCTCCATAAGCAAGAGTTCATTGACAAGTATGCATTGCATGAAGTTATGTTTTATTAGAGCAATAATGATGCAAGAGGCATTGTATTTGACCCTAGTTGAATCAATGGTGAATTTTTATTCACCTCAATTTTTTGAGATCTTGTACATATTAGGATAGGTGTGCTTTACTTATGTTGTGTGTATTCCCCTAAGTGCTTTTGAGAACACAAGTGTGTTTGCTTTGGTGTCTTGTCTTGTGTGTTTATTTCTTGTTGTTTGGTGTGGTTTGGTGTCTTTTCAAAGGCATTTAAATGTCAACAGTAATGTATAAGTTACTTCATATCCCAATGGATAGGAGAAGGCTCTAGTCTTTAGCATAGCAAGTCTGCTACCCCTAGGAAATCACCAAAATGTTGACTAATTTGACCACAAGTCAAAGTAGATCAACCCCCTATATAGTTTAAATTTTTCATAGGGTATCCTGGGTTATAAATTTCATACCATGGTCTTAAATGTGGTCAAATATATATTTATCTTTATTATTTTTGTCTAAGTTGGTGCTATGTCATCTTAGGCCATCTTTTAGGTAATTTAATGAACTTGTATAGTTTACATGAGAAGAAAAAAGTTTCAAGATGAAATTTAATGTCACACATGTTAGGAATAGTTATATAAACTATTTTAAAACTGACTAAGTGTAGGTTAAATGTCCATCTAAGAGGATCAAGTAGTTTCAAGAAATTTTAAGTAGTTGTACAGGCAAGGATAACCACTTCAGATATGGGGAGCCTTTAGGAGGGTCCATTAAGATCCCCAAAATTCACTTTCATGCTCAGATAGATTTTAAAAACTTAAAATTGATCAAAACTTATTCTCTTTCCTCATCACTCTCTTGGACAAGTCAAAGAGGTCAACTAGTTTCCACTTGGTATAGATATTAGTAGAGTTCAAGTGAGTGCACCTGGTGGGTGAAATTAGTATTTGTGTACTTCAACATCATGATAATAGTTATAAATTTTTTGGTATGTGCTTCATGAACCATCACTAAGAGTGTTAGTGACTCTAAACTACTTGCACATCCCGAATAGCTTCAGTTTTCTTCTTTATTTGCATTGATCTAAGCAAACCAGGTGGTCTACATGATCTTGATGGGTATGAACATCCCTATCATAATATTTTGAGTCTATTTTTAATGTGTGGGTGTGAATTGATAAGCAAAAACATCTCATTTTGATATTAGAAGACTCCATTGAAGTCTGTAGATGTTGTTTTCATAATTTCAAAGCTTATCTTCCTATATTGGTCTTCATAACATAGGTGATATATTATGTTCAATATATCATTGTATGGTGATCATTTTATCCTTTGAATATTTAGTCTCAAAGGTAGCATTGATGGAGTAAAAATTTCAAGACATAAACATAGTTATATTTCCTTGTGATTTGTCACCTACAGTCAAGAAGAACAAAGTATAGATCAGTCATGCTAATGAATCAAAAAGGTTTTAGGATTGTGAGAATATTATCAAAGTGAAAATAGTAATACTAAGCTATTCAAAGGGTTAGCTATTGGTTTTGAGAACCAATTCAGCATGCATGGTCTTATATTATATAGACATACATGTAGTATCCAATAGTGGTCTGAGGTCAATCCAAAGGAGGCAAAGTAGTGTTGAATAAGAGGTATTTGAACTCAATTGAGACCTTCAATCAGGTCTAAGGGAATCGATAGTATCATTGTGATAATGGTGATGCCATTATATGTAGACAAACCTAGAACCATGTCCATAGGATGGGAAAGCTGAAATTGAGACAATTTACCTTAACTTCTTTGAATGAGGTTTTTGCTCATACACTATGTCATCCCATGGTGAAATGCCTTTAGGTCTAGATAGGACTAATAGTTTACCTCTTTTATCCCAAGCATAGGGTTAATGTATTAACATAATAAGGTGGTTTCTTGATTAGGAGAGAATTATATTTGAGTAGTTTCTAACTCAGATAGGTTTAGACCTAAAACATTCAGTAAATCATAGTGGTAAGATGACTAAAAATAACATAACTTGTAGTGACCTATAGTAGTGAGTGAGAATATGGTATCTAGGCATGAGATGAGATATATAGGTGTGTAATGGTTTTAGTGACCTTAATAAGGATAAAATAGGGTGAAGTATATTTTTAAGGCGTACATCAACACTTACAAGAATCTCATGATTCCCCAAATGAAACATCTACAATCTGACTGTAGACCCACAGAGTGTTGATGGTGAGAGACAAGAAGAATGGTCTATAGACATAGATGTTTATTCAAGTTATAAATGACCCAATCTTAGAGGGAATAAAGATAAACTAATTTATTACTCATACATAAATGAGCACCTATAGGAGTCTCATAACTTCTCCTAAGGTGACATCTACAAATTGACTAAAGTAGCATACCAACCTAACAAATGGAGAATATAGGTTTGGAAAATATGGAGAGGTAAATTAAATGATAAAATAAAGAATTAATCCTAAAGTGATGATAATACACTTCTATTTGATCTTCATGAGAAAGGAAACAAGTTAAAGAAAGGTTTAACAAAGAGGCTCTAACCTCATACTCAATAAATTTTATGCATAATCATCAATCCTATAAGCCTATATTGAAGAATTTGAAGTTTTAATGGGTCTTGGAGCATGACCAAGTTGTGAAAATTGGTACAAAGCATCTTTAAGACCTAATCTAGCATCCCATAGTCTCAATTTGGTTAGGTAAAAAGGGGAGATGCCCTCTGTTTTATCTTAGACAGAGGTTAGTCCAAGAGTAAGATAATTACAATCATAATGTGTAAATGGTGATAAGAGGAAAATGAGAATAAATAAGCATTATATAATGATGTTTTTATATGGTTTTAAGGTTAAAAAGTGTTTAAATTCACCTATATTTTTGAGAGGCACTCATAGGTGGTCAAAAATTCAAGAAATGTAGTATAGGCCTATTAGGCCTAAACTGAGCATGAACCCTAATGGCTTCCAATTTCACTTATATCATCATGTGAATTTTCAAAATAATTTGATAACATTAATTTATAAGTTTATATTCTATATTATCTATTGGTTTTTAGGTAAGTAGCCCAAATTGGTCATCTTGGCCTAATTTAGTCTCGGGCCTACTCAGAATGAAGTTAAGAGCTCGAGAAACCATTCTCAATTACTCATATATGTACAAAATAATTACATGAGACCTAAATTAGCTAGTGGTAGTTTATGAGGTTCATGAAATAAATATTTGTGTAATTGGTTTAGGGTTTGAATGTCTAACCTTTATGAATCAACGTTAAGAAGTTAAGAGACCTAAAACCCTCTTAAAACCCTTGATAGAACCTGATGGAGAATAAACATATGGAGATGCATCCAGGAGGGGTAAAATGGCCATGAAAGTGTTTTTTACTTATCTAACACTCACCTAGGATCCATGACATCCATTTTATCTATATTATCACTTGTACAAACAAACTAAAATAAGAGTTTCTTGCATGTTTTGATGTGTTTTATAGGTGTAGAGGAGAATTAGTAGATGAAATAAATTTAGGGAGGTATGTATGGACTTATTATAAATATCCATACTCATATATTTCCCAAGTGAATAATAAAAAATTATTTGCTAATATTTTCATCACAAGCAGTCTTGGACAGGTAGTGAGAAAACAAAGTGACTGCCTAGTGAGAAGATGAGAGGTCTGATATTGGATCTTTTTGAGGTATAAATGATGGATTAGAAGGAAAATAGGTTATAAACAAGTTTTTAACAGCTCCTTAATGATCTCCCTTGGAAAATTTTAGGTCACCTTGATGACAAGTGTGAAGATTGAAGCCAAGAAGGCTAGTAAACAACTGCATATAGTGAATGATAAGTGACAAAAAGGAAGTCTTCAGTTGAAGGGCATAGACAAATGTTAAAAATATTGTTTCCAACCTCCCATGATAGATAATATCCATCAAATACTTCCTTGTTTAGTTTTAATTATTCAAGTGATGCTTCATCATGAGGGCAGTTTTAATAAGGCTAATTGAGGTCTCTACACCAATTTTAGGAGAAGGATGCAATTTTGATGGACACTTTTCCATGAAAACCTCATAAACTCTTTTTATACTTCATTATATTGAAATTTAATTGGTTTCAAAGTCTTTAAACTTGGCTTTGTGACCTTTCCACTTCCCTTCTTCTCTCTCCTCTCCTATACTATATATATGCAAGCCTTTTTGGCATTTGTATCTAATCCACACCTAGTATGGAAAAGCTATGTTGGTTTGAATTCTAAATATTCCCTTTGAAATAAATATTTACAATCTATTTTTGAGTTCATGAATTTATTGTCTAAGTATGTGAAGTAGTAGATAGTGGAATGTCAAGTAATAACTATTTATCCTTGTGTTCTCCTTGCTCTTTCATGTTTAATGCAAGTAGTTATTCCTCTAACAGGTCACATGAAGTGTAGCTAGTGTATTTATCTATCTCTAAGTGTAAGGAGTAACATTAGAAACACTTATGTTATATAAATCTAGGATATTGAGACTAGAGTTGTGAGTCATGTTTCATAGTGCAAGTGTATGGTAGTCTAGTGGAGATCTATCTAGTGTATCACCTCATTAGCATAGGTTAATTTTGTATTTTTTCTATCCCTTATCATCTAATCAATCAATTAGTGTAGGTGATAAGCTATCAAAGACTAATATATGGAGTTATCCCTTAAACCTAAAGGTTTACCTATACTATAGGCAACCCACAAGCTTAGAGGTAATCTAATGTTTCACTCAATCTAGAGAAAGCTTGAACAAACTCTCCAGGGTGAAAGATTGAGTGATAACACCAACCTCAAGTGATATTCATGTTCTTTCTTGTTTTTAATATATATTAATATATCATATAAGAACACTAATACAAATTGATCTAAATAATCTTTAAAAACATTTTCATCTAGTTTATGGATTTTTTAGGTGCATTGGTAAGGCCAAAAGGCATCACTATAAACTCGTAATGACTATATCAAATTTGAAAATTTATTTTCTACACATATTCCTCGTTGATTTTAAATTAGTGATATATATATATATATATATATATATATATATATATATATATATATATATATATATATATATATATATATAAGATCTAATTTGGAAAACATTGTTGCTCTTTTAATTTGGTCAAACAAATTTTTAATCCTTGGAAGAGGATAATAATTTTTTATTATTACCTTATTCAACATGTAGTAATATATTTATATCTAGAGAGTTTCATCTTTCTTAGAAAAATAATTAGTGTTCCTCAAGGTGAAACACTAAGCTTGATAAAACCCTTATCCAATATTTATGAAGTTGCACTTTAAATTCCTATAGATCTTCAGTGTTCATTAATTTGATATGGTATCTTTGAGGTTGGTGCAAATCCTAGCAATAGGTCTTTTGAGAAATAAAAAATTATGAATGTTGGTGAACTGAGTAGTTCATCTAAGAGGGCATATTTGAAGTCTTATAGAATAGTATAATTTATGAAACTTGGTTCACCTCTAAATATGTTTATTCTAAATTAAATGCATATAAGGATAATCCCTTCCTTATTGCCTTTTAAATTTATAAGTTAAATAACATTTTTATGGATCTAAAAATTTTAATACCTTAAATGATTACTAGCTTACCCAAGCCATCCAACATTGAACCAATTTTTTGAAACAAACAAGGCTATCCTAATGGTTAAAAAACCAATCCATGCCTAAAATAACATCATGGGACCCTAAAGGTGTTAGATGCAAATTGAATCTAATTTTGAATACTCCATGGTCTAATTATACTTTTACTAAGAACTCTATCACAAGGAATTTATTTATCATGCCAAACTCGACTTGCCACACCTATTTCATTCTTAAAGGTTTAACTTTACAATTTGAAAAAAAATATAGAAATGAAACGATCAAAAGACCTAGAGTTTATAAAAATAGTTAATGAAATTATATAGATGATACCTCTAGTCTTGATAGGATTAGCTTGAAGCTCAACTTGATGGTTGTCTACGACTACATAAATTTTATGGTTTCTTTTTCATTTAGAAAAATAATAAGGCAAACTTTTTTATAATGAGCTCTTCCATATACCCAACATCCTTGAGCTAGGCATTTCTATGATAATGGAACTTTATTGGTTCCTATGGTAGGAGTAAACCTCTAATAAAAAAAGGAGTGTTTTACTAAAAAAATTGAGGCTTTTGACTTTCCTTAGTATTACCATGGTAGTGACTAGGATCATTCTAAATTTTCCATTATTTCCCTTAAATTATTATCTCTTAAACCCTGTATTTTAAATTTTAATAGGAAACCTATTTTATTGGAGGGACTTAATTTTCATTTCTTGATAATACTTGATCCTACATTTCTTCTTTTCTTCTACCAAATAAGTTGACTCGATAATGGCACTAAGGGTTTTTGCTTTGGTAAGATTCACATCATGTATAATGACATCATGCAAACCCATTTTAAACTTAGTGGCATTAATTTCTTCTTCCTTTGTGTAGTTAACATACCTAAGAAGATCCAAGAATTGTGTCTTGTATTTTTCTATTAAAATATTATTTGATTGAAATTTTTGAAATTTGATTTGTTTCTATTCATGGTGATTAGCTGAAATGTACATTTTATTATAGTTCTTCTAAATTTTTTATAAGAGATATTCAACATGTCATACCCCTTAATTTTATTAAGATGTACCCACCATAGAACAACAACTCCTTCAAGATGATAAGTGGTTATATGAGCTTGCATATTAGAGTTCATATCATGTAACTTGAAGTATTATTTTAGGATAAACAACTAAGATTCAATAGAGTATCTTACCTCTTTTCCTTTAAATTGAGGAAGTGTCACCTTCTTAAGCTCTTATATGAATGGATTCATGCCCTCATCCAAAATACGCATCTCCTCATGTGGTTCTAGTTTTACTAGATAATAGACTGTCAGTTGGGGATTATAATTTACTAATAGGCCAGTTAAATGGATTTCTTTCTATTTGAGATGATTTTGTATAATTCTCAAAACTTCAAAAATTCCTTCAAGTACTTTGTTAAGCTCCTATATTAAGGTATTCACACACTCATCCAAAATATGCATCTCCTCATGTGGTTCTAGTTTTACTAGATGATAGACTATCAATTGGGGACTCTAATTTAGCAATAGGCTAGTAAAATGGTTTTCTTTCTCTTTGAGATGATTTTGGATAGTTCCCAAAACTCTTATAATTCCTTGAAGTGCATTGGCATTTTTTGTCACTATGGGAGGGTTTCATTAGTTATTTTTCTCTTGATTATGAACTGCATTCAAGGCTTGATTTCTTCCCCCTCTATTAACTCTAGCCCACCCTCTTAAGTTTCTTACATTATAATTATTATCATCAAAGTTGTCAACATTCCCACTTTGTGTTTGCATAATTTTTTTCTTGGTGTTTATGGACAAGGAAAATTTTAATCAGTTTTTTTGTCCTAAGTTAAATAAAAAATGAAAAATTCCCATAAACTGGGTCTAATACCAAAATGTGGGAACCGATAAAATTTTGTAGTTTTTTTATATATAATAAATTTATAAGAAATAAGGGTTCGAGTAAGATGGATATTTAAATCTATTTCATTTGTTTAAAGTCTTCTAAAATTAATAAGAGATAAAGGATGAAATATAAATTTCTTCTACGGAAGAACTAGAAGAGGGGAATTTCTTACTAAATTTCTCAATGATATTGAGCAAAAAAAATTATGTTTAATCCAAGTGGTGAATTCCAAATTTTCATTGAGGCCATTTATGTATTAATGCTTTAGATATTCCATTAAATATGTGAACCCCCCTCCCCTATATTTTCTTGGGTACATATCAATACTCTTGTCAATATTGTATCTAAAATAGTTTAAGGATAAACTCACACCCAATGATTAGTAATAAAACCATTGATTACTAGCATGTTATATATTTATGCAAACAATAGTTGTCATATCAATATAATATTAGTATTTCATAATAAAATAAATTTGAAATACACAGCTCAGGAATTTCAACTTATATCAAGTTCTACTTTCTGATTTGTCCCAAAGTTAAAAAATTCATTTCAACCCAACTAATTTGAACAAAAGACATATATTCTAAATGATAATAGAATTCTTTAATTAACCACCCTAAGTATTTAGGGTGATTAATTATCCCTTTAAACCAAAACATTTAATTCATACTCATAAATGATTTTCATAATATACAAAATTTTGTATAATAGTTCAATTGAACCTAGTAATCAATTACACCACATAAGTTACATATATTTGTTATATCTTTTCCATGATATTTCCAAACATGGATAAACATTATACAAATGAATTTCCAACTTAAATTCCAATAAGTACATAAATGTAAACTATTTTTATTTGATAATTGTTTTCTTTTTATTCATATAGTATTTAGAACATTAGAACTTAAATCATAAACCAACATGAACTTGTTAATTTAAACACATATTTTTACAAATCAATCTATAATATTTCAATCACAAATAGGACATACACATCCTTTAATATAAAATAATATATTTACTATCTACTAAAATTATATGCCCATATTCACAGGAACATATATATGTCAATTTCAATATTTATTGTCAAAACAAGTAACCATTTTCCTTATATTCATTCTGATATTCATCTAAACAATTGAATGAATATCTCTTATAATTTAATAAACATTCACTAATGAAGAAATATTATCACAAGTCTATGGCTCAAATAATAGTATCAATAATTTCATAACAACTTTATAATTTCCCGTCTCTATATAACAAAACTGATCTAGAAAAGTCATTTATTACAACTTATATAAAAATAAAGAAGTTATCCATCCAATTAATTATTCTCATATCTTCAAGATAAACTTCACTGGGATTGACCCGATTAATCCCAACCATTGGTGGGTTAATAAAGGTCCTACCCACCCCAACAATAATTTTGGGTGTGTAAGGTTCTTGGAACACGTAACAAGTATTAAAGATGGAAGAGATACAAATAAAATTTATAAATCTTATCTTCTTTGACCTTATTAAAATACTATTAAGCTCTTTGACCTTGTTAGTTAACTTTTTATCATCACTATAATGTTTATATACAACTGGTAACTATAAGTATGATAATACAGTATAAAACTTGAGCCAAGTTGAATTTAACATTTTTAATAAGGATTAGTAGTCCTAGTGACTTATTTAATTACCTTGAAATCTTACAGTCCACTTTTATAACTAAAAACCTTACTAGACTTATTTATGTTACTTAGGTCTTGGCTAATTTTTAAGACTGTATACATATTGGTCCATTTAATATATTTTTTACTTGCACAATTCATACACATAAATACCATTCCAAGTCTATAGATTTATTTTAATTTATTATTAAAAACCTTTCTTAATTACTAATTACATTTTATGTATTAAGCAGTTTGAATATCTCTCTAAGATATTCTACAAGGTTCTATCGAATTTAACATGACATAGGCATTCAAAAAAACCCCACAGTTTTACCTTTCTAAACTTATTTCACAATAGAATGACATAACCATTAAATTTTTCTAACATATATAGGTAAACCAAGAAGTTTAAATGGCCTACCTTAGATAAAAAGATTCCAAAACATTTCTAACTTCGATCTTCTTCTCTCTATCCTTCACACTTCCAAGTTTAACACACACTTTTTACAAAACTCTTTACCCCCATCTTAACCCAAAAATAATTAAACCCTAAACTATGATATAGGTTTTTTTAGTGCTCGATATGTATTTTAAGCCATAAACACTATGGTCTGCTCAAGAGTAACTTTTAATTGATAACTATGCAACTGATGAAAATTCATTTAAGATGAGTTATCATAGCTAATGAAAAACCTCTGTGATTCATAAAATAGAGTCAATAGAAAAAAATCCAAACTCTTCTCATCATGTCAACCTTATCTTACTATTATGATTCCTCATTTTATTACCCAATATCTTATGTTGAAACTCTAAGTAAAAAATCACATGATGAATTTCCTCACCTTGCCCTAATTTTTGAGTGGGCCACTTAGTGACTTTAATAAATTACATTTTACTATGTTGAAAAATAAACTATGTTCCCCTCCACCAAAAAAGGGCATCCTTTCTACTAAGATAGTTCAATTGTTTTTACTTTACAAATGACATGGAATCTCTTCTAACACATGATGCAACTCTTACAATTATATTGAAACTAGTGCATTTCTATGTTATGTGATTATTATAATTTATTGAAACAACATCTTACTCCTAAGATGACTTCCAAAACAAAAGTGTGACAACCTAGTAGTTGTATCTATGTCACTAAGGAAAAACTTACTACAATAAATGCTTAAGGTTAAGGCAAAACTAATCTATTGACAGTGAAAATTATCATGTCAATGAATCAACCCATAAGCCTATCATGAAGGTTAAGGTGGAATATTACCAGTTTAATCATAAGGGACCTATGGATGAAAATTAGTCCTAAGGCATGCAAAGGGAATTTTAATTTATAAGGATTAATACATTTAATAATTAACTTAAATCAAGATTATGAATATCTTATAAAATCGATCAAACATAACATGAATATCAACCATGTCAAGAAGAATATACTTATAAATAATGCTTTGATCTAATATGTTAATCACTACTTTAATATTTAATCATCAGAAGATATTAGGCCTGATAAAATTTAGATAATTGGTTTATGAATAAACAAGAAACCTAGATATACATGTGCTAAACAAGTAGGTTACTTCACCATCAGAGAATGTATTGTTCGGTCTATCTATAAATAGATATTTAATCTTAGAGATGTTTGCACAAAAAATAAGAAAGATGGAAACTTTGAAATAACTTGAGAACCCTTCAATACCTATTGTTTCTCCTTTTGTGATGTGACTTTGATATGTTTATAAAGTAATCTCCTCTAGAGAGAGATAGAAAAATAAGTTACAACTAACTTTAGTTAGTTAGTTGTTAACTTTAATTGAATTTTAAAAAATAGTTAATTATAACTTAAATTTATAAGTTTAGACTTAAAATAAACTCCAAGGATCAAATTCAATTAAAAAATAATTGACCAATGACATTTCTAATGGGTGGGGGGCTTAACTTATTTAACATCTAATTTAAACAAATTAATTTCATGGACATACAAAATAAATGATCAATGGCTAATAATGTATAATGATTCAAACAATTTATAAAAATATAATCCATAAAATAGCATAGCATAGCTATAGTCAACACCATATGATCAAATGCTAAGAATTGAACTATCTAATAACATACCACTGTTGTAACATATTGAATAGTCACTGTGAAAATTGATCAACATTATCAAACTCTCACTAAAAAAATAGGTGAATAACTACTAATAAATTGAGCTTGATATCAAACTATAGCTGTCTAAAATTACTAAAAATCTAGTCTCAAAGTTGTGGTGAAATTAAAATTATTAATAATAAACCATAATCTATGTATATGTCATGAAATGATTCTTTACCTTCAAAAATAATTATCAAACAAGTGTCTCAAAAGAAACCATTCTCATTCAACAAACATCCATGAAATTATTTGAACAATATATTCCTTATGACATCTGAAATTGAATGAAACCCCTAATTTTTCAAAAGTGAACCACATGATGAAATCTTGCCCACTTAACTTCAAAACTCAATTATGCAAATTGTCATTTTTCTTTTTCATGAATTTATATCTATCCATTCTTTAAAGAATTTTTTATTTTGAAGGATCTAAAATATGAAAGTAACATGAGTACAAATAAACTTTTGTTTTGTTTCAAAAATGCATTGAAGTAGGGTTTCTCTTCATGTTAAATTTCATGTCCAAATGATTGTCATACTACACTTTTTCTGGTCTATGGTGATGGTCGTTTAGCCATCAACTTTAACATATTCAAAATTTCTATAAATACATACAATTGATTTTAAAACTACATAAAACATCCCAAAATGCATTTTTAACTATATAATCTACCTTTATTACTTCCTAAGAACATAATTTTGGCATGGAATGCTTCAAATAACCATTCCACCTCATAATTTGAGTCTAAGAGCAATTAATACTTACATGCATGCACAAAAACATGAATGAAAGGTTTCAAAGATAGAATTCAAGCTATTTAAATTGCATTTGTGAGTATTTTTCAAAATAAACTAGTATACCTCATGCATAAGAATTACCAAAGCAAAAACTACATGAATGCACAAAACCTCTAAACCCATTAGTCTTTATTCATTTTATGCATGAGACCAAACATCAAGTTTCCAAGAAACTACATGCATTCAGAAATAGAAATCCATTGCTAACAATCATCAAGTTTTTTTTTCACAAATAAAATTATATTAAGAATTTGTTTCATGGCATACCCAAAATAAATAAGAAATTTCTACTTTGAATGAACTATTTTTGCTTTTGAAAGTCAAAAAGACCATATTTTCAACAATTAATGAGACCAAGAATCCATACCTACATAAAATGATTAAAAAAACACTATAAAATGTTGTGTATGAGTCCAATAGCCAACAATATTCTCAAATCCCAAATCAAAGTTGTAAATTCTATCTTCTACCATAATCTTGAAAACAAACGAAAAAATAAAAAATAATTACCCATTTTATGAAGGATGAATTCTCTATACATGCATTGAATGCATTTAGGGTTACGTATCTAAGAATTTGGTGGGATCAAAAAAATTCTAAATAACTTCACCAAGTATTCAAAGCTATCAATATCTCTAAATCCACCAAACAAGGTTAGCAAACCGATCATATATTTCTACCAGCTCTTTGTTAATGACAACTAAATCAAATGTACTAAAGTCTTTAAATGCCAAGATTTATATGTACATCAAGATCAATTATATCCCTTCTCTTATAGTTTCAATGCCTTTGATATGATATACCTTAAAGCCCCCAAAATGACCACATGAGATTTAAAACATATCATGAATATATCTCAATGACCGCATAAGCCATGATTTAATATTTAATTAAAGATAAACTTTAAATAATGAAGTTAAATAGTTATGTCCCAATGTCATGTAGTAAAGTAGGTTATAAATAACTTTTAAAAAATCATGCAACCATTTTGTAAAAAGCTATCAAGTATGGCATAAGGATTTCATTTTCAAGGTGTATCCAATAGATGATAACAATGTCTATAACAAACTTTAATTTCAGTGTTAAACTTAAAGAACTTGTCATCATGTCAAATATGGCTATCTACTAAATTACCAATTTCAATTTTCATTGTGAAATCATTCAAGAGATCAAGTGCATGATCAACGTATAAAGTTGCACACTTTTAAGCATCCATTAGCAAAAGAATGTAATGGTAATATCTTCATAATTGTATCATTTCTTGATATTACACTTATGCAACATTTATAAATATATTTACAACCCTTTATGTAGAGAAATGTTTTTTTTAATGAATTGATTAAATATGCTATGCAATGTAGGTTCACTTTTAATGATGTTACCAATCATTTTGAAATCAATCAACATAGCATCATATCACATCAAGTCACATGCATAGAAAATAACAGTTAAATGAATGCAAATAAGTTGGCCCCCACCATAATTTTAAATAATATGATGCAAGTCATCATATAGCAGGGCTAAACATGTCATAATTTTCAAAAAAATAAGGGGGTGATAAAAATAGGCATAACATATTCATAGCTTCTTATGTCATATTGGGGATAATTTTTGGCTTACGAAAGATGGTTACTTCAAACTACATTTTTATGAAATCTACATATTTTTTTCTCATTTTATCTAATATTTCTTCACTTTTATGAAAACTATTCCAAGAGTCCTTTCAGAGCCAAACCTAGCTTTGGTGGTCAATCCTGGCACCTATAAAATTGTAAATAAAAACTCAGCATTATCTACTAGAATATATATATATATATATATATATATATATATATATATATAATGCTTTAACAAGTATTCAACTAGAACATACTAATTTTTATAAGTGCTTTAACATCGTAAGAAGATTACAATATAGTTGACATGTAATTTTTTACCAAAACTTAGTGTATAATTAAATAAAAATATATAAACAACTTGTATCAAAATACCTAGTGTTTTCTTAAATCCATCCTATAAAACATAAATTTTTGGTCAGAGTTCAATAAATTAAAGAAACAAATAATTTCCCTAATGATTATTTTGAGGACCTTACTTATTACAAAAATAAAATTAAAGTCCCAAAACAAGGATATGACAAATTTATGTTGTGCAGCTTTCGTCGAGTTTTTTAAATAGTGATCCATCATATATCATATGATGAGAGGCTCCTAAACCTATCATACATTTAGACATGATTGATCATATTGATCTAGATATTTTTGCTCCTATCTTGGAGGGGGAAGTTACATTTTTTTCATTTCTAATTTTAAGTATGTCATTTTTTTGAAACATTGATGTTCAACATAGCCATGTTTCTTACACCAATTATAACACTCTTCATCGATATTAGTATTTACTTTCACTTTGCCTTTATTTTAACTTGGGGAAGGATTCTGGTGAGCCAATTAATTTCCCTTAGGCTTGGTATTTTATTTTTCATTTTTCTTAACAAGGCCCTTGCCTTTGTTGGAGTTGGGTTTTGACATTGAATTAGTATCATTAATAACTAATTCATGTTTATTAGTGAATTTAGGTTAGATTTCCCTAATAAAATAAGTTTTTCCTATTCTCTTTGAAGTTGTTCACATAAATTTTCAAAAACTAGTCCCACATTTACAGATCCCATTGAATCTTAATTTGTGTAATAGTTTGAAATAAAAATTGAGTGAGGACAACCTAATTTAGACATAAAAGTCATAATGAGTTTTTCATCAATCTTGGAGTCATCAATATCAATGAATAAAATCTTTAAGCACTTGACTTGAGTGATGAAGTCCTTAATGTGAGGATAGTTATATAGACTAAGAGCAAGGAGCTCACTTTTCAATTGGCATACCCTTAGCTTAGTAGGATTTCCAAAAAGGTCCTCCAAAATAGTGCAAGACTTTATAAGGTTCCATGATGCTCTAAAAATGAAAATTTAATTTAGGGGATACTAACTAACCAAGGATGCCTCTAGCTTCATCAGAATGGTTTTGCCATTTTTATCATTTGATAGTATCTAAAGTTTCATTTTTTTCATCCATTACAATGCAGTAGAAACCCTTGCTAAAGAACAAATCACTAATGTATCCTTCCCAACTAAAGTAGTTGTAAATTGAGAGAATTACTTTTTTTTGCCATGATATAGCATAAAAACTTATTGTAGGTAATTTTTTTCCAAACAGATCAAAAGGTATATCAAATTTCTACTTTATGCCAAACATACCATTTGCACTATCCTTTCACTATTTTAGTTTAAAAACTAATCTAAAAATAGGATTTATAAACTAAAACAAAGTTTTTGTACTTTAATTGAATAGGTATTTTGATACTAGAATTAAATAAGAATGATGGATTTGAATAGAGATATGGAAATGGTGTGCAAAACTTCCAAGTATACCCTAGATTTCTATGAAATTACTAGGATGGGTGTGTTTAATTTCTAGGTCTCTAATATACTAATCTCAAGCATAAATAGTGAAAATCACCTAAAGGGTGTTGACTATAAAGGATGCCACCATTATCATAGCCACATTATTCCATCATTGAGGTACATAAAGAATAACTTATATGGAATAACTGCTTATTGGTGCACTATAGAATCAAATGGTTGAGAGTCTTCCTATTAGTAAAAAGAAAAAATCTATGTGATTCTTATAACCATGAAGTACATGGAAGATAAAATCCATATACAATTTTGTCTAATGACTTGAGTATTAGGGTAGCACCCCTCACACCATAGATCAAATAAAACTATTACTTGCTTTCCATAATGATAGCTCTTGTGATTTTTACAACTAACAAAACACACTTCAAACTTAGAAGGTTGATACTAGAAAAAAAGAATACATGTCCAAAGAATTTGGAATATCTTTAAAAAATTAGTTATTTAAAAAACTTAGTAGAAGATAAATATAATTTTTAATGGTACTAAAAACATTGTAAATACACCAAATATGTACCTAACACAAAAGTAAAACTTATTTTAGAGGCCTAGATAAACTATCTGGTAAAATTTTAGGTTGAATAGAGCACTTTTATTTTTGCTTGAATCCCAAGGTAGCCCACAACTTTCATACAAAGGTTTAATCAGCACTTGATGTAGAATGATAGTTTACTTTAGAGGCCAATATATACCATATAATCTTTTTTATGTCAAAATGATTACTCTAATTTTTTGCATAATTCCCAAGGCAACCCAAACTATCATACAAAGGCCAAATTAACACTTGATATAGAAATATAATTTGTTTTAAACACCAAGAACTACCATTTAAAAAAATGTAATAGAGAAATTTGATTATTTATAAACCCTTAGTAGCCCACTATGTTCACCAATTTATGATCAACCAAGATCCCCTATGTGTGAGATGAGAACATAAGATTGGGTATTTTTAATAGGCTACTAAATTTTGAGCTTGAAACTCAAAATAAAACTGCATATCTAAAAATTAAAACTACATGCAAAATAAGGTGAAACTTATACAACTCTGATACCATATAAATTTATCTATATATAGTGAAACTTTTAGTATCCTAAATCTATACTTAGAGGAATCCATCAAATGAACAACACAATAAAATGGGATGAGGAGTAAAATTAATTGGCAAAGGCCCAAACAACAACAACAAAGTAGGTGAAGAAAGATAATGAGACCAACTACATGAAAAGGCTTAAACAAGGAGGACATTGAGGGCCCAAGAAAACACACCAAGGGGAGCCTCTAGAATGTTGGATGAAAAATCAAATTAGTCCCCAAAAAGGCTATAAAGGTATTTATGCCTAATGCTTTAGTTGATTATTTTGACTCTAAGGATCCCTTAATTTATCCCTTATCTTATATTTTATATCCTATTGCAGTTGTGTTTGGTGGTCTAGGGTATTTTCTAATCTTTGGTAGAAGTATGGCGACTTCATTTGGATGTCGGTTTGTTGTCTATTTTAGGTTGGCTGACTATTCATTATGTAAAGTTATGGGACCCTTTAAAACTTCTATGTCTACCTAATCTAATTAAAAAATCATTTAGATATGGTCTAGAATCGTATTAACTATCATAAGACATACACTCGCAATACCTATAATAATATAAATCAATGAAAGATTTAAATAAAAAATACACAAATTTACCACAAGTAGCATGACTACCTCTTTAAATTAAAAGGCTCTTGCCTAAATTGCCAGTATAACAATAGCATTCTTCTATAGTGAATAACTCAACCACTAGCTCTCTATACTCTTATATAGATAAGAAAGAGGCTAGGGATAGGGTTTGGAGAGCAGTTAACTTGTAAAACAAGTCTTCTTAAGATAAGATTTTACTATTAATAACAGAAGGCAATCAACTCAATAACTTGACTGATACTCTTCTCTAATAATAGTTTGTGGATAATTGTACACCAACTAATGATTATCCATGAATTATATTACAAGTAAATTTTAAAAACATATAATAACATGAGTATGTAAATACACTAACAAACTCCCAAAAAATCAAGTCCCCATTGCATAAATATCCTATTTCCCACCACTGGCTGCAAGGGCATTGTTACATGTTTTTCCCTCTTGGAAAACACTTAAAATTTATGGAAACTTTGCACATGGTTGTGGACATATTTGAAAATTATATATGAATAATAACTTTCCCTAATAATTTTGTGTGTTTTAGTGTTACCATAAGAATGTCCACTTCCTATTTTTTTATGAAAAGTGCTCATAAACTCTTGGGCTTCTTATTTGGTCACACATTTGAGATAAATTTCAATATAATTTATGTAATATAAAACTCTTTTATTAAGAAATTAGTGGGCCAAATTTAGCTTTAAATCTCTTCTTTTCACCATGTTTAATAACTAAAGACAATTTCCATGCATCATGAAGTGAACAATGTTGGCATACCATTCTTCTTTTACAATTTGAGTCTGAACTACTTGCATAAAGTTGATCTTTAGATCCACATCAATGATAAGTTTAGTGAGACCTTGGCCTCTCACCATTATTTTTGTTTAATTTAAATATAATACTCTTTAATTTTATCCATCCATTTTCCTCTTCACTCTCCCAACTCATTTTTTCCAAACATAAGCTTTAATATAGGATCAAGTACAATTGCATGCACTTTGCTCTAAAGTATGTAGTTTTAAAACTTATTGACAACTTTGATAAAATGATAAGATTTCTTATCTAAAGTGAAATATTTGAACTTTACATCATTCAAATTGATACTCATGAAAGCAATGGGATGCTCTTTTGAGTTGATATGGTGTGTTAGAATAGTTGTTATAATGTGATCTAAAGCAAAATAATTAAGATATAAGTCTCTTGTGAAATATAAGTTGATTTGCACTTGAGCTTACATGATGAAATATTTAACATCTTGAAAATTAGTCTTTGTTTGAGCAGTCCACTCTATCTTTGCATTATGTTTCAACATGGAATTACAAAGTCTTACAATTTCAGCAAAACTATAAATAAATTTTCTAATTATTTCTTACTATTTGGAAGTGAAATTTTATAAATAAAATTTTCTATACCAAGGTCAATGGATATACATTCCTTAGTGATAATATGTCCCTAAAACTTACTTTTGGTGTCACCAAAAATAGTCTTCTTTGGATTGAAGGATAATACCACATGTTAAAACCCAAACTCCTCTTAGCAAAAACATAGATTTTTATTCTATTATCAGAGTTTAATATACCTCCTTATATTTGAGTTTAACCCAAAAAATATTTGGTTCCTACTTCACTCAATATGATGAAAATATATACAACATCTCAACATTTCATAATCATGGTTCTATTAGATCCCGTCTATAATCCCCAAACGAGAATATTGCTAAATACATTCACCCTGTATTAATTCTAACTCAACACTTAGACTCAAATCTCATTTACTTTCCCAAAATTTTCAAATACATTAACATTCACACATTATATATATATATATATATATATATATATATATATATATATATATATATATATATATATATATATATATATATATATATATTATGCACACCTTCTTTCTATAATAAACTAGCAAAATATGCAATGTATAATTTCACCGTTATATCTTAAAACTTTTCAAACTGAACATGCATGGAAAGAACACTACCAACTGATATATTATATTTACTTATGTAAGGTAAATTTATTACATGAAATTTGAAAATTACATAAATTCACACACATTATAACTACTATGATCTGAAACACACCATACTTCTCCACATAACTGCACTAGAGATCCTACACACAACACACACTCTGCATACTACAATTTTGGATCTACTTTGAAGTCTGATTATGATTTATGAGTGAAACCACCATAACCAGCTAGGGAGGATATTTCACCACAAAAACTAGTAATATTGTGAGGGTTTTTATCCTCCAAAATATCTACACTCTAAGGCTTCTAATCCCAAGAGAGGAAGAAATTGAATACAAGGTTCAAGCTCTAAAATAGGGGCTATATGATTTAACAAAACATGAATTTACAAGAAGAGAGGAGAGGAGAGAGAATATTGATGTGGAGGAAAAAATTTCCACCCTCCATATCAAATATAATATCTCCATGTGAAATGTTTATCTTGAAGTGCAATTTAGTCAAAAAGGAGAGCATCAAAAGAGACAAGATTAGCCACCCAATATGACTCAAAATTTGGTGCCCCACCTTCACACATGTGAGAAATAGTGTGGTGTTTGTCCCCCATATGGAGATGGTCAAAATGTGGATCTCATGATTAGCCCCTCTTTTGTCTTTGTCTCCCACCTTCCATGTGACCCAAAAAATGGCACCCCACTTCCACATTTGAGTCAAATCTAGAATAGAAATTTCCTGTATTCTTCCCCATGTGCACATAAGATTTCATGATAAGTATTCAATCACTTTTGACTAATTGGAAAACAAAAAAAAACATGGATCCACCCAAGGAAGGCATCCCACTCTCACACATGTGAGAGCAAGAACATGTGAGTCACTTAAGGACAAGAAATATGTCCTCTAATGCAAGTTACGCCCCACTCTTTCAAATCAGCCTTTTCCCATGAAATATTATTCATGGGAAATGCCACATCATTTTAATTCCACCTTAGCACTATGCCACATCACTAGCTACATCTACATCACCTACCACATCACCATGAATAATGATAGTGAGTAGTAATATGAGAATAATGCCTATGTGAATAGTGACAAAGAAATATTGGAATTAGCTATTTTTTCCACAATGTCAAATTTATTTAAAATGGGACATGACAAATCCTCCCTTCCCAAAATTGCTTTTCCTCAATCAATTATAAACCATGATGCTTAAAAATTATTGAGAAAATTTTTACCCTGGGTCAAATTAGGTCAACCCCTGCATATTCAAACTTTCCATAAGGTCCTCTAGGTTTGAAAATGGTCACCATGGTCTTAAATGAGGTCAAGTCATACAACATGTTTTCACCTTTATCATATTTGTCCAATTTTTTTAATGTCCTTTTATGCCACCCTTTTGGTCATTTTAAGGAATTGTATGGTTTATCAAAAGGATAAATGTTTCAAGAGGTAATATAACATATTTATGTCAAATAATGATTAAATAAGGCTTTTAAATTTAAATATTATAGTTCCAACATAAAAATAATAACATCACCTATAAAAAGTTAGTTTTAGATGTTTGTACAGATTGGGGTGACTCATCTATAGGTGTGAATGCTTCAAGAAGGTGTCTTGGCATCCCCATAGGTCATTTTTGAGCTTGGATTGTTTCAAAAGATCCAAAATTAAGAAAAAATATTTCCTCTCTCCTATCATTCCCTTGGACATCTCAAAAAGGGTTAATGATTTTCATTTGGTCCAGATTGGAGAAGAGGTGTTGGATTTAGTGCATTTAGAGGATGTTAAGGACCCCTATGAACTTACATTTTATGGTAATATTTTTAGGATTAGTGGTATGTGTTGTATGAACAATCATTAGTATTATTGGTACCTCCAAACTACCTATGCAATCCTAATGGATTAGTTTTTCTCATCTGATTGTACTTTGGAGATTGGTCTATGTGAACCAAGTAATTCACATATAATTTTAAATCATATTCACCCATGTCATGTTGAATTCAACCTAGTTTGGCACATGTTGTCATGGAAGGATAGGTAGAATTATCCCTTTGTGATATAAGTGAACACCAATGAAAGTTGAGAATAGTGTTTGATAGTTGAAGATATTTTTATTTTGTGAGTGGCTTCAAGTCAAGGATAATACACTTGTTTTAAATCCCTTAGATCATGCTTGGTCAAATTCTCCATTAAAGGTTTGTATTGAAGAGATATCAAGGGTGACAGTCCAATATGGGGCTAAATATAAAACACCATAACCACTACTATTTTATCAGAGTTGAATAAAGTTATAGAATGGGAAATTTTACCTTAATTTATACAAAAAAGGATTTTTCTCTACATATTATCATCTCATAGTAAAAGTCTATGAGGTTTGTGTAAACCTAATAGCTTCATTCTTGCAACCTAGGCCTAAATGTAACATCTTAACATAAGATGAGGTTGTTAGGTCAATATAAAATCATGGTTGAATGGAATTTTAACTTATTCAATATCCTAATGGAGTTACTCAGAGAACCACTGTACCATTAGGCCAAAATGAACCTAAAACATTGTAAGTAACACCTCTAGTGCACTAATGGTAAAGAGATAATTACATGGTCTCAAGGTAAAAATGAGTCCATTCAGGTATGAGAGGGTCCTAGTAACCTTAGGAGAAACCAAAATTGTGAAATAGTGCTCAAACATGTATCATCACCTATAAAAATATCTTGACTTCCCTAATGAGCACCTACAGTTTGACTCAAGAGACAAACTAGCCTTAAGCTAATGAAAGATACAAATTTGGTTGGTAGGCAGATGTGTAAGATGGATATGACCAAGTATAAATCACTCTTATAGTGATAATATCACACATACATATGATTCTTAGAGGCAAGGATGAACAGAGTAAGGTTAGTCAAAGGTTCTTAAGCCTTATTGAATCTAGGGATGCACTAACAGGCCTATAGCTAGTTTTGAGAATTTGAAGTGCCAAGGCATCTATATGTGTGATCAGGCTTTGAAAATTGTTAAAATGGGTCATCATGGGTTTAAAAACACTTAAATGGTCTCCTTTAGGTTATACTAATATTGAAATTACTCATTGTATTGTTTCAGACCTGGCCCACTCCTTGGGCAAGGGGCAGTCAAGAGACTAAGAGAGATTTGTTGACTCAAAGCCCAAGTAAGTATACATAAAACTATTGAAATATGATTAAAATACTCACATAATCTTCCTAATACTAATTTAATCTCATGTGAAGGCTAGTACAAATTTAGTACTGTCATTAGGCCAACTGACCTGAGACACCCCACAAGCAATGCAACTTGTAGACCTAGTGCATTGACTATAAAAAGATGAATGGTAGAGTCTTAAGGTACTATGGGATGATGTTTCAGATTTAATTAGAGGTTAATAAATTTTGTGGAGGTCCTATAGTCACTATAATCATTCATAAGTGGTCATGTACTCAAAAAACCCAATCTATGTCTATGAGGCCTAAAACCAGGCATGAAACTCGGGCTTCTAACTTCACTCCTATGATCATGTGATCTTCCCAAGAAATGTGATAGATTTAATGGGATAATTTATAATTTATGAGACTATATTTTTTAGAGTACAACATATATTGGCCATTTTTTACCTCAATTTGTCTCAGGGTGTTGAGAATGCTTAACTAGTTACTCGAGAGATAACTTCTTTCACTCCCATCTGTATGCATGAGATGCATGGGGTATAGATAACTTAGGGAGAGTTTAGGGAGGTTTTATACTTGAAATAAATTCCATTATTTCAAATTTTAGGGGCCTAACCTTTATGAATCATTGTTAAGAATTGAAACTACCTAAAACCCTCATAAGAACCCGATGAGAAAGAGATGAAGAGAAATGCATCTATAAGGGGTAAATTAGACTGGAAAATGATTTGGATATACTTGTCACTCTCTTATGCTCCCCACCACTTAATTATTATATACCATCACTTGTACAAATGGGTCAAATTTTCTATTTTATATAATATTTGAGGTGTTTTAAAGTTATAGAAAGGAATAGATGGGTGAAAGCCATGGTGGAAGGTGTGTGGAGATGTTTTTTGACTCCTTAGACCCAATTATCAAGTCAATCATGTATGGATACTCCTATGCTAATATGATTATTGTAGGCAGTCTTGCATAAAATAGTAAGAATCAAGGTAACTGCCAAGTTGAAGATGAGAAGTGTGGTTTTGAGTTTTCTTGAGGTCTATATGATAGACCAGCAGACAAAAAAGTTCTAAATATGTATCTCACATATTTTAAATTAACTCTCTTGATTATGTGCATGTCACCCCAGTGAAAAGTGTTAGATTTTAGGCCTAGAGGGCTATTGATTTATTGTAAGGGTGAGTAACAAGTAGCAATGAGAAGATTAACAATTGTAGGGGTGCATAATGACCTACACTAATCATGTTTCCACCTTCTCAAGTTAGTGCATAGGTTTTAATTACCTCCAAGGTAGTTTTGGATAGTTAGTGGACTCCTCATCTAGAAGATTAGTTTCAAAAAGGATAATGAAGTATCCCTATGCTAACTTTAGGAGGATGTTATATTTTAGATAGATAGTTGTCCAAGAGAACCTCATGATTTAATTTATAACTCCTTCTATTACATTATAACTGGTCTTCAAGACTTAACACTTGGCATTGTGACTCTCCAACATCACCCTTTATCTCTCTTCTCCTATTTCTCTATATATTGAAGCCATTTTGGCATTGTAAAGGATCCAAAATCGGTATGGCAAAGCCATACTAGTTTTACACCTTGTTTTGCCTTTGAATAAATTTATTAAGCATATAGCAAAGCCATACTAGTTTTAAACCTTGTTTTTCCTTTGAATAAATTTCTTAATCTGGTTTAGTCTCTAAATTTTTTGCTTAAGTATGTCAAGTAGTATATTTGGATGACAAGTGATGATCATTTCTCCTTGCTTCCATTTTGCTCTTGCATGTATTGTGTAAGTAATATTTATTCTAACAGGTCTCATGACGTGTAAATGATTTTTAGGTGTATTTTAAGTTGAATAAGATTAGTAGTGCCTATGATTAAACCTTCTATTCATCCACCTTTAGAAATACAAGGTAATTTGCCTCCATATAGAAACACTTTTGATATAATAACCTTGAGTTGAGATCAGTTTTAGTAATCTACCTTCATAGTGCAAGTTCAAGTATGTTTGTGGAGATATCCTTGGTGTAACACCTCTATTAGTGTAGATTACTTTTAGTTTTATTCTTCTCTTGTCACCCCAATAAGTGATTATCCTAATGTAGATGAGAGCCTAAATAGATAGATCAAGGGAACTAGCCCATAATCTATAGATATATCTCTTATATCAATCTACCTATATTTAGATATAGTTTCATGTTATCCCAAATTTGATAAGGTGTTATTGACTTCTTTAGGGTGAAAATTTAGGCTATAACAGTTTTTTCATGTCCAGTGGGACTTTTATTCCAAGAAGGTTGTTCAAAGTGGATGTTGGTCTTGACAACAAAGAGGTTGTAATAGTCTTCTTACTACAGTATCTAACGACTCCAATAATTGACTCTTGGTTGTAGACTAATGCATTATTTCATTCCTAAGGTAAACACAAGATCTCATACTAAAGGAATTCCTTTTTATTTCTAGGAGCTTCCTTATTATTCAATCAAAGTAAACATATTTGTTAGCACCCAATCTTACCCAAATAGGTACTGATTTTCTCATAAACCTATAGGAAGGCTTTTGATTATCCCAATCTTACAAAATCCTAAATCTATCATTGAAATAAACCTACCTTTTTTTGCTTTTAATGTATATAGTCCTCTAATACTTGCCCATTATTATGACATTCCCATATCAGCTCTCAAAATTATGCCTTCATACACAAGTGAGACTGCTATTTCTCCTATTGAACACATTAGAAACATTGCCAACTTCTACAATATACATCATATCATTGAGGATAATATAGCCATTAGTTTTTTGGTTGTTTATTTTAAGGGAAAGGCTCTTGATTGGTATGTTACTTTGGATCCTAAATCTATCACTACATGGGATGAATTGGGTGATGATTTGAGGAAATGGTTTGAGGATAAGAGTGACAACTTGTCATTGACTAAGTAGCTGACCAACATTAAGAAAGCACCTCAATAAGTTATCCAAGACTTTAACACAAGGTTTCAAAAGACATGTGATATGATCCCAATCATGGTAAGACCTATTGCACATCATTCTTTCCTTTATTATCTTAAGGCTTTTGATAGTGATATTTCTATGATGGTACAACCTATGGGAGGGAAATCATTTCCTAATGCTTATGAAGTGGCCATTAGAGCTGAGAATTATTTGATTTAGGTTGGGAATATTTATACAAGACCCCCTATGCCTTTATTCCCTGATTTACAAACCTCTACACCTTTTGTTGCTCCCATCGCTACAACAAAACATAAGCTAATTACCCCCAATCAATCAAGTAAATCTAATGAGGTAGAAAGAGTGAAGGCTCTTGACTAAGATATTTTAGGTCTCAAGAATATTATACAATAGTAGAAATGGAGACCTTTCTCAATCTCATATCAACACAATATTCCTATCTAAACTATCAAGGCAATAGACCACCCTTTCATGGTCATTTTCAAGGCCAAGGATAGCTAGTTCAAGCAAAATCATATAATGGTTATAATCTCAAGTCTCCCTCCACCTCAAAATCATTAGTGCCTACTCAAAAAAACCTTGCTCAAGATCATGAGGGTCAGCCTCCATGGGATCAACCTCATGATCCATCTACCTATGTCAATGAATCCTTCAATCAAGCTTTCATGGCACATTTGGGAACAATTTTAACCATGACTCAAGCTGAGGTACCTAGTGGAGGAGAGAAAAATGGAGAGAGTGATCAAGTGGAGCCTATTTTAGTTAATTGTCAAAAATAAGAATCATTTGTTATGAATTACCAAGGACAATCAAACAAATACTCAAGTCATATAGCTACAAACACAAGGTCAAAGAGAAAGGCAATTAAAGAGATTCAAAGGGCTGATAATGGTCTATTAATGAGCTTTCAAATATTTCAAGAAGAGCTTTCAAACTCAGCATGGTAAAAAAGTATCCTAGTGGGAAAGAGGTAGCCTTGACAAATACATTGAGGCATGGGGAGGGACAACCAAATACATTTGAGAAATTATATAAACCTCCACCATTTTATCTCTCCATCATCATTGGAGATGTTTTGGTTCACAATTATTTGATTGATAGTGGAGCAAGTACTTCAGTCATGCCCAAACAAGTAATTGATAAGTTGAATTTAAAGTATGATACTCATTTCAAGGGAGTGTTATAACTAGATGGGTCAATTGCAAAGACAATTGGCATAATAAAAGGTTTTTAACTTGTTCTTCATGCTTGTCCTACTTTCACTATTTCTCAATATATTATGGTTGTGGATATGCCACCTCACTTTGCCCTTTGTTTGCCAAAAGAATTTACTGCTAATATTAGAGGATAATTGACTTTAGATTGGTCCTATATGGAATTTAGGACTAGTTATGGTGTTAAAGTATCAATAAAATATAAACCTTTATCTAAATTTCATGTAGATCCATGTGTGCCTTATACATCAAACATGAATTTCAATATCAATGATGAATAAGAACATCCTAGTGATCAAGAACCTATAACACCTCTTGATGGCATAGGTGACTTATACTTTAATGAATGGGGAGTTGAACATTATGGATTTGATCTATATGAGCATATTGAAGAGATAGGTCTTGGTACATACATCTTCCATGAAGAATGTGATGGATCTCTTAAGGCAAATTTTGATGACACTCTAAGATAGGCTGCATCGGGCAACTACCTTTTGTACATGGATGATGATGTTAATATTCCATCTATAATAGATCATGATATTCCTAGTGAGCATTCAATTCTGATTACCAAAGAGAGAATATTCATGAGCATGAACCTCAAGAAAAGGTAGATGATATGTGGCAATAATTCAATGTCATAGTGCAGTAGTTTAAAGAGGTAAGTAGGTTTGTAACTCTTAAAAATGAATAGAGACTTGATGATGAGGTCAATCATGTACCTAATGATCACAATGAAGATAGCCTTGATGATTAAAATACATTTAAAATTAGGAAGGGTTTCATGACTCCCAATGATCAAATTGAGGAGTGTCAAATGAACATGATAAAGGTCAAGCAAGATACAAAGTCAAACAAACCTCTAGGAAATATAGATGAAATATTCATGAGAGTTCCAAATGATACACGTGTAGTTAGAAGAATCTCCAAACATGATAAGTTATTTTATTATCTTCATAAGCAAGTTTTCATTGACAAGCATTCATTATATGATGGTTTGTTCTCATGGAGCAATAGTGATTCTATAAACATTGTATTTGACCCTGGTTGAAGCAAAAATGAAGTGTTTCTTCAACTCAAGTGTTTTTAGGTATTGTATATATTAGGATAGGTGTGGGTTTTCCATAAGTTTTGGGCATATTGTTTGGTGTGAATTATTTGTTTATTTTCCTTAAGTGCTTAGATAGCCCGTCTGTGTGTCTTGTCATCTTATTTTGTGTGTTTATTTCTTATTGTGTGGTGGTGTGAATTTGAAGTATTTTTAAAGGCATATCAGTGTCAATTTTCTCATATGAGTGACTCTATTTCCCAATGGAAGGTCAAGGCAATTGGTCCTTATCATAACAAGCACGTTACCCGTATAAATCACCAAAATGTTGACCAAAATTTTACCCCAAGTTAAATTGGGTCAATATCCACATGTTTAAACTTTCCATAAGGTCCTATAGGTTTTTAAATGGTCACCATTATCTTAAATGAGGTCAAGTCATACATTTAGGGTCATACAACATGTTTTAGCCTTTGTCATATTTGTCCATTTTTCTTAATGTCCTTTTATGCCACATTTTTTCTCATTTTAAGGAATTATACATTTTTATCAAAAGGAAAAATGTTTCAAGAGGTAAGATAATGTATTTCATGTTAGAGAAGGATCAGAGAAGGCTTTGAAACTAAAATATTATAGGTCCAACATAAAAATTAAGAAGATCACCTATAAAATGTCATTTTTAGATGTTTGCACGGATTGGGGTGACTCGTTTATAGGTGTGAATGCTTCAAGAAGGTGTCTTGACATCCCCAAAGGTCATTTTTAGGCTTAGATGATTTAAATAGATCTAAAATTGAGAAAAAACATTTCTTCTCTCCTATCATTCCCTTGGATAACTTAGAAAGGCTCAATAGTTTTCATTTGGTATAGACTAGAGAAGAGGTGTTGGAGTGAGTGTACTTAGAGGATGTTAGAGATCCCTATGAGCATCCATTTTATGGTAATATTTATAGTATTGGTGGTCTATGTTGTATGGATAATCATTAAGATTGTTGGTACCTCCAAACTGCCTATGCAATCATAATGGCTTAGTTTTATCATCTGGTTGCACTTTGGAGATTATTCTATGTGAACCAAGTAATGCACATAGAATTTTATAGCATATCCACCCATGGCATGTTAACTTCAACCTAGTTTTGTATGTTTAGCCATGAAAAGATAGGTAGAATCATCCCCTTGTGCTAGAAGTGAACATTAATGAAAGCTAAGAACAATGTTTGATAGGTGAAGTATTTATTCTTCTGTGAGTGGCTTTAAGTCAAGAATAATACACTTTTTTTCAATCCCTTAGATCATGGTTTGTTAGATTCTCCATTGAAGTTTTGTATTGAAGAGATCTGAAGGGTGATAATCCAATATGGGGATAAATATAAAACATGATAGCCACCTCTATTTTCTTAGAGTTGAATAAAATTGTAGAATGGGAAAGTTTACCTTAATTTCTCTAAAAATGGATTCTGATCCACATAGTGTCATCTCATGGTGAAAGTCTATGAGGTATGTGTAAACCTAATAGCTTTGTTCATGCATCCTACACCTAGAGGTAACATATTAGCATAAGAGGAGATTTTTAGGTCAAGATAAAATGATGGTTGAATGGTCTTTCAACTCAGTCAATATCCTAATGAAAGTAATCAGATAACTACAGTATCATTAGTCTAAAATGAACCTAGAACATTGCAAGTAACACCTATAGTGCACTGATGGTAAAGGGATAATTACATGGTCTCAAGGTAGAAATGAGTCCCTTCAAATATGAGAGGTTCATATTGACCTCAATAGAAACCAAAAGTGTGAAACACAATGGTCAAACATGTATCATCACCTACATAAATCTCTTGATTTCCCTAATGAGCACCTATAGTTTGACTCAAGAGACATAATAGTCTTAAGTTAATGAAAGATGCATGTTTGGTTGGTAGGAAAAGGTGTAAAATGGAGATGAATATGTATAAATCACTCTCAGAGTGATAATACACACTTATATGTGATTCTCATAGGAAATGATGAATAGAGTAAGGTTGGGCAAAGGTTCTTAAGCCTTATTGAATCTAGGAATGCACTAACAAGCGTATAGCTAGTTTTGAGAATTTGAAGTGTTAAGGCCTCTATAAGTGTGATAAAGCTATGGAAATTGGTATATGGGGTCATCATGGGTTTAAAAATACTTTTGTGGTATCATTTAGGTTAAACTAATAGTGTAAATACTCATATTTTTTATCTCAGACCTGGCCCACTCCTTGGGCAAGGGGTAGCTGAGAGACTAAGAGATATTTGTTCACTCAAATCCAAACAAAGTATACATATAACTCATAAAATATTAGTAAAAAACTCACATAATCATCATAATACTCAATTAATCTCATGTTAAGTTTGATACACAATCAGTACTGCCATTAGGCCAACTAACTTGAGACACCCTATAAGTAATGCAACTTGCAGACCTAGTGCATTGATGGTAAAGGGATGAATGGAAAATTATTAAGGCACTATGGGATGATGTGTATGATTTAATTAGAGGTGAATAAGTTTTTTTTAGGTCATATAATCATTATGATCATTCATAGGTGGTCTCATACTTAGAAAACCTAGTCTATGCCTATGAGGCCTAGAACTAGGCATGAACCTCAGGCTTCTAACTTCACTCTTATGATCATGTGATATTCATAAGTAATGTGAGATATTTCATGGTATAATGGAGGGTTGATTATACTCATTAGTTTATATATAATGCCATTTTTAAGCTCATTTTGTTTTAGGGTATCCAAAATGCATAGCCAACTACTCGAGAGATAACTTCTTTCAATCCCATCTATATGGATGAGATAAATGGGGTTTTTATCACTTATGGAGAGTTTATGGAGGTCATGTACTTGAAATTAGTGGCATTGGTTCAAATTTTATGGGCCTAACCTTTATGAATCATCACTATGAACCTAAACTACCTAAAACCCTCATAAGAGCCTGATGAGAAAGAGATGAAGAGAAATGCATCTATAAGGGTTCAAATATCTTGTAAAATTATTTGGATATACTTGGAAATCTCTTAGTATTCTTACCACCCAATTATTTTGTACCATCACTTGTGCAAATGGGTCAAATTTTTTGTTTTGTATAAGATTTGAGGTGATTTGAAGGTGAAAAAAGGAATATATGGGTGAAAGCCATGGTATAAGGTGTGTAGAGATGTGTTATAACTCCTCATACCTCATTATCACCTCATTCATGTATGGAGACTCCTCTGCTAAGTTGATTATTGTAGGCAGTCTTGGATAGAATAGTAAGAAGTAAGGTAACTACCAAGTTGAAGATGAGAATTGTGGTTTTGAGTTTTCTTGAGGTATATATGATATACCAAAGAAAAAATAAGTTATGAATATGTGTCTCACATCAATTTAATGAACTCTCTTAAGTATGTGCAAGTCACCCTAGTGATAAGTGTGAGAGTTTAGGCCTAGAGGGCTAGTGAGTTACTCTAAGGGTGAGTAACAAGTGGAAAAGAGAAGATTATCAATTGTATGGGTACATAATGACCTGCACCAATCATGTTTCCACATTATCAAGTCAATTCATATGTGTTAATTACCTCCAAGGTATTTTTGGATAGTTAGTGGACTCCTCATCAAGAAGAACAATTTCAAGAAGGACAATGAAGTATCCCTATGCCAACTTCAAGAGGATGTTATATTTTAGATTGAGACTTGTCCAAGAAAACCTCATGATCTATTTTATAACTCCTTATCTTGCATTGTAATTAGTCTTCAAGACTTGACACTTGGCATTGTGACTCTCCAACATCACTCTTTTTCTCTTCTCTTATTACTCTATATATTGAAGCCATTTTGGCATTGTAAAGGATCCAAAATTGGTATGGTGAAGCCCTACTAGTTTGACATCTTATTTTGCCTTTTTTTTAAGTTTTTAAGTTGGTTTAGTCTCTAATTTTCTTGTCTAATTATGTCAAGTAGTCCATTTCGATGATAGCTGATGATTGTTTCTCCTTGCTTCCATTATGCTTGTGCATGTATTGTGTCAGTAATATTTCTTATAATAGGTCTCATGAAGTGTACATGTTTTTTAAGCATATTTTAAGTGTGAAGAAGATTAGTAGTGTCTAATATTATACCTTCTATTCATCCAACTTTAGAAATACAAGACAATTTGCCTCCATGTAGAAACACTTTTGCTATAAGAACCTTGAGCTAAGATTGGTTTTAGTAATATTCCTTCATAGTGCAAGTTCAAGTATGCTTGTGGAGATATCCTTGGTGTATAACCTCTGTTAGTGTAGGTTTCTTTCAATTTTCTTCTTCCCTTTTCACCCCAATAAGTGATTAGCCTAGTGTAGATGAGAGCCTAAACAGATAGATCAAGGGAGCTATCCCATAATCTAGAGATCTATCTCTTGTAGAAATTGCCTATATTTAGAGATAGTTCTATGTTATCCCAAATTTGAGAAGGTCTGATTGAATTATCTAGGGTGAAAATTTGGGATATAACAATAATCATTGTGCTAAGGTGTTGCATGCAACTGTAGGGCCCATATAATCTACATCTTATATTAGGATCCCAAAAAAATCTCAATAGCTTCCCACCATGTTGTTGTTGCACCTCTTTGATATTCGTCTCATGATCACCCATGGATATGTTGAGCTATCAAATCATATTGATGCATGGAATAATGATTTTATCTACAATAATGACGTTGGGGCCTTCAAACTCATCTTCCTTAAGTCTTATCCTTTTTTTCCTTTTCACCTCTCTAAAATGTGATGAGTGTCCTATCAACCACATGATCTATTTCAAACTTTAGAAAGAAGTGTCTCAAACCAGGATCTGGATCCCATACCTTTAAACATACTTGAATATTTTCCTTCTTGATACTACAAATAATGTAGCCATATTATGGCTTCACATCCTTCTTGAATTCTCCTTCATACACCCAAGTATTTTTGGAGATCACAATATCATCAACATGAATGAAATCACAATTTCTTACCTTCTCTTCACTAGGTTGAAAACTCCTCCAAAAAGTGGTTTAAAACTTCCCTTTCTTGGATTCCAAATCCACAATGATCTCTCCCATAAAATTCACACCATTCAAGCTCCATGTTTGTTGATTATTTCAAGACTCATGATATATAAGTCTTTGCATATCTCTTGTTCACCCAAAAAGATGACTAATTGTCTTGCCTTTTTGATGCTAAGAATTTGTAGTATCTCCTCCTTCATGAGTCCTTAAATTTTTTTGTAGCTTGATACCTAAATCACCATAACAAACTTAGTCACAACATCTTGAACACAAATAAAACACTTAATTTGCTTACCCATATCTAGAATCAAGTATTTTGTAGCTATTATCTCCATTTGTCCATCACTCATGATCTTATCTCCAATTGTGGTACTTGGATCCCATAAGTGATATATAAACCCTGAACATTGATCCTTCATAATACAATTAGGAAACATAATAAAATCTAAGTGATTCTTCATAGACTTCCCTTCATTCCCAATGCAAGATATAGAGAACACAATAATAATATCAATGCCTCTATCTGATTTTAACCTCAAAAGACTACCTAGATCCCATATGAAATAATAATTTAGAATTTTTATCAAAGAGTCCTCATACCTGGATCCCTTACTCCACCACCCCTTTTACATGCTTTACATGATGACAAAAAGTTTGTAGTGACATAGTAAGCAAAAAATTTGAAATATTTTCATGCCTTTGGCTGCAAATAGAGTTCTCATTCTCATATCTTTGGCTGAAAATAGAATGTTCATCCTTGTATCTTTGGCTATAAATAGAATGTTCATCCTCATTTACCAAAAGAGAGTTTGTTGAGATATCCTCCACACATTCATTTTATGGATTAAGATTCCCAACTTAGGGCTAACCAAATTATTCTCCTAAAATTTAGATCCATCCATAATTATACCTTAAAAATCAATCAATGTCTCACCATTTGGAAGTTTGAGAGGTAGAGTGGGACTTGATGCATCTTCCTGTAACTTGGGCTCTTCGCATCTGGCAAGTAATGCCTTTTGATCCTTAACTTCAATAACCTTTTCTTGACATATATACTAATTATAATTCAACAAAATATTTTTTGTTTCCAAAGAGTTTTTACCTTCAACTTCTATGGCATGGAGTGCCTCTGGTTCAACTCTTTCTTCCTCCTACAAGAAAATTTTCTCCTCATTAGCAATCTATTGAGACTCTAGTTCTAGCTTTTTTTATTTCTTCAGGAATGCATTCTTGGGATTTTTCTCCTTGATCTCCTTGTGTTCACTTACATGCACAACCTCTTGAGGCTCTGATTCTAGCTTCTCTTTCTTTTTCAATAATGATTCTTCTTCTGGAATGATTCCTGGCACTACTAAAAAATCATGAAATAACATGGTTGCCTTAATTTTTCTAAAGAGAGACTGATAACTTTTATACAAACTACCTAATTTAGAATTCATAAGATCTATTTTTTTTTTATTCTAGAAAAAACTTTGGTTGTGTAATCTCAAGAAATTTCAAGAATCCTCCCATGATTCACCCTAG
Organism: Torreya grandis; assembly: GCA_037957365.1. NCBI lineage: Eukaryota > Viridiplantae > Streptophyta > Pinopsida > Cupressales > Taxaceae > Torreya > Torreya grandis. The sequence continues at coordinate 1,060,684 of JARHVA010002644.1, forward strand.
AGGCTGGCAAGATCACTAGCTCTAATACCATTGAAATATCCCCAAATAGGAATATTGATAAATTCATTCACCTTATATTAATCCTAACTCAACATTTAGACTCAAATTTGATATACTTTCTCAAAACCCATAAATGCATTAACATGCACACATTTATATATATTAGGCACACCTTTCTATAATAAATTGGAAAAGTATATAATGTAGAATTTTGTTGTTATATCTAGTAACCTTTCAAACTGAACATGCATGGAAAGAACAATACCAATTAATATATTAGATTTACTTGTGGAAGGTAAACCTTGTTGGGTGAATATTTTTTCACCAACTGACTAATGGAAAAATAGGTGCATCAACCACAGCATAAGGAGATTTGTACAGGAAAATGGATATGGTGACCACAGCCAGATTGAGACAAATCTCTTCTCTCAGCAAGGGGAGGTTCCCTATAAACTATACATTATATATATATAAGCTAAAAATACACACAGGGGTGAAATCATACCATCCATCTCTTTTTTTTCAAAGATGATACTCACAAAATAGAGGAGAAGTCTTGGGTAATTACTGAAGGCATTTCTCTTCTTTCAGAAATGATGTTCAGAAAACTAGAGGAAGACTTCCTGGATATTAATAGAAACCACAAGAAACCCACAAAAGTACAAAGTCTTTCATTGTTCTTCCTACTAATTAGGACAAAGTGACATAGTATTTTGAAGTGTAGCCCAAAGTCTCCACTTTAACTACAACAAAGTGAAAGATTAGGAAAGATAAGGAGAGCTCAAAGTCTCTCTAGTATCCTTTACACAAAACATAGACTGAAGACAATTATGGTAGCACAAAGTCTCTCATAGTTGGCTTCAGGACATCTTCTAGCTTATTTCCACTTGTTCTACTTGTTTGATTAAATGGACAAGACTGTATTTAGGAAAGAGACATAAGAACAATTTCCTAGATGACACAAGCTTATTCCAACACAAAGTCTGAAAAGTTGCTTGCTTTCTCATTCATTTAACAAAATATGATTAACAGTCTGAGCTCAAAGTCTTAAGAATGCCTTTCAATTTGGGCAGAGCTTTGCTTCTGATAACAAAGAGATCCCTCTTATACAAAATGAGAGATTACAATATATAGCATCAAAAGAAAGACTTGGGTGCTTATTTTCTTGAAAACAGCCCATGTTGAATTGAATGCATTGAATATCTGTGAAAGGGCCATGATGGAATAGGTCATCAGCCTTGACTTTGGCATTCTAAATCATCTCAAATGTCTCCTCTTAAGCATGGGTTTTCTGTTCTTCTTTATGACGCTTACACAGTTGTTTATTCACCTTTACTTAATGTAGAAATATAGGTCGCGTCTTTGAATGTTTGCTCTTTTTGATGTCCATTTGGTGGACTGTTCCATGTATTGGAAATAACTCTCTTACAAATATTTCTAGATTTTTTGTAGTCATTCTCTCTTTCTTTGCCACATTTTCTCTTCTTACCAATCTGAGCTCTTGGGGCTATCTTCTTGCTTCCTCCATTCACTTCTTCGGCTCCTTTCTGGGTTGGTCGTTGAGTTTATTCTTAGGGCTTTTAAAAATTAACAGTTATTCCATCACTCTATAATTGACATCCATGGGGACATCATTGCTCACTTTGAACTTCTTTTAACCTTGAAATTTGAACTCTTTTGGTTCAAAGGTTCAAATGTTCAATGTTTTGTAAAGGGCCACGTTTGCTTTCATTTTCTTCTTTGATCGAACCATTTTTGAAATCTTCTCCGTCATCCATTTACTCAAAGCTTCCATTCGAACTTATGAACTCTTTGAACTCATCAAACTTTTAAACCTTTCGGGTTCAAGGTTCAACAGTTCAATGATTCTTTGAAGCTTTTTATTCTCTAAGTCCACCGAAGTTATTAAACTCAATAAACCCTTGAACCATTTTGGTTCAAAGTTCAACAGTTTAATTTTATTTCTTTGAATTCTTTGAAGATTTGAACTCTCTGGATTTTGTAAGTCCATCTAAGTCATTGAAACTTTAAACTCGTTGAATGTTTGAACTCTTTTTAGTTCAAGGTTCAATGGTTCAACAGTTCAATCTTCAATCTTTGAAGCCTTCTTTTTTTAAGTCTGTCGAAGTCATTGAACCTTCGAACTCGTTAAACCTTTGAACCTTGAGGAGGCAAGGTTCAATGGTTCAATGGTTCAAAGTGGTTCATTATTTTTTTTAAAGCCCGTCGTTAAGTCTTTTGATCGAACTTGGGTGTTGAACCATCCTCAAAACACTAAGGAAAAGCCTTAAGTGTTTTGAAATTTCTTTGAAGAAAGCTCGCCTATTGAACCTAAAACTTCCTTAGCTGAAAAGGCTTAAATATTTGAAAAAATTAACTGCTCAGAACATTTTTGAGAAAGAAAAGAAAGAGTTTTGGTCTACTGGACCAAAATGGTCGGTATGTTGTCCACAAAAGCAAGTGACAGATTTTAGGAACAACAGCTGCCTCTAGTTAGGGAACTTCCATCGATTGAAAAGTAAAGCAATCAAAGGGAGTAGAAACGAGAATCTCAGTGCCTTCATCTATGCCATTAGGCCACAGATTCATGCTACCCAAAAAGAAAGGTGCCAAAAACCAAATAAAAAACACAAAATAAAGAAAGACTATACATATATACAAATGGACTTATCTGATACTTTAAGGATTGAAGTGCTTCAGATGCTGCCCATTGTGTGGTAGAGTAAATGGCGTTCCATCTTGATATTTTAGCAAGAAATTATTTTCACCATTTAAATGATGAATGGAAAATGGGCCTCTCCACAAGGAATCCAATTTTCCATGCATTCCTTTTGGTTCTCTCCTCTTGTCCCACAACAAGAATTGATCTCCAATATGAAAATCATGCATCCTTATTTTCTGGTCGAAGAGTCTCTTTACCAGACTTTGATGCACAGCAATTTAGTCCACCACCATAGTTCATTGCTTATTTAGCTCAATCAAGCATATGATCCTCTTGTCAATGGAACTTTCAAAAGTTGAATCTTCTATTGCCTTTGCCAACTTTAATACTGGTAATTCAGGGTGATTGGTATTTTTGCATTTAGACCATATAAAAGTTGGAATGGGGACATACCAATTGCCCTCTTGGGTGTAATTCTATCTGCCCATAAAGTATCAAGTAATGCTTTATACCTCTGATTATCATCTACCAACTTTTTGATAATGGTCACTAGGTTCTTGTTGCTTGATTATGCTTGACCATTTCCTTATGGATAATAGTCAGAAGAGTGGGAGAGGATAATCTCATAATAGTAAAAAAACTAGGTAATCTCATGAGAAGAGAAATAGGCTACATTTTCTATTACAATCTTGGTTGGGACTCCAAACCTAGAAATGATGTTTTTTTTAAGGAAATTACACACTACTTCTGAAGTAGCATGCTTGACTAGAATGGATTCCACCCACTTGGTAAAGTAGTCTATGGCTATGAGGACATAATCATGTCCAACACTCAAGGGTGGGTTTACAGTGAAAATGAAATCAATTCCCCATTACTGAAATGGATCTTCTATCACCACAGGCTTGAGGGGTAATGTAGCCAACTTGGGTTTGCCAATGAACTATTGACATAGCTCGCATCTATGCACCTAAGCGTATGAATCTTGAAATAGAGTAGGCCAATAGCACTTGGCTCACAGAATCTTATGGGAAGTCACAGGTGCAAAAAAATGTCCTCCACAAGCCAAATTATAGAAGGACTCTAAAATTTTATTCTACAGCACCTTATCCATGCAACGAAGGAACACCCCATCAAGGTTCCTCTTGTACAGACCATTGTCTTACAGGACAAAGTTGGTAGCTTTCAACTTAACAGTCCTCTTTTCTCTATGAGATAGGTGAGTAGGACACTCACCATAGGTAAGAAAATTAGCAATATTCAAATACCACTTATTCATAGTGGTGATAAAGAGAACTGTTGGTGTGTCTTCAACTTTTATTTCTTCATACTTTGCTTCTTCTAGTATGTTATCAGCAATTAATTGGCAGAGACCTCTTCCCCACACAAGTTTCATAGATTTGATAACAAGATCAAATTCATATATTTTGGCAATCTAATTATCCCTTTTGGTTCCAAACTCCTGTTGAGTTAGAATGGACTTGACTGTTGTATCAGAAACCAAAGCAATAGTGTGTGAGTTTAGGATGTAAAAATGGAAGTGCTTTACCACCTTTACCACAGCATAAGCATGCTTTTCCATGTTTAAATACTTCAACTCATGAGATTTGAGAGGACAACTCATAAAATATATTAGCGATTCCACACATTCATTCTAGTGAACCAAAATAGTTGAAAGCGTGTGTTTAAAAGCATAACTATATATCATGAAGTCTTTGGTGTAATTAGAGCAAACTAGAATTGGGGCATGGGTAATAGCTTCCTTGATGTCTTGAAATGCCAACTTGCCTTCTTTAGTCTAGCTAAAAGTGGCTTGCCCTTCATCATATTGACAATGTGGCAAGTCTTCTCTACAAATTTAGGAATGAACCTTCACAAAAAATTCACTTTTTCAAAGAAAGAGTGAACTGCAGTCTTACTGGTAGGAAGAGTAAGCTCTTGAATAGATTTGACCCTTTCTGGGTTGCTCTTTATGCCTTCTCGAGACACAGTGTGACCGAGAAGTTTACCTTCTATAACCCCAAAAATTAACTTTTTGGGATTAAGAGAAATACCGTTCTATCTACATCACTCCAGCACTTATTGTAGATGATGCACATAATCAGGATGATGCTTAGAAAAGACTATTAAATCATCAAAGCATACCATAATGAACTTACCCATTTTGTTTTTAAAAGTAAGATCCATTGCTCTTTGGAAAGTGGTGCCAACATTGATCAAGCCAAAAGGCATTCTGTGATATACAAAATTGCCCCAAGGTGTTGTGAAAGTGGTCTTATGCTGGTCTGCTTCACCAACTTCCACTTGATTATATCTTGAAAATCCATTTAACATTGATAATATCTCAGCACCAATCAATGTCTGTAGCAGCTAATCCATGATGGGTAAGGGATAGTTGTCCTTTAAAGATGACTGATTCAGATTTTTTAAATTAACACATGGGTGAATTTCTCCATTCTTCTTTTTCATAGGGACTATGTTCACAATCCAGATGGAATGATAGATTGGGAAAATAATTCTTGCATTCAACTTTTTATGTATCTCAGAAAGAATAGTGCCTAATATCTTGGAGTTGTACTACCTTTGCTTCTGCTTATGAGGTAATGACCCAATCTTGAGAAGAATTTCATGCTTGATTTCTTCAGGTCTCAGAGATTTTAGATCATCATAAGAGTATGTCAAAACATCAATGTAATGGTAAAGCAGGGTGATAAATTTGAGTTTCTCATCAAGGGTACAACAATTTCCAATGTTGACCATTTTTAGATTGTCTTCTGTACTCAAATTTATTTGATCAAAATCTTTGGAGGATTTTGAATCCATTTGTTGTTCCTTGATAAACCTATTATGCTTGTCAAAAAGTTTCTCAAGAGAAACTAATCTTTTGAGAATTTTATTCCCTTTGAGATGAAAGAACTCTTTATCAACTTTTGAATTTGTTTTGGGTGTTGATTCCTATGGTGGAGATTCAATGCCTTCAAAATAAAGCTTTACAAAGTTGTCCATTTGTTCTAGAAAATCAATGATTTGGTTGTCGCCATTGAACACCTACCAATGGTCAGCATTATCAGGTACACTTGGTCAAAAGACCAACTTGATAGTGTACTTGTTACCTTTAAAATATTGGTGAGGAACCAAGAGAGTTGCAAAGATGGTCGATGAATCTACATGACTATTGAATTCTCTGGGCATGGCAAAAATACTGAAAGCATCAAAGCTTTCAATGCAATCCCATACTAGATTGTGATAATGTCACAATCTCTCATTTTTTGTTTGATACAAGTTTTTCACCTAAAAAACCACCAACTTAGCATCTCATTTGGCATGAAGAAGTTTAACACCTTTATTTTGAGTAGCCTTCAACTTGAGTAGCAGTGATTCATATTTAGTAGTGTTGTTAGTGTTGTTGAACTGCAACTTATATGCATAGGAGAAAATATCTCCTTGAGGAGATATCAAAACTATTTCAGCTCTAAAATCAGTAGAAGAGTTGTTGCCATCAAATTCTAGAATCCAAACATCATTAGAATTTGATCTTCTTTTATATTTTTCTTCATTAGGAATGGAAGATCCCTTTTCATGTGTATTTCACCCTACCAATTCTTTTGATGTCTTATCTAAATTTTTTGGATTGTCACCTATGAAACTTTTGTCTGCTGAAACAAAAATGTCTTCAGTAGTCAAAAAGTAATTACCAAAACTTGAAGAATCAAACAAAATTTGAGCTTGAGGGCTTGACATTTGGTTGACAATGTACTTTGCCTCCTCAGGAAGTAGCCTTTGCATGACACCCTTGACAAGGATCTTCACCTCAGACAGGTTCATGCTCAATTCTCCACCAACATCTTTTCAAAAAAAATGCCCAAGAAGAATGTCGTAAGAGGCTGGAACATCAACCACTAGGACTATCATTTTGATTCTCTTATTTGGAAAGGTCACAAATGCAAATTGAGCATCTTTGATTTGTCCCAGTAGAGGCACTTATTTATTTTTTATGGAGAAACATCTCCCAAAAGTCTTAGTCAACATGAGACCAAGAGAGTCTGCCACCTTGGTGGGCATGACATTGTTAGATGTACCAAAATTAATTATGTAATTATTCAACTGATGACCATTTATCAATAGGGAAACATAAAATAGTTATGTCTTCCCAAGGGCAACTGGAGGAGTAATCACAAGATTATTTTGGGTAAGTGTGTTCTTTGGGAGAAAAGGAGCTACTTTTAAAATTTCATGTCTTCCAGGGATGGTTTTATTTTTTACGTATTGAACTAACCTATCCAACTGCTCTAAGTTGGATTGCAAGAATTTAAACTCAGACATTTGAATTTTGGTCTTCTTAACATGGTCAATTATATCAAATTATTGAAATGAATTTGAAGCAGAGGAAAGTAGTCCATCAATCTAGGTTTTATTGGGTGTGGGACTGGTCTACGAATTTGAAGTAGAAGGTGAAGGAATATTTGAGGTACTTACTTTTTTATTGCTCACCAGGTCCTTTGATTAGAAATGTAGAGAATCCCCTCATTTAGCAATTGAAATTGCTAGTTGAGGTTCTTCCTCTATTTTTCATTTATTCACTTGTTGATCTGACTGGTTCTAGGACCTGGAAATACAGCGTATGATCCATCAAATGCTTCTCCTTTACTCCTGGGTTCATCCTGGTAATTTAGGAAACTAATGTTGCAGTCATCAGTAGATTCTTCTTAGCCTTCTACAAAGATATCAGCATCATCTTCTTAGTTCAACTCAGGTTGGAAAGAAAAATTAGATTCAATTTCAAGATAACCAACTACTGAGTTAACTAGTGCTACTTCAATGGTAAGCTTCCCTAGTGAGGGAGGAAGGCAATTTGGTTGCCCTTGATTTTTGGTAGTATTTCCCTGATATGACTGGTTGGGAAATGTCCTCCTTGGTAATCCCGATAAGAAGGAAGAGCAGACATCCCTTGTGCCATTTGCCTTTTTAGAGCTAGCAATTTATTTGCTAGCTTTTGCACCATAGGATCAGTGGTGCCTGTAGAAGAATATTCAGAAGATGAAGAAGATTTACTTTTGTTAGGATCTCTTCTTATCTTTTCTACCAAGATAAGATCATCTTCAACCTCAGTGGCCAAAATTTGAGCTGCTGCAAGATCTATGTGGCTAGCCCACCTCAACAGGAAAATCACTTCAAGAATTTAAAAATTGATGAAGAAGCATTTGAGATTCTCAGGTGTTAGCTAAGCAATTATGGGAATTATGTTCCTCAACTTGTCAAATTTAGCAATGAAGTCTCTCATGGGTTCATGAGGCTCCTTCTTCATTTGTGTAAGCTAGGCTAATAGCGCATGTGCATCTTCTACAAGTTTGAATCTAGCCTCAAATTTGGCCTTGAGAGTGTTCTAGTTAGTCACTATTTGTGCTTACAAATGATAAAAATAGTCTACAGTAGCACCTTACAATGTTTTCACAAACATTTTGACTATAATGTCTTCATATTCAACACCTATCACACCACAAGCTATGCAAAAAGCTATAATATTTTCATCAGGATGAACCTACCCATCACCATAGAACTTGGTAAAATTCTTTTTTGAACTATGGGGTAGTTCATGTATAGGTGGGATTAGATTCAGAGGACCAAAATTATTACCCTAGGGGCCTTGAGCTGTCATGATGTGGCTATTGAAGGGAGGGGTAATAAATCTCTATGGGATATGTATAGATAAAGCTCTGCTACCAGAGAAAAGAGAAGCTTTGCCTAGTTTTGGAGACCTGATGTTTGGAGGAAAAATCCTAGTTTGCTAAAGGTGAGATGGTGGAGGAAAAAGATCAAAATTATTTTGTTGCACCAAGTCAAATACAGGGTCAACAATACCTTGAGCTCTCTGGTTTCACATGTACGGTGGATCTGCCAGAGTGTAAAATGAAAATGAAAAAGAACTAGAACTACTTCAATTTGAAGCTTGAAGCTTCAAACTACTTGTTCTTCCCTAGAAAATTCACTAAAAACTATTAGCGTGGAGCTGTCTATGTTCTATTCCTAGCAGATATAAAATATGGAAAAGAACTGAATATTTTTTCTTCCCCAGTGGAGTTGCCAAAAACTATTGGCATGGATCTGCTAGAAAAAGATCAAAATTACTCGTTCATCCCTAACAGAGTCACCAAAAATTGTTAGGTGAATATTTTGTCACCATCTGACTGACGGAAAAATAGGTGCATCAACCATAGCATAAGGAGATTTGTACAGCAAAATGGATATGGTGACCACATCCAGATTGAGACAAATCTCTCTTCTCAGCAAGGGGAGGTTTTGTATAAACTATACGTTATATATATATAAGCTGAAAATACACACAGAGGTGAAATCATACCATCCATCTCTCTTTTTTTAGAGATGATGTTCACAAAATAGAGGAGAATTCTTAAGTAATTGTTGAAGGCATTTCTCTTCTTTCAGAAATGATGATCAAAAAACCAGAGGAAGACTTCCTAGGTAATAATAGAAACCACAAGAAATCCATGAAAGCACAAAGTCTTTCATTTTTCCTCCCACTGATTAGGACAAAGTAACATAGTAGTTTGAAGCATAGCCCAAAGTCTCCACTTCAACTACAATAGAGTGAAAGATTACAAAATATAAGGAGAGCTCAAAGTCTCTCCAGTATCCTTTACACAAAACACAGACTGAAGACAATTATGGTAGCACAAAGTCTCCCACAGTTGGCTTCAGGACATCTTCTAGCTTATTTCCACTTTTTTTGCTTGTTTGATTAAATGGACAAGACTGTATTTAGGAAAGAGACATAAGAATAATTTTTTAGATGACACAAGCTTATTCCAACACAAAGTCTGAAAAGTCGCTTGCTTTCTCATTCATTTAACAAAATATTATTAATAGTCTGAGCTCAAAGTCTCAAGAATGCCTTTCAATTTGGGCAGAGGTTCGATTCTGATAGCAAAGAGATCCATCTTATATAAAATGAGAGATTACAATATATAGCATCACAAGAAAGACTTGGGTGCTTGTTTAATTGAAAATGGCCCATGTTAAATTGAATGCATTGAATATCTATGAAAGGGCCATGATGAAATAGGTCATCAGCCTTGACTTTGGCATTCTGAATCATCTCAAATTTCTCCTCCTAAGCATGGGTTGTCTAGTCTTCTTTATGACACTTACATGGTTGTCTATTTGCCTTTACTTAATGCAAAAAAATAGGCCGCATCTTTGAATGTTTGCTCTTTCTAATGTCCATCTAATGGATTGTTCTACCTAATAGAAATAACTCTCCTGTAGATATTTCTAGATTTCTTGTAGTCATTCTCTCTTTCCTTGCCATTTTTTGTCTCTTCTTATCAATCTGAGCTCTCGGGGCTATCTTCTTGCTTCCTCCATTCACTTCTTTGGCTCCTTTCTGGTCTGGTCACTGAGTTTGTTCTCAGGGCTTTTGAAAATCAACAGTTATTCCATCACCTTGAAATTGATGTCTATGGGGACATCACTGGTCACTTTGAACCTCTTTGAACCTTGAACTCTCTTGGTTCAAAGGTTTAATGGTTCAAAGGTTTAATGTTTTTTAAAGGGCCACGTTCACTTTCTTTTTCTTCTTCGGTTGAACCATTTCTAAAATCTTCCACTTCATCCATTTACTCAAAGCTTCCATTTGAACTTATGAACTCTTTAAACCCTTTGAACTTTTAAACCTTTTAAGCCTTCTGGGTTCAAGGTTCAATGGTTCAACGATTCATTCTCTTTCTTTGAAGCCTTTTATTCTCTAAGTCCACTGAAGTTATCGAACTCGTTGAACCTTTGAACCATTTTGGTTCAAATTTCAATGGTTCAATCTTATTTCTTTGAATTCTTTGAAGCTTCGAACTCTCTAGATTTTCTAAGTCCATCTAAGTCATTGAAACTTTGAACTCATTTAACCTTTGAACTCTTTTTGGTTTAAGGTTCAATGGTTCAACAGTTCAATCTTCACTCTTTGAAGCCTTCTTTTCTTTAAGTCCATTGATGTCGTTGAACCTTCAAACTCATTGAGCCTTTGAACCTTAAGGAGGTGAGGTCCAATGGTTCAATGGTTCAAAGTGGTTCATTATTTTTCTTTAAATCTCACCGTTAAGTATTTTGATCGAACCTAGGCTTTGAACCATCCTCAAAACACTAAGGAAAATCCTTAAGTGTTTTGAACTTCCTTTGAAGAAAAGCCACCTGTTGAACTTATGACTTCCTTAGCTAAAAAGGCTTGAATATTTGAAAAACTTAATTGCTCATAACATTTTTGAGAAAGAAAAGAGAGAGTTTTGGTTTGTAGGACCAAAATGATCAGTATGTTGTCCATAAAAGCAAGTGACAAATTTTGGGAATAATAAACCTATTACACGAAATCTAAAACTTACACACACATAAACACTGAGAAACTAATATGATATGTGACAGACCATAATTCTCTACATAATTGCATTAGAGATCATGTACACAACACAATCTACACACTACAATTTTGGATCTACTTTGAAGCCTAATTGTGATTTTTTTGTGAAACCACCATAACTAGCTAGGGAGGGTATTTCACCACCAAAACCATCAATCTTGTGGGTTTTTTTATCCTCCAAGGTATCTATACTCTAAGGTTTTCATCCTAGGAGAGGAAGAAACTGAACACAAGGTTCAAGCTCTAAAAATGGGGGGTTTAGGATTTTAAAAAAGATGAATTTACAAAAGAGAGATTTCATACTTATAGAATCTAAAAGAAGAGACGAGAGGAGAGAGAATCTTCATGTGGAGTAAAAAATTTCCACCCTCCATGTCAAGCATAGTATCTCCATGTGAAATGTTTGTCTTGAAGTGCAAGTTAGTCAAAAAGGAGATCATCAAAAAAGATAAGATTAGCCACCCCATGTGACTCCAACTTTGGCACACCACCTTCACACATGTGAGAAACAGTGTGGTGCTTGTCCCCATATACAAATGGTCAAAAGGTGGATCTCATGATCATATCCTCTTTTTTCTTTGTCTCCCACATTTCATGTGACCCTGAAAATGGCACTCCACTTCCACATGTGAGCCAAATCTGGAATAGTAAACTCTTGTCTTCTTCCCCTTGTGCACATAAGATTCCAAGACAAGTCTTCAATCACTTTTGACTAATTGGTAGACAATAAAACCATGGATCCACCCAAGGAAGTTGTCCCACTCTCACACATGTGAGATTAAACACATGTGAGTCACTTAAGGATAAAAAACATGTCCTCTAGTGCAAGTTATGCTGCACTCTTTTAAATCAGCCTTTTCCCATAAAAGATTCTTTGTGGGCCATGCCACATCATTTAAATTCCACCTTAGCACTATACCACATCACCAGCTACATCATCACCTACCACATCACCATAAATAGTGATAATGAATAATAATCCATGAATAGTGCCTATGTGAATAGTGATTGTGAATGGTGCCAAAGAAATATTGGAAATAGCCAATTTTCCCACAACATCAAATTTATTGAAAAGGGAACATGACAGTTGATCTGCACTTGAGCTTACATGATGGAATATTTAATATCTTGAAAATTAGTGTTTGATTGAGGAGTCCACTCTATCTTTGCATTATGTTTCAAAATGGAATTAATAAGTGTCACAATTTCATTAAAACTATAAAATTTTACTAAAAAACTATTTTAATTCTTTCTTACTATTTGGAAGTGAAATTTTATATATAATATTTTCTATACCAGGATCAATGGATATACCTTCCTTAGTGATAATATGTCCGTATAACTTAGCTTTGGTGTCACCAAAAATAGTTTTCTTTGGATTGAAGGATATACCATACCTCTTACTTCCTTTGAGCATTTTTTTCAAATGGTGTATATCTTGTGACTTGTGGTTGGAAAATAGAAGTTAGATCATCCATATAAATAATAATGCATTTTCCTACCATACATTTGAAAAAAAAATCCATAGTATGTTGAAAGACACTTTCATTTATTAAGCCAAAAATCACTATTTTATAATCAAAGGTACCCCACTTCATGGTGAAAGTAGTTTTTATCCTATACACCTTATATATTAATGCTTGGTTGTAACTTGAAAATCTATCTAAAAAATTATCATTTCAAATCAATTCACCATTTTCACAACTTTAATTAAGGATGGTAAAGGATAACTATTTGTGTTTTGGGTCTTGTTCATATATTTCAAATATACACGGAGCCTTACCTCTCGGCTATTTTTACAAACAAATATTAAATTAGCTACCCATATGGAGTGTCTAATGGGAAAACATATTTATAAATAATGGGCTCAGTGATGGGATTCACTAATCTTTATCTCTATCTAAAACATGTGTGACCCTCCTTAACTAAGATAGTGTGATTAATGATTTAGAGATCAAAGACTTTGAGATGAATGTATGACCTTGATATCACATCCTTATATTTTCAAAGTAGATATTTTTGTTTTCATTTTTCTGCTTTGTATCAATCAAGGACAATGTTCACATTTTTTGGATTTTATAGTGAACACAAATTAATCAGGACAGAGTGTCAAGGCTAGAAGGCTTTTGTTTGTTGTATTCTCGAGTATGGATATCTAAGTCAAATAATGTCTCTAATGACACCATTCTTTCTTAAATTTTATTTTCTCTCAATCTCAGGATTCCATCATCATCAATTTATTTCTCTAAGGAATAATCTGTATTTTTTCATCAATGACCTCCATTTCAAAAATGTCAATTATGTTCATGAATTTCACATTTTTTAATCATCACTTAATACTTGAAAATTTTCAATATTATTTAGAATGGAAGGGTAGGGAATTAATTTAATTTATATTTTTTATAATTTAGGATCATTCAATAGGAATAATTTTGTTACTGATGTTGTAAGAGAATTAATAGTCTAGTTATCCTCCCTTGAAATCAAATTAATGTTGAAGGCATAAAAGGAATCAATAAATACCAAGATCTATGTTTGTAACTCTTGAGTTATGAAAATTAGCACTAAAATTTAATCTTAACCTAATTCATCATAATTTTTGAGTCACCAAACATTCATAATGTTTTTACTTTATGAATCAAAGTGAAGTATAAGCCCAAAATCAGGACTTCATGTTTAGAAACGTTTTTGTGAATGGGAATTATAGGTGATAATTGGAAATGTATTTATTTCCTTTAGGATTTATCAACACAATTCATATTCTTGACTCATGTTTGGAATGGGATCCATCAAAATATAGTGTTTGTAGGCTAGACTAGTCACTATTCACATTTTGTATAGTTTCAACAATAAGCTCAGTGGTGAGTGTGTGAATTCCTATGTCAATGGACATTGTGTTCACTTTCTCTTTTTTTCATTACATTTAGTGATCATTAGTTTCCTTTTGGATTCTATATCCACCTTGATTTGGATAATCATGCCTCTCCAAAGAAGCCACATGGGAGTGGTGATCATGTATCCATTATTTTAGACCAATATCTACTAAGTATCATACCATAAGCATCGAAAATGTCCATAACTTAGATATCAATGAACTATTGCACTCTTGGTTATGAGGAAAGTTGCATGTACATATTTAACAGTTCTCCAATCACTCTAACATTTGATTTATCTAATTGGACAACTATTTGATCATATTTAATGGGATTTAAACCTAATTTTTCATAAATTTCAAGAGGCATAACATTCACATAAGCTCTTGAGTCCACCAAATAATTGTGTACATTCTTCCAAAAAATATGGACCTATAAGGAGGAACTTCATTTTTGTTTTTATGGATAGCCACATTTGCATGTGTTACCTTCTACTTATTTTGGGGGCTTTTATCAATCAAATATTTCAAAAACAAATATCTTTATTCAATAATCTATGTTAAATTATGTAAGGTGATGTTTTCCTTAATGTTTTTGTATATTCCACAATGTTGTCACCTCTTTTGCTAATAGTTACATGTGAATCAGTAAAAGAACATTGGTCACTGCCCTTTAGTGGAGGTGATGATTATTAGCTTTAAGATCAGGAGAGGTAGTCCCTATTGTTGGGAGGTGTTGAAGTAGTGAGGATCTAATGGGTTTTACTTATCAATGAGTAATTAGTATCTTGATATTATTAAAATGCATGAACCTCATCCATATTATCTTATGGCTCATTATCCTCTTGATGAAGAAAATTGAGGGTCTCTAACATTATTACAATGCTAAAACCATATGTACTAGGCATATTAGAAGTGTTTTCTTTGTTTTGATCGGTTTTAACTACCTTGTACCATTTCATTTCCTTTTTAAATATTCAAAATAATTATGAAATTCAATACAATCTAGTTTTCCATGTTGAGCAATACTATGAACTCTAAACTGATTGGGCAAAGCTAAGTCACAAATGTTTATCTCAGAGAACCTATTAGGTGATGGTTTTACATTATTAGGTCAATTTGGTGGGCAATTAAATATTTGGTAAGTGAATTTTTTTGTTGCATTTTCTCCACTATAAATTCCAACCCATATATTTATATTGAGAAAATCATTACTCAAATTTTGCACCATGCACCAAGTAGCATCCAACTCATTTTTAGTTGAATTTAAGGGCAATGTTTGTGTATTATTGATGGTTGAGACTAAGGATGAGCTTTAATGTTGTGTTTTTTAATTGGATGACTATTGGGAAACCTTATATTTTGATTTTGAGTAGCATATCTCAAGGGTAAAAGGTTAATAATTGGTATGGGATTCAAGATATGATTGTTCTGTTGACATCAAGTATGGTAATGAAAATGTGGCTTTGTGTTTACCCTTATAATATTTAGTGTGGAAATTAACTCTAAAGTATTGTAAAATTGAAATCTAATCTAAGAAAGATAAATAAGCAACTTATTGTGTAAACATAGTGATATACAGAATTTATAGAAGTTGTAAATTACTAAAAATAACAACTAGGGTTAGGGTTAGAAAGATGTCATTGTAAACTAATTTATTATTTTATGTATTATGATTTTAATGATTATGACTATAAAACTACTCATAGATACCTGAGAACACATTGTATATTTAAAGCTTTACCTCGATGTATTATGTGACAAGTGCATAGTATTCAAACAAGGTTGTAGTGCATTATTGTCTTCTCTATGACTTTGTCTGTGTTGACTGTGTACTGAATCTAAAAGTTTGAGATTGTGTGGCTTTATTTATAGATCAATTGATTACGCGTAAAGTCTATTTGGATGCACATATCACCTATAAATTAAAAACACTAGCCTACAAAAGGAATCAAACAAGATCAAATGCAAAGGGGGAAAAATTTTAGGAAGTGGGATATGGTTGAGTTATCCTCAAAACAATCCTTGTTGATTGAGTGTTGCCTACATAGTCTAAATGGAACTTGGTTGATGTAGTTCTCCCTATGGGGGAGATCATAGATGAATGTAACTAGCAATTTTTATTATAATGATTGATAAAGGATGGCCTCAACTTACAATAAAATAATTTTAACTTGGCCAATGACTATATTATTGCATCAAAATTGTAGTAGGGCTCTTTGCTAAATAAATAAGTGATTTTGAATTGCATTTGCAAGAGAGCATTAGATAATGTAACTAGGGGTTTGAAGTGAGACACTTGATGTGATATTATAGGATAATATTTGAATTTTTATCAATAACCAATCATTAGAAAGCATGTCATTTTGAAAAAGTAACCATCAAAGCACTATGGAGAAGTTTGCACTAGTGGACAAGTGCATAGTGCATCCCTGTCTGCCTAGTATGCACTTGTCTATATTAGACAAAAGCTTCTAAAACCATAATGATAGTGAATTTTTTGTTAATTAGGGATGTTTAGGAAAAAATTAAGTTAGTTTGTAATATGTTCATAGTAATTACAAGACTTAGAAGGCTCTCATATGGATAAAATGTTATCAGAATGATGAGTTGGACAAATAAGGTAAATGATGTAAAGGACCAGTAACATCAAACATTTATTAATAAATTTTAGTGTCTACACCTTGTGGACAAAGTTTATTATCCATGTTAATGTATATAACATAGGTCATTTGCTTGTCATTAATTCTCATTACTCTTCTAATTAATATAATAATCATAGGATCAAGTTCATTCTTGTACATCTTAAGAGATAATGGTACATTAGTACTTATACAACAATGTGACATAACTTTTAAAAAATTTAAATATAGCATTTAAAGTCCTAATGGGCTCACTTGGTTCTCTCTTGACATATGATAACTATTGTTTAATACACTAGGATCAATGATTTGAACAAATTAGGCCAAAAACATTATATGAAATGTAGACTAGTTGTTATTGGATTTTTCAACTAAAATAAGGAACCAATCATAATTGGAATATTGAAGTGTGAATGGGAATATCCTATAAGTAATATCCTCTTGTTCTATGTATAACAATATTATGACAAACTTGAAATATGTAATGTGTTCATCTTTTGTTCACTGACCATCAAGTATGTAATGAGGAAGATATCTCATAAGATTTATGGGTAACCCATGAGCATTTCCTAGAATGTTGATTATATTTCCTCCTAGCAAAGTAGTCATAGTTTCACATGGATGGAAATTAAGATTGGTTGGTGAATTTGGCTAAGTCCTAGATATTTTTGTCTTACTTTTTTTAGATTTAGGTTTTTTGTATAACTCTAAAGCTTAGAGTAATAACAGACTAAGCTCTAATGTGGATCATGTAAGATAATGTGGAAAATATAGATTGTATATTTGTTATGTTTCTATTTTAATGATAATATCATGTTCTTGTTATTTTATAAGAGACCTTTCTCCTAACAATAGCTTTTTTTTATGCAAGTTTGTGTTCCAAATCTAATAAATGAAGGGTATACACCCTCTCATTTTAGGATCAATGGAATATGTTTTAGGGAAATAATTGCAAGTTATGATTCTCTAAATGGAATCCTTGGTGGAATAATTTAGATTACAATGTGTCCTCAAACTTTCAATAAAATTCACCTATGTTTACTACAACCTCTCTAAAGAATAATCAAAACCAACATGAACATGGATTTTCACAATGTTTCTACCTTACATATAATAATTTAAATATAAAAAATAGACATAAAAGAGAGGAAAGGATAGAACATGAAATGGAATTATATATTCAACTATTTATATTTTTATAGATCAAATATCACATGAAATATATTGCCAAATTTAAACTAATATTTATCAAACCAAGTTTTAAACTAAATTTAGATAAATACAATGCTAAATTTTGAGGATTCAGTAACCATGAGTGAATGTCACAAGCATTACTTGACAAGGTGGTCTATGCAGAAGATAATAAAGTTCATGCCTCTAAAAAGATTTAATAAAAGTCATCATTTTTCAGTGGAATAGTTAGAATAGTGAAACTTTAATGTACCCAACTCATTTTAAAGTAGCATATAGATCAAGATGATGAAATCTCTAAACCAATAAAATATAAATACTTACCTAATTTAGAAAGTAAATAACATAAATTGATAGTATATCCACACAGTGACCTATTTAAGATAGTAAATTTAACTAATTTTACAAATTATTTATTTTCTAATATTTCTTCTTGTAAAAAGCTCAATACAAAGTATTTATAATGAAATAGCACAGACCAAAGTCCTTAACACATTACACCAACTTTTCCATTTTAATAGTTTGCCACTAATTTATAATTAAACTGCATAGACCAAATTCCTTAAGGCATCACACCAACTTTTCCAATTTATATGTTTTCACTAACATATCAAAATTTACTATTTTTTCATTAACAAATCATAATTTAATATATTTTCCACTAGTGTGTCACATTTACTTTCCTAATTTAATAATTTTGCCACTATAAATTAATGGTGGGTGGCCTTCACTATGAATTAAATATTCTTGGGGTCGATACCACAACAACAACTATGTATGAACTCTTGGCTTTGATAGCATATAATAATATCAATGTTTTAGATGTCACAATCATGCAACCTTGAGATCATAGAGTTTGAGGAGAATCAATTTAGCTTTTGGTATTCAAGTTATCATTTGTGCATAATATGGATGTGTTGGATTATGAATTTATTACTATGTTTTATCTTATCTTATTTATATTTTTCACGTCCATGTGGCAAAATATTACACATGGTATTCTTCATGGAGCTCTTAGTTTGTCTTTAATTTATATTTTAATATGACCATTCATATTGATACACATGGCAATGCCTAATTATTTAGTGGTCACATGGTCCTACAGTGTCTCCAAACTTTGAAATACCTTTGTTCGTAGTCTACAAATCCATTATATATTTGCTTTTTATTTATATATCCTTTACATCTGCACCTTTCCACATGGTGATAAAAATAACATCATGGGATCACACAATCATGGAGTGTATTTTTGCCTTCAAATGTGGCCTACAGAATGCATGAATCCATTATATATTCTTTCCTACACTTTATATGATCATGTATCTACACATTTTTCCTACACATAATAAATAAATATACCCATGATAAAATTTCAAAAAAGGTAAAACATGATTAATATTTTAATAAAGCATGTGCTAGTAAAGTGAATACATGTGGCAATTAAAACAAACCCATGGGATCATGGAGATCAAAATATCAATTAAAACTTTGCAAATAAAAAGAAGACACATGGTAGTCAAATACAATCGGGTTATAGAGGTTAACTTAGCTTTGAAGTAAAGAGAGGCCTCTATGGATGTGTTAAAATATGTAATTTATTTTAAACTTTAGTTGATTCCACTTGATATAAAGATCATAAGTGACATAAAGTATTAAATATGAATGTCAAATTTGGATAAATATATGTGGTCATTTTACCCTATCCCATAAATCCATAAATCATGTATCTATGTATGATTGAATCACACTCAAAAGATGCATGAAACACATGTGTATGTATAAATAAATGATATGTTATCTACCAACATGGAACCAATAATATATATTTTAAGGAGTTAATTAAATATGTAAATACTGAAGAAAATTGGATTTTTTAAGTTTTTTTGGGGTATTTTGGAATATTTGAGAGGACTAATTGAAGAATTCCTCATCATCAAAAGGTTTGGGATAAATTAAAGAATTTTTCACCCTTTATTTATAGTAACGCATGGATACCTCCTTGATGTTTCTATGTAATTATATCTTGGAAGCCATCAGTGGGAAGGGTGGCCATAGCCAGCATGGTGTAAGCAAAATATCCCTATCCCTAACAATAAAGGTGATACACATATTTGTATTATTTAGTGTTACATTCCAATTGGCAAACCAATGTTGTAAAAATTTTAATGTCAAATGTGGGTCTCAATCTAATATTCATATGATCATGGGGACCACCTATGGTCTACATGTTATTGGTAGGTAGATGTACCCAAGAGATTATGGCATCAACAAAGAGTATGTTAATTCATTTATATTATATCCCAAATATTGAAGAAATGTGGTGTTATAAATTATATCCTAATTATCCCTATCAAAATTGAGATGTTGACAATAGACCCCATCAATATTAGAAAAAATAGTTAGATCTTTGTGCCTTGATCTCTTTGTAGGATGGTTTTCATGTGAATCTCTTAAAGTATTATGTATTTTCTGCTTGTCAGGCACAATATATATGCGACCCTTACTCTTATATTTTTTATTTGGCCTTACAATGCCTGACATTGATTTGTATGTTGACCAATGATCTGATGATAGTTATAATGTGGTAATACTTTTTTAGGAAGCATTGTACTGTCTGATATGTGCCTATTTGAAGGTAAAGATATGATGTTATGTTTAAGTAACATGAAATTTATTGTATCTATAGTATTTATTTTGTTGTGATATGTAGAATATATTGTGGAGTCTTATGAGAGACCGCCACAATATTTACTGATGTATATGTATTTTACCCTTATAAGGTTGAATTAATGTGTGAATCCAAGAGGGATGTATAGAATAACAAGCATTTACATGTTCATCTATTATTTTTTATATATCATTATCTTGATTTGGTTTTGTATTCTCTATAGATGTGTTTAGCTTATATGTATCAGGACCTATAGGTGTAAATAGGTTATCTAAAAGATGCTCAAGTGGATCAAAATTAAGTTCTTTCAATGTCTCATATGTCATATCATGGGCTAGATCATCATCACTATCATAATAATCTATTATATGGCCATATTGCTACTCAATATTTAACAATAAAGGAATCTCAACTATTTGATTTTCTTTTAGTTTTGGTATAATTGGTTCCTTTGGCAATGGTTCTTTCTCTTGATGTGTATCTATGTACATCTTGGTGTGTGATGTTTTATTTGAATCCAGAGATAAAGGATCTATTATACTTAACTCACCTATTTTAAAATTATGTATATTCTTAAGCAGGATATGTTATGTAGGTGGTACCACCATAGGAATTCCCTCTATATTAGAATGTATCATTTTGAAAATTTTGAAGGGCTCATTATCAGTATGCATTGTCAATAAGGTCCCATCATGTAAGAATTTTACACATTGATGCAAATTAGATGAGACAACCTCCAATGTATTTATACAAGGTCTACCTAACATTAGATTATAAGGAAAGATTGAGACATTACCTAAAAAGTGGTTGGGGATTACTTTTGGTCCCAAAGTCACATCTAATGTGATTTGGCCAATTGGAGGGCTATGTGAATCATCAAATCCATGGATATGGAGAATTGATTTTTTAAGATTAATGTTAATACCCATGGTGGTTAGGAAATTTGTGTTATAAATGTTTAAGATCGATCCATTATCAATGAGTGCCCTTTGTATTCCCTTGTTATGCATAGTCATGTGTATGAACAAAAGAAAATATTTGTCAATGATATCCTTGGATGGTAAATGTATTCAATTAAAGGTGATGAGTTTTACATTATTTTTTAGGTCTTGCATAATAACTACAAAGTAAGTTGGTTTAATATCATTTGTAAATTGGGCATCATGCAATGATTCATATATAATATCCTTATAGATAATGGATTACTTTAAAAGTTTAAGGATTGAGATATTAGCATGCCTGTTACTCAATTACTTGACAAGTTCATACCCCTTAGATTTGATCACAAGTTTTGCCTCGGGATGCATATGTTGTATATTAATAGGTGGAGGATTAGTTTGGACACATTTATCTTTTTGATTAATGACAATGTGGACCACAAAATCTAATATAAGCCTTGGGTGAATGATGGGTGTGGGATGGTGATTGTCACATGAATCAAATCTAGGTGGAGAAAAAGGTTGAGATCATGCATGTTGGCATCTAGATACTAGCTCAATAGTGCTACAAAATGAATTATAAAGAAATATTAAGTGTTGTTTTTATTTAAAACCCCTCTCATTATATTGATTAATATGCCTATTTTATTAAATGATAAATCTAAAAAAATAACTATAGTAACACACTGTAGTTATAATTATAAATTGGAGCCTAAAATGGGTTATATTTGTATCCATATTAAACATGTTTTGTAAAAATGAAACCTAATTTTTAACTTGTGAAATCTTGTTAAATTAGAAATAGAGAATTAGGAAAGAAACCATAAATTAGATTTTTTTGGCATTCACATAAGTCTTGTTCACCAAATGTTTGACCCTAAAATATAGATTAGGGAATCTAGGGTTAAAGGGGTGGAGATAGCTTAGGGCACAAAGATGGTAGACTGTCTCTAAAGTAGGCCAATTAATTTTCAAACTCAAATAAACATATAATGAATTTATTATGTTGAGATATGGTAAAAATAGAAAGTACAACTATGCTAAATATTGTAATGATAATGAAAATAAATACTTAGCTAGTTATGATGTTAATATCAACCTAGATTTGGAACATGAAGGAATAATACTAAAATTAGTAAAATTAGATTCTAGATCCATCATCTGATTCTAAAATTTATACTTTTGTGGTGTCAGACACTTGCATTGACCTTGAACAGTTATGTCAACACTTCTATATGACCTAGATGTAGGTTGTTTAATAAAAATACCTGTTGGATATAGATGAAACCACTTGTGTTATGGGTTCTACTTCACCTTCACTCTAGTGTCGTAAAATCTAGATCATGAGATGTTGTTCTTTGTCAAATAGCAAAACCCTAGTTTTCAACTCCATAGTGGTTGTGGGAAAAATGGGTTAATGGGCACATAGTGTTGAGATACCCCAAATACCCCTCTATTAATAAGCAATACCTACATAACCAATACTCTAAAGAGGGCCTCAAACTTATGTAGTTCTCCCCTATATTTTGGCTTATGTATGTATCAAGATACAATGTGTGACAAATAAGTATTTAGAATGACATAGCTTGTAGCTTGGTAAATGTGGCTCATGGGATGATCCTTCAGTACTTCAGACCTATAGATGTGTTGTCCCTATGAATTATATGTAAATAGAATAAAATAGGGAAGCTTTTCCCACTTGAATGCTTGATTGAATATTTTTGGTAAGTTTTCTTGTGATTTTTTTCATTTGTGTTAGGTGAGGAATGAATGAAGATTGATATTGTATTTATACCAATCCCTTTGGAGAATATATTTCATTAAATCTATTAAGTCAAACAAGGTAAACATTTCATTTATAAATTAGATGACTTTAGGGCACTAGAAAATTATGTCAGGATAGGACACTTACATCTATGTAGGTGTCTTATTGAGACACAAGTGTCTGGCAGCTAGAAAATAAGCATGGGTCTAGAACTTGCAAAGATAGAAGATAAGTAGGTTTATAACATTCTAAGCATGATAGAAGGTATGAGTCATCAAAATAACTTTAGTTAGACTGAAAGATAATCAATATGCATAAAGAGATAGTGTATGTGAGCCTTTTGATAATGGTAAGGTCTAGAAGCTAAAGGTATAACCATAATATGTATTTTCCAAGTGTATTAGACTGAGGTGTTATATAATTCAAAAATAGTGTATACACCTAGATATCTAACAGGTCTATGTTTATCTTATATTTATAGGTGATTATTTGGGTTATTTATCACACCACCTAAATGTGAAATGTATGGGCTAACCCATAGAAAGTATTTTAATTTTAATTATGACCATATCTTGGTGCATGATGAAATCATCTAACTCAAATAATATCCTTAGACAATTTGTTCTAAATTTGACATTACTATCTGATAGACTAGAACATTGATTTAATGACCTGGAGATGTTTGATCAAGAAAAATAATTGGTTTGACATAAATTATGAGGTCTCTTATAGGTGTATGAGAGCAACTTGGGAAGGTTAAGACATGTTGAAGGCATTCAAAATAGGATAATAGTGCATGAGAGTCATGTTTGTATTCATGAGTCATGTAGGGTGAAGGTAAGTCAAAATTGACATTGTCAAGTATCGATAACCATATTTTAGTGTTTATAAATCCCCCATTGTATTATAGTATTGAGAAGAAAATAAAGATAGACATGAATGTGAAAACACACTTTGTCTTTGGGAGAATGTCCAAAGAGCAAGCTGCTCTAATAAAAACCTGCAATGAACATATGGCATTCAATTTCCATAAAAGTAAATATGGAAATGCATAAATTAAAATTTGAACTAAAAATCAAGGAAAGGGTACACCTATGTATGGATGAACCATGATTCCCTATAGCTTGTTAAAGGTGATGTTTCCTTATTTAAGCATTAGAGGATGGTTCCTCTTATTTAACATTTTTGGAGAATTACGGGTGATCAATTCTCAAATTGTGTAACTAAGGTGAGTCACATGGATTAGGAAGGTAACATGACCCTGATCCTCATTTAAGAACAACAAATGTAATAGTATTATGGTATCAAACAACACATAACCTCAATCGTATTAACCTATATAACTAATCCATAATAATCTTTTAACCCCATAATGAAAGGTAGGGACCACATTTTGGGATTGAAAAGTAATGCTAGACCATTAAGCAACATAGAATCTTAACCACATTACTCATTTAAACATGAATAAACCATTGTAGATAGACTTATAGATTCAAGGTTTCTTAATACTGAAATTGTGCTTAAAAGATATAAAATTGTGTAATATAAATTTGTATGAAACAACTTTAAAACTCTATAATATGAACTACTAGGTGCCAATATCGGTAAAATATTTAAATTTGTATGCATGAAATAACTTTCATTCCCCACAATTTTAACTTATCGATGCTAATATGATATGGAATGTTATGAATTTATATGTTATGTGTGTCTCATACCCAAAAAAAATGGAATTTTATAACTCTTACGCTATGAAATAAGTGCATATACCCCTAAATGTGTATTAATATGTCCATATCTAGAAATCTTGTAACTCATGTCATATGAAATAAGTGTATATTCCATGTACATGCCCCCAGTTATAATTTAAATTTATATATAATTGTTTCAAATGATATATAAACCACTATGAAATTTATGTAATATGTATAACTATAATGTGTGCTCATGGAGGCTTAACTCTCTATGATAAAGCCCACTAATATGCCCCCATTTTAAGGTGAGGGATGTAGCCTATAAGTTACTCATCTCAAAAGAGTGATTTTACTACATCATGTTATATAAAAATATGTAAGATTCGTGTCTAATCATGTCAACATGTGGAGATTATGTCATAATAATATTGAATATATCATCAAAGTATGTATGAAACATATGAGTGTAAAGGCATGTAAGTGTGTGTGTGTGTGTGTGTGTGTGTGTGTGTGTGTGTGTGTGTGTGTGTGTGTGTGTGTGTGTGTGTGTGTAGCAATGAGGCACATGGTAAGAAGCATTAATGATAATTGTACTAAATAAGACTACAAGGAAAATATACATGATATGGATCATGGTACCTACAAATAAGTAATCACAACAAGCTCAATAAGTAATGTCACATAATAGAAGTAAGTGCAATAGCACACATTATAATGCATAAGCCCTAGGGGTTGAGTAAAAGGGACAAATATTTATCACATAAACAAGGCCAAAGAGCCATAATCAAGGGGTAATAAATTCCATAATAAACAAAGCCAAAGAATCATAAATATGGGGTGATAAATGTCACACAAACAAGGCTAAGGATCCACAAATATGGGGAAATAAAATGTCATACAAACAAGGCTAAGGAGCACCAAACATGAGCTAAGTGGTCACATACAATATACAATCAATGAGTAGCGTATTATAAAATAAAATAACATCAAAGAAGCATAGAACATAGAAATCAGTATATACCATCTAAATATGTAAAATCATAGCATTGTAAAATAACATATCCATGTAACATTGTATAAATCATGAACAATATCGATGCATGTATAAGTAATTAAATTAACTCAAATTGTTAAATGAAAAGTTCATAAAAAGATATAATCTATAGTTTTGTAACTGTTGACCAAATTTGAATTTTAGGTCAAATTGGGGATTTCCTAGTTAAAAAATTATTTTTAGGCCTAGAAGGGGGTATAATGTATTTTCATGAGGTGTTTTATAGGTCATTTGATGTCTATTAATGTTGTGCTAGCTTTGGTCAATTATTGTCTAGGTCCATTTATCATTTTGGGTCATTTTAAGGGTCAAAAATAGTGCATTTAATGCTTTGTACAAGTTTATTTGGAAATGTGCAAGTTTAAAAACATTATTTCATACCCCATGTGTGCACAAAGGTCTTAAGTAATTGAAAAAACTAAAAATTTGTAGGTTCATTTGAATAAAGTCAATTTTCCTAAAGAAAAGGAAGAAAATGGCACATGTACAACTCTTTGGGAAGTGTGGCACATGTGAGGAGGATATGGAACATATCTACATATTCCTAAAGCTCATTTACATACTTGAGTTATTTTTTAAGTGTCAAAATTGGTCCAAAACTATTTTTCTCTCTTTTTACCCTTTTTGGTAGATTGAAGTGACACTCAGGTTTTTGCTTGGTATGATTATCACAAGGGGTTTCAAGTCAAAGTATTATGGGAGGAGATAGTAAACTTATGTAGATCCATTTTCATATAAATAAGTTTGGAAATGGTGGAGTGTGTTTTATGAATCATTTGTTTAAAGTTGGCCTTCCAAATCTACTTACTCATCTATGCACCCTGTCAATTTTCCCTTGGTTTGAGAAATTTCATACAAAATAGTTGTTCATGTTTGTTCCAGATGATGTTTGTCTCCTTCTATAACACTTATCATGCTTGTTTTCAGTTTTAAAGTTTCTTTGATAAATTAATAGCTTCAAGTTGGCAAATTGGTCCTTTCTATGTTGTGGGCAGACTTCCATTGTCTTCTAGTTTTTTATGCTTCTTCAATGGTCACAGGGGGTTTTAATAGTGTCATTTCCATGTTTTAAAGGTTATCTAGTTTCCATTAACCTTTTAATGTCATTATAAAAAGCATACCCTATGATAATATAATCATAGGACATCATATAATCAATTGACCCTATGACTGTCATACACAGTCAACTAGGTGCCATGAAACTTGTTTCATGTTACAAGGAGGATGTTGACATTTGATTCATATGTTATAATGTATGAATAATTCACTTGAGTTTTTTAATTGAATATAGACTCACAAGAGGCTCAAACCATGCACATTACCCATACAGCCTCTCAGACTACCATGAAAGAGCACATATAGGTGAATATCATAGAGATGGTGTAAGAAACAAGTTTTAGCTTGTAATAGGTCTCTTTTGATATGAAGGTCTCATTGGAGGAGAGTAATAAATGCTAGATAAGATCCAAAATTATGTTTTTCATGCATAACACTCAATATCTATGCTCCCTATCTATAATACAAAATATATACCTATAAGATTCCCTCCAACAAAGATCTAACAAGGATGTACAAAGAGAATGACAAAATATAAAAAGTACTCATGGGATTATGGAAGTGATTTTTATAGATAGTATCTATTGTAAATATAAGGAGTGTGGGGTGATACTCCAAATGTGAACAATTCTGAGTTTTGGGAGTGAGTCTCTAAAGAGACAAAACATAGTACCTCTAATTTTTAGAGCTTTTGAATAAGAATGTTAGATAGGTTATTATGGAGGATAGATAACTTCATTGGATAGTCTCATTATAGGATTAACACTATGAAAAAGAGGAATATCCTAATAATAGATAGACTTAGTGTTTGAGAGTCTTAAAAGTATGCATTTGGACACTAAAAGCATGTAGTAACATCTACAGGTCTTGAATTGCAAAACACATTTTCTACTCTCAAGATGATAATGTAACTTTTTTCCATTATAAGAGGAATTCCTATGACTCAAAAAAATTACATGGAATAAATCCACTTAATGATGATGTTACCTTGTGTTTTGAACTCCTACTCATACCCATAGTCTATATACAAGGACACCTACAGCAGGGTCTAAAGGGGTTTGTCTCAGTTAAATAGGTAGAGCTTGGTGATTGGATGATGTTTTAAGGATTCCAAGAGGGATACCAGTTAAAACATACATATTTTTACCTCAAAGGGATCTATGAGAGGTCTAATCAACATCAAAACCAACTCATTTGAAATGCATGCACACCTACAGCCACTATAAGTGACTGTCTCAAATAGTAAGTAGGATATGTTGCTTGAAAGGTTAACACAACTTGAGTATGAAGGAAGAAAAACCTAAGAAATATAAAATGAATCTATGGTGTTTATAATAATTTTTGTGCATTGTTTTAAGTTTTAATCATGTAAATACCCCACAGTTAGGACCCATGTTATGCCCCAACATAATCAGTGATGACTGTAGGTGACACCAAGTTGAGATAAGATGTATAAGAGATGGTCCAAGCTAGGTAGGGAAGAAAAATACTTAAAAATAAATATAAAATTTACCTAAAGGAATAATATAATGTATTTTAACACTATCTTCAAGGTCAGGTCATGCATATTATACCCATAGGTACAACTTTGAGAGTAAACATAGTCACAGTTAGAAATCAGTTTGACTGAATGAGGAATATCAAAGGGAGTATATGAATAAAAATAATTATAAATGATTCTTGGAGAGGAATAATATTTTTTTTACTCTTTTATTAATACAAATTATTCAAATTACACCTATAGGCATGCTTCTAAAGGTAATAAAACACAGTCAAAAATAACAAGCAGTCTAGTCCTAATAGGAGCATATGGAGACTTGTGTGATTTTGGAGAGTTTAAGTAAGGATATGAAGCACCTTCATAATAATTATATAAACTTCATAAAATAATATTAATACAAAACAAGTAAGGAGAGGCACTTCTAAATGCAAAGCTTAGTCAATCTTCTAAAGCTCTTCACAGTTTGCTTTTGAAGAAGCTAGTCTTAGAATTTGATGATTTGGGGGGTCAAAACACTGAACCAAAGACTCAAGTTTTATTTATAAAACCCTCATGACTTATATAAGACACTAATATATTCAAAAGTCTTGATAAAATAGGGGAATTCCCCCCTATTTTTTCTCATACATGGGGTACTTCCCCTCATGCATGCTTTGATAATTTTGAGTGTGAAATGGTGAAGGGTGAACTAGAAGATGTTTTAAGCTTGAAAAAAGGTATTTTAAGTTGTAAAACATATATGAAAACATGATATACCAATCATGAGAATATATAACTAGATAGAGTGGCCTAGACCCTGAAGTATGCAACCAAACCTAGAAGGTAGATTTAGGCCTAATGACCAAGTGTGAGGTCATTTCAATTTTTAGTCATAAGAAAGACTTATAGACTATTGGATCATGTGCATGAAATGTAATTAGATGTTTTTATTCCATTTTAAATCAAATGAAACATAAATAAGGTCACTTTGACTAAAGAAAAAACTCAGTCATGTAGGGCATGATGAAGCCTATATCCCAAATGAGTAGTCAATTCCATTTCTAGCATAGAGAAAGCATATAAATGACTTAGAAAATATTTATGGGAATATATTAGAGTTTTATGAGATATTTAGGTGCATTATAAGTCATAGGAAAACCATTTTTGAGCTCAAACCCACTCAGACTTGTGCAAAGCCAAGAAAATAAGTATGATAGGTCAAGTTGTGATTCTCACATCATTCATGACACTTTTCACAGAGGCCAAAGGAATTTAGGGATGTTTGTGGATGTATTAAACTTAAAATTTGTGTAATTTTTTTTTAGGTTTGACATCCAAGGTTTATGAACAATCCTTAAGACCTGAAATAGGTTTAAGACCCTTGCAAAACCCTTAAAGGAACTAGTTTTGTAAAATGGAGTTTGAAAGCTAATATAAGGGCATAGTTTGACTAGAATAGATATTTTAAATTGGATAGGACTCCCTTATGTTTCTTCACGCCATGATTAGTTATGCGAATTTGTGTGAACAAGGTGAAAAATAGGGTTTTTCTCACTATTTTATGTGTTTTACAAGCTATAGGAGGAGTTAAGAGATGAAAAAAAGTTTGGAGAGAATATTGATACTTTTAATAACTCCTCATACTAATTTAATTCCATAAAAAAAAATTAAGTCTTTCAACTAGGTGATTCAACTCAACCAATCAAATTTGGTATATTGGACAAGTTAGATAAAGGGGAGGAAATATTTAAGTAAAGTGATTTTAAGGTTACCTTAATGCTTAAAAATATATATAGTGTCTTGAAACATGTCAACAAATGCCTTGTATGGACTTGAATGAACAACTGAATCCAAATTTGAAGACAAGTGTGCAAGGTGCATGAGAAGGAAGTTTCCTAGAGTGCAAGTGATGATGTCTCTCTTTTAGGTGATTTAAGAAGAACAGGCATGTAAATAATACATGGAGAGGCATTTATAATATCCTCCCCTTCCATTATAATAATTGGACCTACCATGGATTAGTTTCAAGTCAATCAAATAGGGCTAATCATGAAGGCAACTTTCTATCCAAGAAAAAAGTTTTAGGCCAATTTGCAAGAGTTTGAATATTTGAGATGACACTTGTAGTTCATGATCCTTCATGGATTGCCTCATATATCTCTCACATGCAAAATTAATTTATTTTCTTAGCTTTACAAGTGTTTATTATGACCTTTGGACTTCTCTTCTTCTCTCTCTCTCACAAGTTCTATAAGAACTAGCCTTTTTGGCTTTGTATTGGATGCTCCACCTAAATATGGAAAATACCTAATCAATTTTAATTTTTTATCAATAAAATGACTAAGTGTTATCTCTTACATGACTATACTTAGTGTGTGTATTTTAATTTTTTATTTTGCTTAAGTGACACTCTTGTTTCCTTAGTATGTTAGATCATTCTTGTAATTTATTTGTAGTTGGAAAAATTTTTCTTGTAGGGCATGTAAATTTTTATTAGGATATTTCAAAGATTAAGTGAGTTTTTCTCTTCATTAGTTCCATTCAAGGCCTCTTGTCTAGTCCTCTTATCCTAGATGTTCATCCTGACCTCATAATGTAAAATTGATGTGAGAATTTGTAGATTGGGAAAGTGTATGTTTGGTTTATTGCTTGATCTCAAGTGTAATATGCATAAGGTTGGATGTCATCAGTCAATTTGGTGTATCACCTCTATTATTTTAGCTTTTATTTCAATTTCTTTCTCCTTTTTCACCCCCCAAAGTTAGTAGTAGGCTTAATCCAAAGTGGTACATCAAGGAAGCTAGCCCTATCTATAGACTCGTCTCATTACTTAACCTATCCACAAGCATAGAGGTGATTCCATTATGCCACTTGGATGAGGAGAGCCTTAGAATCTCCTCAAATGGTGCATATCCAAGTGACAACAGTAATTGTTATCACTCAAAAGTGCACCCTTGCAAGAAAGTGTGCAAGTTCTCACTCCTATTGATACAAAGAAAAATCTCCAAGGTGTGGGACCTTATGTTGGAGATAATATCCAGATGAATGGCTATTTTTATTTGGTACACTCACCTAATTCTCTTTAAACTCTCTAATTTTGTGTTTT
This sequence comes from Torreya grandis, assembly GCA_037957365.1. Taxonomy (NCBI): domain Eukaryota; kingdom Viridiplantae; phylum Streptophyta; class Pinopsida; order Cupressales; family Taxaceae; genus Torreya; species Torreya grandis. The sequence goes on from JARHVA010002644.1 coordinate 1,092,231, forward strand.
ATTGATTAGGAAAAGGGTAGGAGTAATGTTAAAGTTGAGAATGGAAATGAAAATTAAAAATTTGGGGTGATGCACCAATGTCAAGGTCAATTATTCCTATACTTTACATAATTTTTAAGTTAAATAACTTGCACACATTCATTTTATCTTTATACAATGATTTTGGCATCAATATTTTACGTAGAGGTCTAGATAAATACTCACACTAGTTTGAAAGATAAGAATAATGATTGAATTCACTTACAAATTAGGTAGAAATCAAACATAGACACTTTATATGACCTATAAGGGTTATTATTTGTTTCATAAAGGTGAGATATATAGGCATAAACATAGACAAAATAATCATTCACTAAGTTCCATCAACGAACACAAGACACATACTTCATGAACAGCCTAAAAATGAAAGAAAAATCAACTCTTTATTACTTCAAAAATGATGTAGTATAAATTTTGGTATAATTTATATAATCCAAAATCATAATATGATAATAATTTAAAAATGAATGTACATATATAAAGGAAGAATAGAGAGACAAGATAAGGTAGCTCCAAAACTATAGATGAGTGTGCATGCTAGTCATAGTTCACTCTTAATCAGTTGAAATGTCAACTCCAATTTTAACACAAACTTGAACTCCACCTTTAATTCCACCAAATTATAATGTAGAATTTGGAGTATAAACTTTCTTTTCCTTGGAATATGGCATGGAAATGAGAGAGGTATAAGTTTGAATGTTTTTGAAAAGTCACAGGTCCCTTACATGCTTTTAAAGTATTCAATCATTAAGAGATATTGATATTAATTTCAGTTAAATCCTTGTGAATAGTTGAACTCCTTTTAATCTTCAGTTAACTCTTTTTGATCTTGCATGTATCTTGAAGTTTGACTTTAGTTATTTTTATTACATCTTGGAGTTTGACTTGACTTATAACTTGGAGTTTGACTTCTTGACCTTCTAAATTTAGCCCAAAGGGGTAATATTAGAAAGAGATTGCATGTTGATTTTTGAAAGATTATCTTACATGAAAATAGGGCCTCAAATATTAACCAATACTTCAACTCAATTTATCCACTCTTACATGTTTCAAACTCTACCTTTCTAGGATTAATTAAAGATTATTTTTGTTTGCCTTGACCTTATCTAAAATTAGCCCAAATGGGGCACATAAGTTAGAGAGAGATAAGAATTTTTATTTTTAATTATTCATGAAATATTTATGAATGTTCATTAGCTAATGGATAAGTACAACTCTTCATACTGATTTTTCTTGGATGTGCATATCTTCTACAACTTGACAAGCTTCTTGGATTTACTATGAAAACTTGGAAAATGATGAATTTGCATTATTTTATTAAATAAAAATTATAAATATTATTGTAACAAAATCACCATGGTGGCACAGACCTTCAAACAAATTTTTATCTTCAAACTCCATTTACAACTTCAAAAATGCCATTTTGTGCTCTCTTGCTCTCAAAAAACCATGATTTGGATTAGAGAGTCTAAAATGAGTTTTTATACTCACCAAATTCTCTTCATATACTCATTGGATAGGTATCAATGGGTTAAACTTGGAAATTTTTCAAAATATCTAAAACTCTTCACCAAACTCCTAAACAAAAATTCACAAAAAAGTGTCTGCTTGTTGCCCTAAGGGTGAACTGAAGATGATTTTCTTTAGTCTAAGCCTATTTTGAATTGGTTTTAATTTCATGATAATTAATTCAGACCTTTAAATTAGTTATAAACACTCTAAAATCATTTTTTTTCTATTGGAAGGCCCTGAAACACTCATTTCTAACTCCATTTATGAGCAAAAAAGTGAAAACCCTTGATTTCCTTCATGATCAAACTTGTATTTTATTATTTTATCTCTCCTCAGATATATTAAAGACATTGAATCACTTTTAAACTTTAAATTACATCAAAATATACCTCCATGTCAAATTTCAAGATATTTTATTTAATAAAACTCAAAATATGCACTTTTTGGTGTTTCTTAGCTTGCACAATTTCATTTTTGAATACTTATAGGTCTATATTTTACTATTTTATTAAGTTTTATGAAGCCTAAATACTTTATTAATTTTAAATTATTTTATATAATAACTCCTCTCATCATTTCAATCATTGGATGTGCTTAAAAAATCTCTTAAACCTCTCAAAAAGTCTCTTTTTTATTGTCTTTCTTGCTTGTTTAAAACCTTGATACTTGTACCTTTAATTTTCTCCATTATTTTCCTCAAAATTTAGATTTATTAATTTTTATAAATTAAATTTATGCCTCATAATATTTCAAAAATTATTATTTTTTAAACAAATAACTCGAAAATATAATTATATCTCTTAAAACTAAGTTATTGGGGTTTAAGAAGGGTTTTAGAGCACCTATTCTTATTTAAAATTATTCATAAAGTTAAACCCATATAACATACAACCAATTCATATAATATTTAATGAATATGGGTTCCTAAATACCCCTAATACTATTTTAACCAACTCTTCTTCTCCTTCATGTACCAAGCATTTAAAAATTGCCTTCACTAGCTTGTCACTAGTTTGTTACAGGAATAAAAAATGAGTTATTTCAGTACATGATTTATGATTTATTAAGGATTTATGATATTCTTTATACATTTTTTAATCTTCACTCCATGAATGGATTCTTCTTTAAAACTTGCACATAAGAAACTTTGACCAATGGTGGAAAAATTGTCAACATTCTTGGCATCTTTGCTAGGATGTTTGCCTGCTAAACTCTCAAGACTAGTAGATATATCCATTACGCTATGGATTTTTGAAAATATAACTAAATATGAGATTTAAAATTACCCTAATAAACTACAATTCTAGTACATAAGCACTTATTTAATTGAAAACTATAACAACTATCAATTGAAAAATGTGCAAGATAGCTCTTGGAGGAAAGTGAAATCTAATATTACTATTTAAAACACTCAAAATCCACCTATATTAAATAAAAAATCTCTTAATTCCTCTCCATGTGGTTGAAAAAGATGAGGAACAAATTATTTTTTATGTGTCATCTTAGTTGGATCAGCTCTTTTCTTTACTGTCAACCTCTTTGGCTTATCTCTAAGTGAATTAATTAGAGAAAACATATCTCTAATATAAACAAACTCATCATGTAGTTCAATACTCACCTCATTTTGATTTTCAATACTAATAAATATTTTTAATGTAACCAAATTTTTATTTATAAGAATATATGCAATTTTAACTTCTAATGGTTCACTAGAGGAATGTTCTTGGCTTTCTATGACATCTTGAGATATGTCATCTTGATTGTCAACTGCTAAAAATTATTCAAGCTCTTTAGATATGTCATCTTGATTTTCAAATTTATATTCATTAGGATCTTCTTGAAAAAAAATTTGATCAACATTTTCTTCAGCATGTTTTCCAGCTTTTACAACCACTTTATTAATATCTTCATAAGTATATGTAGGTCTATAAATATTCTCAAAGTCTTGAATCATCTTGAAGTACTACAACCATAAGTCATCAAAACTTTCTTGTAGCTTCTATTTTATTTTTATACTCAAGGGTTATAATATGATCTTCTTCTATGCCAAATTGAAGCTCATTTAATCAACACAAAGCTTAATCATCCTATCTTGACAAATTCTCTTCACATATATGTTCTTCTTTTGCCTTCCATATAATAGGTCCTCCTTCATAAATGGATATGGTGGGAGGGTAATAGGTTCCACTTGGTATCATATGAATATAGGTCATTATTGGATGCTCTTGAACTTGATTCACTTGGTGAAGCTTGATTTCTTTAACATGTTGATTTTTCTGAGCTAAAGGATCAAAAATCTGATTATTAGTACTTTTATAAACTATATTAAGAACATTTGAAGCATGGCTTACCTCTTTCGACTCATCTATATCCCTTCTCTTATATCATGTAATAGCTACAACAAAGTTATTTGGTTTTATAGACTCATCAATATCATTTGATACCAAATGATCATCAACTTGGCAATTCACCAAAATTGCATTTGGTTGTACTTGTCCATGATTCACTTCCCCTTGTTGCATCATAGATTCATTGTGTTAGAATTTTTTAAGAAAGACTTCCTCTTATATCATTTTAGGAATTGACATATTCTATGATATTAAAGCTTGATTTTGCATATCATTAGTATCAGAAGGTTTCTAACTTGAATCTTATATCAAATTATTTTTTACTGAAATAAGGACCTTGGTTGAAGAAAGAACATTATGATTAATTAGAACATATGGTTTGGCTGGTATAATTTCTCCTTAAGTTTGATATGGAGGCCTATTATCTCTATAGCCTTGGTAGGGAGGTCTTTGCTCTTTGTATGGTTGATATGTAGGATAATTAGATACTTGATTTGGCCTATTGACTTGATATTATTTCCTCTTGAGTTGAACTAATTAATTACCAAAATATTGTAGCATACCTTTTAGTTCACCAAGCTCATTCTATTGACTATGAGGAGCTTTAAATTGATCTTGAGGGGTTAGAATTTGAGCTATTGATGGAGCTTGAGGAGGTAGAATAGGCTATAATTCTATAGAAATTAGCATTGGAGGCTTAGGTGTAATTTCACTAGCTTGAATTAGACTATTTTCAGCACTAATGATAACTTCATAGGCATATGGGAGTGTCCTACTACCCATAGACTGAATCATAACTAAAATATCAAAATTCAAGGCTACCAAAAAGTATAGAAAAGCATATTCAAGAGATTCCCTTATCATGGGAGGTATTATGTTCCATGTCTTCTAAAATTTAAGATTAAAATCATTCATAAATTCATGTGATTCTTTCTTGATGGTAGTGATCTGCTCAACAAAGGATAGATGGTTTGATTTGTCTACAAATTATCTATAGAATATTGCACCTAAATCATCCCAACTAGTTATAGAGTTCAAGGGAAGGTTTTTATACCATTACAACGTCTTTTCTTTGAAGTATGCAATAAGTAAAAGAATAGAAACATTCTATTAGCTAACATGGTGAAATTAACACAAGTTAGACACATCTTTGACATGATCTATGGGTGTAGTTTGATCTTCACCTATGAAATATGGTAGGCTTTTGAGGGTTGAGGATGGGAATCGTCATATTGGGCCAAATTAAGAGGGTTTACATCATTGAAAAGAATAAATGCATGATTATTTAGGATATTCAAGTTGATTTTTAGTGACTTTAGGCATGAAACTAAAACTTTTTGCTATTAAAAATGTCTTTTTTTAGCTTGAATCTATGTCCCATTAGTCATGCTAGAAACTTTTGTCACTCATAAGTGCACACTTACAATAATGTGAGCTTGTTCTCACTTCTATTGATATAATAGAAACTCTAAAAGGTGTGGGACCTTATGTTGGAGAGAATCTCTAGATGAAAGGTTGGTTTCCTTTGGTACACTCACCTAATTCTCTTTAAACTCTCTAATTATGTGGTTTCTTAACTAGAAAAAGGTTAAAAGGAACAATGTTAATGTTGAAAATTGAAATGAAAACTAAAAATTTGCAGTGATGCACCGATGTCAAGGTCAATTATGCCTATACTTAACACATTTTGGAAGATAAATAACTTGCACACATTCACTTAATCTTCATATAATGACTCTTGCATCAATATTTTACATAGAGGTCTAGAAAAACACTCACACTAACTTGAAAAGAATGAATAATGATTGAATTCACTTCCAGATTAGGTAGAAATCAGACTTAGACACTTTATATGACCTATAAAAAAATTTATTTATTGCATAAAATTTAGATATTCAAACATAAACATAATAAAAATAATCATTCATTAAGTTACATTAATGAACACAAGACATACACTTCATGAACAGCGTAAAAATTGAGGAAAATTCAAATCTTTATTGCTTCAAAGGTGTAGTACAAATTTTGGTAAATTTTCTATAAGCTAAAAGCACAATTTGATAACTATTCAAAAATTAATGTACATATATAAAAAAAGAAGAGAGAGAGAAGATAAGGCATCTATAAAACTTGAGATGAGTCCACATGCTAGTCATAGTTCACTCTTCATCAAATAAAACTTTAACTCCAACTTCAACTCAAACTTGAACTCCACCGTTAGTCCACCAAATTCCAATGTATCATTTGGAGTATAAACTTTCTTTTCCTTGGAATATGGCATGGAAGTGAAAGAGGGTGAAGTTTGAATGTTATTAAAAAGTCAAAAGTCCCTTGCATGCTTTGAAAGTATTTGATCTTGAAGAGATCTTGATCTTCACTTCAGTTAACTCTTTATGAATATTTTGAACTCCTTTTGATCTTTAGTTAACAAATTTTGATATTGCATGCATCTTGAAGTTTGACTTCAATTACCTTTATTGTATCTTGAAGTTTGAATTGACCTATCTTGACTTGTAACTTAGAGTTTGACTTCTCAACTTTCTAAATTTATCCCAAACAGTAGCATAGTAGGAGATATATTTCATGTTGATTTTTGAAGGAGTTTCTTGCATCAAAATAGGGGCTCAAATCTTAACCAAGACTTCAGCTCAACTTATCCACTCTTGTAGGTTTCAAACTCCACCTTTCTAGGGCTAATTGAAGATTCTTCCTGTTTGCCCTGACCTTGTCTAAAATTAGCCCAAATAGGGCATAAAAGTTTAAAAAGGAGAATAATATTGATGTTTAATTATTCATGAAATATCTCTATTTAATGTTCATTAGCTAATGGACAATTACAACTCTTCATCTTGGCTTTTCTTGGATGTGCCTATCTTCTGGAACTTGAAAAGCTTCTTGAATGCATTGTGAGAACCTGAAACTTGATGAATTTGAATTATTTAATTAAATAATGAGTTTAAATATTATTTTAACATAATAACCATGGTGTCATAGACCTTTAAATAAATACTTAGAGCTCCAAACTCCACGTACAACTTTTAAAATGTCATTTTGTGCTCTCTTGAGCTCTATTGCTCTCAAAAAACCTTGATTAAAATTAGGGAGTCTAAAATGAGTTTTAGGGATCACTAAACAATCCTCATATGCTAATTTTATAGGTCTTAATGGGGTATATCTGAAAAAGTTTGAAAATCTCTTCACCAAACTCCCAAACAAAAATTCACAAAAAAATATTTGTTTATTGCCTTGAGGGTGACTTGAAGATGTTTTTCTTTGGTATGAGCCTATTTTGAATTATTTTTTATTTCATGATAATTTATTTAGACCTAAACATAAATTTTACACACTCTCATCTGAAACACTTATTTCTAACTCTATTTGTGACCAAAAAAGGTGAAAACCCCTGATTTCCTTCATTATCAAACCTATATTTTATCATTTTATCTCTCCTCAAGTATAGTACATACATTAAACCACTTTAAAACTCTTAAGTACATAAAAATAGACCTCTATGTCAACTTTTAGGAGATTTTATGTAATAAAACTCAAAATATACACTTTTTTGTGTTTCCTAGCTTTCACAATTTCATTTTTGAATACCTATAGGTCTGAGTTTTGTTATTTTATTGAGTTTTATGAGGCCTAAAGACCTATCCATTTTTTAATTAATATTTTTAATAACTCTTCTCATAATTACAATCATTTGATACTCTCAAATAATCTCTTAAACCTCTCAGATAGTCCCTTTTTTGGTTGTCTCTCTTGCTTGCTTGAAACCTTAATACTTGTACCTTTGCCTTTCTCTATTATTTGCCTCAAAAAATTTATTGAGTAATGTTTATTAAGGTAATTTATTCCCCATGATATCTCATTCAAATTTTTTTCAACAAAAAATTGAAAAATCCAATTATATCTCTTAAAACTAAGCCATTAGGGTTTAAGAAAGGCTTTAGAGCAATTGTTCTTCTTAAATATTGTTCATAAATTTAAGCCCCTATAACCTGAAACCAATACATGTAATATTTATTTCATATGGGGACCTAACTCCCCCTAATATCATTCGAACCAACTCTTCTTCTCTTTTATGTACCAAGCATTTGAAAATTTCCTTCATTAACTTGCCACTAGCTAGTTAGAGGAATAAAAAAAAACCTCTATCAAAATTTGGACTTGTGATTTGTTTTAGAACATAGTTTAGGATTGCTTAAGGTTGTATGATATTTTGGAGACCTTTTTGAATCTTCACTCCATGAATGGATTCTTCTTAAAAACTTACACATAAGCAACTTTGACCAATGGTGCAAAAATTGTCAACAATAACATATTGAATAATATGCCCTTAACATTGGCATGGCCCGTAAGTATAGGAATGATCTAACATATATATATATATATATATATATATATATATATATATATATATATATATATATATATATATATATATATATATATATCATGTGTATCTATATGTCATACCTATCACTCATTTACTATGTAAAATGCATGTATGTATAGAAATAATATGTAATATACCAAATATATGATAAATAGCATATGTAAATGATGTAAACTAACAGATATCTCATGGCACTAAGTTTTGCTTTTTTAGAATATTTATTTTTTTAATATTTTTGGTATTTTTTAAAATCTTTACATACACCGATATAATCAATCAAGACCAAGTAACAAGGCTTTGAAAATAGAATAATGGGAGTGATCTAAACAATCTGAAACATGTGTCAAGGTATAGTGTTCACTCATTATAATAGCATGAAAATTTGAATGAAGTGAAAGCAAGCAATGTGCCCCCACTGTTTATTTTAATTACAAAATCATATCTTAAAATCATAAGTGTACATAAAGATATTCATTATGTATGAATGCACAAGTAATATGCCACAAAGAATGTGCACTAGATTGAAGTTGTTGTAAATGATAAATCAATGTATGATATATGTCATGGATGTCCAAATCATGATAATAATTTAGAGGCAAAGGGCAAGTGAAAACAAAGATAAAGGCTATAATAATGATCAATTGAAGAACACATGTATATATGTATGTGAATATATAATAATATATGAAATAAAAAATCAAACAAACATTAAGAAGTTATGTACAATAGAATATGTTTTGACTAATAAGTTATCTTATCAATGGAATACCCCAAGTATATTTTATATCATACATGTCATAATCATCTAGTATATTTCCATGTCCATCATGTATTTTATACATGTTTTTCCAATCATCTTTTGTACATATAGTAAGATATGCATAACCAATCGCACCATATTGTGGAATTAATTTATTGATCCTATTTTTAAATATGATCTATGTTATAATAATCATGCTCCTCTATTGTGATTACATTAGATACATTTTATTAATTATTAATGAGAAAAATATTCTTTTTTTCTTGCTCTGAATATATTTCCTCTCTTGATATGATAATAGTTGCACATTTATGATCAAATGTAACATAGTCATGATTCTCAATAAAATTTTCACCCATTGCTCTTAGCCATAACCTTCCTAATGTAACATTGTATTAATGTAAATATGGATCAATGTGGAATATAACATCACATGATTTAAGACCAAGAGACATAGTAAATGTAATGGATCTAATGCATGCCTTGACTAAAGTAACCATATCGGAATGTTAAGTGTAATATTTAATATATTTGAGAAATGTTATGTTACATACATTGATTTCTTAAAAATTGGTGATATCCACATTGGTACATTTATTTCCATATATGTGATATCTAATAATTAAAGGCTTGAAATATGAAGAAATTTTTTTCAATACTCCCTTTGAGACCACGCTTGTGACATTAGACTTTTTAGGTATATATTGCTTTTCAAATTTCTTCTTGAGAAACCCTTTCTTAAGGACACTTTTTTGCTTACCCTACACTTATTTTTCCAATCTTTATTTTTGTAATATTTCTTATTTTAACTTATCCTTTTATATCCTTTCTTGTTTTAACTTCTCTTTTTCTAATTATTCCATTTGTAATATGTCTTTTTCCATTTGTTCTTTTTGTAACTTTTATTTTAATAATTGTTCATTTTCTAGATTTTCTTGCTCTAATTATTCCTTTTGTAATGTTTCTTTATGAATTTTTTCCTTATCCAATTGTTCTTTAAAAAATGTATCCATAATTTGAGTAGGATGATTAACTATAGGAGGTGTGCTTGAATGTGGTGGTGATTTAACAGATGTATTTAATGTATGATCATTGATATGAATAATATTTTGTATTTTACTTTTCCAAACCCAATAATTATTTGTATGATGTCCATGGATTCTATGATGTATAATAGTATTTTAATCTCCTTAGAGGATGCATAGGAGGCAATATGATCAACTTGGTTTGAAGCATATCTATTAAAGTTTCACTTGGAGTCTTGTTAACCTTATATAAACTTCTTGAATAATTAGATGTAGATGTAGCTTTTTTTTTAACCCATACTTGAGATAAAATATTTTGAGGCACAAAGTTCTAAAATAGGGAGACATAGATGCAATTGACATTGTCATGCTCAGGGTTCTTGATATATGAAATCTTATCCTTAAGTGATATAATATTTAGACAAATTTAATTTTGGAGGTCCTTTACAAACTTTCTCATATTAACCATCTGATTTATAATTATTTTAGAAGCATAAAACTTAGACACTTCTGATTGAATATGCATACAAATACCATTAATAGGGTGTGTGAGAGGTGGAGAGGGATGGAAAGGAACATTATGATGACCTCCAATTTATACTATAGTATGGGCCACATTACCTCTTGAGACAATTACAATATGTACCTCCATAATAGAGGGATTCTAGCTATCACAACCTTGAGGTGGGACCAAAGAAGGCACATATCAGAGTACTTAAGATGCCATATTCATATAAGATGTATCACTAAGGATGTTTAATTAATTATCATCATTAATTTATGAATTAATTTTATTGTTCATGAATTTGATCCATTTAATTATATGATTCTGAAAAATATTGCATATTGAGGCCAATAACATGTAATTGTAAAAATCATTGGTTGAATTAGAAAATATACTTTGAATATTCATTATAACTGACAAAAAAAAGCAATATGATTTCATACAAACACCAAATCTAGATGTGAGACCAATATCAAATACATTCACCATGAAATAATGAGAGCAAAGTTGAACATACCATAGCATAGATATACTATGGGAAAACCTCATGAAGAGGTAAAAAACTCACCAAAATTATTCATTATTTGAGAAACAAAATGTACCCAATACATGCTTTCTCTTCTCAATTTTTTTCATTTTTTCTTACAATATAAACTCTTTATTATATAAGCAAGGTAATGTGTCCATTATAAATGACATTTTTCAACCACCACATTAATGGGTCCAACCTCTCCAAAAGTTATTTAATATATTTTATTATTTATTTACATGAAAATAAATTCATGATAAATAATAAAATATATTATTATTTAACCAGTATAATTTAATGTATTAAGGGTACATAAATAACCCCACTTATCCATTAATTGTTACAATACTCCCCCTTAATGTTAAGTGGGGATACATGGTGATTTTTAGGAGGTAATAGCATAATGAATTTACATTCCATAAACCATCCACATGATGAGTTTTAGGAGGTAATAATTGAAAGAAACATCCTTCATCATGCCATAGTCACATTTAAAAGAATTATGTTATGTAAACATAGTCACCCAAAGGTATTACACTATTTAACTATAGACACCCAAAGGTATTACACTATGTAATTATAATCACATAGTCACCTTTAAAATAATTACACTATATAACTATAGATACCCAAAGGTATTACACTATGTAACCACAATCACATAGTCACCTTTGAAAGAATTACACTATATATCTATAGATACCTAAAGGTTTTGCACTATATCCCAAAAAGCACATTTAAAGGAATTATATTATGTTATCCTAAACCACTTAGAGTGATTTTAGGCTAGTATGATCTACTACATCCCATAGTGAGAATACATCCAACAATTTATCTTGAATAATCAACCAAACATATTGGAGCCTTTTATAACATAATGACCTCCATGTTACTATGTGTTGGGTACAATGTAGACTTCCATATGAAGTTTACCAAAATCACATAAAATTATATATTATAATGCTTTAGAATGAGAAGTATAGATATCCACATGGCTTTTAAGAAGTGACATTGTCATGTACACTCCCCCTCAATAGCAACTTTGATAAGCCCAACATTAAATAAACTTCAATAGGTTTTAGTTTCTTGGTGTTGCATTGGATTTTTCACCAAAGCTATACAAATTTGACTATCATCAATAAGGTTGGTACAATGAGAAACTTCCACATGATGTTCTTCTATCATCCTTCATAGCCACAAGGCTTCTTTAGCAACTTCTATATGAAGTGCTCTAAGTGATAGCACCTACACCAAACATAAACACATATCCATAAGTAGACTCATTATAGTATGGTTAGCATCACAATAACCAAATAAATAAGTATAATCAAAGGAAAAATAATATAAAACAAATTTTACACTGTACAGTTCCTTTTATATACCAAAATATTCGTTTTGCTAATTTTCAATGATCCAAGTATGGATCTTGCATGAATCTAGAAGTAACACCCACATCTTATGAAATATTTATCTTATTAATGGTTAGATAAATCAAACTAACAATAATATATTTGTAAATATGGGTTATCTTTATTTCACATAATTTTTGGATCAAGATTTAACACAAGTTTCAATAAGAGTATATGTAAGCTTGCAATCAAGCATGTTAAATTTAACAAGCAGGTTATGTGATGTATATATAATAAATTCACTAATAATTTGATACTAAGGTAAAAAAATATTACATATCTTATTAGTAATAATTCATATTATAATTTGAGTCATGAATATATATTTTTTAAAGAAAAATTTTTAATGTGTTTTATACTTGATTTTGCAATAAAAAATACATATTCTAGTGAGTAAACAACACTAACCATTTTATTTAATTGCAAAACAATTCAAAAACATAAATAATTACAAGGACAAAAGTTTCAAGTATCAAAAAAATGATCGTAAGTGTCATAAATAGTGTTGCAAATACACTATTTAACCAAATTATTGTAAAATAAATAGTAAGAGATTTCAAATAAAATAACAGACCTTCTTAATGTGTCTAGAATGTTTCAAAACCTACAAATTGATTGTTTGGATGACTATGGTTGATAAACAGTAGATGAGGTCAATTATCAAACAAATTGTTAAACAAGGCACTAGTTCCTACGTGAATGAGCACGCAAATTTTATAATATATATATATATATATATTTTAAATATCAAATTAAATTTGATCAAAAATAATATTTTTAAGATATTTGAACACTAGACCTATGAGCTACAAGTGAACTAACAAAATTATGCATGCACAAATTAAGGCCATTAATATTATGCATGCACAAATTTGTATTTAAGCCTTTTCTAATCTGGTTTTTATTTTATTTTTTTTAAATTAAAATAGAAATAAATATTTATATGAAAGTAAATATTTTGAATATTTGACTTTTTACTAGAAAATATTAATAAAAAAAAGGTGGGGGGCACTACTTGGGTATAAGAAAAAGAAATTAAATAAATACCTTATTTTTTAAATATTTGCATTAAAACTTTAAACATATCCATTAATTCCTTGTTACAAAATCATGGCATAGGTGGAGGGCAAGAAAAGATTGCAAGAGCTCCAAATATCCATTTTCAGTGATCCAAAGCTTGAAAACATTTGCAAATTGCCCTCTAAAGCTACTAGTAGACCCAGATCTAGCTTTTATAGACTATAAGATGATATTTTAATGCACTGTTGTAGCTATAGCATCCAAGTGAGCTCATTAAAGTCAAAAACTTCATTTTAATTCTCCTCAGGCTTTGAAAGTAACTTAAATAGCCTTAAATATTGTTGGATCCACCTTGTAAGGAGAAAAACAAGCTACAGAACCACATATTTGAATTTTTGACAAAAAATTCTTTCAAAGAGGTTGTACAAGGCTGAACAAGGATGCCAATAGAGGTTTGGAAAAAATAAATATATCTCAAAAACTAATTTTTAGGATTTGGAAAGATTTTTGCATGCTTAAATTTTGATAAATCCATCTTAAAAACTAGAAAATATACACTCAAGCTCAAAAATGTTTTTTTTTATTTTTTTTAAATGCAAGTCATACAAATTCCATATTGTTAAGCACAAAATATATTTAGAGGGGGGGTGAATCAGTATATTATATATCTTTTACTTAATATGATTCATTTTCTTTAACCACTTAATCACACATTCAAGATATGTAATGAAACTAAAATAATAACATGCACCACACGAGAGAGAGAGAGAGAGAGAGAGAGAGAGAGAGAGAGAGAGAGAGAGACCAAATTTTTTTTTGAAAACTCAAAGTGGGAAAAACTAAAGAAAATAATCTCAAGTATATGAATGAGCACCAAATCAAATTATAAAACTATTTGTGAGCACCAACCCACAGGAGCACCAACCCTTCTTGTATATAAAACATAACTATCTCTTAATATTGATTACTAAACAAATGATATAACTCTACAATATCTCCTAATTTTCTCTCCTCGTTTCTTATATAAAACAATTACAAAACTATGCTCTCTCTTACATATTACAAATGGCTTCTCAAGCCTTTATTTATAGCTTTCCAAATGACCTTTGGCATTCACCCTTTATGACCCTTCAATCCTTATGGAAAATGGCACCAAAATTTCATGACCCTTTGTATCTTTGCATTTGAAAAGTCACATGTATACCCTTCATAAGCAACTGCATCATTTCCTCTTTTGTCGTTATCTTGGTGACTTTCTGTATTCTTCAAAGTGTCCCTTCATGAAAAAATACACCATACCCTCTTTTGTCTTCACATGGTGACTCTTAGAATTCTTCAAGATGACTCTTCATGATAAAATGTGTCCCATTCCTCTTTTGTCTTTATCCCATGACTCTTTGACTTCTCCATGGCCCTCTTTTGACTTATATGCAACCATCGTGCTTTCCCCGATCTTCCTTCAAGTTGTAAAACTTTTTCAAAAGGAACCTGCTTTGATACCAATTATTAAGCACAAAATATACTGAGAGGAGGGATGAATCAATATATTATATTTATTTTACTTAATCTAATTTTTCTTTAACCACTTAATCACACATTCAATACATGCAATAAAAATAAAATAATAACATGCACCACACAAGAGAGAGAGAGACACCATATTTTTACGTGGAAACTCAAAGTGATAAAAAACATAGAAAACAATCTCAAGTATATGAATGAGCACCAACTCAAATTTCAAATTTTACAAGCACCAACATGCAAGAGCACCAACCCCTTTGCTGAGCACCAACACAACAACTATTTGTGAGCACCAACCCACAAGGGCACCAACCCCTCTTGTGTATAAAACACAACTATCTCTTAATGTTGCTTACTTAAAAAATGATATAACTCTACAATATCTTCTAATTTTCTCTCCTCTTTTCTTATATAAAATAATTACAAAACCTTGCACTCTCTTGCATATTACAAATGGTTTCTCAAGCCTTTATTTATAGCTTTCTAAATGACCTTTGGCATTCACCCTTTGTGACCCTTCAATTCTTATGAAAAATAATGCCAAACTTGCATGACCTTTCATATCCTTGCATTTGAAAAGTCACATGGTGACCCTTCATAAGCAAATGCATTATTTCCTCTTTTATCTTTATCTTGGTGAATTTTTGTATTGCTCAAAGTGTCATTTCATGAAAAAATGTACCATACCCTCTTTTGTCTTCACATGGTGACACTTGGAATTTCTCAAGATGACTCTTCATGAAAAAATGTGTCCCATTCCTCTTTTGTCTTTATCCTATGACTCCTTGACTTCTCCATGGGCCCTCTTTTGACTTATATGCAACCAAAAATATATTCATTAATATTAAATAAATATAACACACATTAGACAAGATATAAATATTAAAAACACCATTAATCACCAATGCTATATATTTGACATCAATGACAATATTTCCAACACATACATAGGTGGATTTTAGATTTGGGCTCTTAAAAAATCAATATCAAACTTCAGGGAGGCTCTTAGAAGGTGATTTGTAGTCTAAAATAGTGAATAATTCACCTTTCAAAGATTAAATGAGAAAAACAACTAAAAATCTAAAGTTTTCCTTTAATTTTTTACTTACAAAGGCCATACATAGGTTGTACAATACACATATGGGTTTGTTGCTCACTTGTTGGCTCTATTGATGCTTGTAACTACATTTTAGGTCTTACATCTGCAATATAGAGCTTAAAAAAAACTCTTTCATATAGATCATTAGTCTAAAAAAATAAGTTTTAAGATTTTTAATGCTCAAAAAAACATTTTTAACCCATTTTAAGACTCTTAGTTAGATCTAGACATGAAAGTAGGCTTAAAATATGAAAAAATGTACAGATCTGAAATCTCTAAGTTTTAAGAGAAGAAAAATAAAATGACTTACTTCTATTGAAGGAGAAACTTAAAAAATCCTCATGAACATACCATGGATTGAAAATGGATGAAATTAGGCTTGAACACAAGCCAAAGACCCGATCTATGATCTTGCCACTTGATCATACATAAATGACCTTTGGAGAGGTTGGATCAATTAATGTAGTGGTTAGAAAATGTTATTTATAATGGATAGATTACCTTGGCTATATAATAAAGAGTTTATATTGTATGAAAAAATGAAAAAAGTGAGAAGAGAAAGCTTGTATTGGGTACATAAATAACACCATTAACCATTAATTATTCTAATAATAACCATCATACAATGTTTAGAATAAATAATTGACCACTCAAACAAAACCACAAGGAATTTTTGGACATAAAAATATATTTTTCATAAAACTCAATATATAAACAAAGCCCATAAATAAATTTAAAAATAGGTACACCATTTGCACTTTAGATGGATTTTATTAAAAATAGTAAATTATAAACTCCAAAAAAATCATATAGTATGTTGGCAAATAAAAATAGGTTTTGTATCCAAACAATATTACTAGAAAAAACTTTGGAGCATTTGAAAAATTGAGCCATTTGGAATTAGATATTGGCCAAACAAGGAATAACCCTAACAGAGGAAACCCTGATAAGAGAATAAGCATGAAACCTTAGTGAAAAAGGGGAGACATAAATTTTTTTCCCATAAAACTTGAAAATATTTTTCAATCATGTATGAAAATGAAACCCTAAGGCATAAATCTAAAAAACTCATAAAGAAAGAAAAAATTCTAAGGGCACCTAGGGCTTGGTAATGTTCTATACAAAATCAGGTTCACCAATATGTTTTACCTTATTTTAGATTGATTTTAACTCTAAACAAGATAGAAACTAAGTGTATAATTAAAATTATAATATATAATAATCAAGCATAAATATGAATGTAATAGGTTGTAACTAATTTGAAAATTACACTTGTTAAATATATAAAGTATTAAAAATGATAAGATACTTTGCACCTTTTTATTCATACAAGATTGAGATAGAGTTCAGGTAGCAGGAAGGATGGAAAATTGGATTTTATGTCACTCAGATTGATATCTAGAGGTTTGTGTGTGCCTAGATAGTATTTTTAGCCTTAGGTAGGTATAATCAAATGTTATGTTTTGAATTTGACAATTCCATCGATGTATACTTTATTCTTTTGTTTGATATAGGTAGGTATGCTTACTTCTATTTTATCTCTATGTGCAATTTTAAGGTTTTATAATGCATGCAACTTAAATAAATCCTTAGTACGTACAAAGATAGTTGTTGGAAGTAGACATAAGACTGTAAATTTACAAAGTATAAACTAATGACAAGTGTGTGATGTATAACATTTTGTATATTACATATCATTATGTATGTATTTGGCCTATGTTTGTATATCAAAAGACTATATAATATGAAAACATTCCATCAAAAGAAGAAATTCAAGGTTAGAATGTGAAGCAATAGAGTATTGTAAGTTCTATAAATATGGATCATATGTAAAGGAAAAGGAGTTTCCAATTATTTGAGATTAATATAGAGATCAACTCATGTTTATTTGAATGTATTTTGAACTTGTTTTGTGCACAGTTATATTTTATTATGTTCAAATTTGTTTCATCGTATAATAATAATGAATGTCCTATACACTTAAGTGTGTGTTTATATGGATAATCATCAAATATGAACATAATAAATAATTTAATTGTTCAATAATTCTACTTAAGATTTGAAACTATATTTGAATTCATACGGTACTAAACATTAACATGTTTTTATGGGTTTTCTTGGAACCTTTATTAACAATGGTGCATTGAGTGTGAAAATTGTAAACATGTTGAATTGGTTATATTGACATAGAGATTTAGAATGATGGTTGGATGAGAGAATTCTCAATTTCATAAAAGATGAGGCAAAGAGAATGGGAAGCTTTGTGATAGAGGTTATAACTAAACATATAAATGGAAAAATATATAATTTTTTTGGTGTGAATTTCCTAGGTTACTAGCTGTGTGGTTATCAATAATTGAATACTTTACTATAGTTTTACCTAATACAACACTTTTTTTGGACTAAGGAAAAGATAGAAACGTTGTGAAATGTGGATGCATATGATAGACTAATATCTAAAGATTATCGATAGATGTATCACTGAGTTTGTCATGCAAGGTTACATTGTGTTTGAAGTTGCACAATATTTATTCATAAGAGGCAAATTTTTGTATCGACTACCTGCTATGCTTAAAACATTTCTTGTGTAAAATGTCATGGTGACTATCTTGACTAACATGGAGTAGTCACTTCTAGTGTTAAGGGGATGCATACAAAAAAGAAGTGAATGGTGAAGAACTGAGAGGACAAACTTAAACTTGAACCCAGAAGATGGAGTATGTAGACAAACATGATGAGAAGAGAATTCTTAGGCTTGAAAATGAACTACAACAAAAAAGTAGATGGAATGAACAGAACAACTTGAATGTAGTTACGAGTACGAGTAAATTCAAGAGTTTAGAAAATAAATAAGGAATGAGAGCTCATAGAGGATCTAGAGATTATGGAGATTATGGAAATGAGGAAATGAGAAGGCACAAAAGATGAGAAGGTGATAGAGAGAGTGCAAAGATGGATAATGATTGGAAAAAGTATTCAGAGGATATGGAAGAAAGTGAGGATAAATAGAATGGAAAGATAGTAGATGAGTAGGTAAAGTAGTTATAAGGTATCTTTAGGTCATGGTTATAAAGGATAATATTGTTTAGAGAATAAAAGTAAAAATATTTTGAATAATTTATACACATCCTTTGTGCCTATTTTATCAAATGAGAGAAGAAGAAAAGGTTCAGAAGCTGGTCAAGATAGTAAGCGGTTTGACTATTTCATAAATAAATTTAGAGGACTTAATGAAGACTCTAAGAAAGTTATGGATAGGAATAAATTGAGGGAGGTTAGGTTTTATCTCACAATAAATTTTAAGAAATTGATAAAATTTAGTTCACAATAGCAAGTGGTATTAGGTGTGAGCATAAGAAGCATGGCTCTAACTATGGGAGTTTTTTTTTACCTTGGCAACATATGATGGGTCTTCTAACCCTGAATAGTACCTATTAACCTATAATATGAAATGGTAGGTTAAAAGTGTAACTACGAAGGATGCAAAGAAGTGTGAGCTCATAGGAAACTTAATTAGAGCTCCATAATTCATGTATAAAAGAGATGCTACCAAATTGATCCATCAAGAATTCAAAGATCAACTAATAGGATAATTTAAAATGAAAAAAATGTGTGATTCAGATAATTTAAGACTTGAAAAAGATTCACCAAAAATGAGGGGCATCAGTATGGGACTATGATCACAAGTTCTTTGATGTGATGAACTAAGTAGACTTTTGGTTTCATGATATAGATAAAGATGAATGGTTTGTATAAGGCATGTGACCTTGTATTAGGTTTGTTATTGTTCAAACTCAATTCACTAGTAAGGTGGATGCTCGAATAGCTATGCTCTGAGTAGAGAAAATATAGGACTATGGGGACAGTTTACAGCATACCATGAAAACTACTACAAAGATAAATATTGTTTTATACAAGATGGATGAGTTGCATAAACGTAATAAGCCTAAAAAAGGATTTTGTTATATGAAGTGTGGAAAATAAGGGAACTACAAGAATGACTACCTAAAATTCAAAACTAAATTCTATGTGATTTACCATGTAGTAAGGCATATAAATACAAAATGTCATCTCCTACAATAATACATCCAACAACCTCAAAATCTATATTTTAATTTTTTCAAGTTACACAATCATGATGATAAAAATTTATGATCTCTCCAAAATTTGAAGGAAGATATCACTAAGAATGTCTTCATATTAGTTGTAACTATTCCATCTACAAAACTAGGGGTTCCAAACCAAGATGTAGAGATGACCACTGTAACGCAAAGTTCTCTCGGATGGGTGCCACCATAGTCTCCATAATACCAAATAGTATGGACTCATCCATCCCCTTAGTATTAATATCCATGAGAAATTTCATCACTCCAATAATAATCATTAGAATGGGTCCCATTTTATCCCTAAAGATCATATAGGGGATATGATGGCCACCAACAATGGGGGTTGGGTTCCTTGTAACCACAAGGATGATATGATGGTCAATATCAACAAGGTTGGGGTTTTAGCAAAGATAAGTGGGATATATAGGTGGGTACTGAGGTAGATACCAAGGAGGTAATCATGTAATAGATGAGAGATAGGGTCATCAACAAATATTTATTATCTATAAGGAGAATACAACCACTTCACATGAAATTATCTAACCAATCCACAAAGCTAGGTCTATTGTGCATATTGTAGAAATTTAGGGAAACATCACATAGAATATTTCCCTATGTTATAAAACTAAATAAAATAAAAATTGGTATGAAATGTAAATATGGTGAATTCTCATCCAAAAGATCTCATGTTCATGCAAGCAGTCACCTGACATTAGTACATAGAGCAAGGATTGCTACCCTTAGAGATGTTTCAAGATCAACAAATTAGAAAGATGTAGCAGGATAAATACCTAGATACCACAAGGGAAAATGGTTTGATATATCAGGCATCATGAGTAGTGTAGAATATATAGCATCAAACAATGTTAGAAGGTGACATTACAATCATTGATGCATAGAATTATGGTCAAATTATGTACATTATGTGGCAGGATAGAGTAGCTAATGTTTTAATAAATTTACTTAAATTGGTAAGTACTATGTATAATTAAGATATATCATAAAATATCTCAAACCTTATACATAATCTATTATACTACACACAAATATGTCAGCAGCACACTAATAAGGTGGTATGGTATGGAAAGACAAGGAAGACATAGGATGTTGATTATTAAATGGATTTAAAATTTCATTCAAAATATTTTACTTGTGAGTACAGTAAATACGATCCCTTGGTCTACATGGGAAGCTATTAGATGGCATGCTCATAGTTACAACATTTTTACAATGAGTCTCACAAAATATCAAATAATAGAACCTATTGGGAAACCATAGGATGTAAAAAATAGAGAAACTAATCTAAGTATATAAGGTGACTTCAAATTCATATATATCAAGACTGATGAAACACACAACCCTATGTTGATTTCCACAAAGTGGGCATACGATGGTCAGATGACCATCAAAATAGTGTGGAATCAGTTAAAGGTACAATAAGGGGACAAGAATATCACCATACCTCTGAATAAATTTAAGAACAATCCCTATATCATTCCTAAATATCCTAAACCACCTTATGCATATGGGGATAACATTTAGTTTAATGCTGACATAGAGCCTAAGCACAACACACTAAGAACTAGAGAGTTCAACTTTTTCCATCTAGAAATAGAACCACTTCGATAGTTACAGTAATAAGAGTAGCCTTCATCTAGACCTCTGATAACAAAGGAACAAGCTCCATAGTTACATATAGGGGAGTGCAAGTCCTCATCTATGTGATCACCAATAAGGTATGAAGTATAATTATTATATCAAGTGGGTGTGATAGACACAAATTACTCTAAAACAACTCAAGAAGGTGTTCCACCTTAGGAAGCTCCATCTTTAGTAAGTAGTGACTCAAATACCCATATGTTGAATTGGGTGAGAAGACACCAATGTGAATGCTTTTCACTAAAAAATAATAATTGCCTCAGTAATTTGCAATCAAAGAGTTGGGCCAATTTATTTCTAGATTGTAACATGTTCCAAATGCAAATTAGTGAGTAAGTTCACAAAATTATGCATTAAAGGGCACTGATTTGACAAGGTGGGAAATACACAAGTCAAATCATTTATAATGGGAAGATGCTTGTGAATTATTATGAGAATAATTTTAAATAGCACCTATAATCATGAACCAATGGACATTTTTTTTAGAAGGATAATGACCTGAAATGCATATTCATAAATGTGTAGAAGTATGGTATTCATAGGGTGTGGGACCTAGATACTGGGTATATGTATTTAATTATACCCTAGCACCTATTCCAACAACTTGGTACATGCACTAAGAACACAGGTGAGAAAACTAATATTTGGCCACAAGATCAATAGGATTTTATTCAAACATTTGTCTTTGAAGATGAGAAACCCATGACACATAAAACTCTTTAGAAGCTAAAGGTATTTTTGTGTCATGGGTGAACAAAAAACTTAAGTAATGTGTAGGATTTCTCTTCTAAAGAATACAAAGCTATAGACTTGAACACATATCTTACAAATTATAAGGTCAATAATAAGAAAGAGTAGATTTTGGTAAAACATTATAATAGGATCATGGACAATAAAAAACATACAGACCCTAATGACAATGATGAGGATTTGGATTTAAAGGGTTTCTTTAAACCTAAGTGAGAGGTAGAGGAACCAAAATCCAAAATCACTTATCAAATCAAATATTTGTAGCTATGAAATATACACATTCAAGATCAAGAAGGGTAGACGACACTACAAGACTCTATTCTAAGTGGGTCCAACAAGATATATCAAGAACCATTGAAAAAATGTAGGGAAAATTGGTACTGAGTTTGCACTAAAGCTTACAACTTTGGGTGACTATTAAGCACAAAAAGAGATATCATAAGGTCTTAAATTATTGTAATTTTATCAATATGTGTTCCCAATGAAGTTTTTAGAAGTCAAGGGTGTAGACCCTTTATTGGTAGAGATACACATAGAACTCAAAAAGTGCACATGGCCTATCAAGAAGTGCCCATATAAGATAATCCCAATATGAATATTAAAGTTAAGGCTAAAATTGATCGAATATAAGAAGCAGAGATTCTTTATCCAGTAGAAAAATCATATTAGGTAATTACAATGGTGGTTCAACCTAAAAAATATAAGGATACTAGAGTATGAAGGGACTATAAGTCATTGAATGATGCCTATGTTAATGACCCATTACCAATTCCCTTCATATAATAAGTTCTTAAATAATTCATAGGGCATGAAGTCTATTCCTTCATAGATGGCTTCAATGGCTACCATCAAATACCGGTCACAGCTAAAGATTAGGATAAACCACCTTTGTAATGGAATGGGGATCCTTTGGATATAAGGTAATACCATTTGTATTGAATAATGTTCATGTTGTTTTCTCTAGGGTTATTGTCACTGTGTTCAAAGATTTCATCAATGATTTTTTAGAAGCCTATCTTGATGATTGGGTTATATTTTATTTATTTAGAGAACACTTATCCAAGTTATGAATAATGTTAGAATGGTGTTGAGATATGTACATCACTTTGAATTTAAAAAAGTGTTTATTCTTTACATCGATTGGCATTCTATTGGGTCACATAGTATAAAATGTTGGTATTTTATTTTATCAAAATCAGAGTCATTTTAATATGACACCTTCTATAAGCTCTTTTGAAGTTTGATCTTTCCTGGGACATACAAGATATTACTAAAAGTTCATCAAAGGGTATGCAACTATATTCACTTCAAAGAAGATATTATTGCACAAAAATACAAAGTTCAAATGAACTAACGAGTGTTGACATATTTTAAAGATTTAAAGTAGAGATTGATAACAACCCCAATATTGATATATCCTAATTGGAGTAAGCCATTTCATGTGCATGTAGATTCTTTTGGAACCACAGCAGGAATTATATTGACTCATCTAGGAGATAGAGATTTGGATCATCCTATTCCCATTACAAGTAGGAAATTAATAGAAACAAAGAATAATTACACTTCTATAGAGTTATAGGCCTGGCTATGGTGTTTTTGCTATAAAAATTTAGGCATTACCTCTTAGTAACTCCATTTGAATTCTTTATAGACCACTACGTTATGTTATATATAATGAATAAGCCCATGCTAGGTGGAAGGATATCTAGGTGGCTAATGTTATTCTATTACTTATAGTTTAAAATCAATGTTAAACTAGGATGAGAAAATGTGGGACCAAATCATCTTAGTTGAATAAGGAATGGGGAGGAGCCAAAAGAGTTTCAAGATGATTCACTAGATGAATACTTATTCAGAGTCTTTGTGATTCTAGAGAATATGGAGGACATAGCCAATTTCCTAGAATAAGGAGTTTTTCGTATGCATTATGTTGATAAAGATAAAAAACATCTAGTCACATGAGTCATACCATTCAGTATTATCAATGGGATACAATATAAGATGGGTAAGGATAATGAGTTGCATGGAGTAGCCTTAGATCATGAGAGACCAAAAATTTTGGAAGAAGCACATTAGGGAGTCATAATTGGATGGTTCACATGAGAATCTACTACAAAGAAGATATTACAAAGAGGTAAGTGGTGGCCTAACCTATTTTAGGATGCGTACAGATTCATAAATCATTGTAATGTTTGTCAATAAATAAGAAGGTTGAATCAAAGGGATGAAATGCCTCTAAACCCAATGTTAGAAATACAAACATTTTAATAATGGGTAATTAAATTTGTAGGACTTATTAATCTACCAAGTAGATGAATTCATGCTAGATATATAATTATTGTGATTAGTTACTTCATAAAATGGGTATAAGTTGTTGTGACACCAAGTTATAGCACTAGAGACAATAAATTTTTTGCACAAGAATATCATAACCAGGTATGGACATCTTATGAAATTGGCTAGTGATAGATGCACGCACTACCTAAATAATACTATCAAGAATTTGACTAAATAATTCATGATATTGAACCATAAGATCACAAGATATGATATTCAAGCCAATGGGAATGCAAAAGCATCCAAAAAAGTCCTTTAGAATATGTTTATAAAAATATACATTGTACAAAGAGATGATTAAGATAGAATTCATGTGATCTTATGGGCATACAAGACTAATTATAAACATGCAACATGGTTCATTGATTTTCAACTAGTCTATGGAATAGAATTAGTTATGCCTATAGAATATATAGTTCCTAGTTTGTGAATCACATTAATAATACGGTTAGGAGAACAAGATTCACATTAGGCAAGGTTGATAGATCTAACTCACATGGAGGAAATTAGGCATAGAGTGAGTTGGATGCATGAAATAAATAAGTAGAGTCAGAAATATTGGCATGATCATAATCTATGATCTAAAGAGTTTTATCCAGAGTAGATGGTATTATTGTATGATAGTAGATTTTGTGCATATCCAGGAAAATTATGAATTTAGTGGAAAGGACCATACGTCATCCATAAAGTGTCACAATAAGGAATAATAGTGTTTAGGTACCTTTAATAAACCATCATTCTAGGCCAAGTAAATGGTTGTAGGTTTAAGCCTTACTGCCAATTATCTTCATTAATCTCATGTTGAAAAATTGAGTGGGTGCTACGTATCACCATGTAGTTAGGTGTTTATAGATACTAAAATTTGATTTGTGTAGTACTTCATTATCGTACACTTGGAAATTACCTATCATGATTTTACCTTTTATTTCTAGACCTACCTACTATTGAAAGGCTTCTATTCACTATCTCCTTGTGATAAATTGTTTATCTCTTAGTTTGACCATTGATATTCTGATGATTAGGCCTTCTATACTATGAAAAAAATCTCTAAACTTGATTATTATCCTTCACTACCAGTTCTAGACATGTACCTATTTTATAGCTTTATGGACACTTACATCCTAGACAAACACCTACGTCAACACAAGTGTTCACTTTTATTAGAAAGTGTCCAATGCCCAAAATTCATCCAATTTGAAAAAATAAGCATATCTTAAAGGTCAGCATAAGTGTTTTATCACAAGAAATTTCTAAAATGGATTGGTATATATACAATATCAACACTTATTCATTCTTCACCTAGAAATTACATACAACTCACAAGTCATATACCAAGAAACACTCAATCAAGCATTCAAGTGAGAAAGCATACCCTATTCATCTCTATTTCTATATCAGGTGTAGAAACAATATTTCCATAGTTTTAAAGCATTCTAAGTGCATTTCATGAGCTATATTTTCCAAGTTACAAGCTAGGTCACTACATGTCTTTGCTTATCACACGCATGTTTGTGTAAACACAAACCAACACATAAGGTAGAACTACATAAATCTAAGGCCCTCTTTGAAGTACTGGCTATGTAGGTAGTGATCATTGATAGAAGGATCCTTAGGGTAGCTCAATACCATGATCCCACTAACACATTTTTTCCATAGTCACTCTAAGGGTGAAGATTTAGGGATTGATCATTTTATAAAGAGTGACAACCTATGTGCATGATATGTATATAGTAAAGGAAAGTTGATAGAAAACCCAAAAGGTTATAGTTGGTCACATCCAGATCTAGTCAGTATTTCATATAGTATACCTATTACAGGTTTAGACACATGCATCAACACAACTACCTAGATTTGATGCAAGCATCAAAGGCCATAGAAAGAACATTTCCAGACTCTGACAACTATTCCATGATCATCTTTCAGTCCACTTCTAGCCTATTCTAGATTAGACCTGCATGCACACAGTAAACCAAATAAGAATCATTTATTTCCAATTCATTGTAATATCTATTAATAGTTATACTTTATAATTTTTAATAATTTAAATTGTATAAATTCATAATACTATTTTTTTGGGGTTTTCTATTAACTGGCCTATTTATTAGATTAAATCACCATCCTTGTGTAAAAGTTAATCTAATACCCTTAACCCTAAATATCCCATTTATCTAAATTTAGGGTTAAATATTTTGTTCAACATGACCCTATGTCTATTTATGAAAACCTTAGTTTTCCATATGGTATTCATCCTTGTGAGGTTTTTTTAATTTTTTTTCCCAAATTTATTATATTATTTGTATGCAACCTTGGCATAGCCCTAGATTATCTAGTGTTTCTATCGAATGCTTAGAGCTTACTCATTTTCAACCCAAGATGGCTTAAACTAATGAAGTCTCAAATCTTGTACCTAATGAAAGTGTCAATAATGAAACTAAACCAAATATTTAAGAGGTTATCATAGAATATTATTTTGATCATGAAAATAATGAATCTAATGCAAACAATAAACATGAACAAATTGATCAAGAACAAGTACAATATCTTTTTATGTTTCAAGAGTTAGTATATCAAAACCCTAAAGATCTTGATGAGATCCTAAAAACCATATTAGAAACTAAAAAATAAAAAATCATAGAGGAACAACCAGGGGAATATATTGATCATGTTAGTAGGGTTATGGGACATCCCCATATTCATGTAACCCTCCCCTTGAGCACGTCATCGCTTCATAATTCTAATGGGGGTATGGATTATGTGTTTACACCATTGTTCCCTAAAATAAATCCTACTATGGCTACATTCTCCATGGGAAACATCAGTACTTCAACCCAGTTACCAATTTCAATGTTTATATCAACTAAAACAACTGACACACCTCTTGTGGTGACTTCTCAAAATTCAAACCTTAGTGACCAAATGTGAAAGATCTTGTCCAAACTATAAAACCTTTTCAAGCTAAGGTTACAAATATTGAGGAAAAATCTATGAAGTCACCTAATGAAATTAATTCACAAAAGGTGTTGTATAACCCTCTTGCACCTGAGATATCTTTACACCCCTTACTAACTAGTTTTTTTACATCTAGGTTCACATTTCATGATAGAAAGGGTGATCTTGGATAACATCTTTGATCTTTCTATGAGTCATTCCTTGATTATGTCTCCAATAAAAAAAATTTGACTAAACTATTACCAATTAGCCTCAAGGACTATGCTCTAATATGGTTCTATGATTTACCAATCCAATCAGTAAAATCATTCAAACCACTTCTAGATGAATTTTCAGCACACTTTGCTATCAACATTATTGAAAAGGTATCATGTGCCCAAATTGCAAAAATAAAATAAGGAATAAATGAATATGTCTTGACGTACAAGACAATGTTGGCTAAACTAACAAACCAAACGGTAGATAAAGAGCTTCAAGACATCTTCAAACAAAGTTTGTTTGCTCCATTACATGAGTCCCTTATTTTCTAAAAGTTTAAATCTTTTGATGGCTTATGTTATATTGTGTAAGATCATAAAATGAAATTTATATCATGAAACAAGCTTAATCATGTATTAAACACACCGACTACATCCATTACCAATTTTAATATCAAACCAAGCTACAAGGTAAAACCTATAGGATCTAAATTTGAAAAAACTAAAACTATTAATTCAATTTCACAACTTAATTAGATAGTCTTATCTAATGCACCAAGGAGACAATTTACATTATTACTTGAGTTTATAGCTTTGATATTTAAAAATCTTGTAGATTGTCATCTCATATATGTCTATCCTCCCATAAAGATCGATATGAGTAGACCTCTACCTTATGGATATGATGTCAATGTTTATTGTGACTATCATCAGGGCCATAATCATTTTACTAACTGATGTTATACCTTGAATCATAAGATCCAAGACCTTATCGATAACCAATAGCCTATATTTAGTGATCCTCCAAAAAATTGAGGGTCACCACCTAGTGACCATCAAAACTAAAATATGTTTAGTGATCCATTACAAGATCATTCTCAAAATAATATGAAAGTGAAAATTCCATATAATGCACATCCTCCACCACATTATGGGTACCAATTATATGAGATTATTGGTACTTATACCTCATATGGTTCAAAGACCATCTACTAATTTTGATGACAATGAGATTGTGGATGATGATTTGGATCTGTGTTCATTATTTATTTGAATATACCTTGATCACCAACCTATTCATAATGTTATGATTGATATAGGTGATATTGAAAATGTTTGCACCATGTCATTACTTGCACATTTATGATATACACATGATAATCTAGACCAACCTATTCACAATGTTATGATTAATAATGGTGTTAGTGAAAATGTTTGCACCATGTCATTACTTGCACATTTAGGATATACAAATGATTATGTACACCCTTCAAATAAAATGGTAAGAGCATTCGATGACACCTCACAACATGTTCTTGGTGAGATTGACTTACCTTTATAGGTTGTCTCAACACATGTGATCACTACCTTCTCAGTTATAGCATACACATGAGTCTTTAAAATGTTATTAGGATGACCTTGGCTACATAAAATTTGTTTATTACCTTCCAAAGTGCATAGGTGTATTAAATACAGTCATATCAATAGCATAGTCACAATTCTTAGAATTCCATGTGAACATCTACTTGAACAAAAGAAGTTTATTGAAATATAGCTAATTATAACACCAAGTTATTTGTGAAAGGATAAAAAACAAGAAATTACCTTTCTTAGGTGGCCCATACTCAAGATACCATTACATTAGAGATACACAGTGGATTCTATAGAATCCTTGTCTACTAGTATGCACCATACTTAGTTATCCAGAGTAACTAAACATGTTCCTATTATTTCTACTTTAGATACATTATGTAGCATAAAATGATGGATTCCATGAACCACTACTTATTTTATTACCTCATCTAAATTGTAGAGTCCTATGACATATATGCAAAGCATTGTAGATCTTACAACTCTAGATATTACACATATACATGTTTCTCGATAGTACCACCAATTTGTTATACCATATCTAATGTTCATAACACTTCCATATGAGCATCTCTTAGACGGTATAATTGGATAGACTTTGTATTTTCCAAAAAATTATTAAAAAATTCAAATATTCCACAAATACAAAAACATTCAAATAATTTAAAAATACCCAAAAAAATCAATATGTTCCTAGCTGTACTATTTCTTATACATGTGTTGTTTGCTACATGTTAGTAGATGGCATATCATTCCTTTCCTATATATACATATGTTTCAAGATTCATTTGAGTGTGATATATGCATACCAAAATACATGATAGATGCATATACAAATGTTGGGCCTTCCCTCCACTCACATCCTAAGTACATTGGAGGCATCTGCCTCTTTGATCAAGATACACCCAAGCTATATTAGTCTATGATCACTTTTCATTATCGTGTTTGATCTTATATATACTTATACATGCCTTTATCCTTACTTGTACATGTCATAATGTACTTCATATGCTATATAATTAACATTGCTTGTGAACACATATGTTTAGGAACTAGTATGTTAGGTTCATGCTAGTTGCTTATATTTGTCCTAATTTTCCATTTTATGCACTTCTTTGAGTGTGTTCCTTGATTGTATTATCTTGCAGTATATTGCTTGTTTTAGTATTTAAATATGCTCCATTTATTTTGGCCCCATTCCTTTACTTTCCTATTTTGACATTTGAATCTATCAATATTGGTTGTATAGACATTTAAATATGTCATTCTATGCTTTGTGAACATTTGACAAGGTCATATCCCTTCGATTGTGTGACATTTGAAAATGCCCATTATATGAGGTCTCTGTAGACCACTATATTTTTTGAATTACTTTTAAGTGCCCTAATGTGTGTGCTTAATTTCTTGTTGATATTGTATTATTACTCTTTAGATGTTACCATGATCTACATCATGCATCTTAGGACTTGATGTAATCACATACTATGTGCATCAATGTTATATCCACCTAGACATGTTCCTTATATATGGTACATGATCCATATATAATTTACAAAATTATATTATCCTTTTGGGGTAAGGTAACAATCAGATTCTACTTTCCCTCACCTTAAAAAAGGGGGGCATATTAGTGGGGGCATGTCATAGAGGCATGACTTCCATACTTTCATAGCTCCAGTTTACAATGGGGGCATGTCAAAAAGGCATGAACTCCACATTTATTTAGTATTCAACATCTCCAAATTACAATGGGGGAATGTTATGAAAAACATGTTCTCCACGATTGCATAAATTCTCAAATTCTCTAGATTCAATAGGGGTATGTCATAGAAACTTGTTCTCCACACTTGTACTGATTTTTAATTCACCAAATTTCATAGTTATATGATTCAAATATATATTTGTGGTAGCATTATATACAATAGAATTGTTATTATACCTAGATTTTAGTTTGAGACATATATATGCAAATGGCACTTAAAATTGCAAAATAGAATCAATTTTTAGATTTAAAATACCGTTATGAATTGTTATCATACCTAAGATGGAGTGTTATTGAGCCAATGTACTATGTTACTTGGTTCACCTTTAGAAGATTGAGTTGATTAAATCACTCAATATTAACAAACATATAAGTTAGATTTGATTAAATCATCTACATTTTCCATGATTATAGGTTGGATTTGATTAAATCATCCACCTTCACTAGATATACATTATGAATTGATTAAATCATTCACACTCACCAGATCATGCACATATTTAGGTTACACGGTTGATATTAAATAAGCTCAATAGATGTGTTGAAATTCACCTTTACATAGAGGTTGGGGCATGTGTCCTCCAATATCTCTCTATATATAAGCACTTACAGGTTCAAGATTGTCTTAGTCTTAGCTTCAATGCTTCATAATGAGGCATCCTTTCAAATCAAATTTCTAAAAGATAAGATGGTTGCATCGACATAAATGTACCCCTAAACTTTTTCTTATTCCTTTCAAGCATTTCAATTGATTTCAATATCAGATTTCATACACTAATTATATACTATGACATGCTCTTGGTTGTAGTTCAATCACCAACAAAACACTCAAGTTGGGCTCACACAAAGATAAGGTGTGTTATACACATCCAGGTATGCATTTCTTTCCTTTAAACTAACAATTTCATTACTAGATTAAAGGGGGGAAATGTAGATACTAAAATATGATTTATGTATTACATCAATCTTGTACACTTGGAAAATACTTATTAAAATTATGCCTTTCAATTCTAGACCTGACCACTGCTGAAAGGCTCACGTTCACTATCTCCTTGTGCCAAATTTTTTATCATTTAGTCCAATCATTTTTATTCTAATGAACAATCCTTTTATACTATGAAAAAATATCTAAACATAAGTATTATCCTTCACTACCATTTTTAGACTTGTACCTATTTTCTAACTTCTTAGACACTTGCATCCCAGACAAAAACCTACATCAACACAAGTCTCCATTTTTTTTACAAAGTGTCCAATGCCCAAAATCCATCCAATTTACAAAAATAAACATATCCTAAAGGTCAACCTAAGTGTTCTAGCATGAAATATTTTTAAAAGAGATTGATATATATACAAGATCAACCCTAATTCATTCCTTGCCTAAAAATAACTTGAAAATCACATACAACTCACAAGGCCATATACCAAGAAGTACTCAATCAAGAATTTAAATGAGAAAACCTACCCTATTAATCCCTATTTCTATATTGTTCATAGGAGAAGTATCTCCATAGGTCTGAAGCATTCCAAGAGTAGTTCATGAGCCATTTTTTTCAAGTTACAAGATAGATCACTGCATGTCTTTGCTTATCACGCATTGCATCCTTATGCACACATAAGCTAACATATAGGGGAGAAATAAAAAAATCTAAGGCCACCTTCAAATTATTGTTTATGTAGGTAGGTCCCATTGATAGAGTAGTCCTCAGATAACTCGATGGCATAAGCCCACTAACCCATTTTTCCCATAGTCACTCCAAGGATTAAGAGTTAGGGTTTGATCATTTGATAATGAGTGACAACCTATGTGCATAATCTATATACATCATAAGAAAGGTGATAGAAAACCTAAAAGGGTCCAGTTGATTAAATCCAAATCTGATTAGTATTCCATACATGACACTTGTAGAAGGTTTAAACACCTACAACATGTTTAGACACCTAATCGATGCAATTGCCCAAATTTGATGTAAGCATTTGAGGCCACAAAAAGAACATTTTTAAAATATGATGACTATTCTAGGATCATATTTAGTCCACTTCTAGTCTATTCTATATCAAGCCTACATGCACATAGTAAATCAGATAAGTATCATTTGTTTCTAATTCATTGCAATATCTATCAATAGCTATACTTGACTATTTTTAGCAATATTAGTTGTATAAATTTAAAATATAATTTGTTTGATTTCTTTAATTAATTTGCCTACTTATTAGATTAGTTCACTATCCTTGTGTAAAATATAATTTAATCCCCTTAACCATATATATCCCATTTATCTAAATTTAGGATTGAATAATTTTTTGTTTTATTTTACATTTTTTCTTGTCATTTTCATAGATTTGAAGTGTAATTGTGTGCAGTGTGATCTCTATATTGTAATAAATTAAAACATAGACTAAAAATTCAAAAATCATAGAGTATGAATGGAAATTAGAAAAACAATGAAAAACATTATGAAGAAATCCCAACACAAGGTCAATGGAGGTCAACACGAGGTCAATCAACTAAGTCCAAGAATAAAGCATTGAAAAAAATGGTACAAAGGACAAATAATAAACAATCACTCATAAAGTAGTTATCTTTCCCAAAGCAAATCAGTGTGTGAAACTCAAGTTAGGTACAAGAAAGGAAATTTTAAAAGAGAAAATGTGGCACATCACATCAAATAATGTCATAATCCAAAATAATGAACATGTCTAGTGAAATGCCAATGTCACATCATAAAAGCTTATGGCATTTAAATCAAAGAACATAATAACATGAAGATAGCTCAATAAATTCATAAAAAAGTGTCAAATAGATGCAAGCAAAAAAATCTATATAAGGAAGGGCATACATAGGAAAAACACTATTGTAATCCTTTAAGAACATGAACCATTTGTGATTTGAGTGATTCATTCACCTACGTGTAAAATTTTCAATAACACAAATTTGAGCTATATTCATCTATTAAGAGCATGTACAGTAATGATAATGGATCAATCATAGCTCTTTATACCGTTAATAGACTCATAAAAATAAGAAATGGGATTAGGATCCCACTATGATATATGAGATATGATGACCCATATCCATTTGATTTTATGGATATGACATAAGCCAATATGTTTTCCATTGATTAATTCGTAAGTGCATAGCCAAGAGCCTTAAAAATCCAACAATAATTATGGGGGTGTGATATATAGTAACTCATCAAGTTCCTTACCTTTGGTCAATTGGATAAAGTAATGATGACTCTTCTGAGTTAGTATAATGAAGGGGAAATGCATTTGTCCAAGGACATGACTATCTTCATCAATGCAATGACCATGGTTTAGGTAATGAGACTCCTAGCATGGGGTAAATCCTTTTAGCAATACAAAATTAATATTCATCCCATTCACTCAAATACAAGGGAGAAGTATTATAGGGCATCTAAAGTGATCCCTATTGATTTTATCAATGATACCATGGTGCGAGTACTTTATGAATGCATCAGCAAAATATTCTAAAAGACTACAAAGAGTGTGAGGCATTCCAAAAAATGGGTCATTGATATTTCATAGTGAATGGTCTAGATACATGAGTATTTTAACTGGTCTGAGTTCTTGGTGATTGAGTTAATAACCAACATTGAGAAGGTTTTCACTAGCATGTTATAGGATTTTCAATGCCAATCTCTAGTACTATTGTTATGTTTCACCGAATGAAAGTCACCTAATGGCCCTATCACTATGAATGTTAATTTTTAGCCTATGATCACCTTTGTAAACACTACATGGACCAAGATAGGGTAATACTATGAGTAATTGGGCTTGTTTAATGCATTGTGGGTGGAGATTTACATCCTCATCAATTCACACCCCCATGTGCCTATGGATGTCATGCAAGTGGGGAAACATGTAGTAGTGAAAAAAATCCATGATGAGATTCAAATTTGAATCCATGAACTTTATAAGGCACTAATCACATTATTTCCCTTTTTCATATCCATATTAGATGCGTAGGCAAAAGTATTATGATAAGAAGCCTTGGTTGCCAAAACCATAACACCCATGTGATTTATGCATTTTATTGCACATCATCCTTTGCCATAATAAATAGAGATGTAACCATAATAATAATCATAAACTTAATAGTAGGCACCACCAAAGACATCTACATCCCATTCACAAACTACTACAAGGAAAAATAAGGCACCAATGCAAAGGAAAACACCACCTCCATCACCAAACAAAAATAATCATAACATGTATCCCTAGATTAGCAATAGAAATGTCCCAAATATTTTTATCGAGTATGATCTCACACAAATTGGAGTCACCATAGAAGAAGTGTATAAGTCTATGTTGGAAGACATAAGCACTAAAAATTATGAGGAGGAGGAGGAAGAAAAAAAATTCTTTAAAAAGTAGTGTACATTTTCTAACTGCACAACAACATCCCAAAAAACATAGTTTTCAACATTACCACACCTTTTGAATCAATAATAATCAACATAGTCACAAAGTATGAATAGAGAAAACATAAAACAATGTCAATCTTCCAAGGAGTAGGATCCTCAGTAGTATAGATATCACATCAACAACTCAAGGTAGAGTAAGGCAGAAAACAATAATAAATTCCTTAAAAATTGATAATGTGCATGCCAAGGACCTCTCCTTCCATTACAAAATGCATGGTCTCCTTTGTTGCACCAAAAATGGTGGAGGATTTTGAGTCTAAAGAAGAACAACTAGTGGAATAACAACCCACTATGATAATATACCCACATAAGCACTTGAACAAAGTTGTGGTTCTACCTACTTGTTCTAAGGTGCCATTTAGTAAATGCACAATGCTGATGTCTTCTCCCTCTCCCTCCCCTTAACATTCACCAATTCATTCACCCCTCCATAACCCCATTCCCTAGTTCATTTGCAACAAGAGGACATCACCACACAAGAAGAAGCTACATAGGCCAAAATAGAGTAAGAGAAGAATTATAAAGAAGAAAAAAAACTATAAGGAAAGAGGTAAAAAATATAGAAGAAATTACAATGCAGAAGAAGAAAAAAGGGGAAGAGGAAGTTACGCACAAGAAAAAACATGATTAAGAAGAGGAGTATAATAATAAATGATGAGAAATAAGGAGCAAGAAGAAAAGAAAGTGCAAGAGACATAAAAGAAGAAGGATGAGGTTGACATAATAGCCAAATAAGTAAAGGTGAAAGAGAGAATCTATATGAAAGTAGGAAAAATAGAATAGGAAAAACATTGAGGAACAAGGTGCCAAGGATGTTACACAATAAATAAATTAAATAGAGATGTAGTTAGAGGAAACTACCAAGGTAAAAGTGTAATTAGATATAAATAAGAATGTTGAAGTTGAACCTAATCTTCAAATGTCTAGGTAGTCAAAACAACTTGTGAAACTAATAAAAGAGCTCAACAATAACCAATTCCTAAAACCCTACAACTTTATAGCACATTTAAAGGCTCAATATTGGCATTGAGAGGTACACAATAAGAGGCATCATGGGAAAAATCTTAGAAAACTAGATAATGGTTATGGGACATGCAAGCTTTACCCCTGTGATGAAC
This sequence comes from Torreya grandis, assembly GCA_037957365.1. Classification (NCBI taxonomy): domain Eukaryota; kingdom Viridiplantae; phylum Streptophyta; class Pinopsida; order Cupressales; family Taxaceae; genus Torreya; species Torreya grandis. Next base: position 1,129,094 of record JARHVA010002644.1, read on the forward strand.
AACCTTCACACTCTCAATTATAGAAATATGGCACCAATTATCCCCAACCATAATTTTTGTGACTTCTTTCACTTTAACCATAATTCAAGAGGAATCACATGATGTGAATTAGCTAACCTTGGCAAATTATATTGAAGTAATGATCACATTTCAAGAGTCCATAGTGTATAAGGCCACCAATATGGAGTAGGACAACCTTTAACTGAGGGAGGAAAACACAGATTTACATTTTTGATTGACTAAGGTTATAATTATCCTAGATGACATTTTTTCAATGCTAGTGGTATAATTTCTGAGAGACTATATGATGTTTGAAGAGAAGTAACTCATTGATTTACTCATTCTAATCACCAAGGATTGGGTGCCTACATACAAACTTCAAAAGCTCCAAGTGCAAGGTCAGCACCTAAAAACAAAAATAGAATTCATTTTTTAGCTCCTCAAAAAATATGATCAGGTATTGGACATTGTTGTGTATTAAGCCACCCAAATTACTCTCAATATTCTAGACAGGAAGTAATAACTGCATGATACACTAGGTGAGGTGCAGCTATATTTTTCCAAGGTAGATAAGTCCAAGACCATTATAGAAGATCATACAACCATGCCACAACACATGGATGTTACAATCAAGGAGCTCTTAATTTAAGAGATAATATCTTGAAAAATAAGACTACCTGGTAGAATAAGATGCTTCACAACATGTTCACTGGCATCTAGACCTAGTGGTATGTAGAAAAGCTAAAGGAAATGTTGTAAGACATTCAAAGGAGGTTATTAGAATAGGTCTATTATTACGATCATAGAGGATGAAGAAATCTAAATAATCATGTAAAGCTAATCCTCATTATGAATGTTGATCAACATGGTATAGGATGCATTAGTTGACTAGAAGTAATTTAAGTAATATCTTTCACATTTAGACATCTCAATTATTATGATTATTGATGATCCCCAATTCATTATGCTAAACTAGCTCATACAAGAAGGTGTCAAAAAATCTACAAAAACCACCTCTAGCACCTAAATATGTAGCTGTATGATTCTTAACCATGATCCCATCAGCACCATATTCTACACTAGCAACATCCTCTAACTCATCCCTAATCATAACACCTTCAACATAGCCTCCTCTAATTCCAAAAATAAACTCCATGTTTCATCCATAACTTTAAGTATTGTGTAATTCTTAGTTTTGAAAATTTGACAAATGTAAAAGTAGGGAAGGCCATAAGAATTAGGTGCAAGGCCAATATGGTTGAAAAAACATAAAGGGTGGCCTCCAGGTTATGTCGATCTATTGAAAACTTGTAAGGGTAGTAGATTGGTATGTTAATTAGTTGAAAACATGAAAGGGAGACTAAGTAGTGCATAATAGGTGAAAAGTGGTAAATAATGCCTTGGGTAATTACTATTGACATCCAATTCTTATCACTATTATGCTATAATTATCAATCTAAGAAATATTCTATGACAATGCACAATCTAGGCCAAAATCACTAAAATGCACTAAATGGTTTGAACTTGTCATGTATAAGTGCCGATTTAGACCAATGTATCATTGAATGGGGTAGTGATTTTTATGTGATTATTATCTTTTCTCAAATCATTTTGATTCAAATTACAACAATGTAAAATGATGCTCTAGGCCACTGAATTCCTCTAATTCGGCAATACACATCATGTGCATGTGTTATTCCATGTCCATAATGCCCTAACTGGGGTATTATTTCGTACACAACTGACACCTTCTTCTGATTATACTCTAGTCAAATTATGACTTAGTAAAATGACATTTCCAACTAGGTTGATTAAGTCTATGACAAATTTCCAAAGAATTGTAAAATTTAATCAAAGTCACTTAAGCAAATTAAATAAAATTAAGAGCCTAAGTGAAAATTCCATGGAAGTTATTGAAAATCTATTTATTGGAAATTCATTCCTCAAATCTGCATCATCCCATGACATCATCAATGGAGTGGCATACATATGCCATTAATAGAACAAATATCAAGATTAAGTTCTCTCATGCCTTATTAATACCTCATTATTCTAAATATTAATGGGCATATTTATGGCTTGTCCCTCTAAAAATTAAATCAATTCATATCCACACTCTAGATCTCAAGATAGATGGTCATGGATGATCTTAAACATTTTCAGAAAGCTATAAATACAAGGTCTCACCATTGATTAAAAGAGCTTGAATTGTGTAATGTTATTATGCAGAATTATTGCCACAAAGCTTCACCTATTTTCACAAATTGATCAAACATATGAGCCTAAGTCATTGGCACATTAGAAAGTGATGGAGGAGCATGTTATTCATCATTGACATAGACTTGAAGCACTAAATCTAGGGAAAAACATGCTTTTTATCTATTTTTGGAAGGAGGGATGTTATTTAGAAGGTTTGATAGTATTTTTTATTTAAATAGATCTTATAATTCATTAGCAACACCCTATGAGGGAGTGGGATTAATGTTTTATTGTCTATATGCTTTTTTATAGAGTTTTTCTTGACTAATGCATGGACTAACACATCTTGTAATCCCACTCCACATTTTGGAATTCTCAATGGGAATCGTACCTCACACAAGTATTTATACTTTATAATTTTGAATTTAGACCCTCTTTGGAGGTTGGTTTGCACTTCTTTTTTCTCTCATTTTACATTGTTGTATCTTTTGAGACAAACGACAGGATCAACTTGTAAAATGATGGGATCACTTTGGAAGTCGGTGGGATCAACCCAAACATCAGTGAGATATCCTTATGGATGGGAAATAATACATCCACAAATTGTGGGATCGATTTTATTCACTCTTTATTTTCCTATGTGTTTTATAGAATCAGCAGGATCGCTCTACGAATCAATGGGATTGCTCTGTAGAATGGTGAGAACACACTATAGATCAGAAATATCACTCTGTAGAGTGACAAGATTGACCTATAAAATGGTGAGATCATCTTGGACTAGAAAATTATAGGTAATTATTATTTTATTTTTATCATTTTAGTGGGAACACCTTGTACTTCGTGGGAACACCTTGTACTTCGTGGGAACACCCTACTAATCAATGATATCACCTTGGAAATTAATGAAATCATAAACCAATGTCTTATTTGTTCTGTATTTTAATGAGATCAATCTATAAAATGGTGGGAATGCACTATGGATTTCAAGATCACTTTGTGAAATAGTGAGATCGACCTACACATGAAAATAGAGACATAAAACAATAAGGTAGAAGTTTTTCTAATAATTTCACATCCTGATTTTAGACTTCTAACATCTTCTTTGCAGGATTTAAAATCACTTAGTTTCCATTTTTTAAATAATTCAAAGATAAAATGTTTATCATGGTCTTAATATGAATTTATGTTAAGGTGATCTTAGTACATAATTCATTAATGACAAAGTCATAGGCTCCAAGTGGATTTGAGAGTGCATATCATGTATGCAGGCCTTTGAGGTGATTGACCATGTTTGAAGGGTCATATGGGGTGTAATAAGTGCTTGGTGTACTTATGGAAAAGAAATGAATACATCTAAGTATTCTTGTGAATGTCCAGGTTATCCTAGTCATCATGGCCAATTTTCTTGAGTAAGAAAATTGAAGATGTCAACAGTTGCACATGTGAAGGTGTCAGAAGAAAGTGGTCAATGGGTTTGTTCAGATTTGTGCCTAGACATGTGTTTTAAATTTTAGGTCTTGGCATGATGTCTATCAAAATTTATGGTAGTGAAAATTTTCTATCCCAAATAGATTTCATTGTTTTCCATACTTGGTCATTTTTTGCATTAAAAAGTGATCATTGGAATTCAAATATTTGAATTTACAAAGGAAAACCAATCTATAGTATTTTGTTTTATAAATTTTGATAATGGATGAATTTTATGATGGTGTAAAAATAAAAATGGTAAATAAATTCAAGGTAAATCCATTAAAATTAATTATGAGGTTTGACTAGTCGTACAATTACATTTATTACATGTGAGAGTTGATTGTTGGTTGACTGTGTTTTTTCTAAATGAACTAGAGTGCAAATAAATGATTTTAGAAATCAAAATATTGATCAAACCTTGTTTTTATAAATATAAAAAATGAATTATAATCCATATATATCATCTTGAAAGTGATTTAAATTTTTGACTATCTGTACAGGTGTAGTTATTGCAGGTCAAAGTTGACTTTTGTTAACTATAATTATTGTAGGTCTAAGTAGGCTTCTTACAGTGGTGTTTTTTAGCCTTTAGAGGCTAAATGAAGGTGACTTATGGTTTGGATTATTTTCTTGAGGTCTTGATATTTACATACATATGTTTATTGTTCTTTTAAATTTTATATATAGTTAGTTTGAGCCTCTTTTGTGAAGATAATGTTTCTGGACTAATTAAGCCTAACAGGTCTTTAAGACCTAATAGAGGTTTCAAAATATGAGCAAATGATTTGATGTTTTTTAATCATGGATAAGGCTCATAGATAATTGAATTAAAGTTTTTGGAGTGGTTTGGGTCATTGGTAAGGACCATCTGGGTGATAGTGTCTCAAAGTGTTCCTTGAAGGTGAATTAGGTCTCCATGGGACCTATTGAAGGCTTAAGGGCTAAAAGAGGTTTCATAAGGTGAGAGAGTGACTTAGAATGTTGTATGAATTTTTAAACATATAAAAGGATTGGAATAACTTTTTTAAAGTGTTTAAAAAGGTTTCCATCTTTTTTTAAGGGCTATTGGTATCTACATGTAACATGTGGCCTAATGGAGGGCTAATTGCTTAGGTCTAGCTTAAGCCTAGTGTGGTTTGAGCCATTTGAATCATATATGACCTAATAATTTGATGTATATTGTATTTAGTGTGTCCAAATATATATTTTTATGTTGATCCAATCATTTAAAGTGTTTTGGTTGACCAAGATTGGTTGGAGAAAGAATCATGTATATGCAGAAGGCTATTTTAGCCTGAAAATAGTTAGATAATTGGTGAGTGAAGAAAATGGTATGAGAGTTTGAAAAAGGGTAAGAGGACATGAAAAACATAATAATAAAAATTTTAATATGTCATGAAGATATGATAGTGATGTTTAAGGTAATCAGTACATTTTTTTATTGATTTAAGGCATGATTAGGCCTAGTTTATCTAGATGACCTAGAGTGAAGAAATGCATTGAATATATGTCATAAGAGTAATCCAGAGGATATGTATGAGTGATATTAATGATATTTAAAGTTTTTATTTACATATAATAAGATTAAAGTGTGAAGGATGAATGGATTCAATATCATGAGCTTGTGTATGAGGGGTATTTGAGTAAAGAAGAGAAAGAGTTGTTTTATGCCTATGTAAGAGGTACATTTGAGTTTGTATGAACTACCATTAGTTGTATGAGGTTGAGAGGAATGTTTTTATGTGGTAAATAAATACAATTCCATAATAAATTGTGTCAAACATCAGATCAAATGTGGATATTAGTTTGGAGGTGATTGAGTTGGTGCTTGATCATCTAGGGGGTTGTAGCCTCCTTGTTAGTTGGTGTTAGCTAAAAGTCTATTGGGTGCTCGACCAAATTGAGGGGTGGGTGCTCCTTGATCAGTTAGTGCTAGTATAAATTGAAGAAATAAATTTACAAGACATTATTCTAAAGCTTGTTTTAGTGGGTTTTCTCCCCGATGAGGGTTTCCCACATAATTCATGTGTTATGTGCTTTGATCTTGCATTGTTTTCTTTATTCATTGTAATGAATGGTTTATATGCTTCTTGAATGATTATGTTGAATGGTTAAAATTTTGAAGAGTTGGAATTGAAGTTTATTTTATTTCATCACTGTTTCACCCCCACTCTCAATGATTGTACTTAAAATAATTGGTATCAAAGTAGATCCTTCAAGAAGGCTTGATAGCTAGGAAAGTGGTCCTTAAAGCACAAAATGTCTAAGCATATAAGGAAAGAGAATCAGGAATTGAGATTGATGGTCAAAAGTCTTAAATATTAGATTAGTTATTTTGAGACAAGGATGAGTAACTCTAACTCCAAGGAAGATGAATATGAAAAGATCATCAAAAGTCTTAGAGAGTAGGTCATGTCCTTTATGGAATATGAAATAAAGGTGATTCATCTTCAAACCAAGTTTGAGATAATGATTGAAATAGTAAAATAGAATAATATGACTATTCACAATCTTAAGAATTAGTTAGATCCTAAAAATTCAAGTTTGAGGTCCAAGAAGGTTGATTGTGATCAGTTAAAAACTAAGTTAGGCTCCTTAAAAGTTGAGCATGAGAAGTTAGTGGTAAAAATGAGCAAGGTTAAGCAAGAGAAATTATATTAGGTCAATAAAGATGATATTATAAAGAATAAGGTGAAAATATCATCAAGGCAGCCCAATTCCATGAGGTTTGTCAATTCATCTCAGAGTCAATGTTATGCTTGCAATCAGTTTGGTCACATTGTAAGAGATTGCAAAATGAGAGGTGACCTGTCAAAAGGAGATAACAACCATCATCAAGAAAAAGGTATGAATGATATTGTTTATTTTAGGTGGCATAGAAATCGTCATATTTCAAAATATTGTAATAATGGGTTAAATGAGTTCTCAAGGCAAAACAAGATATATGGAGCTCCTAGTGTGCAAGGAAGAGGTCATACATGGATATGGAGACCTAAGACTATTAAAAGAGATTAGATTGAGACCAAGGATGAATTGGTTATTGATAATATTAGTCAATATGGTTTATTTTCTATGTTAAATATGAATGTAAGACAATAGTGCTATTTATCAGGGTGTGTTGACAAGGGAGTCAAAGAAAAGATGGATGAGCCAATCCAACCTATGAGGAGGCTTAGGAAATACAAGCAAACTAGTGAGAGTATGGAGATTTGAGAATCTCATAAGTTTTGGGTGTTATAAGTGACTTGGTAGGTGATGTGTCTCTATTAGTATTCATAGAGGCATTACTCAGTCATTTGAAGCATCATGGAATGGTGTTGCAAGGTTTATAAGTGAGAGACTGGTTCAATGGGTCAAGGTATGTTCTTTGTCTTGATATTCATATAGTTTAGTATGGATTATTTAAATTGGTTTCAAAATTTTCAAAGATGTATATCACCTATTTAGAGATGTGAGAAGTTATTTAAAGGTCTGAATTTGTTTGTGGAAGAAGATCTTACTTTGAGTGTCCTTGGTTGGCATAAGGGTTCTAAGACAAGAAACCCTTGGCATGTTGTATCTTAGATTGTAAAATTATTTGGGTTACCAAACTTGGTGATCAGGTGTGAAATGATGATATATAAGTGTTCAATGAGGTTATAGTATGTTATAGGTAGTCCCTTGATGTAAAGGTATGAGAATTTTAGTTATGTATCTTTGTTTGCAATATACCTCTTTGAAGTGACCTAGGAAAGGAGTATCTTTTCTTATGAAAGAGAGATGTCCTTGAAGGGCTAAGCTTGTGAAGGTTAGTTCAAATTGTATTAGAAGGAAGGTATGAATGTTATCAAATTTCATCCATAGATGTCCTAATGAGGTAATTTGTTTAGGTTGGTAGCTTGAAGAGCTCTTATAGGCATGTATTTAGGTAAGTGTAGTTGCTTTGAGTATGTTCTTATTATTCAATTCAATTACAGTTGTTTACTTCATATAATAAGGTTTGTAGACCATTGAAAGAGGTTATTTAGTCCTAATAAGATCAACATTTGATTTAGTTATCTCATGAAGGATGTTGGATAGTTGTGGTAGCCTATGTGTGGATGAAGATGGCTCCATTCAAGGTATGTTCTTATAAAAAAAGTTTGATTGTATATGTTTGTAGTATTTTGGTTTTATTCAGGTGGAATATGGATTTATGGGGAGCCAACTCAGGTTTATTGAGAAGCATGTGAAGTTTGGGCATGTTTCCTATAAGCTAAGAAGTCAATGAGCAATTCAGATAGAGGTATGTTCTCTTCAATTGATAATATGCATGGTATGCACAGAGTGAGGGGGAACATATGTGAGATGTTCTAATTCCAAGGAGATTATGTGGTTGATTATGGTTTGATAATAGGTTATATGAGATGATAATTATGTTAGGGTGATCTTTATAGCTCTGTGAGTAGTTTTTCAAGTCCAAGGATTAAGTTGGCATGTTGAAGAAGAGACCCTTTGTCATTAATGTCAAAGGGAGAGAGAGATTAGAATGAAGGAGTTTTTCACTTTCGGAGAAAAAATTATGAAAGGTGTTTTCCATCAATTACAAAGGGGGAGATTATTGAGCATGGTCTTGAGATGCATTTATTTTCATTGATATCAAGGTGATCTTAGTACATAATACATTAATGACAAAGTGATAGGTTCCAAGTGGATTTGAGAGTGTGTATCATATATGTGGGCCTTTAAGGTGATTGACCATGTTTGAGGGGTAATATGGGGTGTAAAAGTGTTTGGTGTACTTATGGAAGTGAAAGGAATTCATCTAAGTAGTCTTGTGAAGGTCTAGGTTATCCTAGTCATCATGGCAGATTTTCCTGAGTAAGTAGATTGATGATGTTAGCATTTGCATGTGTGAATGTGTCAAAAGAAAGTGGTTATGGGTTTGTTCATATTTATTCCTAGATCATGTGTTTCAAATTTTAGGTCTTGAAATAATGTCTAGAAAAATTTATGGTAGTGCAAAGTTGTTCTCCTAAGCAGATTTCATTATTTTCCATACTTAGCCATTTTTGCATTAAAAAGTGACCATTGGAATTCAAATATTTGAGTTTACAAAGGAAAACCAGACTATCATTATTTTTTTATAAATTTTGATAATGGATGAATTTGATGATGGTGTAAAAATAAAAATGGTAAATAAATTCAATGGAAATCCATTAAAATTGATTAGGAGGTTTGAATGGTCATATAATTGTATTTAATGTGTATGAGAGTTGATTGTTGGTTGATTGTGTTTTTTTCTGAATGAACCAGAGTGAAAATAAATGATTATAGAAGTCAAAATATTGATCAAACCTTGTTGGTATAAAAATAAATAAGTAGACTCCATTTAGATCATCCTCAAAGTAATTTGGAGTTTTGACTATCCATACAGGTGTAGTTATTGTAGGTCAAAGTTGACTTTTATTGACTGTAATTATTATAGGTCTGAATAGGCTCCTTCCAGTGGTGTTTATGAGCTTTTGGAGGCTGAATGAAGGTGTCTTATGGTTTGGATGATGTTAGTGAGGTCTTGAGATTTAGATCCATATTTGGGTTGTGCCTAGAAAATTTATATATAGTTAGTTTGAGCATCATTTGTGAAGACGGTGTTTTTGGATTAATTAAGCCTAATAGGTCTTTAAGACCTAATGGATGTTTTAGAATATGAGTGAATGATTTAAAGTTTTTTAAACATGGATGAGGATAATATAGGTTAAATTAAAGTGTTTGAGTTGTTTTGGGTCATTGGTAAGGGTCATTTGGGCCATAGTGGCTCAAAGTGTTCTGTGAAGGTGAATTAGGTCTCCATGGGACCTATTCAAGGCTTGAGGGTTAAAACAGGTTTCACAAGGTGAGAGAGTGGCTTGGAGTGTTTTATGACTTTTTAAATATATAAAAGTATTTTAGGACCTTATGGTCAAGTGTTTAAAAAGTTTTCCATCTTTGGTTAAGGGATATTAGTATCTAAGTGTAACGTGTGGCTTAATGGAGGGTTAATTGCTTAGGTCTAACATAAGCCTAGTGTGTTGGTTTGAGCCAATCAAAGCATGGCCAAAATAATGAGGTGATGTATGTAATGTGTCCAAATATATATATATATATATATATATATATATATATATATATATTGATGTTGATCTAAGCATGTAAAGTGTTGTGGCCAACCAAGATTAGTTGGAGAAAGAATCATGTATAAGTAGAAGGTTATTTTGGCATAATTGTGTGTGTTAGATAATTGGTGAGTGAAGAGAATGGTATGAGAGTTTTTAGAAAGGTAAATGCCATGAAAAACATCAAAATAAAATTTTTAATATGTTATGAAGATATGATAGTGATGTTGAAGGTAATCAGTAAGTTTTTGTATTGATTCAAGGCATGATTAGGCCTAGTTTGTCTAGATGATCTAGAGTGAAGAAGTGCATTGAAAATATATATATATATATATTGATGTTGATCCAAGCATGTAAAGTGTTGTGTCCAACCAAGATTAGTTGGAGAAAGAATCATGTATAAGTAGAAGGTTATTTTGGCATAATTGTGTGTGTTAGATAATTGGTGAGTGAAGAGAATGGTATGAGATTTTTTAGAAAGGTAAATGCCATGAAAAACATCAAAATAAAATTTTTAATATGTTATGAAGATATGATAGTGATGTTGAAGGTAATCAGTAAGTTTTTGTATTGATTCAAGGCATGATTAGGCCTAGTTTGTCTAGATGATCTAGAGTGAACAAGTGCATTGAATATATGTTAAAAAATTAATACAAAGACTATGTATGACTGATATTCATGATGTTGTAAGACTATATTTACATCGAAGAAGATTAGAGTGTGAAGGAGGAATAGCTTCAAGATCATGAGCTTGTGTATGAGGGGTGTTTGAGTAAAGAAGATAAAGAGTTGTTGTATGTTTATGTAAGAGGCAGATTTGAGTTTGTATGAACCACCATCAATTTTATGAGGTGGAGAGGTAGGTTTTCAAGTGTTATAGAAAGAGAAATCTATCATCATGTGTGTCAGACATCAAATCAAAGGTGGAGATAATTTTGGAGGTGATTGAGTTGGTGCTTGATCATTTAGGGGGTTATAGCCTCCTTGCTAGTTGGTGCTAGCTAAAGGTCTAGTGGGTGCTCGACCAAATTGAGGGTTGGGTGCTCCTTGATCAGTTGGTTCTTATTTAAATTAAAGTAATACAATTATAGGGTAGTAGTCTAAATATTTTTTAAGTGGGTTCTCTCCCCCATGAGGGTTTCCCACATATTTAATGTGTTATGTGCTTTGATCTTGCATTGTTTTCTTTGTTCATTGCAATGAGTGGTTTTTATGCTTCATGAATGCTTATGTTGAGTGGTTAATATTTTGAAGAATTGGAATTGAAATTTATTTACTTGTATCACTGAATCAATGCCCCCTCTCAATGATTGTGCTTCCAACACAAAATTCATTCACACTTTCTTTAAGTGATTATCTTAAGAGTTATATTTTGATGCCTTTTTATTGAAGTGTTTGATTTTATCAAAAAGAGTGTTGTGAATATGCTCTCTCGCCATCCTCTATAGGAAATTTGGGTGAACAAAATCACTCATTCTTTGCTTTTAGTGCCTTATCTAAAGTCATGAAAATAAAGTTGGTAATGCATGTTTATATTTTTATCCTAAAAATCTCATTACATCTAACACCCTAAGGGAGACCCCCTTTGTTTTTCAGTAAAAACCATGAATTATCCAAAAAAATCCATCTTTCCCTTTACCTTGCAAAATTCAAAACTCTAGATACAATTTGCACCTATGCAGAATGTTTCATGAGTTTTGGGTCTTGTAAAGCACCAAAACCCAAAAACCATAGAATTTGAAAATCATCATGCACTTTGCACATTCTCAAACATGAAAAATGCATGGCAAGCCTTGGATCCCACCATTCACCCAATCTGGTAGAATTCAAAACTTGGCATGCATTTTGAACATTTTCACAATGTGCACAATGCATAACAGGCTCTTGATCCTACCAAACCTTAATAACCCCCTTCCAAAGAATGTGAAACTTGAAGTGCACATTGCATGTTTATAAATGTGCAAAGTGCAACATTATCTCTACATTTTTTTTAACACTTACCAATTCATAAGAACCATGAGTGCACTTTGCACATTCCAACCATGCAAAGTGTCCCAAAGGTTCTACCTTCCACCAAAGTCTACCATCTCATCTATGAAGAGTGGACCTAATTCAAGTAAGTCTAACTTCTTCCAACACACCAAATCCCTTCTTGTATAATATAGAACCTGAAGTGTACATTGCATGTTTTCAATTTACAAAGTGCATGTCAAGTCCTGCTTCTTGCCAAGACTAACTTTTACACAAAGAGTGGACATACTCCAAGCAGGTCTAATCTCCACCACCAACCACCATGACTACAATTAATATAGGGTTTTTCTATAAAAAATAGCTCATTTTATGTATTATTTATCATTTGACAAATTGCTAAGTACGTCCTGGATCTTTGATAATGACCTTTCCATGCTAGAAATCTTTGATCCAAGTATTGACAAGTACCTATAAATTCTAGCCACATTGTGTCTCAACCTTCCACATCATCTTTGCTTACTACATAGTAATTTCCTCATTTTTTTCTTCCTTTTTCTTTCATTTTGAAGCTTTTCTAGTCATTTTCATTTCTTGCACATTTAGATCGAGCTTCTCTTAGGGTTACTAACCAGCTCTTTGTTTTGAAGGGTCTTTTGTGTTAAAATCACGTGTCTAGGTTAGTTTAGGATAATCTAAAGTTTTCATCTTTGAAGACTTCATCTCCAAGGTTTTCCTTCCCAAATCATCATTTGAGGAAAACCCTTATTTTTCCCTTCGAGGATTTTTTGCATTTAAACTAGGGCTTCCTCAACAAAATATTCCCAAGTATATACCTTTAATTCAAAATAGTGAATATTCCTTCCAAATATTCTACCAATATCCCCACAAACACTAGACCTACCTTAAACACTTGATAAGCTTGCAAGACTTTTAGAACCATAAAGAGTGAACATGCTCTGAGCACCTCCCAATTCCACCAAAAATCTCCTATGCCCCAAGCACCTTGACCCCAACCAACTTTTAGTGCATCATGGAGAGTGGACTTGCCTCAAGCACGTCCCACCTCTACCAAATATTTTGCATCCCTCAAGCATCACGGACACTAGACATGCTTTGAGAACCTCTAAGTTCCATCGGAGGATATAAGTGCTCTAGACACCTGCAAGTTCCACCAAATCTCACAATTGGTTTCTCAAAAGTAGTAACTTCAATTTCCATGCCTCTTATTGAAATGAAGTTCAAATCTAAGGACCCTAGAGTGACTTCTTGTTAGAGTCTAATATGGATAAAATAATAGATACAAATTTAGGTCACATTAACCTAGGATATTTTCAGGCTAGGATAGATGTAGATTTCAAAAGTGACTAGATCCAAAGTATCTATGACTCTGGTTTACCACAAGTTGTAGAGTTTCCTCTTTCTATTCAAAGCCTTGAGTTGATCCTCATATTGGCTCAACATTATGACCCTGATAAGAGACAAGTCTTCACTGAGAAAGGGAAGAAAGTTTTAGATCTTAATCCTGACTTCATCGACACGATGATTACCATCCCTAAGTTTGAGAGTTATTTGGATATAACTCCATAAACATCTGAAAGTTTTATGAGGAAAAAAAAGATAGATGTCAAAATATTATCAACAAATAATGGCTCAAGACTCCCAAGCATTCCTCCACTATATTTCCAAGACTATGTATAGGTCTAATTGTATAGATGAGGTGGGGGACATTATAACACTGTTACACAGAGTCACTGGTAATCCTAATGCCAAGTGTTATTAGGACTGGATGTACTAGTATATTTGGAGCATCAGAGAGAATAAATAATAGATACATAAGGCACAAATAATAAGTGATTCCTTCCATAACCAGTTGGTGGAGGTACAAATGACCAATAAGTTTTATATGACATCATACATTGTCTATATCTTGGCTAAAGGAAAAGTGTTCCTAGGCCTAAATAGAGTTCTTGAATACATCACTAGAGTCTATAACTACTACCTTGATCTCACATTATAGGCTAGTAGATAGCAATTTAGGAGAGTTAATGATGCTTTCATTTACAACATCATCATCATGTTTGATCAAGAGCTTAGAAAGATAAGGTTTTCCCAAGTAGAAAAAGATGAGATTACCAAATGGGGTCCTTCTTGATATAGTTCCCCACCTATACCTACATCTAGGAAGCTATATTTAGTGGTTATCCTTACACACTTCTCCAATATGTAAGTAACAAGTGGGTATTATTATATTTGGTTAGGTAGTTGGTGGATACTCACAAACTCCTTCTGGACAAGCATAAGGTAGGGATACAGTTAACTGTTTCTATTGGTCGTTATACATGACAATCTCTTTTGAAGGCCATAACTGCGAAGGTAGAGATGTGCCAACTAACATTGAGGAACCTAAAATCCAGACCTTCCTTTGACCCTTATGGTAAGGTCAGTACTACACTAGAGTTGGTAACATATGAACATGTGCCATATTATGAAGATTTTTAGGAAGACTATGATGATGAAGAAATGGTCAAAATGAGGGACTATTCTAGGATGTCCTTGAAAAAAATAAAAGACTATGATCTGGAACAAGTCCTTGATGACTTAGTGAATAAAAACTCTAGGGTATATTCCATCTACCTCACACAAATCATTATCAAGCCTCTACAACCAATAAGGTGGTCAGTTCATGAATCTTTCTCACTATTTGATAGAACAGCCTCAGTGATAATAGAACTATCAATTCGCTAAGAATAAAGGGTGTGCAAGTCACAAGTGAAACTATTGGCCATACTTGGCCCATATACCAAGCATGTGCTTAGTGGCTAATGGTCTTGATGTAGAGAAAGAAACAAAGTTCCTAATCGATCAAATGATCAAAATGGCTTAGACAAGCTCTGTATGCAATAAGTGGAACAAAGAAATTATGAATCTCATAAAGCTTTTGAAACACTTTAAGTTCACTTAAATTATAATTTGTTAATTTCTAAGGATAGGTCCAAATATGTAAAGACTCTATGGAGTGTCAAAAATGCTTGAGAAGATTATGGGAGTGCATGGTATTCATCTGGTCTACTCATTCCATCTATCCAGACTTTTGGCTTTGATGGCAAGAAAGCTGAGTGACCATTTTGATGATGTTTGATCTCACATGTGTGGATGAGTCAAGGAGAGTTGATCACATGCATTTTTTCACATTAGTCTTAGGCTAACATGCACCAAGTTTTAACTTATGCATCATAACACAATGAAAGATATGCATGGGCAAATTTGGCTCCAAACGTAAAATTTGATAAATTTCCATACTTAGCCATTTCAGACCAGACCATCATCAAGAAATCATGTAGGATCAAATTAACCAGTCGACTTCAATGTTTTATAAAAACATATATAAGGATTTAATGGCCATCAAATCAAAAGGGTTTGTTCCTTTCAGCATTAGGTCTATTCTCTATAAGTTTGGTGTCCCAACGATTTTTGTGCTTTAAGTTATAAATTTGCAAAGTTGGTTAAGAAATGGTAGACATCTACATGAATGTCATTTTTTAGACCCACAAAGTGACTACTTGGATCCAAAATCCTTGGTGAGAAACCAATAAGGAACATGTGGCTAATAAGTGTCAAGCACGTGGGAGATTGAAACAAGTTAAATGGTTAATGCATTTGAGGAACTAATGAGAAACTGAGATCAGGGTAATGGGTCCTAAAGACCTATTGTATTCTCTTAATCAGATCTCAAAATCTAATGGAGCAAAATAAATTCAAAGGGGTTAATGATCTGAATTGATTACCTATAGCCAATAGCAAGGGGATGACTCAACATGTTCAATAAAAGTCCATAAAGTGAAATGGACCTGACTCAGCAAGTAGAGCCAAAGGACCCAAACTCAAGCTACACTCGAGTTAGAAAAAGTAAAGGAAAAAGAGCTCGATGTAGACTTAGGTAGGACCTAAGATTGAAAAGAGTGCCATCTATATCTAAAACTATAGGAAAACCAATATCCTTAGACTAGTTTTCACCTATAGTTTTTTTGGTCCAAGATCTAAGGCATAAAGTACATATATGATTAATGTGAAGATCATCCCAAGTCATGTCTTTGACAAATAGTCGCTCAAAGTAGACATTACATGTCTTAGGTAGTTTGAAAATATGAGGATTTTGTCCTCATAAGGAAATCTAGTAGAAGATCCAAAGTAGCAGGACTTGGGGATTTGGAAAGCAGTTGGGGCATTCAATTCCAGCAGGATCATGACTTGCCATTTTTGGCAAACTCTTGTCTTCTAGTGTAGCTTATTCAACTAATGGAATGATTCAAAGGCTATTTGGGCAAATCATGAATATCTTATTTAGACACTTAATAATAGCCACTAATAACATCCAACCAAGCTTTTGGCTAGTTTCCACCTAAAATGCACAATTTAGCCTAAAAACACTAAAACAGGCTAAATGATGTGAAACTGACATATTCAAGTTCCGATTTTGGCCAAGGTATCCCTAAATGGAGCAATTCAATTTATTGTCCAGCTAACTTTGATCAGATTAATTTGAGTTAAAATGCCAAATTTGCACCTGGGTGCTTTGGATTGCTCTTCCCTATAAAATATTTTGCACAAGGTTTGTGCCTTTGTTATTTGTTATTGGCAACATCCTAAATGGGAATACGCATCTGGCATTGCTTTCTAATTCCAATCTAGTTAAATTTTGGACCAATAACAAGGCATTCTGATCAATCTGAGTAATTTGTGCATAAAGTGCTTAATCATGTTTAAGAGCTAATTAACCCAAATCAAGGCCTAATCAATAATTCCATGGAAACTTGTTGAATAATTATTTTTGAAAATCAATATTGAATATCTACATCATCAAGTGACCTCATTTATTGGGAAGACATCCCTAGACCATAAATGCCACAAATATCAGGATTCATGCCTCATCAATGCCTTCCATGATGCCCTCCATGCCTCTTAATTTCCCCTACTTCCAATGCCATGATGAGGATAATTACAAACATAATTCCATAATTAATCCTCAACCACACATCTCAATCTTGAGATGGATGGTTGAGGTTGATTCTGATCAAATCCAAAAATCTATAAATAGGAGGCCTCACAACATCATTAAGGAGTTTTTTCGATGCAAATTTATAACGCCAAATTGGTTCCAAAAGCTTCAAGAAATTAATGTTACCATGCCAAATTGATTCAAAGCCAAAACACAATCCAAAGGTGACAAGGTGAGATGGAGGTATCCAAGCTTCCATTTCTAAGGACTTCATGAGCACAAGCCGAGCAAGTCACCACTACAAAGGCATTTGGAGCATCCAAGGAAGGTGAAGGAACTCTTGTATTTGATCTCTTGATTTTTAGTTATGCTTGTCATTTTATTTTGTTAACTAAGCTCTCCCTAGTGTCTAGGCCTAGAGATGTTATGTTATTGGTGTGTTTATTTCATTTTATTTTCATTTTGGAACTAACACCATACTAGCCATCCTCTCTTGAGTTAAATTCCTAGATCCATATATAGCATGCCTAGTGGGACTACACGCATCCCACACATGAAGAATATCATTTTGCATCTTTAAAATCTTCATTTGGATCAATAAAACTCTTGAAAATTTATTTTCTAACTTTGGTTTACCATTTTTTGTTTGCCACGGTTTTACACAGTAACCGACGTTGATTATTAAAGCCGTCATCGATTGGCATAGGCATCATCGGTCTCTATTTGTGTAACCGATATCAAATAAATAACCATCATCGATTAGTAAGTGTAACCAATGTCATTTATATAACCGATTTCATTCATTGTGTTTTCTTAAAAACATAAACTCTAGAGCAATTTTTAAAATACAAGTGGTTTGGGATCATATAGACTCCATTTTGGATGATTATTTTGTGTAAACCATGTGTTTTCTCCTAAATATTCAATAGTTTAGCTTTAAGTTTCATAGATTTTTTACAAAATTTGGAAAATCTATTTAAAATATTTCTAATCTAACATATTTACTTTTGGGGTGATGCTTTAAGGGTAGACAGGTAACTAGCAGATGCCAAGTTTGATAAATCATGTTTTGGAACATATTTTGCATGTTTTAAAATTAATTAGGAACAATATTTTGGTGCTTAAATTAACATTTAAGGTTCTTAAATAAGTGTTTTTAGCATTAGTTTTCAAATTTACAACTAAGACAAAGGGGTTAAATGAACACCACCTCATTTTTCAAATTTGGGCTTAAAAATGAACTCACCTTTCCAAGATTTTTGTATTCACTTGTTTAAATTAAATTTTTGTTTGGAAAAAAGAGGGGTGTTTCATGTATGCTCTTCCATTTGTCCCCTTTAGGGAACCTTAGAATCAAAATCATGGTTCCTGTTGCAAGTAGCCTAGTCTAAGGCTTAGAAAGAATGTCATCTAAAGCACTCCCCAAAAACTCCTCAAAGTTTGGGTGACCTTTAAAATGACCCTAAAATCTTTCTATTAGTCTTTTATTTTCATGCAAACTTGGCTTGCAAGGGGGATGTCATTACCTCCCATAAGTTCTTTAGGGAAGCTTTGACTCGGGGTTTCATCTCCAGACATTGACTTCACTTACTCCTTCTAAGTTGCACATGGGACGTATCTGCATTTGGACATTGCACTACACTAAGTGAACAATAGGATGTAGTGGTTATAAAAAAGATGAGACATGTTTACAACTAGCCAATACCATGATCACCCAATTTATATGCTTGTATTTTGCATCATTTGACGTGAAAGTCATTGTGTAATTGATTCTCCTAGAAACTTTCAAAATTTGATAGTTTAGTCAACCCCACATGCCATACCCTCGCTAGGATTTGGATGGTTATACTTAGAGTTTTTTGATAATTTTCTCATTTGGTATGTTTTCAAGACTAAAACATGTTTTTTTATGTATAATCCATGTCATAACTAATTTGTATACACATCACTCTTTTATCTAAAGAGGTGTTATGCTGGTCATTTTACACCACACTTGTGCCTTAAAATTTTTGCTAAACTTATTTGTGTGTATGTGATTTGAGTTACAGAGGGTAGTTTTATGCTACCCAAATCATGTTAAAACTATTTTGCCTTTGAGTATTTTGAAACATAGCATTGATCACATCATTCAAGCATGCTTACGCCATTAGGCTACTCAATTTATTTCAAGACTTGTTTCACCTTGTGCCAAAAACTATTTGTTTCAAACCATGTCATGTATACCATTTGGACCTTTGTCTTGTGTTGTCATGCTATCCAATCTTATCTAGCCTGTTTTGTCAAATCCTAGTTTTTAATGTTAATTTTTCAATTAGCCTTGTCAATTTTGGATTCAAACATTGATTTATTTCTATTTAGGCCTCAATCCGTGGAGCTAATACATAGATCTCTCTCTTTTGGGTTGCATAACTTTGGTTTATCGATTACCCAAATTTGAAAACTATTTATGGTTTGTTTGTTTAATTCCTATCCTCATCATTATTTATGCCTTTATTTGGGAGAACATAGCCTTTCTCAAAGAGCCTTTATCTTATGCCTTATGCCAACTGATCATGTTTATATTTGATTCTTTGTGTCAAGTCTATGTCAAAGTTGTTTCCAAACTTGTCAGATTAAATCAAATCACATCATGCCTATTTATTTGAGCCTAGCTTTTGAATCCACATTTGGACAAAAGACTTAGTAACTCAACTTTTCCCTTTCCTAGTTTAGACCTTGTTTAGAATACTTTGACCTAGACTATTGACATGTTGGTTTTTATTTATATGCTTGATTTTTTATGTATATGACATTTGACATTAGACATTTGGCATTAGACTATTTTATGATAAGTCTTAATATAAACCATTTTGGAGATAAAAATCCACTTTCAAGCCACATTGAAGATATAGCTCCACCCCTTCGACCAAGTTAGACTAAGTTTGAACCATTTGTTCTTTGGATCATTTTTCAGAGTTTGTAAAACTCTTAGCCTTTTTGTTTCCAAAGCTTTCATCATTTACGTGGATATGTCTTGCTACACTTATAGTGAAGTCACTTACAATCCAAATTATGATAGAATGGCCACACAAAATGACTTTTATGGCCTTAGTCAAGACCCCAATGATGCTAATATGGTTTGTGAGATAGATTTCTATCTGCCTCATATTAATCATTCATGGGAACAAAGTCACAAAAAAGCGTACGATCCAACTTGAGACCTTGATTTGTATAAAGAGGATTATGAAGATGAATTTAAAGACCCAACTATAGATAATGTTGTTTTGGGTACAGATCCATACCCTCTTTGCAATAATCAGTTTGTGGAACACAATCAAGAACTAGCTTATGATCCAACTCAAGATTGGGATGATCTGGTTTATGAGGAAGACTTAGATGCTTTTGCTTGTGCAAACAATCAAGTTTCATGACATCCTTTTATTATTCGATCATCAGCTACCCCTAACCCTCCTTTGGTTTATACGAGCTATCAAGCTCTACAATATCCAAGGAATACCATTACCATTCCTCAACCTAGTCCTTTGGCTTATACGAGTAATCATGCTCCACACCACCCTATCATTAATATTTCAAGACTTCATTCTTTGGCTCATGTAAGCAATCATGCTCCCCAAGGCCCTACCATTATCCAACTACAAGCCATTCCTCATTCAGTACCAATCCCATCCAAACCTTAATTGACCCAATCCTTCGAAGACTAAGCTATGTTCAAAATTGGTATTTTTCAACTAATTGGAAACCAAGGGCAAGAGAACTAACCAATCTAAGATGTTTTTTTTGAACCAAGCATTTGTGATTAGACAACCTATGATGAATCACCTATTAATCCTATACTAGTTATCAAGGACTTTCACTCTAACAAGCTGTCTTTGTTGAGTCACTTCTTAATGATTATAATTGACTTTGGGAAAATCATTACCTTAACCATGTGCCTATTTTTTAAGAGAATCCTATTGACAAGCCAGTATCTAAGGATTTGTCTCTTGACCTTTTTCCCATCCTAGAGGAGTCTTAATTTGATAAACCAGTCTTTGTGGAGCCCATCATGCCATTACAAGTTGTTACATATCCAATACCAAATATTCAACAAGACATCATTATAATAGAGTACCCATCAGATGAAGAATCAGAGTTAGAGTCAAGTTCTACTCTTGGACCAACATCAGAGTTAGCATCAAAATTAGAATTTGAATCAACATTAGTCTCAACATCAGATTCAGAGTCCCTTGAGTTAGAATCAAATTCAGACAAAGAATATGTTCATGGCAATTACAACATTGGTTACACATGCCTCGTAGATCAATTTGAATACATTTATAATCCTTTTATGATTTTTGAGGATGAGTACTTCAGCTTTGACACAAGTTATCCTAGTATGTTTTATGAAGATTGTGCAACCTCTCCCCATTTCATTACCATTCCATAGGCCATTACAATGACCCAAAATATCCATATTATTGACATTCCATCTCCCACAAATGTCAATTGGGACTGACAGAATCACACTTTGTTGAAGTGCATCTATGGTGACATAACAGTTGAAGAAGAGCAAGGAGGCCAATACAACATTCATATAGTAGAAGAACACTCTCTTAGTGAAACCTTTTTGAAGGTGCTAAGGGACAATCCAAGTCAAAACTCAGCATCTTCTAGTGAAACTTTTTTGAAAGTGCTAGAAGACAATCAAAGTCAAAAGTCAACATTCCTTAGTGAAACCTTCTCAGAGGCACTATGGGACAATCAAGACAACTTCATTGGTAAAAACCTCTTTGAGGCACCAATAGCTGAGCACAAAAGTTCTTCATTGCTTGATAAAGAAAAAATCAAGGATCAAATCAAAATAAATTTCAATCTATAGCCCAATCAGATGGTAGCTACTCTCAAGATCAAACAACAAAAAAATCTAGTGATCCTATTGAGAGAAAAAGTTTTCAACCCTGTCACAACCAAAATTATGTTGAATCTGACATCAGCAACATTGTGTGTGACTGAACGTCCCAATCTTCATTTGTTTTCCCACCATTATATATTTGATTATCATCTATCATTCCATTTCATAAAAAAACCTACCATCCATTATTTGTCCTTATTTACCATCCATACTTGCACTTTCCTATGTAGAGGCTATAAAGATACTTTGTCTTGATGTTCGAAGGAATCAGAATCAATGACCAGTGAAGATCATATAAGCATTCTTGACAACCCATTCCACAGGCCATTTTTGATAGAGCAACTATTTAGATGAGGATTGGGATAGCAATTAACATGATCAAGTATACTATTTGTATCATTTATTGATTAGGGCATGCATTTCCCCATCAACAAGAATAACATAATCCAAAACCATACCCAAGACAAAAATATGTACCAAACCATTTCATTGCCATGCCATTACCATTGTTATATATGCCTATTTTCCATTATCACAGATCCTGCCACTCACCCCATCACTTGGGGGCAACCCTCCTACCATTTTAACCCAATTATCAAAACCATCATTATCTTAAAGCAATACCATGTCATCTTATCATTTCATTCCTATTAGACCAATGCCTACTTTTAGCCATCCTATCCAATCCTATTTTGATCTTGGGTACTTTGGTTCTTCCCATACATTTTATGGGGGGATTCTGATCAAGTTTTCAACAATAAATCTAATCCATGTTTCAATGATAGTCGATGAAAGTAGTGTGACATTTGATCTATCAAGATATCTTTCACCCTATCAAGTTTGTTTGTGTGAGCCTAATTATAACTACCTATAGGCAAATCAGTGTCTCACTAGTCTTGCTACTAATTATAACCACTTATGGGTAAATTAGTATCATTGACCTGTGTCATTGTATCCTAGTTATAACCACCTATGGGAAAACTAGGGAAAATACTTGTTTATCATGCATCACACCATCACTTTGCCATTACTATTTTCATTTGGCTAACCATTTGCCAGATTTGAGAATTTGTTGGGACCTAGTTAGTTTTTTCCCACCTTTTGTGTAGATGGAATTACTATGACTTGAGGTCATTTCAAGACTATGTGGGTCATGCTCAATTCATGTTGAGGTCACCTCAGTCCCCCTTTATATACACTCTCACCATTTTATGAGCAACCTAAGTCAAATGATCTCACTATTTTATGAGCAGGTATCTTGTCATTCTCTAACAAGTTAAGATACCTCAAAATGCCAAAAACATTCATAATATTTCAAAAATCCAAAAATATTTGTCCTATCTAAGCCTAATCAGTTATCCTCGATCCACCTTACCAAGGCATGGTCATTGCTAGGATGCTTTATTTTGCTTTTATTTTGAGGCTTTTTATTTGTTTGTTTATTTCAAGTTGTTTGTTTGTTTGTTTTTCTATTTGTTTATTTGTTTGCCTGTTTGTTTGCTTTTAGCATTGTTGCCTCGACTCAATCTATATATATGCATTGGGTGATTCCTTACATTATTCTTGAGTCCATCCATATTCATCCATCACCATTGTCATCATGGTTTTTATCATTGGTGCATTATTTTTGAGTGGTTATTGGATCAGAAGTTAGTCCTTATGCATTTTTTGGCCAAGTCTTCATGGTGTTCTATCATGATGCCTACCATCACATGTTACAGTAAAAATTAGCTTCAAGAAGATATATAATCAATGGAGTCATAGAAGTTTCTCCTTAGCACCTTGGTAAATCCTTCCAACCTACCCTTGATTAAATTAACTCATTTGACCACTCTAGTGGTATCATTGTTAATCAAGACGAGCATCTCCTCATTGGCAGGTTTAACTGAATCATTCACATTGATCAATCCTATTCTTCTATTCATCTATTTTCATCACTTTGCACCCACTCATTTTTAATCTATATTCCAGGTTATATCCTTGAGTTATGCTTGTTAATCATCCATGATTGGGGCACCATTAATTTTAGCTAATCCAAGTCTAATTAATGATTATAACCACCTATGGGCAATTCATTATTTTGACTCTTATTCCTAATTATAAATACCTTTGGGCAAATTAGCATCCTTTTTACATTAATTATTGGAAGCATTTTCTCATTTGGATTAATCTCAACCATAGATTAATTTCACCTTTCTTCTTGTTTCTTTTTGAGGGACCATCCATCAACATATGTGACGACCACTCCCTTAAGGGGGCATCATCATAGGCTTCCCAAAACCATTTGAAGTTTTGTTATTCAACCATCTTCTTTTTGACATATAGGACATATCTCATTATTTGAGAAGACATTGCTTTACCTAAGGTTTCCAACATCTTCCCAAATAGGGGCAAATTATAGACACCTAAAAATGGCCACCAATAACCTCCAACCAGGCTTTTGGCTAGTTTCCACCTAAAATGCACAACTTTGCCTAAAAACACTAAAACATGCTAAATGATGTGAAACTGACATATTCAAGTGCCAATTTTGGCCAAGGTATCCCTAAATGGGGCAATGTAATTTATGGCCCAACTAACTTTGATCAAATCATTTTGAGTCAAAATACCAAATTTGCACCTAGGTGCTCTGGATTGCTCTTCCCTATCAAATATTTTACACTAGGCTTGTGCCTCTTTTATTTGTTGTTGGCAACATCCTAAATGGGAATACACATCCAATGCATCTGACATTGCTTTCTAATTCCAATCCAGTCAAATTTTTAACCAATAACAAGGTATTCTAATCAATCTAAGTAATTTGTACATAAAGTGCTTAATCATGCTTAAGAGATAATTAACTCAAATCAAGGTCTAATCAATAATTCTATGGAAACTTGTTGAATACTTATTTTTGAAAATGAATATTGAATATCTGCATCATCAAGTGACCTCATTTCTTGGGAAGACATCCCTAGGCCATAAATACCATAAATATCAGGATTCATGCCTCCCATGACTAATCAATGCCTTTTGTGATGCCCTCCATGCCACTTAGTTTCCCCTTCTTCCAATGCCATGATGAGGATAATTACAAACTTAATTCCAAAAATTAAATTAATCCTCAACCACACATCTCAATCTTGAGATGGACGGTTGAGGTTGATTCTGATTAAATCCAAAAATAT
Organism: Torreya grandis; assembly: GCA_037957365.1. Taxonomy (NCBI): domain Eukaryota; kingdom Viridiplantae; phylum Streptophyta; class Pinopsida; order Cupressales; family Taxaceae; genus Torreya; species Torreya grandis. Next base: position 1,153,901 of record JARHVA010002644.1, read on the forward strand.
ATAAATAGGAGGCCTCACAACATCATTAAAGATCTTTTTTGATGCAAAGTTATAATGCCAAATTGGTTTCAAAAGCTTCAATAAATTAATTTTACCATGCCAAATTGATTCCAATCCAAGCCACAAGCCAAAGGTTCCAAGGAGAGATGGAGGTATCCAAGCTTCCATTGCTAAGGACTTCATGAACACAAGCCAAGCAAGCCACCACTACAAAGGCATTTAGAGCATCCAAGGAAGGTGAAGGAACTCTTGTATTTGATCCCTTGATTTTCAGTTGTGCTTGTCATTTACTTTTGTTAAGTAAGCTCTCTCTAGTGTCTAGGCCTAGAGATGTTATGCTATTAGTATGTTTATTTTATTTTGTTTTCATTTTGGAACTAACAACATACTAACCATCCTCTCTTGAGTCAAATTTCTATATCCACATATAAAATTGTAGACACATAAAAATGGCCACTGATAACCTCCAACTAGGCTTTTGGCTAATTTCTACCTAAAATGCACAATTTGGCTTAAAAACACTAAAACATGCTAAATTATGTGAAACTGACATATTCAGTTGCCGATTTTGGCCAAGGTATCCCAAAATGGGATAATTCAATTTATGGGCCAGATAACTTTGATTAGATCATTTCGAGTCAAAATGTCAAATTTGCACCTGGGTGCTCTAGATTGCTCTTCCCTATCAAATCTTTTGCACAAGGATTGTGCCTTTGTTATTTGTTTTTAGTAACATCCTAAATGGGAATACACATCCAATGCATCTAACATTACTTTCTAATTCCAATCCAGTCAAATTATGGAACAATAACAAGGCATTCTGATCAATCTGAGTAATTTGTGCATATAGTGCTTAATCATGCTTAAGAGCTAATTAACCCAAATCAAGGCCTAATAAATAATTCCATGGAAACTTGTTGAATACTTATTTTTTTAAATGAATATTGAATATCTACATCATCAGGTGACCTTATTTTTTGGGAAGACATCCCTAGGCCATAAATGCCACAAATATCAGGATTCATGCCTCTTATGTCTCATCAATGCCTCCCATGATGCACTCTATGCATCTTAATTTGCCCTTCTTCCAATGACATGATGAGGATAATTACAAACTTAATTCCAAAAATTGAATTAATCCTCAACCACACATCTCAATCTTGAGATAGATGATTGAGGTTAATTCTGATCAAATCTAAAAATATATAAATAGTAGGCCTCACAACATCATTAAGAAGCTTTTTTGATGCAAAGTTATAATGTCAAATTGGTTCCAAAATCTTCAATAAATTATTCTTACCATGATAAATTGATTCCAAGCCAAGCCAAGCCATAAGCCAAAGGTGCCAAGGAGAGATGAAAGTAGCCAAACTTCCATTGCCAAAGACTTCATGAGCACAAGCCAAGCAAGCCACCATTACAAAGGCATTTGGAGCATCCAAGGAAGGTGAAAGAACTCTTGTATTTGATATCTTACTTTTTAGTTATGCTTGTCATTTGATTTTGTTAACTAAGCTCTCCCTAGTGTCTTAGCCTAGAGATGTTATGCTATTAGTGTGTTTATTTCATTTTATTTTCATTTTGGAACTAACACCATACTAACCATCCCCCCTTGAGTCAAATTCCTAGATCCACATCTTGATCACAATACCCTGTTCTAATTGGATTAAAATCTTAGTGAAACATCTCTTGAAGCTGACATCTCATTGATTATCATGAAAAACATACTCCCCATTCTCTATCATCTCCCCCTTCTTCTATATTATCCCTTTCTTTCCATTTTATAAGGGGTTCTCAGATTTTAGACTTTTAATCTTTCTGGGAGATAAGGAACTCTTTGGGATACTACAAAGTATGCTCAACTTGATTAGTCTTGACCATGTCAAGCATTTGTAAGAACTACCTCTTGATGTAATATGAGACTTTTTTTGCATATCTTTTGCCTTGGATCTGGTTTGGTGAGTTTTGCATGACGGCATTGTGTAAAGGAGAATATTCCTCATCCATTGTCTTGTTTTTTGACCTTATTTAGGGGGTTTTCAATGTTGCTTATAGGTCTAGATTAGTGTTCTGATCTAAACCTATTCTATGAAATACTTATGCAATTAGCTTGACCTCAAGGTTGTGTAAGATAGTATTATCTCCTACAGATATATTGTGGGTTCAAGCATATGGGAGCTTCCCTTTTAAATTTGGTGCATCATATAGTTAATCCTCTTAGGATCCCTTATTCTCTTTCTAACCCTTTTCCCCATGAATCATTAGTTTAGGTGAGCATCAAAGAGGAAGCCGAACTACTCTAAAGGTTCAGCCCCAACATAGGTGACCCATAGCCTAAAGTTATCCCAATATTATAGCTCAATTAGAGAGAGCCTAAAGAACCCTCTCCAAGGGTGTTAATTAATCCTATAATAGTTTTTGGCATGCCTGGTAGGACCAAGGTCCAAATTAGTGGAAGGATTTTTGGTGTTGTCCTTATACATATCAGTATTTAGAGGCATTTTATAGACATCAATGGTGACTCCAAGCATCTATTAGCTAGTTAAACAACTTAACTAAGTACCTAATCATCACAATCTGGTATGTACAATCAATCATCTTTTGATTACTATGCTTATCCTCCACCTCAACTTCATACTTATTAGGCAAATAATGTTTATGTGTTCACCCCAAGTGGCCCTCAAATAGCCTATCAACCTTGTCATAACCCTTGCCCCTCTCCTCCCTTTCCCACTCAAAAATAATAATTTATCCCATCATGGATCTTCTCTAAAAAATTTGAACTAGGCTATGTTTTGTCCTAGCTTGTAAAGCCACCTTCTCCTATACACATCCAAAAAGAAACAAAAGTGTCTATTTTACACTCATTTCCATTATGCAAATCAATCTAGAGGGGCATAATAAAGAAGGAGGAGGTTTCAATTCAAGTAGTGGTAGAGGAGGGGTTAGCGGTGCCCAAAAATAATCAAACAACCATAGCTCATCTCAATGAGCTTAGTGTACAAGAGTTTTGAGACTCTCTTCTCTTCAGCTCGATAGTTATTTAAAAGAGCTTTCAAAGTACCTAGCTAGAAGGATACCCTCCTAGGTTGCAAGCAAGATAAACTTCTTCACCCTCCTACCATCCCCCTTATAAAGGAGGGTCTTGATGAGAAGTAGGAGGATAACCTTCCCAAGCCTAGTATGGAAGTCGAGATTAGCTTAGGCAATGAGGAGCTTACAGAGTTATGGTAGCATTTATGCTTAGATTTCTTAAGCAAAATGGAGCAACTTCAGGCTACAAACATGCATGAAGAGGAGTATTTACAGGCTGGATAGACTACTAAAGTTCCATTTCACATAGAATATGAGGAGAATCAGCACCAGGTGCCTAAGTCTGGTCCACTTCAAGATAAGGTGTCAGTTGAGGATAGCTCTGATATGTTAGAACTAGAGGAAAGTAGATCAGACCTTGAGCAAGACAAATGTAATGTCTTAGATCTTGGATGGTCAAATCAACCTTCATTTTTAGTTGAAGATCAGGATGAAATATTGAGTGAAGTTAATGAATGGGATATCTTAAGTGCTAAAGTGATACAATTTGAGAAGCATACCAGTGAAGAGCCTAAATAATTATGGCAGTAGTTCAATGCCATAATCAAATATTTTAAAAAGGCTAATAGACATGTCCTTCCTCCAAAATATTATGAAAATGTTACTCTAATCATGAATAGTCTTAATTAACATAAGGACAAGTGTAATAACATGGTCTTTTTGAATAATCAATTGAACCAAGTGTAGTTGCTCCCAAGAGCCTGAATGAAGTCTTCATGTAAGACTTTCTCAAGAGTGGAGAGCAACATCAAGCAAGTGATCCTACAATCCAACATGAACCAAGCATGGAAGACTTGGATCAATATGTCTACATTGGATACATGTTCATTCCACTCCATCCACTAGGGAGCACATCAAAAGGATTAGCCATCAAATTGCTTGGTTCACCAATTCTGGTACCTCTAAAGCTAGGTATTTTTTAGCTTAGTTTGTTACAAATGGATGATACTAGAAGTTTTCCTTTTGATCTAGGTGGATTAGTTTTGAAATGGTCTTGTATATATTAAATTATTTTGTATTCTTTTCTCTAAGTGCCTTTGTGCATATTTGTTTAGTAGGTTAGTCATTCTTTCTTTCATGTATTTGCCTTGTTGTTTTGTTTTAGTCTTTGTTGTTTTAAGAGGAAGTTATAGAAAGAGACAACCTTGCATCATCTTCATGATCATCTCAATCGTAGATAAGTGAATCCATGCCTAATGGATTAGTTGAGACAAAAAGAACTAGGTTCTCAAGCATAACAGGCATGCTTCCTTGTGAGTCACCAAAAATGTTGGCTATATTTAGCCCACATACCTAGCATGTGCTTTGTGGCTAATGGTCCTGATGCAGAGAAAGAGGTAGAGTTCCTGATTGATCAAACGATCAAAATGGCTTGGACAAGGTCTATATGGAATGAGTGCAATAGAGAGATCATGAAGCTCATAAAGCTTTTGAAATGCTTTAAGTTCACTTAAAGTGTAATGTGTCAATTTTTAAGGGTAGGTCCAACCCTGTAGAGACTCTATGGAGTGTCATCAATGTTAGGGAAGAGTATGGGAGTGCACGGTATCCATCTAGTCCAATCATTCCATTTGGAGCCTATCCAGACTTTTGGCTCTGGTAGCAAGAAAGTTGAGTGACCATTTTGATCTGGCTAGATCTCACATGTGTGAATGAGTCAAGGAGAGTTGGTCACATGGGTTTCTTTGCACTAGTCCCAGGATAACATGCACTAAGTTTCAACTCATACACCATAGCAAAATGAAATATATGCATGGTAAAAGTTGGTTCCTAACTTAGAATTTGATAAATTTCCATAGTCATTTTAGATCAAACTGTCATCAAAACATCAAGCAGGATCGAATGAACCAATTGACTTTAATATTTTACAAAAAACATGTAGAAAGCTCAAATGGCTAGTGGATCAAAAGGGTTTGTTCTTTTTATCATTAGGTCTATTCTTTGCATGTTTGATGTCCCCATGATCTTTACACTTCAAATTATAAAATTGAAAATTTGGTCAAGAAACGGTAGACATCCATGTGAATGTCATTTTTAAGACCCATAAAGTGACCATTTAGATCTAAAATCCTTGGTGGGAACTTGAGAAGGAATGCACAACTGACAAGTGTCAAGTGTATTGGAGATCAAAGCAAGTCAAATGGTCAGCACATCCTAAGAACTAATGAGAAATTGAGCTCGAGGTAGTGGGTCCCAGAGATCTATGGTCTACACTTAATCGAATCTCATAATCTAATGGAGAGAAATAAAGTCAAAGGGGTTAATGATCTGGATCGATTACCTATAGCTAATAGAAAGGGGATGAGTTGAGATGTTTGATGAAAGTCAATAAATTGAATGGACCTGACTTGACAAGTAAAGCCAAAGGACCCAAACTCGAGCTTGACTCAAGTTAGAAAAAGTAAAGGAAAAGGAGCTCGATGCATACTCAAATAAGACTTATCATTGAATAGATTTCCATCTATATTTGAAACTATAGGAAAACCAATATCCTTATATTGGTTTTCACTTATAGTTATTTCGATCCAAGATCTAAGGCATAGAGTAGATAAACGATTAATGAGAAGATCATCCCAAATCATGTCCTCGACAAGTTGTCACTTAGAGTAGACATGACGTGTCTTAGGCAATTTAAAGATATGAAGATTTTATCCTCATAAATAAATAAAGTGGAAGATCCAAAGTAGCAAGACTTGGGGATTTAGAAAGTAGTTGGGGCATTCAATTCCAACAAGATCATGACTTTCCATTTTTGGCAAACTCTTGTCTTCTAGTGCAGCTTGTTCAACTAATGGAATGATTTGAAAGCTATCTAGGCAAATAATAAATATCTTGATCATAATAACCTATTCTGATTGGACCAAAATCTTAGAGAAATATCTTTTGAAGCTGATAGCTCACTGATTATCATGAATGACATGTTCCCCCTTCTCTTTCTCCTCTCCCCCTTATCTTATATTATCCCTTTATTTTCATTTTGTAAAGGGTTCTCAGATTTTAGACTTTTTATCTTTTTGGGAGATAGGAACTCTTTGGGATACTACAAAATATGCTCGACTTGATTAGGCCTGACCCTATCAAGCATTTTTAAGAACTACCTCTTGATGTACTATGAGACTTTCTTTGCCTATATCTTTCCTTAAATCTGGTTTGGTGAGTTGTCCATGATGGCATTATGTCAAGGAGAATCTTACTCATCTATTATCCTCCTTTCTAACCTTGTTTAGGGGGTTTTCAATGTCGCTTATAGGTCTAAATTAGTGTTCTACTCTAAACCTCTTCTATGAAATACTTATGCAATTAGCTTGACCTTGAGGTTGTGTAAGCTAGTATTGTCTCCTAAAGATATAGTGTGGGTTCAAGCATATGGGAGATTCCCATTTAAATTTATTACATCACCTGGTTAACCCTCTTAGGATTATTTATTCTCTTCCTAACCCTTTTCCCTATGAATTATTAGTCTAACATTAGTTTAAGAGAGCATTAAAGAGGAAGCTAACCTACTCTGAAGGTTTAGCCCCAACATAGGTGACCCATAGCTTGGGGTTGTCCCAATATTATATCTAAATTGGGGAGAGCCTAAATAACCCTCTCCAAGGGTGAAAATTGAGCCTATAACAAAAACAATAGGATTTAAGGAGAATATCTTGAAGCTCAAAGAAGGAGGTGTCACTCTTTCAGAAGAGGGCCCTAGTGAATCATCAGATCATCCTGACAAAGTAAATAAAATGGGAATCAAGAAAATAGGGATAAGCTGAAAATGAACCCATTGATATTTTAGTGGAAGACATAGCAATAGCAACATAGGTATCCATAGCTTTAGATCCTATATCATTGGCTCCTATTTCCATTATTCCCCCTTCTCCTACACATATTGTACAAAATGTTTCAACACGTCCACCAGTTATCTCTACTCCTCAAGCATCTCAAGTTCCCATTACTCCACAAGTTTTAGCTCCACCTCTAGTATCAACCCCTCCATTTTTCCCCACTTCATCTACCACTCCACCTACCTCAATAAGCTAAGTGAAATTAGCACCAATGAGTCTAGTGGACACTCAGGGTCCCCCTATAGTGGAAGTTCAAGTTTCTACTTCACTTTCCCTTCCTCCCAACTCACATTCCCCATATTATTCACTCTTGATTTCTATTCCATTTACAATTATTTCCATTTCATCACCATTAATTCCTAACACCACCCAATGGTACATTATCATGGAGTCAGTCATCTTGACTACAGTTCTATAGCTCACCTTAACCCCTAGGGTAAGTACTATTTCCTCTTCATCTCAACCAACTATTTTCACATCACCAACCCTGAGTGGTCCTACTCACCTGATTAACACATTCATTGCTTTGGCTTCCACCCTTCCATTGGTTCCTAAACTCATAACTCCTATGTTTGTTCCATCTTCCACTCCCCTAATAGGCACAAATGTTTCTGTTGCCTCCACTTCCCCCATTTCCACTATTTCATTTATACCATTTGTTGAGATTAGATCAACCCAAACACTTGGTGCAGATATTAGATTGTAAACTATTGGTGAGGGTGGACCCTCATAAGCACCTCCTAAGAAACCACTGGTATCATCTTCCCAAGAATCTCCCTTGGTTATAGTATTAGTTAGTACAGTTACATCAGCTATAGATTCTTTGATGACTGTGTCAGATCAACAAAAAGATACCCCTAGTTGGTTAGCCCAATTAGTGGGTAAAAAGTGGAAAATAATAATTAATCCTAGCACTTTAGACTTTGGCATGTTAGAAGTTAAGAAGAAATCAAAACCCACTCCCAAGACTCTCTCAAGAACATTCACTAATGATAAGGGATAGAGATATGTTGAGATTGTAGTTCCCCCACCAGATTAAAAAAAGATCTTATGGCAGTATATTATTAGGTTTTTCACATATACCTTGGTCAACAGATAAGAGAAGGGCTCAAGCACGATGTCCATATAGCTATAAACTATCTCTTCCAAAGAATTGATCACAATAAAGCCACCAAGGATGAGCTTAAAAGGAAGGTTGATCAATTGATCGAAGCACTCAAGTAGTTCATAAAGCCTGATGAAACATCATAAAAACTATAGGCAGTACAACCAATTAGTCTAGATCAAGCTATAATTGATTTTATATGAGACATTTCTCATATGGGAAGTGCTATAAAAGAATAATCTGAGGAACTGATCACAAAAGGTAACAAAATTCTTGCATCCGTGATGGAGCATTATGGTGTCATCATGGAGAGAAAATAAATTTTGAAGGAACTGATTAACAACTATGAAGGAGAAATTAAACTCTTAAATATGTATTATCCCAAATTAACATCCTTAAAATCAATTGAATGAATACCCTTGTGGTTGAGAAGATATTGAAAGATGATGTTGAGCATGAGGAACTACATAAGGATGCTCAATTTTGGATAAGAGTACTAATAGAGTATGTGAAGTGAGGAAAGGAGACTCACAATAAGGCTATTGATGTGCTATATGAGATTGATGGCATGATGAATTTAATGTCATTCTAACCAATGGATGATGCTAACAATATCCTTTAGGAAAAATAGGTTTAGAATCATTTTAAGGTAATAGTTGAGAAGGAATCTATGAAAGACATGGTCTTTGTCTTAAGTTTAATCCACTAGTTCATCAAATATGAGAAGGCAATTAATTAAATAAGAACTGAAATATAGGGCATAAGGACCTTCGGAAGAGAACTATTTGATGTAAAGGTAGATTGTGCATCCTCCAACATTTATTCTTATGGGCCAAATGCAGATTGATAACTGAAAATATTTAAGGCCTTTGATACATACACAGAGAAGTTATAAGTAGAGAATGATAAGAAAGATAAGGAGATTTTAGACATCAATTAATTTTTCTTCTCTTTTAAATGTTACTATCATGTGTAATTTCATTTCAAATACATTACAAATTGTAATTGTAAAAGTACATCTTTATTTTTTATAACTCTTTTCAGAAAGAGAAAGACATATTTGTAGACTTTATATTTTTAAAATGTGGAAGTTGCAAATTGCACTCTCCATTTTTGATTAATGTAAATTATTAAAAAGGTGCAAAGTCATGAACTGTAAATTACACAATTCTTTTTTGGTAAAAAGTGATAAAGACTTAGATGCTGTAAAAGTCTCATTTTAGATTTTGCACACTAGGTTTTACATGAAAAGAAACTTGGAACTAATTTTCAATCTTATCTTTTATTTAGAAAAGCCGAGTTCTATTTTGTGTACCTCTTCTTGCATGGAGAGTTATTTTTAGTCACTATTAGATGCAGGAGCCTTGCATGGAGATCCTTAATTCTAGCCACACCATGTTATGCCTAGGATCATGCCCAGCTCATGCATGTTATGTTCTATCTATTCCACAAGTCTAAGACACCATAAATAGAAGAGCTCACCTCTTTTTTCATGAATATTTTTAGATTTACATGATTTTATGAACTAAGTGTTCAAGTTTCAACAACTACATGTCTTATATGACATATTTTCTATAAATATGGGTAGACCCTGTGGCCCAATCTATCTTTTTTTATGCATTTTGAATAAATTTACTACAAGTTGTAACCTTTGAAGAGAGAAAATTTTGAATTTTTGCCTTTCTTGTCTTTGGAATCTATGTGTTGTGCAAGTTATTTTATTATTTTTGGAACCTCTATCTTTTATTTTAGTCTCAAGAAAATTCATCTATGGTATTTTACCCTCTTGATAATATTGGTTGGAATAAAGATCATTTTCTTTTTTCTAAAAAATAACTAAATTACTACCTTTGATTTACAAATTTGCATAAGTATGTGCTTAAAATAAATTCAATCTATTTTCTACTCTATTATATTTTTCAAGCAAGCATCTAGATCCACTTTAAAATATCTGGTGCAATCACCAAATTTTTAGTTTTCTACAAATTTTAATTTTGCAACCCATTTCCTCATCAAAGCCATAGTTTAGGATCAAAAAGCACTAAAGAGCGAGATTTCCATAAAACTGATATTTTATCAATTTGCATTAGATTTAGTGAAAGAAATTTGGCCTTCTCTGGAGATTAACCTCAAATTACCAAGGTCGCATAGCTTTGGAGGTTTTTCCATTGTATCATTAGGCACTTGCATAACAGGCTATAAAATCAAGACAGGTGCAATCCTATGTGATAATAGTTTTTGGCATGCCTAGTGGGATTTAAAAATTACACAAAGATCGGTGTTATTCTCAATGAGAATTGTATGAGTTTCATGCAAATATCAAAGAAATTGGTGACTCCATTGGCTTATGAACTCACAATTTCAAGGTGATGTATGCCAAACAAACAAATAAGATCATCTACTAAATGTAAGAGGGATGATTTTTTAGAATTGTCATTTCTATCTAAAAAGAGATCAAAAGTAGTCCCCCCTTAGCCTAAGGTATATCTTATGGTTTTATTCCAATCCCCTTTAGTAACTCTTATCAGTGTTATTCCTCCCATAATGGCTATAAATCAGAATTTCATAGCTTTCAATATAGGTAGTCCACTCATTTTGGCCTAGCATGATGATATACAAGTCTTAGGCTTAAAAATCCTACCATATTTTACTAGTGAAACCTCTACCACTACTTCAGAATACATACAATATATTTATAATCTTTGTTCAATCCATAACATGGTCTAAGATAATATTGTAATCAAACTTATAATCTCTTATTTCAAGGGGAAAGCTTTACAATGGTACAAAGGCCTTGCTCCTACCTCAATCCAATTTTAGGATGAGTTAGGCCCTACGATGTGCACCCATTTTGAGGACAAGAGTGACCACCTTTCCTTGGTTGAAAAATTAACTACTATTCAATGAGCTCATTATAAGCAAATGGCTATCTTAAATTACCATTTCTAGAAGACCTGGAATAGAATCCCAGTCTTGGTTAAACCCATTGTAAATAATGCCTTTTTGTATTACCTGAAAGCCCTCAATAGTGACATAGTTGTAATGATTCAATAAATGGGTGGCACTATACTTATTGCAGCTTACGATATTGCAATAAGGGCAGAAAATTATTTAATCCAAGATGGGAAAATTGCACCAAGACCACCAATGCCTCTATTTTCATAACTATCCCTTATTCCCCCACTTACACTTAATCTAATTCCCACTATGAGCAAGACACTTGCTTTGACGCCTACACCTACCGATGATATATACGAGGTCAAATCATTATTCAAGAGTTTTCAAAATGAGTTAGTGGCAATGAAAAGGTAGCAAGCCTAAAACTATAAACCTTTTCAGCCATCTAACCTTGTATACCAAAGGACTAGGCAGCCATATCAAGGTAACAACCAATAATAAGGATATAATTCATAGTTAAGACCTCCAAACACCCATGATTTACTGGTGTTAGGAGCTTCCAAAGCCATTGTTCCTATTCAAAATAACTTGGCTTAGGAGTATGAGTGGTGTTATCCATTCAATCAGCCCCATAATCAGAACATTTAACCCAATGGTGTAATCAGTCAATCCTTGATGGTGCAAGGCATACCAAATATGTAAGGACAATAGGAAGAATCTACTTCCCAACAAGCAGACACACAAAAACTTTCTCAAAGTGAAACAATATTTCTAAACTGGCAAGAGGATGATTCCAATGGGATAAGCCAAGATGAATCACTATTTAATAGTGGAGGTCCTATAATAGTTAATACATGTTCCAATAAAAGAGCAATAGATGTTGATCAGACCCCTAGGGTAGAGTAAGCTTCAAATTTTAAAGTTGTAATGGAACCGGCAAAAAACAACATAGCTCAAAGGCTACCCTTTGTACCTACAAACCAATTCAAAGCAAAAGTGCCCACTTCAAATATTATAAAAGAGGATGTAGCCCCTATAAAAGCAATAGAAAAGGTTGGTAATATCCCTTTTGGCATAGTTGATCAAATGAAGAAGACTAATCTGAATGTCACTATGTGGGAAGTCCTATCTATACCAACACAAATGGATTTACTATAGGAGGCTCTAAACAATTTTTAGATATCATAAAAGGTTTTAGCAAAGGGGCCTACACCTACAATAAATTTATGTCTACCTCAACCTAATAATAAAATAGGAAAAAGTGGTAAGCCTCCTCCCTTATATCTTGCACTTATAATAGGGAAGCATCTGGTACACAATTACATGGTATATTTAGGGGCCAGTAGTCTAGTAATGCCCAAGAATATAGCCAATGCTTTGGGGATAAAATACACACCTGTTAGTAAGGGAGTAGTGCAACTAAATGGGACTATTTTTCAAATAGTAAGAACCATAAAAATATTAAACCTCATTATTCATGCTTGCCCAAGCCTATCGATTACTCAAGATATTTTAGCACAGATCTTCCTCCCTACTTTACCATTTATCTTTCAAGAGATTTCACTATAAAGATGGGAGGATATCTATCTGTAGATTGGTCTCACATGCTACTTAGAACAAGATATGGAACTAAAGTAACAATAAGGTCTGAGCCAATTACAAAAGATCATATAGAACCATACAATCATATTCCTCCTATAGAAATGAATTGTACATTGCAAGATCAAGAGGAGGAATAAACAAACCAATAAAATGCAACACCTATAGAAAAAATGCTAGACACTCATTTGGATGAGTGGGGATTAGCCCTAAAATTTGATCCTTATGACTATGTATAATAAACTAGGTTAGAGACATATTGCATTAATAAGAAACATGCAATTATCCTTAATTTAGTCAAACCAACTAAAGATCTTCAAGGGATATGGTAGTTATTTTTTGATGGCTCAAGAAGCAAAAATGGTACGGGTGTGGGAATTGTGTTGATCTCCCCATAGAAATAGAGCTAATTCTACTCATGTAGACTTTAATTCAACTGTACCAATAATGTAGGTAAATAAGAAGCCTTGATTTAAGGCCTCCAGTTGGCCAAAGATAGAGGAATCAAGATTTTATAGATATTTGGTGATAGTGAGCTCATTGTTCACCAAGTTAGATCAAAAAGTGTAACCAAAAACAATTTTATAAGGTCTTAAAAACATAGGGTGTAGGACCTATTGCAAGATTTCACCACTTTGGACATTCTGGCAATAACAAGGACACATAATAAAGATGCTAACCACATGGACTTGATGGGGTCCTAGTATAACCTATCAGTTGAAACAAATAAGAAGAACAACCAGCATGAGAGGCTAATCGTAAGGCCTTATATCCCTAATAATGCAATTAATTGGTAAGTCTTCAACAATGACAAGCATATTATAAATATTTTGAGAAAAGAGGTTGAGTTTTCAAAAAGAGTCAACCAAGGCTGCAAGACTAATATGGTGACCAGATTATTCAACTAAAAATGAACAAGTTGATTATGGGTCTTATTACACTAGAAAACATCTTCAATTCATATGACCAACTGAAAGGCGAAAAGAACATTATAGTCAATGAAGAAGATTATGAACCTATCATCATCTTAGAAGGTAAATCTCTCAAGATAGGTAAGGTATGCAATATTTCAAAAAAGCATGATTTTTTTAAATTATTTCAAGAGTTTGATGATAACTTTACTTGGAGTTATCATGATTTAAGAGGATTTGATCCAAGTTTAGCATGGCACACTATAGAACTAGATCCAAATATGAAACCTATCAAACAAAAATAGAGACCCATCAATCCTAAGATTGAACCCTTGATGAAAAATGAGATCTCTAAGTTGATAGAAGCTAATATAATATTTTTGATCAAACACTCATTTTGGGTATCAAATCTGGTATGTCATAAAGAAATATGGTGAAATCTGGTTGTGTGTGGACTTTAGAGACCTGAATAAAGCATCGTTAAAAGATCGTTATCCTCTTCTGCCTATGGAAAAAATTCTATAGATAATATCAAGATCTGAAAGATTCTCTCTTCTAGATGGTTATTCGGGTTATAACCAAATCCTGGTATAAGAATTAGATCAATTTAAAACTACCTTCACCACCAAATGGGGCATGTATACATACAAGAAGATGTCATTTGGTCTGATAAATGCAGGTGTAACTTTTTAGAGACCCATAAATATAGCATTCAAGGGTCTAATAAATGATATAATTTTTTGTATATCTAGATGATATTATAGTCTTCTCAAAGCATGGTGTTGCACATCTAGACCACCTAAGAAAGATTTTTGAAAGGTTTAGATAATTTGGTGTTTCCCTTAATCTGAAGAAGTGCATGTTTGTAGTACACGAGGGTATGCTACTAGGACACATAGTTTCAAAATAAGGTATTGTAATATACCCTAAATAAGTTAGATCCATATCTAAATTAACACTATTGAGTGACAAAAAGGACCTACAAATATTTCTTTCAAAGATCAACTTTGTGAGAAGATTTGTATCGAATTTCACCTTTTTGGCAAAACCCATTACTACAATGCTAAAGAAGGGAACTCTTTTCAGTTGGATGTAGGAGGGAAAAGAAAGCTTCAAAGCTATAAAATAGGCCATCTCCCAAGCCCCTACCCTAGTTAACCCAAACTATGAGAAGGATTTTATCCTCTATGCATTTGGAGGAGAAGGAAGTATCTCAACAATTCTGACTCAGCACAATCAAGAAGATTTAGAGCAGCCAATATCTTTCTTCAGCTAATCTTTGAAAGGTTATGAAGAGAATTATATTTTTGTGGAAAAGTATGTATATGTGATAATCAAAGCACTCAATAAATATAGGCATATGCTCTCCAAAAATAAGTTACATTTGATGGTGGGTCATTAGAGCATCAATGAATTTATGTTGAGTAGGGAAATAAATAAAAAAAGAGCAGGATGGATCACCAAGGTCATTGAGTATGATGTGGACATCATAATCATGAAGTTGGTAAGAAGTAAAGGATTGTGAGAACTGGTTGCTGAAATCAAGACTGTTGAACCAATATCTGATGTAGTGTACACTCAAAATACACCTCAACTAGACAATCCACCTTCTTTCAATAGCTAGATTCAAGACATGACTCATTTCCTACAGACTAGCGAATATCCCTATGACTTCCAATAGTCAAAGAAAAGATATTTTTGACTCCAATCAATTCCATATGTCTTTATTGATGAAATTTTATTTTAGAAGGATATGAATGGAGTCTTATTAATATGTATCAAGCAAAAGCAAGTTCCTAAAGTATTCGAGCAATTTCATGATGGACCATCAGGAGGACATTTTTTTGTAAGGACTATGGCCATCAAGGTAACGAGAGGGGGATACTATTGGATTTAATTATTCAAATATGACCACCAGTGGGTAATAAATTATGAAAAGTGTGCTTACTTCATTGGCAAGCAAAGGCTAGTTGCACTTCCTCTCAGACCAATTCAATTAGATCAACCATTTGCCTAATGGGGGTTGGATTTCATCAGCATGATCAATCCATCATCAAGTGTAGGTCATAAATGGGTCCTCACAATAATGGATTATTTTACATGATGGACTAAAGCAATTTCTCTAAAATATACCACTGAAACATCTATTCTTGAATTCATAGACAATAAATTTTCAAGGTTTGGTGTTCCTCACACCATAATATTGGATAATGGTAAGGCATTTGTGGGCACTTAGGTTAGCGAATGGGCCATCAAGATAATGTGTACATGATAAATTATTCAAATTATTACCCACAAGGTAATGACCTAGCTGAGTTCACCAACAAGAACTTAATTAGAATTATCAAACAAATAATGGAGGACAACCAGAAGATGTGGCATACAAAACTAAAATCAACAATATGGACTAATAAAATTACACCAAAGAGAGCCATCAGTAATTCACCTTTCATGTTGGTATATGGAAGAGAAGCATGAGTGCCACTATCAATTGAACTCTAATCTTTAGAGCTCAATCACCAATTGGACCTGATCGACAATCATGAGATGATGGTGAGATTGGTTAAACTCATGGAGCTTGAAGAAATCAGGCATTAATTAATGAAAGTATTGGAAGAAAATTAGGCATAAACCACAAAGACTTTCAATAAAAAGGCAATTGTAAAAATTTTCAATGAAGGAGACATGATCGTCAAGTGGGATGCAGATAAAGTAAAACCAGGTAGGCACACCAAATTTGATACAATATGGAGTGGTCCATCTATCATCACTCAGTGCAAAGGAGCCAACACATTTGAGATCTCCAAACTTGATGGAGCAGAACTACCAATCCCAATTAATGTGATATACCTCAAATCTTGTTTTTGAGTTAAGGAACTTATTTCAAAAAGGATTAAAACTTTGCAAATAATAGGGTTAGTTGTGTTTTTAATAAGTGACCATGCATAAGTTAGGCTCATTAGGAGTTGTTTCTTTAAGTTATTTTTTCCTATTTTGTTCATGTCTTGGCAAATCCTAATTTTTTCTTTCCTAGGTTAGAGTTTGTCAGAGCAAATTTGATTCCATGCCCAATGTCTTGAAAGGCTACTCGATTGAAAATGATTAGCAGGTAATCATCCCATAGAGGCCACCAAAAATGTTGAGATTTTGTCCCAAAAACGTCATTACATCTAACACCCTAAGGGAGACCCCCTTTGTTTCTTTAGGAAAAACCCTAAATTCTCAAAAAAAATCCATCTTTCCCTTTACCTTGTAGAATCTATAACTCGAGATACAATTTGCACTTGTACAAAATGTTTCATGGGTTCTAGGTCCTACAAAGCACCAAAACCCAAAAACAACAAAATCTGGCACTTACCATGCACTTTACATGTTTGAGAACATGCAAAATACATGGCAAGCCCGAGATCCCACCATGCACCTAATCTGGCAAAATCTAGAACTTGGCATGTACTTTTCATGTCTTCACAATGTGTAAAGTGCATGATAGGCTCTTAATACTGCCAAACCTTAATAACCTAGTTCTACATAATACAAAACCTAAAGTGTGCATTGCATGTTCACAAATGTAAAAAGTGCACCATGATCTTTGCATTTTGTCAAACACTTACCAATTCATAACATCATAGGATGTGGAGCCTAGAGTACACTTTGCACATTTCAATTGTGTAAAGTGTCATATGGGTTCCACTTTTTGTCAAAGTCTACCATCTCATCCATTGAGAGTGGACTCACTTCAAGTAGGTCTAACTTTCAACAACCCACCAAGTCCCTTCCAGTGAAATGTGTAACTCAAAGTGCACATTACATGTTTTCCACATGCAAAGTGCAAGTTCAAGTCCCACTTCTTACTAAGACCAACCTTTCTATAGAGAGTGGACCTGCTCCAAACAAGTCCAATCTCCACCACCAACCACCATGATTATAATTAATACAAGGTTTTTTCTATAAAAACTAACTCATTTTACGTATTGTTTATCATTTAAAAAATTGCTAAGTATGTCTTGGAGCTTTGATAATGACCTTACCACACAAGAAAGCTTTGATTCATGCATTGAAAAGTACCTATAAATTCTATCTACATTGCATCTCGACCTTCTACATCATCTTTGCTTACTGCATGGTACTTTCCTCATGTTTTTTTTGCCTTTTTCCTACATTTTGAAGCTTTTCCAGTCATTTTCATTTCTTGCAAGTTTGGATCAAGTTTCTCTTAGGGTTACTGTCTAACGATTTGTTTTGAAGGGTCATTTGTGTTAAAATCACATGTCTAAGTTATTCTAGGGTAATCTAGGGTTTTCATCTTTGAATATTTCATCTCCAAGGTTTTCCTTCCCAAATCATCATCCAAGAAAAACCCTTGATTTTCCCTTCAAGGATTTTTTGCATTGATACTAGGGCTTCCTTAGTAGAATATTCCTAAGTATATACCTTCGATTCAAGAAATTGAGTATTCCTTCCAAATATTCCCCTAGCATCCCCATGGACACTAGACCTACTTTAAACACTTGATAAACCCATAATAATTTTAACATTTAATGAAGAGTGAATGTGCTTCGAGCACCTCCCACTTCCACCAAAAATCTCCCATACCTAAAGCACCTTGACCCCCACAAACTTATAGTACACCATAAAGAGTATACCTACCTCAAGCATGTCCCACCTCTATTAGATATTTCATATCCCTTAAGCACCACAAACATTATACGTGCTCTGAGCACCTCCAAGTTTTGTCAAAGGATACAAGTGCTCCGGACACTTGCAAGTTCTGATAACTCTCACAATTGGTTTTTTGAAAGTGGTAACTTTAGTTTTCATGCCTCCCAATGAAATGAATTTCAAATCTAAAGGCCTTGAAGTGACTTTTTATTTAGAGTACAATATGGTTAAAATAATAGATACAAATTTATGTCACATTGACTTAGGAGATTTTTAGGCTAGGATAGGTGCAAATTTCAAAAGTGATTGGAGCCAAAGTATCTATGACTCTAGTTTACCACAAGTTAAAGCCTTCCTAATTTCTATTCAAATCCATAATTTTATCCTCACAATGACTCAACATTATGACCTTGATAGGAGACAAGTCTTTACTGAGAAAGGGGAGAAAGTTCTAAATCTTGATCCTAACTTCATCAACATGGTGTTTGTCATCCCTGAGTTAGAGAGTTATTTGGATATGACTCCACAAACATTTGCACATTTTTATGATGATAATAAATATGGATGTCAAAATATTATCAATAGACAATGGCTTAAGACTCCAAAACATTCCTCCACTAGATTGCCCAAGACTATGTATAGGTCTACTTTTATAGAGCAAGTGGGGGACATTACAACACTACTACATAAAGTCACTGGCAATCCAAATGCTAAGTGTTATGAAGACTAGATATAATATTATATTTAGATCATCGGAGAGAATAAACAATGGATACATTGGGCTTAACTAATAAGTGACTCCCTTCATAACTAGTTAGAGGTACAAACAATGAATAAGTTTTATATGACATCATACATTGTCCATATCTTGGCCAAAGGAATATTGTTCCTAGGCCTAAATATAGTTCCTAAAGAGATAACTAGAGTCTATTATTACTACCCTGATCTCATGTTATAGGTTAGTAAATAGTAATTTAGAAGAGTTAATGATGTTTTCATTTCCAGCATCATCATCATGTTTGATCAAGAGCTTGGGAAGATAAGGTTTTCCTAAGTGGTAAAAGATGAGATTACCAAATGGGGGTCCTTCTTCATATATTTCCCCACCTATTCCTACATTTGGGCAGTTGGATTCAATGGTTATCTTTACACACTTCCTCAATACATAAGAAACAAGTGGGTATTGTTGGAGTTGGTTAGGCAGATGTTGGATATGCATAAACTCCTTCCAAATACACATAAAGCAGGGATATAGTTCCCTATTTCTATTGGCCATTATACATGCCAATATCTTTTGAAGGCTAAAATTATGAAGCTGCAGATGTGCCAAGTAACATTGAGGACCCTAAAATCCAAACCTTACTTTGACCCATACAGTAAGGTCACTACTGCACTAGAGCTAGCAACATATGAACATGCACCATATTATGAGGATTTTTGGGAAGACTATGATGACAAAGAAATGGTCAAAATGAGGGACTATTATAGGATGTCCCTGCAACAAATGAATGATTATGAATTTGCACTAGTCCCTGATGACTTGGTGGATGAAAACCTTAGGGTATATCCTATCTACATCACATAGATCAGTGTCAAGCCTCTACCACCAATAAGGTGGTCAGTTCCTAAATATTTCTCACTATTTGATAGGATAGCCCTGGTGATCAACATAACTATCAATTGGCTAATAAGAAAGGGCATGCAAGTCACAAGAGAAATAATAAGAGTTCAAGGGAAGATCTTGAGGCTCAAAGTAGGAGATGTCACTCCTTCAGAAGAGGGACCTAACAAATCATCAGAGGATCTTGATAAAAGAAATAAGAGGAAGAGGATAAAGGAAAGAAAAGGAGAATCAATCAAATAAGGAGAAGATGCAAATGAACCTATTGATCTTTTAGCAAAAGATATAGTAGTAGTAGCATAGGAGTCCACAACTTAGGATCCTATATCATTGACTCCTATTTCCACTACTCCCCCTTCTCCTACACATATTGTATAAGAGGTTTCAACACCTCCATTAGCTATCTCTACTACTCAAGCATCTTAGGTTCCCATTCCTTCACAAGTTTTAGCTCCTCTACATCTAGTATCAACCCCTCCACTTATCTCCACTTCATCTACCACTCTACCCACCTTAATAAGCCAAGTTTAATCAGCATAAACAAGTTAAGTGGACATTTAGGATCCCCCTATAGTGGAAGTTCAAGTTTCCACTTCACTTTCCCTTCCTCCCACCTCACCTTCCCCATTTGCTTCACTCATGCTTTCCATTCTATTTGTAATTCCTTCCATTTCATCACCTTTAATTCCCAACACCACCCAATGGTACATTACCACAGAGTCAGTCATCTTTACTATAGTTCCATAGGCCACCTCAACCCCTAGGGTAAGTATTATTTCCCCTTCATCTCAACCCACTATTTTCACATCATCAACCATGAGTGGTCATATGCACCTAATTGACATATTCATTACTTTGGCTTCCACCCTTCCACCAGTTCCAAAATTCACAACTCCTATATTTGTTCCCTCCTCCACTCCCCTAGTAAACATAACTATTTCTATTGCCTCTACTTCCCCTATTTCCACTATTTCATCTATACCATCAGTTGAGGTTGGAGCAACCCAGACACTTGGTGCAAATATTAGATTGCAAACTATTAGTGAGGGTGGACCCTCATAAGTACCTCTTGAGTAGCCACTAGTATCATCTTCCCATGAATATCCCTTGGTCATAGTATCAGTTAGTGCAGCTACATTAATTAAAGATTCTTTGGTGACCATGTTAGATTAGCATAAGGCTACCCCTAGTTGGTTAGCCCAATCAGTGGGTAAAAAGTAGAAAACAATTATTGATCCTAGCACTTTAGACTTTGACATGTCAAAAGTTAAGAAAAAATCATAATCCACTCCTAGGACTCTCTCAATAACATTCACTGATGATAAGGGAAAGAGATATGTTGAGATTGCAGTTCCCCTACCAGACAAATCAAAAGAAGGTCTTGTGATGAAAGATTATCAGGTTTCTCACATACACCTTGGTTGGCAGATAAGATAAGGGCTCAAGCACAATGTATAAATAGGTATCAACTCCCTCTTCTAGAGAATTGATAATGATAAATCCACCAAGGATAAGCTTAAAAGGAAGGTTGATTGGATGATTAAAGAACTCAACTGATTCATAAAGCCAAGTGAAACATCACAACAACCACAAGTAGTGCAACCAATCAATATAGATCAATCTACAATTGATTTTGTATGAGATATTGCTCACACAGGAAGGGATAAAAAAGAATGGTCCAAGGAACTGATCACAAAAGGTAACAAAATTCTTGCAGCCATGATGGAACATTATGGATTCATCATGGAGAGGAAATAAATTTTGAAGGAATAGATTAAGAGCTATGAAGGAGAAATTCAACTTTTAAATATGTATTATCCCAAATTAATAGCCATAAAATCAATTGACATGAATACCCTCGTTGATGAGAAGATATTGAAGGATGATGCTGAGCATGAGGAACTACACAGGGCTACATAATTTAGGATAAGAGTACTAACAGATTCTTTGGAGTGAGCCAAGGAGGCTCATGACAAGGCTATTGAAGTGTTATATGAGATTGATGGCATGATGAATTTAATGTCATCATTACCAATGGATGATGCCAATCATTTACTTTAGGTAGGATAGGTTCAAAATCATTTTAAATCAATAGTTGAGGAGTATACGAAAGACACGGTATTTGTCTTAAGTTCAATCTACAAGTTCATCAAATATGAAAAGGCAATTAATCAGACAAGAACTGAAATATAGGGCATAAGGACCTTCAATAGAGAACTGTTTGATGTATAGGTAGATTATGCAACCTCTAACATTTATTCTTACAGGCCAGATACAGACCAAATATAGGAAATATTCAAGGCCTTTGATACATACACAGAGAAGCTACGAGTAGAGAATGATAAGAAAGCTGAGGAGATTCTGGACATCAATTAATTTTCCCTCTCTTTTAAATATTTTAAAATGTTAATATCATGTGTAATTTCATTACAAAGACATTGTAAATTGTAATTGTAAAAGTACATCTTTATTTTTTTATAACTCTTTTGAGAAACAAAAAGATATATGTTTACACTTTATATTTTTTGAATGTGAAAGTTGCTTTTGAATGTGAAAGTTGCAAAAAGCACAATTGAAAATTACACTCTCCATTTTTTTAATAATGTGAATTGTTAAAAAGGTTCAAAGTCATGAAGTGTAAATTGCACAGTTTCTTTTTTGGCAAAAAGTGATACAGACTTAGATGTTGTAAAAGTCTCACTTTAGATTTTGCACACTAGGGGTTTTCACAAAAAGAAACTTGAAATTAAATTTCAATGTTATATTTTATTTAGAAAAGCCAAGTTCTATTTTGGGTGCCTCTTCTTGCATAGAGAGCTATTTTTAGTCACTATCAGATGAAGGAGCTTTGCATGGATATCTTCAATTCCAGCCACGCCATGTTACACCTAGGATCATGCCTAGCTCGTGCATGCTATGTTTTAGCTATTCCACAAGTCCAAGACACCATAAATATAAGAGTTCACCCCTTTTTGCATGAATATTTTCAAATCTTCATGATTTTATGAACTAAGTGTTCAAGTTTCAACAACCACATGTCTTCCATGACATATTTTTGTATAAATATGGGAAAACACCTTGTCCCAATCTATCTTTTTGATGTTAATTATATTTTTATGCATTTTGAATGTATTTACTATAAGTTGTAACCTTTGAAGAGAAAAAAGGTTGAAGTTTTTCCTTTCTTATCTTTGGAATCTCTGTGTTGTGCAAGTTATTTTATTATTTGTGGAAACTTTGTCTTTTATTTTAGTCTCAATAAAATTCATTTATGATATTTTACCCTCTTTATAATATTATTTGTATTAAAGATCCTTTTCCCTTTTATGAAAAATAGCTAAAATACTACCTTTGATTTCCTAATTTGCATAAGTTTGTGCTTAAAATAAATTCAATATATTTTATGTTCTATTGTGTTTTTCAAGCAAGCATCTATATCCACTTTAAAAAATTTGGTACAATCACTAGATTTTTAGTTTTCTACAAATTTCAATTTTTAACCCTTTTCCCAACAAAACCCTAGTTTAGAATCAAAAAGCAATAAAGAGAGATATTTCCACAAAACTGGCATTTTATCATTTTGCATCATATTAAGTGAAAGGAAGCTGACCTTCTCTAGAGATTAACCTCAAATTGCCAAGGTCCCACAACTTTGGAGGTTTTTCCATTGTATCAATAGGCACTTGCATAACAAGCTACAAAATCAAGGCAGGTGCAATCCTATGTGATAACAGTGCCCTCCACAAATCTGTATGATTTGCATGATATTAAAATGACCATAATGTATCTTTACTTGTCTTTATTTTATTGTACTTTGTCTTGAGAGCAAGAGTTCATCGACTTCTCATGGGTTCTCTAGGGAAGCATTGTCCTGGGAATTACTCTCCTAACATCATTTCAAACCCACTCCATGGCGGGGTATATAAATTGAGTGTGGTCCATTGTGATGCTTGTTTTTAGTGGTTAAAATAAGCTTCGTTAGAATTTATCAACCTCATACCATAGGGGCAACTCAAACATCACACTACACTAAGTAATTTATGGATGTAGTGGTTGTAAAAAGGATAAGACTTTTTCACTACAAGCTAGTTAATGTAGTTCTAATTAACATGATCATCTCTAGTGTTAGCCACACTTAAGACCATCTAGACATGCAAAAAACTAGTTTTAGATAAACCCCACTTGTTGTGAACATATTGTTAATGCAAGGTGAGTAGCCCAAAGTTCTATGTTGATGTATAAACTCTTGAGAGAAGAGGGGGCCTAAAAACCCTACTTTTCATGCACTTTTATCTTTATATTAATGATTAAAATACTCTCAAGAGCATGTATATAGATGGAATTCAAAATTATCATGCAACCTTATCAGTTTTAGGATTTAAGATGTTACACTTAGGTGTGTTTATCATTTCATCCTTTACGTACTTGGTCTTTTTGAGTCTAAAATTATTTGTGTGAAATCTAAAACACATCAAGAAACCAAACACTTTGTCATACACCATTTTATTTGAATAAAGAGGTGTTACGTTGACCAAATTGAAATCACTTTTTTCTTTGTTCAAATCAATATTCAAAACATTGTGTTTATATTTTTTGATAATGTTGTTATGTTGTCTATTTGATTCTAGACCATTTACCTACTTTAAAAAATCTCAAAGTCCTTCATTTTTGTCTAAATTCAAAATCTCACCTTTCTAAGTTCTAATCCAAGGTGCTATCGATTTACCTTTCACACTTGGTTTGAGTAACTTCGGTATAATTTCCCATTTGGATTGAAGGTCGTTACCTAGACTCATTATCATTTTATTCTCATTGTCAACTTAGATTATCTTGCATTCACTTACACTTTGAGTTTTTTGACCATTATACATCTTATTACCATGGTGTCATTGTGCTACCCATTTAATTTTGGTTTTATACTTAGGATTTCTTATGTTAATTCATGTTTTGAGCTTTTTGGTTTGTATTTTTATCTTCCTAATGTTGGAAATATTGTCATTGATGTCAAAGGTCTAGCAATATTGGTGATAAAGGCCCCATTGCATTTAATGTTGTTTGTAATAAATATATCTTGGCTAATATGAGTTGATATTTATTTAATATTAACGAATATATTTTTGGTTGCATATGAGACAACAGAAGGGCCCATGGAGAAGTCGAAGAGCCATGGGATAAAGACAAAAGAAGGATGGGACGTATTTTCGCATGAAGAGTCATCTTGGAGAATACCAAGAGTCACCAAGTGAAGGCAATAGAGTAAAGGCGCAATTTCTCATGAAAGGACACTTTGAGGAATACGAAGAGTCACCAAAGATAAGGACAAAAGTGGGAAGGACGTTTTTGGTCATGAAGGGTCACCACATGACTTTTCAAATGCTTGGATATGAAGGGTCATCCAAGATTGGCGCCATTTTCCATGAGGATTGAAGGGTCACAAAGGGGGAAGGCCAAAGGTCATTTGGAAAGCTATAAATAAAGGCTTGAGAAGCCATTTGTAATGTGAAAGTGAGAGGTTGATTTGATATTGTAATATCTAGCTTAGAAGAGCAATTGTGAGAGATGAATATGATTTGTATTTGTTATATCTAGCTTAGAAGAGCAAAGGTGAGAGAGAGAAAAAAGATGTTGTATTGATCTATCATTTGTTGAGGTAGCAACATTGAGAGATAGGTGTGTGGTATACACAAAGGGGTTGGTGCTCTTGTGGGTTGGTGCTCACGAATTGTTGTTGGGTTGGTGCTCAACAAAGGGGTTGGTGCTCCTATGGGTTGGTGCTCAAGAATAGGTGTTGGGTTGGTGCTCGACAAAGCGGTTTGAAGCTCTTGTGGGTTGGTGCTCATGAATTATAGCTGAGATTTGTACTTGGAAAAGGGGTATGGTGCTCTTGTGGGTTTTTTTTTCATGAATATATTTGAGATTGATTCTCCATGGTTTTTTTCACATTGGGTTTCCAAGTTATATCTGGTGTCTCTCTCTATCTTGTGTGATGTTTATTGTTTGATTTTTATTGCATATCTTGAATGTTTGATTAAGTGGAATTTGATAAAGGAAAAGATTTATAAGATATATAATATACTGATTCACCCCCCCTCTCAGTATATCCTATGCTTAACAATTGGTATCAGAGCAGTTTCTTTTTTTTTTTAAGTTTTACAGCTTGAAGGTAGATCGAGAAAGCATGATGGATGGGTCACAGGAAGGATTTTCTACAAATAAGGCACCTTTGTTTGATGGGACAAATTATGCTTTTCGGAGCATGAGAATGAAGGTTTATTTTATGGCCCTTGGATTTGACATATAGAAAGCAGTGGTGGAGGAATATGAAGAGCCACATACATCTACAATTACTCCAGCAGAAAAAAAGGCAAGTGAATGTAATGTTAAAGCTCTAAATGTTATTTTATGTGGTTTATGTGAATTTGAATTTGTTAAAGTTATGCAATGTAAATCTACTCATGAAACTTGGGTAAAACTTGAGAATATTTGGAAAGGTGATGGAAAGGTTCAGCAAGCTAAGTAGCAGACTTTTAGAAGGCAGTTTGAAAGTTTGAAGATGGAAGAAGAAGAAGATATAGCAAGTTATCTCTTGCGAGTTGATCAAATAGTAAATCAAATTCAAGGTCTTCGAGAAACATTAGAAGAGTCAACAGTGGTGCAAAAGGTTTTGAGATCTCTACCAATGAGATATGATGCAAAGGTTTCGGCAATCAAGGAGATGAAGAATTTAGCCAAGCTAAAGATGGATGAGCTTCATGGTATTCTCATGGCATATGAGATGTGGACAGAATAAGATAAACCCTCAAAGAGAGAAGCGGCTTTCAAGACATCAAAGAAAGAGAAACCTAAGATTCAAGAATCAAGTGATAGTTCCAGTGATGATGAAGATGACAACGAAGCACTTTTCATTCGCAAGCTGAAAAGAGGAACAGGTAAATATCAAGGAAAATTACCTTTTAAATGTTTTAATTGTGGAAAGATTGGACATTTTTCAGCTAAATGCCCAGATAAGGTTAATGATGAAGAAGAAGAAAAGCCTACATACAAGAAGAATTTCAAAGGCAAATCCAAGAAGGGATTCGAGAAGAAGAACCTGTAATCTAAGGATTCTAGCTCAGTTGAAGATAGTGGAGTCGGTGATTCAGAAGAAGAAGAGATTCTATTCATGGCCATACATGAAGATGATCAAGAAGAAGAAAAGGAGGAAGCTGAAGTAGATATGGAAGGAGAACTCAATTGTGCCTTAGAAGAGTTAGAAACTGTTCAGAAGAAGAATCAAAGATTAAAGCGCCAGATCGAGAAAAATGAACAAGAGTCAAAAGAAATGATTGAAGATCTACAAGCACACTTTGAAGAAGCTAAGAAGAATGAAGAAGATCTCACAGCACAGTTGGAAATAGTAAGAAAAGATTGTGAAAGGTATGTTATTGAAATTGCCTCTTTAAAGGAAGATATTAAGAAAGTTGTCAGTGATAAAGTAGTCAGTGATTCAAAATTTGAAGATAGCACTAACATGCTAAATAATATATTGGAAAGTCAAAAAGCATATTCAAATAAGATAGGGATCGGTTTGGAAAAGAAAAAGAGCTATGCTGAAGCTCTTACACAAGAGGAAACAAAAAGGGGAGAAGTGAAGAATACAGAGGACATTCCAAACAAAGAAAGCTGGAAGGAACAAAGCTACAAAAGGCAATCAGGTCAGAGATATACAGACAGGTCTTATTTTTATGGATATTATTTTTATTGTAATGGATATGGTCACAAGAAATTAGAATGTAGAAAAAGAGCTAACAATTTCAGAAATAAGGAGAAGGAAAGTCAAGTAGATTCAAGCAGAAGCCACAACTCTTTTGCTCCTCTATCAAGCTTTGATGAAGAGACCATAGTATGCTACAAGTGCAACAACTTCGGACACATAGCTTGGTATTGTAGAAGCATGTTCAAGTTAGTCAAGAAGGATCAGAGCTTTAAAGTTCCATTCATCAAGAAGAAGGATCAGAATCTCAAAGCTCCATTCATCAGGGAGAAGGTTCAGACATGTACATGGCAAAAGAAACAACATGAAGATTCTATGATGGTGCAGACAGCTCTGCATGTGGGAGGTAAAGATCAGCCATGGTTAATTGATAGTAGATGTTCGAGGAATATGACAGGAGATAAAAGCAAATCCATATCTCTAAAGAAGATCAATGGTGGTACAATGAGATTCAGAGATAAAACCACTGCCAGGATAGCAGAAAAAGGTACTTTGAGTTTGGATTATGGTAGAACTAAGACTAAGAATGTTTTGTATGTAAAAGGTCTTAAGCATAATCTATTGAGTGTTAGTCAAATTTGTGATCAAGGATACACATTAAGGTTTCATGCTGAAGGTTGTGAGATTAGAAGAAAAGATTCAAATGAGTTGATTGCAGATGCTCAAAGGATAGGGAACAATGTATATGTTTTGTCAGATATCTTCTCAAAGGCACGATCAAAGGATACATTCAAAGATCGGCGAGAGGAGTTGGGATTAATTTTTATTACTTCCTACCATTGATGTTCAGCATCAAGTGAGGGGGAGCTAAGTGTTAGCTTCAGGTAGGCCCTTTGCCATTGATGTCAAAGGGGGAGAATAACAGGTACAGGTACAGGTGCAAAAAATATGTACAGGGAATAGGTATAAGTTGCTACAGTAAGGGGGAGTTACTGTATGTTTTCAGATGATAGTATGTGCAGGTGACAGGATGTGGCAGTTTCAAGATTGAGGTTGCCATCAATGACAAAGGGGGAGATTGTTGGAAATATTGTCATTGATGTCAAAGGTCTAGCATTATTGGTGATAAAGTCCCCAATGTATTTAATGTTGTTTGTAATAAATATATCTTGGATAATATGAGTTAATATTTATTTAATATTAACGAATATATTTTTGGTTGCATATGAGACAAAAGAAGGGCCCATGGAGAAGTCGAAGAGCCATGGGATAAAGACAAAAGAAGGACGGGATGCATTTTCCCATGAAGAGTCATCTTGGGGAATACCAAGAGTCACCAAGTGAAGACAAAAGAGTAAAGGCACAATTTCTCATGAAGGGACACTTTAAGGAATACGAAGAGTCACCAAAGATAAGGACAAAAGTGGGAAGGACATTTTTGGTCATGAAGGGTCACCACATAACTTTTCAAATGCTTGGATATGAAGGGTCATCCAAGATTGGTGCCATTTTCCATGAGGATTGAAGGGTCACAAAGGGGGAAGGCCAAAGGTCATTTGGAAAGCTATAAATAAAAGCTTGAGAAGCCATTTGTAATGTGGAAGTGAGAGGTTGATCTGATATTGTAATATCTAGCTTAGAAGAGCAATTGTGAGAGATGAATATGATTTGTATTTGTTATATCTAGCTTATAAGAGCAAAGGTGAGAGAGAGGAAGGAGATGTTGTATTGATCTATCATTTGTTGAGATAGCAACATTGAGAGATAGGTGTGTGGTATACACAAAGGGTTGGTGCTCCTGTCGGTTGGTGCTCATGAATTGTTGTTGGGTTGGTGCTCGGCAAAGGGGTTGGTGCTCCTATGGGTTGGTGCTCATGAATTGTTGTTGGGTTGGTGCTCGGCAAAGGGGTTGGTGCTCCTGTGGGTTGGTGCTCACGAATAGGTGCTGGGTTGGTGCTCGACAAAGGGGTTTGAAGCTCTTGTGGGTTGGTGCTCATGAATTATAGCTGAGGTTTGTACTTGGCAAAGGGGTATGGTGCTCTTGTGGGTTTGTTCTCATGAATATATTTGAGATTGATTCTCTGTGGTTTTTCCCACATTGGGCTTCCACGTTATATCTGGTGTCTCTCTCTATCTTGTGTGATGTTTATTTTTTGAGTTTTATTGCATATCTTGAATGTTTGATTAAGTGGAATTTGATAAAGGGAAAGATTTATAAGATATATAAGATACTGATTCACCCCCCATCTCAGTATATTCCGTGCTTAACACCTAATCAGAAAGACCTTCTAATTTTCTAGTCGCATCTCATTATAGTTGTATCTATATTTTACCGTATTGACATATCTTTGACCTAAGTTCATTGTGTTAGCCTACACTTTAGGTTTCAAGGTTGTCTTACCCTCTTCAAATTTGATGATTTCAACCCACCACATTTGAGTAAATTCATAACCACTTTCTTATAATTGTGTGGTACTATGCCACTTCTTTTATTATAGTCTAGTCTTACCTTGTCATTTATTTGAATAAATTTAAATACCTCTTTTTAAACAATTGTAAAACATATTTCACATCTTAGAAAATGTAGAAAAACAAAGCATGACACAAAGGAATACTTGTAGTGGGGTCTCTTATGACCCTATTTATGAGGAGGAGCATTTTTATGACGGACAAGATAACTCATTCATGTTTGAAGGTAACCCAACAACTATAGGGTGTGAAGAATATTATTATGAACATCAACCCTTAGAATACAAAGATTAATCCCTATTAATGTTGATAGAATCAGGCACTAGGTTACCACCAGATTTCCTGATGGAATGATTATACATACTTATTAGGGTAGAAGAGCAATAGCAAGATCAATCTCTTGCTCACATTGAAAAATCCAATATTGATTTTTATAGCAAGGTAAAAAACACTCATAGAGTCTACTCCCAAAGAAAAATATCTTACTACCAAGATCAAGAAAATTAGTCAATGATACGTAGAACAACTTCTTATAGACTTAATGGACTCTTTGGCTACAACTTCAATTAACAACGATGCTTCTAAAGAACAAGAGAATGTGATAGATCAAACATAGCCAACCCTAGTTGAGCTTACATCCATAAGCAAAACAAACCTAGGGATACTTCACAACATGTTTTAGCAAACACAGAGCATACATGCTTCAATCACCAAAAGGCTCTTATCCCTTCACAGAACCAAGGAATGAAACACTCAACACATATTGGGGGTATTGTCCAAAACACTTTGGCAATTTCCTCCCAACTATCATGTCCTTCAGTTAACCAACTGCAGACCCCTAAAAACCAATTGTTCACAATGATATATTTTAAGAAATTTTTATCAACCAACTAAAAATCAGTAGCTGACTACTCGATTCAAAGAGTAAAATTGAAAAAAGTTTTAGATCGCAGAGTTTATATCCTTAATAAAATAATGTAATAGGGGCACATACCACCTGAACAAAATTATATTCCACTTATAAATTCACCAAACATGTAGTAATGGAATTTGATTAAGGAAATCATGTCAAGGCTAGAGAGGAATTTGGGTCAAGAAATATAATTTTGACAGTATATGTCCATATCAATTTGAATTAAGTATTCTCCAAGTCCCATTTCCATCTCATTTTGAGGCACCCGAATTTGATAAATACAAATGGAAGAGTGACCCTCAAGAACATATCCAAGCCATTTTTGTGTTATGCCAAGAGGTAGCCTATATCAGTGTTAATTTGATTCACTTATTTCCACACAATTTGGTTAGACAAGATTTAGGCTAGATCCTCAAATTACCTAAGGGATCAACGGCAGATTGGAATGATTTATCTAAAAAAATTGTCAACCATCTCTTATAACATTAAACATGAATTGACCATGGTTGAATTGTGCAAAGTAAAATAACAAGATGGAGAAAGATTTGTAGCATATCTCCAGTGATGGAGAGCATTAGCTGGACGCTTCCAACATAATTTTCTAGATAAATAGTTGGCTAATATTTTTGCATAAAACTTACACCTTGAGGTGGCTCATAATCTATGATTCATTTGTGTATATACATTTGAGGAAATCATAGACAAGGGTGTGTATATTGAGAAGGCACTTATTGTTAAAGGCCTTGTCAAGAATCTAGACATTTACAAATGGTATAGGCTCCTCCAACTCTAAATGTGCAATTAGCTCCACCTAATCCATCAACCACTTTGCAAAGGGCTCCTTCATGAAGGGCATTCAATAAATATAGAATATTCAACAAACTATGAGAGCCTATTGAGTCTATGTTATAAAAGCTCGTAGCAACAAATTTGATTGTGTGGCCTATACCACAGCTATTCCTTAAAGATCAACACAAACCTGATTGGTATCAGGAAGATGAGTTTTGTAATTTTCATGTTATCAGCCATGGCATTTATCGATATGTTCAATCGAGGCATATTGAGGACTTGATCAAAAGTGGTGAAATTGAAGTGAAACACATGGCATGAAACACTAATCAGGACATGGGCATTTACAAACACCCATTTCATAAACACAATTAGCATCTAGCAAGAAATAATTTGAATCAAGGGCAGACCCAACGTCAACAAATATAAGGCCAAAATAATAATTAGTGTGATCATAATGAGGATCATAATACCGATGATAATAACCTGGGTTACAATAATATGTCATATGATTATGATAGAATCATGGGACATATTTATGTAAATCACGTTACTAGCATCACCATCAAAGCTTATGAACCATCTAATGTTCCTTGAAGTATTGGATCCCCAATTATAGGGTCAACACCCTCCCCTTCAAGTAATATCAATTTACGTTCAATCAATTCCATTACACCTTAGTTTATGTGAGTTACTATCTCTAGACCTCCTTCTAATAATAATGGCTCCTTACCAACTCAAAATTATGTAAACACAACTAGACATTTGTGAGTCACCATCCAAGGCCCTTTGCCTTCATTTTCTAATCATAATGGCTCATTGCCAAATCTATATTGCACAATCACAACTAAATACTCGTGAGTCACTCTCTAGGGCCCTGTGCCCTCATCCAACACTAGAGTAAATGTGAACACTGTGCCTTCAGATCCAAAGCTGTAAACTACACTAGTCAAGGCTAAACCCTCTTGTGCTTTCGTTGTAAAGCCATATAGTATATTGGACTAAGTAAAACCCCTATGCAAATTTCTATTTTAGATCTTTTGCATATGTTACAAGTCCATAAAACTATTTTGAACGATTTCTTTTAATAGTCCATTTTCCCCTAGGACATCAACCTTGAGAAATTTCAAACACTTGTAGGGTATTTGTCTCCTTTCTAACAAGTTACATTTGATTAGAGGGACATGTCTACTCTTATTCCTAGCCATAACAACTCCTTGTATATTGAAGTCATTATTGAAAATCATAAGATCAATTGAGTTATTATAGACAATGGTTTAGGGTTGAACATAGTGTCGCTCAAGTTAGTACAATGATTGGGTTAAACTACCAAGGACATCTAGCCAGAGACAATCACAATCAAGGCATATGACAATGTCAAAAGGGAATCTTTTGGAACTATTTGTCTACCAATCATTATTAGGTTTGTGTCCCATCATACTTTGTGCCATATTATGAATATTGAATTGCCTTATAACATACTTTTTAGTTTTCCTTATATCCATGAAATCTAGATCATCCCATCCACTTTACACAAATTCCTCAAGTTCCCCCATGATAGGATTGAAGTTAACATTCATGTTGATCTGCATCCCTACTAATATTGCAAGCACCTAGAGGCTAAATTTTGTAATTATAAAAATTACCATGGTTTTAAATTCATAGCAAAGAAGAACAAAGAAGTAGTTTTTCAACCACCCAAATATAATTATATCAACCCAAGTGACCTTGCTTCTACTTTGGCTGATCCATTTCCTGCAATACTTATGCAAAAGGTCACTATTAAGGATGCAGACATTTCCACATAACATTTGAAAGATGTATTTCACATTGCTAAGTTACCCAAGTCTCCTAAGTCTTTTGGAAAACCCAAGCCTTCCCAAAATCCTTACAGGCCAACCATGATTTGGCATAAGAAGAAAGATACACAAAAACCACCAATGGTATTCATACCTACTACTTCACCAAATCAGGATCAAGAAGCTTTTATTGAAAGAAATTGGTTATATTCTGATAGCATTGCTAATTATTTTAAGAATCCTAAATACCCTATCCCTAATTGGATTATGGACAACTTTGATTAAACAGGTAAAGTCCTTGGACACCAAGATCAAGGAATCCTAGAACCATTATCAATTGATAAGCCTAACATGAGTTAAGGTCTCAAATTTATACTGCCTAAGGGTAACCTCATGTATTTTGATAATGATTATACTAAATTGACTAGCAACAAAACTCTTGAGAGTGATGTAGCATCTCATTATATTATTTATAATGAGCTTGTTGATACTAACCTATTTGGATCCAACTCCATTATAACCATCACATCCGATTATCCCATTTGCCTTCGCCATCTTAACCTCATTGATTGGGACTAGTAAGATTCTACTATACCCTTCAACAAATTTCAAAATAAGGAATCTATTACTAAATATATGGGCCTCAATGATGCATTGTCAATTGGGGATCATAAGCAAGGCTTTAACTTCTTTTTGGAATATTCCACCTACTTTGGAAAGCAGGCAAACTTTATTGGTTACAAAAAAGATAAAACATCGAGATCATAAGGTGAAAACCTCTTTGAGGCACTCATTGATCAGGGAAATATTAAAGAAAAAGACAAGCTCTTGAGTGAAACCCTATTTTTGGTGCTCTTGGATAGGGAAGTTTTCTTATCTCCAAAGAAAGTGCAGTGTCCACCCAAGTCCTAGCTCTATAGCCAGTACACAACATAAAGTCTTTGAGCATCTTTCTCTAAACTTTCTAGAGATATTTTCTATTTGGACACTACAAGAACTAGTAGATTTAGATTCATCTCATTATCCAAAGCTTTTGGAAGAATAATTGGAAGTTGAAGCTGAATAAGAGAACCAGGATTAGACCCTACCCATTATTATAGAAGATCGTTCTACACTCTTTGTAGAAAACACTATGGAAGTGAACCTAGGGACTTATGATAATCCCAAAATTGTTTATCTTGGAGCCTTCCTCACTAATGAAGAGCATGACCACATTTGCACCATTCTAAGAGATTTCATTGATATCTTTGCATGAGCTTATTCCAACATATCAGGCCTAGACCCTGACTTGGTTGTGCATCAACTTATGGTTCATCCAGATGATAAGATGGTCAAATCAAAATTGAGAAAGATACATCCACACATTGCTCTTTAGGTAAAAGCATAATTGAAAAACTATTAGGAGATGGCTTTATCAGACCACTGGACTATTCTGAATGGATATCAAATGTAGTTCTAATAATCAAAAAGCCACAGAGTATACATATTTGTACTAATTTTAAAGACATCAATAAGGTGTGCCCCAAAGGTGATTTTCCTTTACCTAATATCGACATGATTGTTAATTATATTGTTGGGTATGATATGTTGTCCCTCATGGATGGATTCTTAGGATATAATCAGATCAAGATAGCTCCAGAGGACCAACACAAAATTGCATTCACCACATAGTGGGGAACATTCTATTACCAAGTCATCCCATTTGGATTGAAGAACACTAGGGCTACCTATCAATGTGTTATGACCATCATCTTCCATGACATGATGCATGATATTGTTAAAGACTATGTTGATGATATCCTAGTAAAATCAAAAGCACATATTAGACATCCTAATATTCTACAAAGAATCTTTGAGAGACTTCATGAGTATAAGGTTTGTCTGAATCTTAAGAAGTGTGTATTTAGCATCACTTTGTGGAAATTACTAGGTTTTATTACATCACAAAGAGGTATTGGAGTACATCCTGCAAAGTTTAAGGCCATTGTGTAAATGCCTCCACCTTCTAACTCCAAACAACTTTGTAACCTACAAGGAAAGATCCAATCTATTCAAAGTTTATTTTCACAACTAAAAGATAAGTGCCACCCATTTACACACCTCTTGAAGAAAGGGGTTACTTTTCAATGGGATGTTGAATGTCAATTAGCATTTGTGAAGCTCACAACATACTTTGTCTAACCTGCCAATTTTGAGACTGCCAACACCTGGAAAACCATTGATTCTTTATATTTCAACAATAAAACATGCACTAGGGGCACTTTTAGCCCAACACAATGAACATGGAAAGGAACATGTGGTATACTATTTGAGCCATACACTTTTGGATTGTGAACATAATTATAAGTCTATGGAAAAGGTATGTTTAGAAATGGTGTTCACTTCCCAAAAGTTGTGACACTATATGTTGAATAATAAGACTATTGTTATTGCTAAAGTGGGCCCTCACAAATATTTATTGTCCAAAGCAACTCTCACCAATCATATGGCTAAATGGGTTATGCCCTTGAGTGAATTTGATGTTAAGTACTAGAATCAAAAGGCTATCAAGGGGTAGGTCATTATATTTCAACTTGAAGAAGCTCTTGTTATAGATACTCAACGACTCAAATTTGATTTTCCAGATAATTCTATTATGACAGTAGAAGAATTGTTGTAAAAACTTGAATAGTGGAATTTATACTTTGATGGCTCATTTACATCTCATGGATATGAGGCCAGGATTTTATTGATTATAATGCAAGGGGATACAATTCCAAAAATGTATCATATTAATTTCCATCGTACCAATAACATGGTTGAGTATGAAGCCCTTATTGCAGGACTTCATCTTGAAGTACAGTGGGATATCCAGTGCTTAATGGTCCATGGGGATTCCCAATTGATTATTAATCAAACCACATATCAATATCAAACTTGAGATGACAAGCTTATACCTACAAGCACATTGTGGATAATATCAAGACTCACTTCAAATCCCTACAATTTGAATAAGTACCATGGGCCAATAATAGATCTGTCAATGTAATGAAAACAATTGGGTTCATGATAAAAATTTCCAGCAATGCTAAAGAGTATCATTTTTTCATTGAAAATATTCTACATCCTACTCATGTATTGCCAGGTTCAGAGAGGGTATGCACCATTGTTGGTCACAATCCCCCACCTAAACTACTTTGGTTCCAAGACATTTATAACTATTTACATGACCAAATATTTATGCCCAACCTTTGCAATAATTGCCAAAAAAAATTCCTTCATTGCATAGCCCATTATACCCTCCTTGGAAACATGCTTTATCATAAAATTTATGATGGAATACTTCTTTGTTGTTTATCTTTAGGATAATACAAGCTAGCGCTTAAGGAGGTTCATGAAAGAATGTATGGGACCCACACCAATAGTGTAGTCTTAGCCAAAAAATTCCTCAAAACAATATACTACTATCCCAAGATGGAAATTGATGCTTGTCATTACATTAAGAAGTGTGTTTCTTGCTAACAACATGGTAATCTAAAACACGCACCTTCTTTACCACTCCAACCAATCACTACATACACCATGGTTGTTCTCTACATGGGGCCTTGATCTCATCAAGAAAATCAACCCAACCTCTTCTGATGACCACAAACATATTCTCACTTTTAATGAGTATTTCACTAAGTGGATTGAGGCCATTCCTCTCACTTACATCATAGGGAATTAGATTGCCAAATTTATCCATTACAATATCATTTGTCGATATGGTATCCTAGCCCATAATATATCTAATAATGGTAGATCATTTGTAAACTGAGATGTTAAAGCACTTTGTGCCAAATTCAAAATCAAGCACAAGAAATCCACACCATATAACCCTCAAGGCAATGGTCAAGTTGAGACATCTAACAAAACCATTGTTACCATCCTAAAAAATATTGTCAATGACGTTGGCCATAATTGGCACTTACAAATCTTTCTTGCCCTTTGGGCCTATTGCATTAGTCATCAAACCCCCACATGAGCCACTCCATACTCCATTTTTAATGGCATAGAGGCTATTATCCTGATTAATATCGAGCTACCATCACTATGGGTATCCTTGGACAACATTGAAGTTGACAAAGATTATAGATTTTTTAAGTTGTAAGAGCTTGAGCTTCTTGATGACAAGCATCAAGCTACCCTGGATAACTTTCAAGCATATCAAAATAGATTGTGTAGAAGCTATAACAAGTGCATTCTCCCTAGTGAGTTTGAAATTGGTGATTTGGTCTTGAAGAACCAAAAGAACACAAATGTTGAATGCAAGAAGAAGATTAAGTTTCAACCCAATTGGCTGGGCCTATATAGAATCACAACAAATTATGGATAAAGGGTATCCTTATTGGCTACTCCAAATCACAAAGAACTCTTAGAACCCATGAATATTTTATATCTCAAATGATTTTATGCTTGACATCCTTTTGAACCATTATTTACAAGATCCCTTACTTGGGGAAACTTCTATCGAAGTCATTTATCCCACTATTTTAAACTAGATTGTCCTATCCTGGACCATTTTTATTATGTCTCATTCTATCCTAGACCGTTATATCTTGAACACTATTCTTTTACTACCCTAGACTGTTGTAACTCTAGACCATTGTACCCCTAGTTTATTGGCACTTTGGATCATTTATATTCCACTGGACTCATTTTCATCCCATTCTAGACCATTATAACCTGGATAGTTATGCTTGGAACAATATTCTTTTCATATCCTGGACCATTATAACTTGGATAATTATATTCCATCACCAACTATGATCTTGATTACGATTCATTGGTATTTTGGACACACTCAACATCCATTCCACAAAGCAGTTCAACCTGAACAATATTTTGCAACTTTTTTTTGTAGACAAGTGTACTTAGATGTGCCAACACATGGTTGTTGCTTATTGCATAGTTCTTCAGATTTATCCAACACTACATATTATTATATTATTATTTTACTATTACTTGGTAGGCATTATCTCTTAATAGGATCAAAAAGGGCCATTGTAGTCGGCTTTAGTTATTATTTGAACCCCTACTCTTGGATGTGCATCTCCTTGATTAGTTAGTTCCATGTACCATTATTTATACTTATGATCCCCATTGCATTTGGTTTAGATGTTGTTTGGACTCTTAACTATGGAATTGCATCTCCCATTATTTATACTTATGATCCCCATTGCATTTGGTTTAGATGTTGTTTGGACTCTTAACTATGGAATTTCATCTCCTTAGTTAGGTAGTTCCCTAGGCCTTTTTTTAATATTTTATTTATGCTGCTTATTCCAAAAACACAAAAATATAAGAAACCAATAGACAAAAAGAATAAAAACATTATCTTAAACCTCTGTTTATTCTAATCTCATGCTCTTCTCATTTTTTGAGTAGCCATTTGAATGCTCTCATCATTTTACAAGCAATTATCTTTTACACACTCACCATTTTACGAGCAATTATCTCTTACACACTCACCATTTTATGAGCAATTATCTCTTACGCACTCACCATTTTATGAGCCCATTTCCTTATTTCCTCTACTATACAATCATGTTTTCTTATCATCACTTTTCTTCTATCCCATTTTCTGGGAGAACTATATTTTCCTGAAGTTCATGTTTGATCTCATGTCCATAGAACTATGTAGGTAGTGTCCACTTACCTCGTGCATCTGTAATCAACTTGGCCACCACTTTTTTTTTCTTTTTCCCCCAGTTTGTTCTATGTCATTGTCTCCTTCTCACTTGGGGACAACTTTATCTTCTATTGTTCTTATTTTGTTGTACCAATGTCATTATTTCTTTACTTAGGGGTCACCTTATCTCAGAGAGTAACGCCCCTATTACACGTAAATGAGCAATTTTATTTCTATTTATAATAACATTATGATTAACCCTTATTTGTGTGTGTTTATTTGATTTTTATTATTATTTTGTTGTGCCTTTTATCTCTCCATTTATTTTTGCCGGTGTTTTATTATTTGTTTGTTAATTTGTATTTGCATTATATTGCATCTTTATTTTGTTTGTTGGTGTTTTATTGTGTTTTCATTGTTGTTTTATTGAGTAGTTATTTTATTTGTTGTATTTTTGTTATTTATGCATTTTTTTTAGTATTTTATTCTTTGTTTCTTAGTGTTTTGTTGTGACTCTCTTTCTATCATTTGTTTTATTGTTTGGTCTTGTTGTTTATATTATTTTATTATTTTGTGTTCAATTGCATTCTATAAACATTTTTAGTCTAGTTTTCATTTAGGCTTGATTTGTTTAGGATTGTGTTTGACTTGTTTTATTATTTGTTTGTTTTCTAAGTATATTTTGTTACAACACGTGGATCTTGATTATTCATATCTTGATTTTAAAATAAATTGTTCTTGCTTTGATTTTATATGTTCTTGTTCCTACTTAAATCTTGATTGTTCATATTTTGATTTTAAGTTAGGTTACATTCTTGTATTGTTCTTTTTCTTGTTTTTTTATTTGTTCGTTGTTTAAATGTAAATATTTGTAACTTTGATTTTGGTAATTTTTTCATCATTATCATTAGTTATAAATATTCACATTTGAACTGACCAATTGCAAATAAAAATATAATGTTATTATAAGTTACTCATACTTATGATGTATACTTTCAAATTTGCTATAATAAACACCAAGTGCTCCAAATCCAAAAGTCAATGAAGCTCTGAAGATCATTTCCAAATACACCATACCTAACACAAGATTCTATGTAAGACGTGCATATCTTAACATACATTGTGAGTCTAATTGACTATTTACATTATTAGTTTGGGATGTCCATCTCCTAAATTATATTCTAGCATATAGTCATACATAAATAAGAACAAAAACATCAACATCCATATGCTAAATAAGGATGTGCATCTCTTGAAACTAGCATATCAAAACATATCATAAGTGATAATGAAACAATATTAAGAGTCCATGTACAAGTAGCACTAAGCCAAAAATGAATGTCATATGTCTCTCTCAAAATCATGTTTATATACATCATGAGAATATCTATACATATCATAAGTACAAAAAAGGGGGAGCTAGAATAATCAACTCTCATCATGCTCATACTTGGGAGGATTCAGATGAAAACTCTAACCCATCTCAGATGCAAGAACTACTGATGGACATCGTGTTGGAGGCCCCATGACAACCCATTGTGTATCTAGTTGTGTAACTAGCTACTCTGACTCTGTCCCCTATCTAGACCTGGAGGTCTGGCTAGTCTTTTGTAACCTCGTATACTCCTTAAAAGAAGCCACTCTCCACTTTGCAAGAACTATTGCCTCATAAGCTTGTCTCCAATAAGATATCTTATCCTTGACCCATAAGACATCATCCTTCATGCACAAGGCATCATCCTTGGTCACAATAACGTCATTCAAGGCTCTCCCTAATCTGGCTCTTATATCTATCCTAGCTCTTTAAGCCTCATCTCTCTCCTATATTACCCTCTCCATCTTTGCTCAAGCAAAATCCTACTCCCCAATCAATGTCAAAAACTCCATGTCTCATGTGGCTAACTGGGCCTGAACCCCTCTTAATTATGCCACTTATCCTCTGAGACACACAATCTCTACATCCATGGCTATGAGGAGACCCCATAACCTCATGGTCTCTCCTTGAGTTGTAACCAATTATGCATGTAACCCAACCATAGTGCTCTATAACCCTGTAATCTCCATAAGGCATGCAAAAATCTCCTTCTAAAGCATGTCAATTAATGCTTGGTTCTTTGAAAACCCCTTTTACCTAAGGGGCATGCCCCTCTTGATCTTGATCCTAAACCTATACTTGTCTCGAAGGGCCCTACCTCTCTAAAACCTATCCCATGGCCTTTGTCACCACCTGGGGCATCCCCTATACCCACATCCTGCCCATCCAGCTCAGCCATCTCTACATCATATGAAGGATCTTATTATCCCTAAGGTTGTACCACCTATAATGAAATGCCAAAGGGAATAGTTGGTTATATGGGCACCAAACCCTATTGTTATGCTAGGGCTTATCCCCTATCCCTCCTCATCCATACCCATCTTTACCATAAGATTGGTTGTTAGGGTAATGGACTAGTAATTTGGATGGGTCTCATTCTGATCCATCATGTAGCATATGCATCATTGATCCCTACATCTAGTGTTCCTCTAACATAATTCTATAAAACATGAACCACCCTCTCATAATTAGTGACTACCTATGCCTAGGGTATTGGTGTCCCCCACTCCTTGATCTCCCTGGTCACATGTGCAAAGTAATGAGGACCCTCTAATATGTCTTGTTGCATGCCAAATTACCACTAGACTCGATCTGGCCTATATCTCTCCACCACATAATCATGGTGCCTTGTAATGTAGCATGAGGTGATCACATACCTGATCACAAATAAGTCCTTCACCAACACAAATTATGTCCCTAACTAAGGATGCCAAATGAAATCCCCATTCTTCATCTCATCAATGGCTCACCTATAGTAGGGTAGATCCCCTAAGTGCCCCTCCATACCTAGCCCTATTGGGTACCATCCCCAAGCCATAGGATACTTTGGTCCCCTCTAATATCTTAACCCTATTGGTCGTACAATCACTATATGCTCCTAGGCCCATACCTGTAGTAATGTTTTATGGCCTATATTGTACCCTCCCCTATATGTTATCATGTGAAGATCCCTATATAGCTGTGCAAGAATCACATGTCCCTAGCAAAATAGTGTTAGTTAATCAAACATTTGTTGTACCATGTTGATCAACCCTAAGTGAAAGAAATGCCCACTTTTGTCAAGCAATAAAAGGCCATTGATAATAGCTATCAAAACTGCCACATTTAAGGGAATTATCCCCTATCCTTCTCCACCATCTAGGGGCCAAGCCAATCCTCTAGTGCATCCATGTATATGAACTCATCCACAATCTCTTGCTCTACTACACCTAGCAGATCATCGAGCATGGTCTATTATCCATCCCCCATCCAAGTAACCTTGGGTCCTCACATAGGCACCCATACATTCTGGTGCACATCCTCCAGTGTCACTATCATCTCCCTAGTCAATAGATAAAAAGTAGAGGTCTCAGAATGCCACCTCTCTACTAGTGCTGATAAGTATGCTTTATCTGTATAGGTCACTAGTAAGCATGCCAGATGATAAAGATCCACTGCTACTAGGATACCCATGAGCTCATTTGTCATCATCCCTTATCACTATAATACTTGGGAGTATCACTTTCATGATGTGATGACTGCTACTCGGTCCTATAAATCAAATGTAGGGCATCATGCCAATTATATTTTTATCATATTATTCTAATTTTGAGACCTAGACTAGTCCTCTATGTGTCTTTATCCCTCATCTTCGAATTTTAGGCCTAGACTAATCTCCTATGGGTCCCATTATACTTATTTTTGGCA
The DNA here is from genome assembly GCA_037957365.1 of Torreya grandis. Taxonomy (NCBI): domain Eukaryota; kingdom Viridiplantae; phylum Streptophyta; class Pinopsida; order Cupressales; family Taxaceae; genus Torreya; species Torreya grandis. The sequence goes on from JARHVA010002644.1 coordinate 1,196,711, forward strand.
TTATCACCATTATTTGGGTGATCCCATCACTTAGCAGGGCATTCCCATTGTGTTATAGGACAATCCCATTGATTATCATGATCTCATTGTTTAGCAAGATGTTCCTACCAATTATCAAGATGATCCCACTAATTTTGGCAAAAACATCATTTGATAGGGAAAAATTCACCCAAAAATGTGAGTTCACCATTGTCTTGGTGATCTAATTGTTTTGACCCATGGTCATGCCAAAGATCAGTGAGATCATTGATCTTGTGGCATTCTCATCATTTTCATAGGCAAACTCACCATTTTCCAAATGGGGAAACAATAGGATCATCTTGTCTACCACTTCTTATATGTAATAAATGTAATAAATGATAATTTTAAAAACCAAAAAAGGTACCTATTGATGCTTCACTCCTTGGTGGTCATTGGTACTCTCTCATGCACTCCCCAAGATGATGGTGGTCCAGGATGTTGGCCATTTTGTTTAGCTCTCTCATGCACAAATACCAGAGCTCATAATTTACTATAGTTAGGGGTTTAAATGACTTGTTTTTACCCCTAGGGGTTAAAATATAATAAATTTTTAAATTCCCCCTAGGCATATAATTGCATCATTATATCTTTATTGGGCTACTATTTTAGCCCTCTAATCAATTTTTCCTTCTGCTTTCTTCTAATTGCCCCATTTTTTAGTCTCTTTTACTGATATCAACAAGATTATAATTCTTCCAATTGAGGGCCCACCCATCAAATATTTTCAAATTTTCTAATTGACCCTCGAGGGGGCATCATGGTCCACTCAAACAATGTTTGGGGCATTTCATAAATCTATTTCTCTATAATTGATGCAAACTTTAAAAAATCAAAAATAAGAATGAAACTTATTCCTTCTTATTATAGTGACCTTTTCATTATTTGAAAAGATGTCATTTCAACTGAATGTCTCGCCACACCTTATTAAATAGGGGGAAAATGTAGACATCTAATTCTTATCACTATTGTGCTGTAATTATCAATCTAAGCAACATTCTATGATAATTCATAGTTTGGTCTAAAATCATTAAAATGTAATAAATGGTTTGAACTTGTCACGTATAAGTGTTGATTTAGGCTAATATATCCCTAAATGGGCAATGCATTTTATGTGATTGTTATCTTTTCTTAAATCACTTTGATTTAAATTTCAACCATGTAAAATGATGATCTAGACCATTAAATTCCTCTAATTTGTCAGCACACATCATATGCATGTGTTATTGTGCATCCATAATGCCCTAACTAGGTTATTATTCCATACGCAACTGACACCTTCTTCTGATTATACCCCAGTCAAATTATGAATTAATAAAATGACATTTCCAACCAAGTTGATTAAGTGTGCGACATTTCCAAAGAACTACAAAATTTAATCAAAGTCACTTAAGCAAATTAAATGAAACCAAGAGCCTAAGTGAAAATTTCATAGAAATTATTGAAAATTTATTAATTGGAAATTCATTCCTCAAATCTACATCATCCCATGACATCATCAATGGGGTGGCATCCATAGGCCATTAATGAAACAAATATCAGGATTAAGCTCTCCCATGTCTCATTAATGTCCCATTCTTCTAAATATTAATGGGCATATTTATGTCTTGTCCCTCCAAAATTGAATTAGTTCATGGCCACACATCTTGATCTCAAGATGGATGGTCATGGCTAATACTAAACATTTTCAGAAAGCTATAAATACAAGGTCTCACCATTGATTAAAATACCATGAATTATGTAATGTTATAATGCAGAATTATTGCCACAAAGCTTCACCTATTTGCACAAATTAATCAAACTTATGAGCCTAAGCAATTGGTGTACAAAGAAGTGATGGACGGGCATGCTATTCATCATTGATGCAGATTTCGAGCATCAAATTTGGGTAAAAACACACTTTTTGGTTGTTCTTGGAAGGAAGGGTTTTATTTAGAAGGTTTGGTAGTATTCCTTCTTTAAATAGCTCTTAGAATTCATTAACAACACCCCATGAGGGGGTGGGATTGATGTTTTATTATCTATATGATTTTTGTAGAGATCTTTTTGACTAACACATGGACTAATGCATCTTCTAATCCTAATCTATAATTACCACAAGGAGTGATTTTAGACCAACCCCTTAGTGTAGGTAATTCTGCTAGTTATAACACTAGGCACACTTTATGTGACTTTATCTCAAGATGAGACAACTATTTAAGTCATGGATAGTTTTGGTGGTAGACATAGTACTATAAAATTGAAGAGTATATATGAGTGACAAGTGTGCAATGTATAGCATTTTATATAATGTATATCATTTTATATGTATTCAGCTTATGTATGATATCAAAAGACTATATAATATGAAATTACTCATGTGAAGGAAGAAATGAAAGGTTAGAATGTGAAGTGGTAAAGCATTGTAAGTTCTATAAATATGGATCATATGTAAAGGAAAAGGAGTTATGAATTATTTAAGATTAATATAAATATGGACTCATGATTATTCAAACATCATTTGCACTTATTTGTGTACATTTGTATTATGTTATGTTTGAATCTATTTAAACATATAATAATAACAAATGCTTTATAATCTTAAGTGTGCATTTATATGGATAACCATTAAACCTTAAAAAAATGAATACTCTATTTGTTATATAATTTCATCTAAGTTCTGAGCTTGTATTCTAATTTGCAATGTACCAAACATTAATATGTTTTGATGGCTTTTAAAGGGAACCTCTGTTAATATGTAGTCCCATAGATAATTCAATGTGTTCCATAATTAACACACACACTTATGCATTCTCCTATTATACATTACATCCCAAAGATTCCTAGGCCTTTTAGAGTTACTCATCATATATAAGATTATATGAGCAATAATGATGATGGTTACATTACAACCAATGATTCAATTTTAAATTTTGATACACCTACACCAGTTACGTTTCATTCACGAATAGTAACCCTTGCACTATATGATTATGGAAATTTCCATGACTATCCCTTTGATGGGATAATTATCTACAACCCTTGCACATAATCAAAAAAATTAAGAAAATGCAAAAAAATCCAAATATTAAAAAAAAAAAATCGTGCTTGAGCATGACATGGAATTTCAAATTAAATTATTTGCATGTGTTATTTATCACATGTTTGGTAGATGGAATATTATGTTTATACATACATTCATCTCACGAGGTATAAGAGTGCAATGCACGACATACAAATCATATATAGACACAGATATTTTGGTCCTTTCCTATAGCTAAGGACCATTCCAATGCTAGTGGCATATATTTCCACATGTTACATTATCACATGTTATATATTTTTATGAAATATTTACCAAGTTGAGCTACCTAGATTGCTTATACATTCTTTTCTAGTTATTAAAACCTTACATAGTGTTACATGGATATGTATTTTAGTATGATGTGATATTGACATTTATGGACAATGCAGACTAGTTTTCACTTGTTCAATATTTATTTGATGTTGTTACTTTGCATGATAAGTTATTTATTATTGTTTATTATGTGTGGTCCCTTGACCTTATTTATGGTTCTTTGGTCTTATTTGTTGTGGCATTTGTGCTCCTTGTTTGTGGCTCCTTAACCTTGTTTTTTGTGGCATTTGTGCACCTTATTTATGGCTCCTTCACCTTCATTGTTAAAGATATTTATGTCCCTTGTATGCATCCCCTTGGCCTTATGTGTGACATTCTTTGTTATTGTGTGACATTGCATATTGATCTTCATGATATTATTCGATTTCAATGTTTACAAGTGTCATGATCCATATCATGCACCTCTTTTCTATGTGTTGTGTCATGATCTACACCATGCACTTCCTTACCATATAGTGTTATTTAACAACAATTACTATTGTGTGCTTCATATATACATATATCCTGACACACCACTTATATGTCATTGCATTCCATATGTTGCATACATGCCTTGATATTATATACATTATTATTATGAAATAATCTCCACATGTTGACATTATTCTACATGATATTATCTTTATACATGACATGTCACAATTCACTTCTCTTTTCAGTGACTTACTAGATCCATCCATCACCTAAAAGGGGGGACATATTAGTAGGATTTTTCATATATATTAAAGCATCCATGAGAAGATTTGAGTAAGATATCTGGATTTCAGAGTTTAGATGTGATTTAAATATCAAATTGAGACAATTATCTATAGTTTTCAAATATATTTTGGGGGCATGTGTACTTCATTTTACACTCCATGAGTGATAAATTCAAATTGATATAAATTCGAATACATTCGAGGGCATGTGTACTACATTTTAAAATATAGATTTAGTTGGGCATGATGTTAGTTCATACACATATACACTATTTCAAATTCTAGTTTGGCATGTTGTTGGTTCATGCACATTATGATAGATTTTGGTTGGCATTGATTCAGTTGGGCATGACGCTAGTTCATGCAAATTTACACATTTGTAACTTTATAATTAATTTATCAAGTAATTTCAAATATTTTCAAATGTGGAGCAAACTTCAATCTATAAGTCCGTTTGTAACAACTGATTCATAATTTTGAGGTAATGTACATTGAGGTTCATCCATGCTCAATGACCATTATTGGACCCCAAATTTTGGCTAAGTGTTTTGACATTTTAGCACAGAACTAACATGGTACAGAAGAATCATAGCACATAAATTCTATGGTGTAGAATTCCAATGGCATAGAAGCACCATGGTGTGGAACCTACAGGGTGCAAAAGCACCAACATAAAAGGACTCAGTCAAAGAGGAGAATCAATCATGAAGAATCTGAGAACATAGGACTCAGAATAAAAATAGAAGACTTGCAGAGTGCATGGGAAGTGGGAGTGGTTAAGGAGCGATTCTTAAAGGTCACCCAGACCTTATCCATCATATTTTTGCATCAGACCACAAGGAGGTAGACACATGGCAATAAGGATCTAGCATAGAGAAAGTATATAGGGGGCACAAAGGCCTGGGTCCTTAGAAGAAGTTTGTTAATAGACTGCCATGATTCTCAGTTTGTAGAGAGTTTATTGGCCAATTACTCCTGTCATTACTTTTGTAAATACTTGGTCAAGGATAAACAAGTCTAAATACCCCTATTATAAATCATGGTGGGATGTATTTTTCTTGATATCATTTTGTTGAAGCTTAATATATGAGTTGCAAATATTATAACCATTCTTGTGTTCATGTTCAGTTAAATGGATAGTTGTGTATCTACGATAGGTTGAGTCGAGCATTTGGTGATTGGAACTTAGTATGAAATCTATACAAATCTTTTCTTTTTGTAAATAACAATCTCAAAACTTCATGGCACTCTTTTATGTGATTATGGTGGTTAAACGTAATAATACTAGGATTAAAGTAATTTATCTTTCTCTATGTAATATCTATTTAAATATATGTTTAACCCAAGGAATATAACTAGTCATCCAAAATAAAAGGAAAGAGTTGATCAGGTCCACAAAAGAGCTTACCATTGATGCATATACTAATCTACATGATCAGTATCAATCAAGCATCCCTAACAGGATGTTGTATCTATGGCCACACTTCCTTTCCCAAGATGCAACTCTGGAAACAAGGAAGCATGTGTCCTTATTGGACATGTACAATGAGGAGTGTCACTTTGAGCTCCCTCAAGACAACCTTATTTTAAGTACTAATGCTCCTATGCTACCCAAACTTTTATGGGTTGATACCCAAAAGATGACCCCTATGCAAGTCAGTGTTGTATTCTTAAAGATGGCTTTGGAAGTCATGCACCAGAACATTTTGTCTAACTCTAATGTGTGTGATGCAAAGATGAAACATGCTCAGGTGGTAGGTATGTATGAGAAGGAAGTTGTTGCCAAAAAGGTGCTCATAGCAGAAGTGGTTGATTTGAAGCAACAAGTAAAGGAGGTTATGAAAGTGAAATTTAAAACATTAAATTTGTCTAAGATAATTTTGGGTTAGGAGCGAGCATTGGTGGATGGCATGCCTCTTAATAAGGATGTCATAAATAAACTAAAAACCCTAATAAACCTCCTTTTAAAGTGTTGTAAGGAGTATCCCACACTGAGGAATGAGGGATTGGAGATAGCAGAGTAATTCACTGAGGTAGTCAAAGTATGTAAGTGCACCCTAGAGAGAGTTGGGGAAGTCATCCCCATCTTGAATGGGGTTTTTAAGTAGTTAGCACACCTAAATAAGATCTTGGAGGCTCAACTCCAAGCAGAAGCAACCCAAAGGTAACAGATGGTTGATGATACCCTCCTAATAAGAGATCACACTGAGTGTGCAAAGGCATTCAAGGATGTGGAAACAATGGAAGAAAAGATCAATACACATCACCAGTAGTTGAATGCTAGTTTTACAGCCCTCTATGGACAGGTTGTCAAAGAAGTCTCAATACTCAAAGACATCTAGAAGGATGCGAGCACATCCCTAGATGATTTGGTCAAAAAGGCCAATGAGACATCTAACCAACTTGAGGAGATGGAGAAGTCCAAAGAGGCCATTGAAGTAATGACTATTAAGTTGCTTGACACATTGTCACATTGAGATAATATCAAGAAGTAGATCAAGCAGATGGGGCCTAAATTTTTGGTAGAGGCTATCAATGAGACTTAATCTAGGATGGACTAAGAGTGTAGTTTGGGGTGATGTTAAAACACAAATTTTGGCTAAGTATTTTGACATTTTAACATAGAAATGACATAGTGTAGAAGGAGCATAATGTGGAAAGTCTATGGCATGGAACTCAAATGGTGTAGAAGCACCATGATGCAGAACTTGTAGGGCATGAAAGCATAAAAGTGAGGAAACACTAGTGTGAGAGGACCCAATCAAAGAGGAGAATCAATCATGAGGAATTTAAGAACATAAGACTTAGAACAATAGCCAAAGACTTGGGGAGTGCATGAGAAGCAAGAGTGGTTGAGGAGTGATTCTTAAAGGTCACCCAGACCTTATCCATCAAAGTTTTACACCAGCCCATAAGGAGGTAAACACATGGCAATAAGGATCTAGCATAGAGCAAGTATATAGGGGATGTAAAGACCTGGGTCTTTAGGATAAGTTTGTTAATATACCACCACGACTCTCAATTTTTAAAGAGTTTGTTAGCCAATTAATCCTGTCATTAAGTTTGTAAATACTTGGTTAGGGATAAACAAGTATTAATACCCCTATTGTAAAGCACGGTGGGATGGATTTTTCTTGATATCATTTTGTTGAAGCTTAATATATGATTTGTGAATATTATACCATTCTTATGTTCATGTTTAGTTAAATGGATAGTTGTGTATCTACGATAGGTTGAGTTAAGCATTGGCGATTGGAACTTAGTATGAAATCTATACAAATCTTTTCTTTTTCTAAACAACAATCTTAGAACTTCATGGCACTCTTTTACATGATTATGGTGGTTTAATGCAATGATACTAGTATTAAATTAATTTATCTTTTTGTCTATTTAATATATATTTAAATATATGTTTAACCCAAAGAATATAACTAGTTAATATTACTGCACAACATAACCTGTAGGAACCAGTCTTTAGCTGCATGCTTCGGGTGAGCGTGCAAGACCATAATCTTGCATGAAAGGGATAGCACACTAGCTCATTGGGCTACACTTCAGCACCGAGGAACTATTAAGAATAAAAACCCAAAAACCATGGAATCACCCATAACGAACCCATTATGTTGTTCCACTTTATCATCTTGAGGTTATAAGATCAATGTTAAATTAGTTACCTATAGGTTGGGGGCATTTGTATTCATGGCCCTTGCCTTAGTCAAATTTGAAATAGGAGATTGATCACCCTAAATTTATCCATGTTCACCATGTGATTTAACAAGGAATCATGATTTGTTGATGCTTCAAAAAGGAAGAATCACCTCTAAAAAATTAAAGGGCAACATGGTTTATTCACATACATGTGTACTCCTTCCTTGTTCTTTCAAGTTTCAAGTATAGTTCAAATTTCAATTTTTAAGTATTATTTAGATTTAAATTTTCATTATATGGACATTGACTACTACATTTTCACTACAGGTTTTACTTGTAGTAACTTTCACACTTTGATCTTTCTCCCAAAGACACAATGTGTTGTACACACATAGGTATATCTTCATTTTTTTACTCTAGTATTTTCATTGAAATGTAATATTATAATAAAGGTGGGGTGGAGGGTGGATGAAAGGCATTTTTAGATGTTAAAATATGGTATTTGACACTTGACAATGTTAATCTTGACCTATACTTATCCTACATGACTTTCACATCTCCGAACAACTCATATTTACCATTATCGCACACTTGCATGCTAGTTATGATCCTAATCCATTTTAAGTTGATATCAGTCACCTAAAAGAACCTTTGAATATGTGTTAAATCAATTAAATATCGTAATAATACTTTTTTAGATCACCATATTAGCATTCTTCTATCCTAAATAATAATGTCACACTCGAATAGTAATGTTGACATTACTATCTTGAGGTTGACTTTATATCCCTTCACCCAGCAATAACTATTTTTTAAAATAAAATCATTTCCATAGGTCAACCCATTAACCTAATATGTCAGTGGCATGGGAAATTACCTAATTAAGCACATTTAAATACAAATCAAGGTCAAGCATATTGACCATATGGCATTCTCAAGTGTAATATTGCACATTGAGAAAATATACCCTATTTTTCCCAAATTACAAATCTATCACTAGGAGTAGTTATCAGCCAAGTATGAAACACATCAAGCTAGATCAAGTATCAATATTTTCAAGATCAAAGCCATATATCTAAGTGCATTCATATATAGAAATAACACAAATGCACAATCACATTAAGGGAATGAACTACGTGTGGCTCGAATTCCCTCTTCAGATTATTTGATACATAAGAAATGGATAATCATTAGTAGGGGTGATTGGGTTTAGTTCAACCCAATTACACTTCCTCACTTTTTATAGGTTTTCATCGTTCACAAGTGGACCTAGGGTTTCAAGGAGAAGGAAGCTATATTTTTGAGTTGTACATACAGTCAAGGGTCAAAGATCACACATATAGAGACATATCAGGCATATGCACAACACTTTATGGTTACTTAAAAGAAAAATATTCTAATACAATAGAATTAGCCTTATGGCATTTTCCTCTCACAAATTCATCCCAGACCTAACATTAGTGACCTTGCGTGGATAGAGATTCAGTGTTAGATCTAGATGAATCATAGGCCTGCTTCTAGTCTATTTTTTCTATCATAACACAACCACAATCAACCACTTAAATAACAGAGTTAAGTGTATTTATCTCCTTTTTACTTTCCATAAATAACAAGTCCAATTATCAAGTCAATTCCAATATTGTACATTTAGATTTATGTTTGATTTCCATACATTATAATATGAATTAATTATTCAAGTTTAGCATATTGTGATTCACATTCACATATAAATAGGGTAAACAAATACATAATGTTATTAAAAATACACATATTTCATATTTTTATATGTATCATGGATTCACAATATTTTGTAAGTATTGGAAAAATATTTACATTCCAAAGACTATTGTTACAAGTTTGTTACAAACAAGGGTTTCCTCATATTATTTATTTTACATTTTTTTGTTATAATCATATTATAATGAAAATGTCCTTCGTATGTATGAATGGAATCATAGAGGGTCTACCCATATCCATGGTTTCATATGGATTTAAAATGCATCAAATATGGGATAATCCAACTAAAGTAAATATTGAAAAAGAATTCTTTGATAGCTATGTCACAATATGGAACCAAAGAGAAAGATATTAGAGAAAGTCAATAAAGCACCACTTCAATCTTGATGACCCATGTTTGTTACAAACACATGAAATATTTGTAATCAGTCCTTGTAAAGACTGTTAGGAGCTAGTAAATCAGGTGTAACGCCACACTAAACATAAAAAAGATTGATGGTTGCGGTAGAAAGGATATGCCCTTGAATTTCATTACAAAGTGTCATGGGAATTACATGAAATATATTCCTTGTTTATTGAAGAGGATGGACACATAAGACACAAATTATCTTGTAATGATTATAGGTTCAATGTCCATAACCCTAACATACTTTCAATTTGGCTAGCAAATCTTGATTTCTAGCATGTCTTTCACCATGTTGTGTTGAAATGCATTGTGAAGTACACATCAAAAGTAGAGAAGATATGAAAACTATAATCATATGTTGAACAAAAACTCAAAGGGTATGGATACACATTACCCTAGATTGGTTGTATATCATAAATTTCTAACAAAAACTATTATTGTTTATCATATAAGTGAACAAGAGACATGTCACATGTTAGAAAAAAAATATTGGGAGTAAAACAGGGCTACAAAAATCATAGAGTGTAATTGGGGACACATGTTACTCACACTATTTTGTCTTTTGTATCTCTTTTTTTATGTATTTGACACTTAAGAGCATAACAATACTCTACAGAATGTGAAGAGTCTTTCCTTTAGATGTAGCAAAATGTTGGAATATGAAGGGGCAATGCCTTGTAAAACTCTATATATAACACTCAATTATATTGTAAAATGGTTTTGATGTGATAGAGATTAATATGAATTTCTAAAATAGTTTCTATCAAAGTGTCTTTTATCATTGTTCAATGCATAATGAATGCTTTATTTTCCTAAATCTGTTAATCATATAGATTATTTCACATGTTTGTACTTATTAAATATGTGTTTCATAAATAAATATATTTGCTCCAACTTTCAAATAGCTAGGTTCAATCTGAGTCATTTTTTATTGTATACTTTTTATCGTATTTTGCCCAATTATCCCTATATTAGCATGTTTAAATGGGCTTTCTAGGAACCTTTGCTAACAATGTTGCAGTGAGCATGGATTATTAAAACATGTTGCGATGGATATCAAGATAGATTGATGTAGAAAGATGGCTAGATGAAATAATCCACAATTTTATGGAATAAGAAATAAAAATAATAGGAAAGACTACAAAATAAATTATTTAGGAGTATATACATAGATAAATATATGAAATCTTCTAGTGTGAGTTTCTTGGACTACTAGTTGCATCGTTATCTATATTGGAGTACTATTATTTTTAGGCTTATAAGGATAAAATTTATAGTTTGGATGGAATAAAAACTAGACAGTCTATGAGTTTTAGATATTAACTGGATGCATGTGATAGAACACTGGACAAAGACTATCATCGACAGTTATATTACATAATTTATTATACAAGGATATATGGATTTTGAAGTTGTACATGACCTATTTTTGAGGGGTAACTGAGTAAATTTTCTCTAATGACTACCCACTCTCATCAAGATGTTGGTAATTGAAAAGGCCATGGTGCATTACCCTACCAACATAGAGTAGTTATTTTGAGCATTATGGGGGTCCATGTGATGTAGGAATGAATGATGTAAAGCTGAATAAAGGAAATTTAAACCTAAACCCAGAATATGGAGGACTCTGAGAAGTAAAACAAGAAGAAAATTATGGGATTAGAAAGAGAACTACAAAAATAAAGAAGATGGAATAAATAGGGGAACCCAAATTTAACTATGAATAGGAGTAAGAGTGAAATAGAGGTTGAAGAAGAGAGGGGAGCATAGATAAAGGCTACAAAAGTTATATAAATTGTAGAGTTTGGAGAATATGTAGAGCAAGGAATGGAAAGGCCCAAGAATGAAGAGGACAAAGATTGGGATAGAAAGGACATGGAATAAATCGAGGATAAATAGGAAAATAGGTTAACAATAGAGCATTTAGAGGATATACGTATATGTTAGGTTCTTTTAGTTAGTTTTATGTCAGTATTAAAGCTTCTTCCTAATATGCTAGTGCGTTGTCCCTATCATGTGAGAGATGAGTCTCACATGCTCATCGAAAGTGTGCAACAAAAGACCAGTTCTCGAAGGCTTTGAAGCACAATGTGCGTTTACTCATATTTCATAATCACAAGTTTTAAAAGGTCATTCAACACCATAAATACACTACTATTATCCTTAATTTTCCAAATTTGATTATCACAATAACTAAGATCACCATTACTACCTAGTGATAAAAGAAAAATATACATGTGACTTGGAAGTAAAACACATTCATCATTCAATACTTAGAATATTTTTTCATCTATAACACAATATGGTAAACACTGAATTCTCGTTAATAGCTTGTTAAACTACAAGACAAAAATTTTATCTTTATTCCCAAAAGGACCATCACGCACATGTTTACAATAGGGTTTTTATACTTGTTTTGCCCTGACCAAGTGTCACAATTCTAACTACCATGAATAGGCCACACATAGACTCCCAATAAGCTGAGAGTCATGGCTCTTAAAACTATTTATTCCTATAGACTCGAGCCTCTGTGCCCCTAGATACTTACTCTATGCTATATTCTAGAGATCAAGTATTACGTTCCTCACAGGCTAGTACAGGACCTCCGATCGATGGGGTTAAAGTGTCCTACTTGAGTTACTATTCTAATCATTCTTGCATCCTTGTGCTTTACTTCCCTTATGATCCCCCTAGTCTTCCACTTCTTATTATAAGTCCTCTATTTTTGGGTCCCTCATGACACATTCTCTCTTGACTGGGTCCTATTGTACCAGGTCTCTTATGTTATTTTTCCTCCATGCCCATCACCTTCTATGCCACAACATTTCTATACATGTTAGCTATGCACCATGGTCCTCTTGCCTTATGGTCTTCCTGTGTCATGTCGGTACTTACATCAAAATGGGCAATGGTCCCTCTGTGCCACATGCTAAAAATAGAACAATACTTATTCAAAATTTAGGGGTCAACATCACCCCATACTAAGCCCTTAGTCCATCCTAGACTAAGTCACGCTAGCATCCTCCAAAAATTTTGGCTCCTTCATCTCGAGTTCTTTCTTTAGTCCATCCCAATAGGATAATACATGAAGGACTTTGACAACTATTCATTCAATGGCCTCTTTTGCTTCTTTCAACTCTTATAGCTGAGTTAGAGTCTAGATCTTTTTCACCTATTCATCTAGGGATGCGTTAGCTTCCTTCTAGATGCCTTCTAGCTCAGAGACCTCCTTGTCAACCTAACTTTAGAGTATGGAAAAAATTGCATTTATTATTTGATGATGGTTATTAATGACATCTTTCATCATTTCAACATCCTTAAATGCTTTCACGCACTCAACATAGTCTTTTATTAAAATGACAACATCAGTCACTTATTGCCTCAATACTTCTTTAGCTATCTAGACTTAGTGGTACCCTGAGAACCCATCTGTGAAAGAGTATATTTCACAATCGGTAACACCCTCTAAGATTTCCTCTATGAAAGGTGTTAGAAAAGGATTTGTCACACATGATGCTTTTAAAACATGGTAATCCACATAGATCTAGATATGCCCATCCTTTTTGATATTGATTACCATGGGACTAACCCATTCAGATTCATCAATAGCAGTAATTACTCTGGCATGGAGCATCTTATCAATCTCCTCCTTCATGCACACCCAGAGGTTAGGGTTCATCATGTATGGATGTTTCTTCATGGGGCAAGCATCATTGATCAAATTTATGTCCATCTTCCCTAAAAAAGGGTAAAATCCTTTCATTTCACTATAATTCCTCAAAAATACATCCTAATACTCTTTCAACAACTTAAAAATAGGTGAGATTTCTGTCTCAGTCCAATAATTTCCAATTGTATCTATCTTAGGTTCTTGCTCCGTGCCAATGTTACGTTGAATAGTTTGACTGGGCCTATGATAAGGGTTGTCCATTAGAGAACTTGTGTCAGGGAAACCCCCAGGAACAACAAACATGCTCCTATCCCTCCTTAGTCAGGATCTTGCTCTACCAATTAGAACACATGTGATTACTTCTTGTATTAGCAACTAAACACGGAATTATGCCAGAATCAATAAGTAACTAGAAATATGAAACAACACAGGAATTAAGAGACAATACACAATTGTATTATATACATAGAAGAATATACAATAAGGAAGATGCCACTTCTTCCTCCACCTCAAAGGTTCGCCACACCTCAAGATCTTCTTCCCTCTCTCTCTCGGTCCCAACAATCAACTCCAATACAGAATTGATGTTCACCTCTCCAACCAGTCAGTAACACGCTGCCAGTTCACCAAGTACACATCTGTACTCCAAGTAGATCCCCTGCTCTCTGCTACCTGCAAATCACTAGACCTTACTCACCATGTAGACATCTCTACACCCCTGAAGAACCCTTGTCCTTGCCTCACCAAGTCCTTATGATTATTCAACCAGTACTCCAGTGGATCAGCTCCTTGACCTTGCAGACCTTGCAACTCTCCCTGATCATACACACTCAGCACCCCTTGGAACTAGGAGGAGCTACACTAGCTCTCTCTAAAAGCTCTCTGGCTTTCTAGCACACACATACAATACAGCCCATGAGTCCATATATAGATCTCATGCTTACAATAATTAGACTAACCTAATTACAATAATTAGACTCGCAACTCAAGACTACGACTAGCCTTCAACATGCAAACTAATAGTCTCAAAATAGACTCTCCCAGATTCGTCATGCAAACTGCCTGTTCTCGCACAGGCTGCCGACGTCGGCACCTCCAAGATCGATGTCGGCTGACAGGTAACCGATGCCAGTTGCTTCCTCTTGCTATCTGACCGACGTCGGCTGATCAGACCGATGCCATTTCTCCTGCAACTGATTCTGTAACACTGCATCCTCCGTAACTTCTCCTGTTTGCATCCTGGTGAAGCTTTTAGCTCCACAACCTAAAAACTTGTGTCTCAAATAGTTCATAAACCAATACTTGTAGGGACATCTAGGTGGTTATTCAAGGTTGAGTGAAGTAGAGTCGTCACCTTCATTTACTTGGAAGACAAATTTTTGCTTTCCTCGGTAGATCTCTTCATGGTATTCTTCACTAGGGACTGCCAATGTTATAGGAATTGATTATGGGGGAGGCTTAGCGAATAAATGAAAGATTTCTTCATGCTCTTGATGAATATGGCACATGTGATCTTCGATGGGACTTGGGTCTCCAATGATTGCTTCATGCATGGCTTGAATGGTGAGGCGCAAGTCCATCCTTGGTGAACAATAAGAAAGTGTTAACATCATATTATCCTTTAGTAACTTCCAAAACCTAATACATGTGTGCCTATCTTCATGATTGTACCAAGCCCATGCCCAAGTGCACAAAGTCCCATAGAATGCATGGACCTAGTGGTACTCAGGTAAGAATGTTTCTTCAGCTCACCATAGTGTCTCACAAGCCTCAAAGTAAGATTTAGGTGCTTACATGCCATTGTAACTTAGTGTCCCCATGACCTTATTATCGTGATGAAATCTATAATGTAGAGTGACTCACACTTGATCCCAATACAAAAGGTGTTCTTTATGAGTATACCACCATATGGTAGCAGTACCATAAAAAATGTGATCTAATGACCTCATCTAATTATTCTTGATATCATAGAACTCTTTGAGGTGATAGACAAATTCTTATACCTCCATTTATCTTTAGAATCATGGAGCTTCATCAAGTATATCTAATGGTGGCCCCACCAATGGTCCTCTTATTGCTAAACCCATGAGGCGCACAAACTTGTGACATTTAGGATGCTGACATAAGATGCTTTTTCCTCAATTTACAGTGTTGCACAACCTTTTAGTGAGATCATAGTCATCATGGTCCCAACAGTTATAAGCATTGCTTGTAGTATCCGAGATAGACAGGTTATTCATCCATCAAAGAATATTATCTATTGTTGGATCATGTTGTTCATCATTTTGAGTAGTCATATTATATAAGTTATTGATATCTTTATCAATGCTCATGGTCTAAATATAGGGAGGTCCTTGCGCTTGGTCTAAAGGTATTACTACACATTAGTTGGTATTCTCAAAGCTTATGTATCGATTCTTAAAGTTCAAGTATGCGTGGTTCTCGTAGCACCAAGGCCTTCCCAGTAGGGTGGGATAGTCATCAGCTTCTTCCAATTCCAAGACCTCAAAATTTGCTTTGAAAGGAACCCCAAGTATGTCAATGATGGTTTTCTTGAGGACCCTAATAAGATGCACTCGAGTCTTACTTGCCATAAACGAGATGTGAGGAGAGGGTTTTAGGGCTAGACTAGATATTTTTTGCCAAGAATATTTAGTGAGAACATTAAATTCCATGCCAATATCTACTAGAATATCCTAGATTACCCATCCATTAATAATATCATTAACCAATATCTCTCCATCTTTTGGGGAAGAGGTACAAGGACTTTCCTAACATCAGGCATGATTTAGATAGTGATCTTCACTTTGCCAACTGATGTAAGGGTGGACTTTATTTGGTAAGCAAGCTTGACTTTTAAGCCAAACACTGAGCTGCAGAACAACATCCTCATCCAACATACATTTGCACAGTTCATGGAAAGTGTCTCACACCACTAGTTGAGGTTTGACTTCCCTTTGTACTGCAGCACACTGTGTAACATCCTTATCCTTAAGGTATTGAATCTCACCTAGGAGCTCTCATACAAGTGCCATTGTATCCTTTAGGACATCTTTTTACTACTATATATCAAGGTAATTTCTTGCCCATGGTTCTTCTCGATGTACCTTCTCGACTAGATTGGTTGTGGATTGAGTCTGTCCTCCGCTATGTGTGCTGATATTCACTTGTTGCACTATCAGGAGGGTTGGTCATACATGCCATTGTGGTTTGTCTATTTGAATCATGTTGGCGCCCTTTTCATTGTGGTCCTTGGTGATGGCTACGTATAGATCAAGACACTCTTCCAATTGATGGTCTTTTTTGAAAAATGCATAGGTCAGGTACTCTGGGCAATCCCTTTGATAGTGGTCTAGAGAACCACATTTGTAGCAAGTCTTTAGTGGAAATTAGCCACCACCTCATCCTCATCTTCACCCTTGCCCACAGTAGCCACCATTGTCTTGGTATTTATGACTAAGGTTTGGCATGTGTTATACACTCAAGCTTCATGAATATCACTAATTAATCAATAATCATTGGTGTCATGGGTGTAGCATCATAAATCTTACAATATTCAGACACCTTAGTGTTTTTAGCTCACTGTAAAAGTGGACAAGAATAGACATCATGTTCCTCATGATATATCTCACAAATTTGTTTCAGTACTACGCAAATATTCTTACAAAGGCAGTTGTTCCTTGTATGTCCTTCAGTCTCAAAGTCAGTATGCCAAACACTACTATGATTCTCATGTGCATTATTTGCCATCAACATTTAAAGTTGTGATTCCATTGATGCTATTCTTGCCTCCATGAAGGGACTAATCTTGATATCCATGCTTCCAACTACTTCAACATGGAGGGCAACTTCTAGTGCCTCACACATGTTGGTAAAGGTTTTTTTATGATAGAGTCTGATAAAAAGGTAACAATAAGCCTCCCACAAACCATTATGCATGCTGAACAGGGTTTATTTTAAATGATAACTTAGAAAGAAAGGTTTTGAAACATGCATCATACTCACATAAACTCTTTGAAATTCCTTGTTTTATGTCCTTTAGTGTTGCTATACTTTGTTAATCAAACTCAAGAATATCAAATTCCTATCAGAAGGCTACTTTGAGATGGTCATAGTCAATCATTGCTTGTTGAGGGTCAAACTTACAATACCATTTGTGCACAGGCTCTAAAATCATGGTTATAAACTTTGTAGCCTTTTGCTCATAAGATGTGATGTTCCACACTCACCAAATCAATTCACACTTGTGGACATGCTTAGCTGCATTCTCTACCCCTTTGTATTTAGATAAATGCAATGTCATCTCATAATAGATTGTAATGGTTGTTGTTGGGTGGGTGGTTGATAGAACGATCCAACTCCTATTGCATGAGGTCTACTCCCACCTATGCCTCCCCCTAATCCTCCTCTAATGCCTCTAGTATTAGTGCCCATGGAAAGAGGCATGGTAGAGGGTTGATTTTTGAAATTTAGGCCTGTATTTTGGCCTTGAGGACCAAATATACTAGGCATCCCAAGTAGTGCCATAGAATTCTCTTGAAGAGGGAAGGATAATGTAGATTCTGAATGATCACCTAATGGCCTAGTTTTAGTCTCTTGTACCTATTTAGTTTGTGATTTTATAATGTCTATATCCTTATTTTGTATATGTATTTTGTCTAACTCAAAGACATGAGTACGCACTATGGTGGGGGAGCTTGGTTGATTCATACTTGGTTCTTTGTCTCCTACAGGCCAGCTCATTTCTCCTTTAAAGGATAAAAGTGGGAAAGGACGTGGCTTGAAAGTGATGGGTTCTTCACACACGTTTGCCTCCCTACAGCTCTTCACCACACTCCTCAAGGTTTCTTGATCTCTTCACACACTACTAACTCCCATGATCCTCTACTAAGATTCATCATACTTTCATTTCCATAATGTTTGTTGGCTTGCTACCATGTTGAACCCATGATCTTCAATCAACCGCTAATCTCCCCTTCTAATTATGCAGCTTATACATAGGATATTTTATCCCTCCATGGGTAGAATCTCCAATCTAAGGTCAATAATTAGCTTCCTAATCATGAAGGAAAATAACAAAAGATAACATCCCCTTGGCTCTTATAAAAATTGGAACTTCACTTCCTTAGGACATGAATAAGTGGTCACCACATATTCCAAAATATAGCTATTATGAATGCCTCTCCACCAAAAATTAACTGCTTGCATCCAGGGGACTCCAACTCATGCTAAACTCTTATAACGTTTAAGTGTCTAAGGTTGTCTTCATCCAAGATTTCGATATCATCCTTGAGCATACACTAAGATCCAAAAATGCAAGAAAATTGGAACCTCAAAAAAGAAAGTCTCATACAGAGAGTTGTATAGATTCTACTTTACCCACTGTCGTGTAGAAACTCCTATTTCAAGATATGGAACTGCAAAGTTGTCTTTGACACTGGTAACTCATTCTTCAATTTTCTCTAACATAATGCACTCAAATATTTCTCATGATTATGCTCCAATTGCTTCAGGTCCTAACAATGGAACCAAAATGTTGAGTTCTTTTAGTTAGTTCCATGTCATTGTTGAATCTTTTTCCCAATAGGCTAGTGCGTTAGACTTATCATACAAGAGATGAGTCTCGTGCACTCACTCAAAGCGTGCAATGAAAGATCAGTTCTTAAAGTATTTGAAACACAATGTGTGTTTACTCATCTTTCATAATCACAAGTTTCAAAAGGTCATTCAATGCCATAAATACACTATTATTATACTTAATGTTTTAGATTTGATTATCACAATAACTAAGATCACCATTACTAACTAGTGATAAAAGAAAAAGAGACCCATGACTTGAAAGTAAAATGCATTCATTATTCAATACTTAGAATATTTTATCATTTATAACATTGTATGGAAAACACTAAATTCTCATTAATAGCTTACTGAATTACAAGCCAAAGTTTCTATCTCTATTCCATAAAGGACTAGCATGCACATGTTTACAATAGGGTTTTTATACTTGTTTTACCTTGACCAAGTGTCACAATTCTAACTATCATAAATAGATGGCACACAAACTCCCAATAAGCTAAGAGTCATGGCTCTTACAACTATTTATTCCTATAGACTCGGGCCTCTGCGCCCCTAAATACTTGTTTTATGCTATATTCTAGCAGCCAAATATTTTTTTCATCACGAGCTGGTATAGGACCTCTGATTGGTGGGGTTGAAGTGTCCTACTTGAATTATTCTTCTAACTATTCCCACGTCCTCCCTTACACTCCACTTGTCTTCATCTTCTTATTCTGAGTCCTCTATTTTTAGGTAGCTCGTGATATGTTCTCTCTTGATTGGGTCCTCTCGCACAAGTTCTATGTCACAAGACTTTTGTGCCTATTAGATACACACCATGATCCTCCCACACCATGGTTTTCCTGTGGTGTGCTGATACTTGTGTCAAAATAGACAATGGTCCCTTTGTGCTGCATGCCAAAAATGGAACAATACTTATTTAAAATGTAGGGGTCAACAATAGATCATAGTTAAAAGGGAGGATATTATTTATACTGGGGAAAGAATATTATCTAGAGGAATTTATGCACAACCACAAAAAAATTATAGGTTCAATATCATAGACATAAAAAGTTGAAGAAATAGATCATTTAACTCGTAAGGATGTATCGCTCGAGCCTATTTTATCTTTAATAAAGGAAACATAAAGTGTAGAGGTTGGGTAGGAGGAAATTGGTTTGAATAATTTATAGATTTATTTGGTAAAATTAGTGCATAAACTAAGAAAACAATAGATAAGAAGAGGTTGGGTTCTATTTCACAATTAGAAAAAAGACACCCATAAGAATTAGTTCGCAAAGGATAGTAGTAGCAGTTACTAGTGCACCAAACATGGAATTGAATGCATGGATGTTTATTGATTTAACACCATATGTTGGGTCTTCTAACCCTAAATAATATTTTTTAACTTGTGATATGAAATGACAGGTTAAGGAAGTGATCGTTAAATATGTGAAGAAATACGAACATGTAGGAGCCTTAACAAGCTGAGCTCTGGAGTTCATTTATAAAATGGATGTTAATTCCCTAAGTATTTATCAATTCAAGGACTAGTTAATCATATAATTTAAGATGAATAAGTGTTCAAGTTAGACCATTCAAGATCTCAAGGAAATTCGGTAGCGAAGCAGAGAATGAGTATGGGAGTATGATCATAGATTTTCAAATGTAATGATCAAAATTTACTTCATTTTGGAAGATAAAGATAAGGCTACATAATTTATGGAAAGGCTATGACCAAGGATTACATTTACCATTGCATGATTATAGTTCTTGATTGAGGTTGATGCATGAGCAGTTGCACTTCATGTATAATAGATTGAAGATTATGGAAACACCCCATTAACCAACTCTAAAATTGAGATGGAAATAGATGCTTTGCTAAAAAACATGCATGGGTTTCATGAGAGAAATAAACCCAAGTTGAGTCTATGGTGTATGGAGTGTGCTAAGGAATTAAATCTAGGAATTATTGTCCTAAAATCAAAATAAAATTATGTGACATATGTATAGTAGGACATGCAACATCAAAGTGTCATCTACTACAATAGTACATTAAAAAAAATTAGAGTCTATTATAGTTTTTATAAGTTGACTAATCATTATGAGAAAATTTGTCATGCTCTATAGGAACTAAAGGAAGACATCACTAAGAACATCTTCACAATTGTATCACAACAAATACCTACTCTGAAGTGGGTAATTCCAGGTCCAGAGGTGGAAATGTCTAGCATGACATAAGGTGGTCATGGTTAGAGGCCTTTGTTGCCATAATATCAACCCCAAGGTCTGATCAGATGGATGTTGTTGTCTCCCCAATATCAGTACCATTCATCATGGAACACTATGATTCCTCAATAATAACAATCAAATTGGGCTCCATCATCTCCTTAGTGATAGTATGGCATATATGATGTGCAATAACAATCGAGGGATTTAATGGGCAATAATCACAAGATTGGGGTTTCCAAAAAAATAGAGGACATAGAGGGGGGGGTGTTGACTAGGGAGGTCTAAATAATGATAACCGATAAGATCATCAACCAATTTAGTGTTATATGTGTGGTGAATATAACCACTTCGCATGAAATTGTCTGACTATTCCTCAAAGGTAGATGTAATGCAATTATTGCAGAGTTGCAGGGCAACATCATATTGAAGATTGACTAGTTTTAGAAAATCAAAGGAAAGAGAAACTTGTATGAAATGTAAATATGATAAATTCACACCCTAGGGAGAACACATTCATGTAAGTAGTTGCAAGGCAACAACATGCAAAGTAAGGATTTTCTCCTTTAGAAATGCCATAGGATCAAATAATCAGGAAGGTTCAAGAGGATAAGTACCCTGACGCTGCAAGGGAAAAAAGGCTTGATGTGACATGCATCCCAAGTTCTACAGAACATAAAACATGTTACATCAGAGGGTGATGCCACAATCATTAATGTGCAAATTGTCTGCATAATGAGGTGAGGAGTAGTGATTTCATTGACTGACCTTTTAAAACTTTTAAGAACTCCATGAAATGAAGATATCTCATAGAATATTAAAAATCTCTTTCATAACTTGCTAGAGTGTGCACAACAAGGTCAATAACATACTGACAAGGTTATTTGGTATGTAAACACTAAAAATCCCTAGGATGTTGATTCTTGTATGGATATTGAGTTGGCAAGATATGAGGTATTCAGTGTTGTATTTGATTTTGGAAGCATTGTGAATATGATTTTGTGGTCTACATGAGAAGCTATTAGACGACCAATACTTAGATACAACCTAGTTACACTAAACCTCATAGACTATGGAAGGGTAGAGCGTATTGGTTGACTAGAAGATGTAGAAATCAAAGTGGCTAGCCTAAGTTTGTGAGGAAAATTTGAAGTGATTAACATGAAGACAGATGAAACACACTACCCAAAATTAATTGGTAAGAAGTGGGCCTATAATGGTCAAATGACCATTAAGATAATGCATATCAGCTAGAAGCACACCAAGGAGATAAAATCATCATTATACCCATGAATAAAGTAGAATTCAAGCCATGCATCATACAGAAGAAGCCAAATTAATGGTATGTATATGGGGATAATAGTTGGTTCAAGGTGAGAATTGAATCTAAGCCTAATGCCCTATGAGCTGTAGAATATAAATTTTATTAATTAGAAACACAACCTTAATATCAGTTGTAAATAACTAAATAATCTACATATAGACCCTTGATCACAAATACACTAGTTTTACAGTTTCAAATAGATGAAGGCAAGTCACCTTCTATACGATCACTAACTACTCCATAAGTGGATTTTGTCTACAAAGTAGGTGTAACATATATGGACTACACCTAGCCAATGAACGAAGGCCTTCTACCATGGGAGGTTGCATCGTTAATTAGTAGTGACTCAAACACTTACATGTTGAATTGGTCAAGGGGAGATCATGAGGTATGCCCAATGCACATGGTTTTTTCCATAGAATGTTAACTGCCTCAATACTTTGTAATTGAATACTTGAATCAATTTATACTAAGGTTCAAACATCATGTACCAAACATAGATCAAAGAGTCAATGTGTTAAATTATGCAGTAAGAGGAGTTGTTGTGAATTGGTGGGCAATTCATATAAGTAAAAAATCACCATGAGATGAGGCCTATGAATTTTTGCAAGCTCATTTTTAGCTTCCTCCTACTTCACATAACAATGGTCATTTTCCTAAGAATGATAATGCCCTGAGATGCATGTGTATAAGTGCATAGATGTGTGCTCTGCATAGGGTATAGAACCCAAGTATTGGGTGCATATTTTTAGATATACTTTGGTAGTGCTCTCAATATCATGGTACATGCACTAAGAACATAGACATGAAACAAAGAATTAGCCTCAAGTATAACAAGATTTCATTTAGACTTTTATATTTGAAGATGAAAATCCTCTGGTGAATAATGCTATAAATAATTAGAAAATATTCTTGTGTCATGGGGGACCATAATACTTAAGTACCATGAAAAATTCAACTTCGTAGTAAGAAGTAGCTAGAGATTTGAATGAAGCTATCCAAAATTACAAGGCAAGTAAATAAAAGGAGTAGAGTTTTGTTAAATCATACAATAGGATTGTAGATGATGAGGAACTGATGTATTCCAGTGATAGTGATGAGGACCTAGATTTGAAGGATTCTTTTAATTGAAATGGGAAATAGAGCCACCAAAATACAACATCGCAAAAGAAACTAAAGATGTAAAACTATGAAATCTCAATTTTCTTGAACAAGGACACAAAACCCTACAAGAGTCCATTCCCAATGGATCTAACAATTTATATCAAAAGCCATTAAAGAAACAAGTTGAGAACATTGGGATAAAGTATGTACCCAATACTGTGACTATAGGATATTACTGGACTAAAATTAAGCTTTATGAAAGGCTGTAGCTATTATGAGATTATCAGGATGTCTTTTCAACCAAGTTTGCAAAGGTGAAGGGTGTAGATCTATCATTTGGATAAATACACATCAAACTAAAGGAATGCACAAAACTTGTGAAAAGTGCCCATATTGAATAAATTCCAACATGACACTAAAAGTAAAGGTTGAATTGGACACGATGTAGGAAGCATGGATCATCTATTTAGTGGAGAATGTCAACTAGGTCATTCCAATGGTAGTGTAGCCCAAGAAGTTGGGGTAAATTAAAGTGTGTGGAGACTAACATGCATTGAATGATGCTTGTATCAGTGATCCATTTAATATACCTTTTATAGATGAAATTTTGGAATTAGTTTCATGACATGAAGTGTATTCTTTCATGGATGAATTCAGTGGATACCACTATATCCCAATCGTGACAGAAAACCAAGCCAAAATAACTTTTATAATAAAATGAAATTATTTTACATACAAGGTAATGCTATTTGGTTGGAAGAATGCTCCAACTACATTTTCTAGGGCCGTTGTCACTACTTTTAATGAGTTTATTCATAATTTCCTAAAGGTCTACTTAGATGATTGGGTTGTATTTTATTTAATCAAAGAACACATCTCTAAACTACAACTTATGTTAGAACGTTGTCGAGCACTACACATTACATTGAATTTGAATAAAGCCTTGGATTTTACTCCCTTTGGTGCCCTATTGGGGCATGTAGTATGCAGTGATGGTATTTTGGTGGATCAATCCAAAATCATAGTAATCGTGGGAATGCCACCACCTACAAGCTTGACAGAAATAAGATATTTCTTAGGCCATACATGATACTATATAAAATTCATCAAAGGCCAAGTAGATACATATGCACCCATAAAGAATATATTGCATAAAGATACAAGGTTAAAATGGACAAATGAGTGTCAAACAATATTTGTGGATTTCAAGCAAAGATTGGTTACAACTCCCATATTGGCTTTCCTTACTAGAGCAAACTGTTTCATGTTCATGTATATGTTTTAAGCATTATGGTCAGAGCTACATTAACACAAATAGGAGATGGAGGATTGGATCATCCCATCCATTTCACAAGTAGGAAACTCTCAATTATAGAAAATAACTACATAAATATAGAGAGGGAAGTTTTGGCAATGGTGTTTGCACTTCAAAATTGTATACATTACTTGCTAGCTATGCCATTTGAGTTCTCTACGGATCACAAAGCCTTGTGATATCTAGTCAACAAACCCATGTTAGGTGGAAGAGTACCTAGGTGGCTCATGTTATCTCAAGAATTTTAGTTTAGAAAAAATGTTAACCCTGGAAGGGAAATTATCAAACCAGACCATTTGATCCAGATATGCAATGAGGAAGAACCTGAGGAACTTCAAGATGAATCACAAGACATACATTTATTTCGAGTCTTTATAATCCTTAAGAACATGGAGGACATATCAAATTTATTGAAATAAGGGATCTTTCTTGTACACTATGTAGAAAGGGACAAAAATTAGTTGATTACAAGATCCATCCCTTTCAACATCATTAATGGGTTTACATACAAAATGGGGAAAGATGATGTACTACACAGAGTGGCTCTCGAGCACGAATGACCAATCCTTCTTAAGGAGACACATCGAAGAGTCACAGGTGGTCATTTCATAGGAAAATCCATTATAAGGAATATATTACAAATTGGTCTATGTGGCATACTCTATTTCAAGACACACACCAAGTAGCAAAACACTATGACATTTGCCAAAGGATGGGTGACCCTAATCAGAGAGATGAAATGCCCTTGAATCCTATGATAGAAAAAAAACCATTTTAATAGTGGGGAATTGACTTTATGGGGGAAATTAATCCACCTAATAGGCACAATCATGCATGATACATCATTATTACAATGGACTACTTCACCAAATGGGTGGAAGTTATTGTGATACTAAGTTATGGTGCTAAAGATACAACCAAGTTCTTGTATAAAAATAACATAAACATGTTTGGAAGTCCTTTGAAATTGGTCAGTGATATAGGTGCATGTATTCTAAATAATACCATAAATACCTTTATTGAGGAATTCATGATATCGCACCATAAAAACAAAAAATATCATCCATAAATAATGGACAAACAAAGACATCGAACAAAGTCCTTGGTAAGATGTTAACAAAAATATGTAATTTTTAAAGAGATGATTGGGAGGATTAGATTCTTGTGATTATATGGGCATACATGACAAATTATAAACATGTGATAGGGTTCACATCATTTTAGCTAGTCTATGGACTTGTAACAATGATGCCCATGGAGTACATAGTTTCTAGTCTCCACATTGCAATGATCATGAGACTAGGTGATCAAGAATGTTTACAGGCTCAATAGATGGATTTAACAAATATGGAATAAAGTAGGAAAAGGGTACAATGGACGTAAGAAGTTAACAAGCTAAGTCAAAAAGTGTGGCATGATCACAATTTGTGATCTAAATAATTCTTCCCAGAATAGGAGGCCTTGCTATATGATAAAAGATTTAGAGAATTTTTGGGCAAGCTACACATCAGATGGAAATGATCTTACATCATTCATGACATCTCAAAGCAAGGAAAATTTGTTTTAAAATATCTTTAGGGAACCATGTTACTAGGACGTGTAAATGGTTGTAGGCTTAAGCCTTACCGTCAATAATCTCTATTAGTTCTTACATAAAATTGAGAGAGGGTGCTAAGTAGCACCATGTATTTTAAGATTTTTTATTAATGTATCAGTTTTCTATTTTATTTTTAGGTTTGTGTATGTTTTTACAATGTGATGTTTATATCATAGGACATCATAACAAAGTTTGATAAATCAAAGTCGCAACATGTGATAGGTGAATAAAGTTAGCATGAAGGAAAGATAATTGTCAATAATTGTGTGGGGATCTTAAATTAAGTGCGAGAACACGAAACTGGTAACAAATTTATGGAAAAAGGACATGCAATAGTCATTCAAAACTATTAATGGTGATACACTTGAAACATTTCATCTTTCCCAAAACAAATCAAATGTTAGAATGAAAAGAGGTACAATAAAAGAAAGTGGATAGGTGACAAGATGGTGCATCATATCAACAACTACTATTGGATAAATAAAAGGTTTGAGATAGAATTTCAAGCATCCAATCACCAACAATCAATTGTCATTAAAAAATTTAGTGAAATTGTGTGCAACCAGCTCAACACATCTAAAGCATTATATCAAATGGCTTCAAGTGGAAAAGCTATATAACCAAGTGGGGAAAGAACATAAAGACATTACACACTATTATAAACAAGATATCCTTGTGATATACATCTAATTTAGCTAATTATGGACAACTTTTTCATTAGAATCGATACACCTAAATAAATTGTTTAATCCTATCTTCAATAACAAACATGGATTCTGCACAACTATTAATTCCGCTCACAGATGCATAGAAGGAAGAAATGAGGATTGGCCTAGCACTTAGGCAAACTAAATACCATGATATACACCATTTTTATTTTATTAACATCATAAAATCCAATCTCTTCAGTTTAAATCAAACCCCTAACACTTCAACATCCTCTGTGAGGCTCTGATGTAGAGTGACTAATCAAGCTACCTACCTTTAAACAGTTGAATGAGGTGATGATTACATTGCTTAGATATATATAATCAATGTGTAATTCATTTGTCATAGGATGTTACCATCTTCATTGACATTACAACCATGGTGAGAGCAACATGACTTCCAACTCAAGGCAAATATTTGTTGCCTTGTAAAAGTAAGTCTCCACCCAATCATTTAGACACAAAATAAAAATACTAGGGCATCTAGAGGGATTCCTATTGAACTATAGATGATGTATAAATGCACATTATTTTTGAGTGTATCACCAAGATATTCTGACAAACCATCAAAAGCACCCGATAGGTAACAAAAAGGGTCATTGACATTATTTATTACATGATTCAGATGCATGAGAACTTTAATTGGGTTGAATTTTTAGCCTCCAAGATCATGACTAACATTGAAAAGGTCCTCGCTACAACATCATAGGTGTTATAGTATTAGTTATTGATCCTAATTTGATTTACCCAATGCAAATCACTAGAGGACCTAGTGAATCCACATGAATATTTTTGGCCTGCAACCATATTTACCAATCTCACTTAGACCAAGACATGGAAGTACTACACTTAGTTGGGCAAATTTAATGCATGGTGGACTGAGAATCAAGTCCTAATCATCTCACACCCAATTTACCAAGGATGTTATGTAGTATCTAGGGCAACATGCATCTGTCACAAGTTGCATAATGACATCCATATTAGGGTTCATGAGTTGCCTAAGGTAACAACTAGGGCAACATGCATATGTCACAAGTTACATAATGGCATCCACATCAGGGTCCACAAGTTGCCTAAGGTAATAACTACTCCATTGTAAGTCTTCATCACCATGTTGGATGCTAAGCAAGAAGTTGTTTTATAGAAAAACCTGAATGTTAGGTCTATACAACCCATGCAATTTATACCCCATGAACACAATAACCTTTGACTACATAGGCACAAACTCAAGAACAAGCACTGTCATCGATAGAAGTGGCTACATTACAGACTGATAAGGGAAAGATGAAGGCACCAACATGATGATCTTCACCACCACCACCAAAGAAGAGGGCATGTAATACCAAGTCTTAGATGGACAAAAAACATGTCCTAAAAAATGTTAGAGAGTGTGACCTTATAGAGTTAGGCATAGATGAATAAGTATTGCAATCAATGCTCATAGACATAGGACATGAGGTCTATGATCAAGAAGAGGAGAAAAATTATTCTTTTTGATGGTGGTACATAGCTATCAAGTGCAAAACCAAGTTTGACTAGACTTATGGGTTGATATTACCCAACCTCTTCCTTTGATCATAGTAGACATTGTTGGGTAGCATGATAATGATTTCAAGTGAAGCTTTTTCAACTAGATATGGCTACATGATCTTTTGCTATGTGAGAAACACACACTATACTATAGGAAAGTATACCACTATCCCTAGTGCATAGGGTAAGGACCCATAATGTATCGAGGGTGTCTCCATCAATCCACAAACATATGGTTACTTTTACCAATCCAATAGTGAAATAAGAATCATAGTAGGCCCAAATACTTGAGTAATAACCTCAAGAGATGGTCTGGGATTACAATTGAGTGAAGAATCACTTCATGCCTCCACTCTCTTCTAGATAGAATACACTAACATAAAGAGGTACTATGGTCGAATCAACATCATCATCTGATTTGTAATCACCATTTGATTCACCAACTCCTATGCAAGAGCTACAGGAGGTAACTCCACCATAAACTGAGTAGCTCATCGAACAATAAAAAATCATAGCACAAGAACAAATCATAGCACAAGAACAAATTCTTATGGCATAACAAGAAGAAGGAAATTCATAGTAGGCAACTATGAAGAAGGTTAAAAAGGTACAAAGGAAGAAGAAGAAGGAAGAGTCAAAGTGCAAGGCTGTTGAGGAGGAAAAATAATGAAATCAATAAGCGAAAGAGGAGGAATGTAGGAAAAAGGTTGAGGAATATGAGGTAGAAAAGAAAAGGGTCGAAGAAATAGAGGCAAAGAAAAAAAATAAGTTATGAGGAGGCAAAAAGAAAAAGAGAATCAAGAAGCACATGCAGTGTAACTAAAGAAGGAGCAAAAAAAATTACAAAGGCTCGAAAGAGCAAAAGGCTAAAGAATCACTATGCACTCAAGAAGACTGAGCTAAGAGGTAGGCCGATGAGTGGGATGCCAAAGCTAAGGCTGAGGTAAAAATCAAATCCAAGGCTGAGGTAGAAGCTAAATTTAAGGCAGAAGCAGAGCACACAATGCAATCAGAAGTCACAATGATTAATCAACGTAGAGCATGCTACCACCTTCTTAATCAAGAAGAAACCACCAAGACAATGGAAATAAATGAGACCCAAAAACCATTATCCACATCTCAAGGCTTGTAATCTACTCAAGTAGGTGTGCAAGAGAAGAGACCTTAAAACATGCCCCAAATATCTAGCCAATGGTTATGGGATGTCCCCACATCATCCATACATTGCACACTAATTTTTCTTCCTGTGGCATAAATCAAGAAGGCACCTATGATAGCTGTGACTTCCACTTTGGATCTAGATGCAATAGTGCACAAAGCATATCTTGATATTTCCTAAATTTTGCTCATTAAGTAAATTAAAGGCACAACTACCTTTTAAGAGTCAAGTACGTAGAAGTATTGCACATTTGCCTTTCAAGAGTCAATTACGCAGAAGGCTTCAACTTTGGAGAAAGAAGTCTCACATCTTCAAAGGACAATGAAAATCTTCACCTTTGGTTCACCAATGCATACCAACTCATAAACAATACTTGCCCTACATTAGTCACCTAAGTCCTGGGTGACCAAGTGATGTTAGAAGAGAAGTAATCTTTCACCCTCCTGTCACAACTAGTAAAGGACTGGCTTGCTTTGCATAAGCTATAACCGTTTCGCACTTAAGGGAAGAACATCAAAGTGGAGATAAAAGTACTTTTTGATCTCTTGGATGAATATGAATAAGTAATGGATACAACTATGTTTCAAGCCAAGTATATCACATAAGGCATGTTTGATTATAAGCAACAACTCACCAATTCATTGTTCAAGGACAAACCAAAGTTTGATAAGGTGGACAAAGCCAAACAATGATAATATATCATTTATCTACCTCTGCAATAATGGACATTACACTCAAGTGGTTGCTTGAATTGCATGACAATGTCATGTAGAAGCTGTAGATATGGCAAAATGAGATCTTACAGAGCACATTTGTTGGCATTCCAATGTAGAGGCATGTAGATCGATTGGAGGTGTTATCCCATGATATTTAGCTCAAAATGTTGAACACTATGGCACTCATCACCATCATAAAAGACAAAAACATTCAAAATTTGATGGTGTCTCAAGTCCTGCTGTGCACAATGCTTACTATGGTGTGGTAAGTTCTCACTAACTATAATTTGTTCAAACATGATTTATCACATCTGGATAGCTCCATCACACAACTTATTGAATAACCATAATTCATTCCTCCTAATCTGCTACAATAAGTGTTCCATTAGAGGAAGATGGTCATGATTTCTTAGCCAATGATCGAACAACAATAACTGCCTCCACTGCTAGATTCTACAACTTTAACTTCTTCTTTTGCATCTTAAGTAGAACTAACCTCACAACATCCACCATATTAATCAACGTAGAGCATGCTACCACCTTCTTAGTAGGTACTATAGTCACTTATAATTTTGTAATTTTAAAGAATTTTTACACACTCCAGTAGGATGACCCTAAACATTAAGAGTGAGGCCAAGTTGGTTAAAAACCTGTAAAAGGCAGCCACTTGGTTAGGCTAGTCTATTGAAGACTTGCAAGGGCAATAGACTAATACACCACTTAGTTGAAAACCCAAAAGGGAGGATAAGCAGTGCACAAAAGGTGAAAACCAATAAATGTCACCTTGAGGTATTCTCGCAACTTCTATTTTTGGTTCAATTCTTCAACATAGTCAAAGTTTTCAGCTTTTGCATAGGGCATGCTTTCTATGACTTTGTCTCGGGATGAGACAATTGTTTAAATCTAGGAATTATTAGGAGTAGAACATGGCTACAAAAAATCATGGAGTGTAATTTGTGGGCACGTGTGTGACTCACACTATTTTGTCTTTTGTATCTCTTTTTGTATGTATTCGACACTTGAAAGCATAACAATAGTTTACAAAATGTGAAGAGTCTTTCCTTTAGATGTAGTGAAAAGATGGAATATGAACTAACAACATCTTGTAAAACTCTGTATATAACATTCAATTATATTGTAAAATGGTTCCGACATGATAGATATTAATATGAAGTTCTGAAATGGTTTTTCTTGAAGTGTCTTTTATCGTTAATTAGCATGTAGTGAATGCTCTATTTTCCTGAATTTGTTAATCATGTAGATTATTTTGCATGTTTGTACTTATTAAGTTTGCATTTCATGAATAAATGTATTTGTTATAAGTTTTGAATAGCCAGGTTCAATCTGAGTCACTATTTGTTGTATATTTCCATCACACTTCACCAAGCTATCCTTGTATTAGCATGCTCTGATGGGTTTTCTAAGAACCTTTGCCAATAAAATTCCCCTAATAATATGCAACTGCTCATTCATTTCCTTTAATGTTGAGAGCATGATTATTCAGTGGATCACTCATTAAACATATGAATCACTTTGACATTGACCCTCACTAATGCCTACATGAACCACCCTTCTTCTCTAGAGGCCCCATCATTGATTGAAGTTGCGAGATCTTGGTCTTATGAGAATCATCGTAGAATAAAAAGTGGAAAGAGAGGGATGTAAAAAATATTATCCATGGCTTACTCTAATTTATTATTGTTCCTTCTAAATATTTAGATTGCTATGAGGGTTTCAATCGAAGAAAATAATTTTTATATAAACTATTTCATAACATTCTTGAAGCATATTGCTCGCTCAAATGTAGAATCATCTCAAAGTGATGAAAATGATACAAATAATGAAATAGATCATCGATATCTCTTGGAGATTGAAGACTGACAACTTCAATCTCAATTCCATCCTAATAATAGTACAAATGTAAGCGACCTTGATATGCTGGGTCATCACGACTTTGACAAAAATTATAGTTGGAACCACAACGATGAACCTCTACCCTTACATGAAATAGCCATACCATTTATAGACTCGAATCTCATAAGCCATCAAATCTTAAACCTTGATTACTTTCATTTCCCATCCCTTAAAATCCTGCCTATTGTTCTTAATCATTCCACGAAGAATGCTAGCACTCCCCTCTAAAAATGATTATCTAGGGCATTGTCGACATTGGAAAGTTGTATCTCATCAACAACATTACACATAGGAGCTTACTAGTCTCCCTTCTTACTGCTAACTCCAACTGGATTTGTAGCCTTTGACATTAATGCTTCAACTATTCATGCATGGCTTAAAATCCCTATCAAGGAGACCAATCCCCTAAAGGGGTAGGGATTAACTACTTTTCAAGAAGAACTAAAACATATTTTTTTACATTCTTATTGATGAGATGAGCTTCACAGGGCTGAAATTATAAACTCACATTAATGAATACTTGCGTGAAGCATTCCCTCACGAGAAAAACACCTCATTTAGTGGTCGCTCCATTGTTCTTGTAGGTGAGTTGGGCCAGGTGCCTTTAGTGCAAGACGTCCTTGTGTATGCATAAGATGACAAAGTTTTGACATGGTTATCACCTTAGATATAGTTTTCCGCTAGCAAGGTACCAACACTTACCAAATCACTTTTCGTAAATTATTAATGAACATCACAAATGCAAAGCCAACCTTAGAGGATTAAAATCTTCTTATGTCTCGTACGCATAGTTCTTTGTCTCTTAAAGAGCAAAACATCTTTCAAGTTTTAATCCATTTATTTACAATCAATGCTTTCGTCATGTTTCACAATATATAGATGTTAAAATTGTTGCACATGCCAATTGCCTATAAGAGTTCTGAGCAAAACAAGGGAATAAGTTCATTTGAAACTATCAACGACCAGTTAGAGGCTAGAGTCCTTTTGTGCAAAAAAAGAACAATATTATCACTTCTAACTTGTGGGTCACTATAGTCCTCTTTAATGGAACTCTTGGGAAAGTTGTTACCATTGTCTACAGACTAAGATTAAAGCCTCCAAAATTGTGAATGTATATGGTTGTCAAGTTTAATAAATATGTTGGTCCACCAGGGGATATAAATAATCCAAACCAAGTTCCAGCGACAACAATAATACATGGGAATCATAGGCAAGTTCCATTAAAGATGGCACGGAGTTTAACAATCCATAAATCACAAGGTTTAACATTGCAAAAAGAAACAATGGAAACATCGATTAGAGTTTGACCTTCACTACAATATCAATAGATAAGTCATTGAAAGACCTACGCATCTCCCCTCCATTTTCATTGGAACACAATGCAAGCATGAAAGATAGTGCATATGTCAAGATTAGAAACAAGAGAAGAGAGGTTTCTTAAAAGTCATAAGCACCATTTGATAGAATTTTCAATCTGCAACCTATTCTATGATTCTCAGTGTCAACCTGTGACGTCAACCTTTGATTTCGGATGGACGGGTTTAATACGATAGAGGGAGGGTGGATTATTTTTGCTCGGCCCCGAAACTTACGGGCAAACAACACATAACGACGCGTCCTTCCTGTGCGTGGGCGTGGAAAAGGTGATGAAAAGGAATTGATGCTCGTTCATAATTGATTAAATAAATAATTAAAAATCAAATGAAAATTTATTATGAATTAGTACAGTACACGATATAATACAATATTTTCAGAATCCCAAACAACAGAGGAATAATAGTCAAGTACACAAATGAAAGAAAGGCAGTCGCAGTAAGGCAGGCAATGCCGGGCTATGATTACCATAATTATTATCCTCATTATTCGTCATATTTCACAGTTGAATGGAAAGGAAAAAAATTGACAAAAGTATTGCTCTTACGGAGCTTCAAAATCTTCCTTCAATGGATCGGCGTTAAGTTTGGCAGTCAATTGCTTAAAATCCCTCGGCAAACTGTTAAGGATTCAGATTCCCGTATCAAATTCTGCGTTTTGGGAACCTTTTTGATCGTTTTCTTAAAAAACCCTTATGTTTGGAAACCCTAGGGTTACAATGCAGAGCAAGGAGATCTAAGAAAACCTTTGATAATTGTTATAATCTGTTGCAATGGCGAAAAGGAAGGAGCGCAGTTTGGAGGAGCTTTATAAGCTTCACGGCAAGCTCGCGAAGCCGCGGGTGAGTCAAAATTTGGATCTTTTAAGCTCCGATTTATCACAAATTAATTGCATTTTGCTTGGTTTGCTGTATTCATGTGTAATTAAGCATGGAAGTTTGGTTTCCTTCATTATTTGATTGCTTTTATTTACGTAACATTTACTCTGGACAGATTCAATCGAATGAGTATTATAGTTATTTTGAAAGATATCTGGCATGCATTCTGGAATTTCTGCTAAAGTTTGAATCTTTTTGCTTATTACATACCCTTGGGCTATGGACACGTAATCTTTGCATTTTAAATTTTAAAAAATATAGTTTTTGATGGGTGAATTGTAATATTCATCCTACTGTCAATTGGATATGTCGGAGTTCACCATCTTGCTTAGAACACCGTTCCACTTAGAAGTCACATCCTTTTAGTCTGCTAAATTTTGCCCGGGAACGTGCATACCTACTTTGGCACTGGGAGCATGTCCAGGGGGCTTTAACCCAAGCTATTGTTTTAATAAGCATGGGCTAGCATTTGAGCCCTGATGTTCACCATCTAAAAAAACAATTCATCATGGCAATTGCTCGGCCTTACCATTAGAGCATGATCCATGGCCCATGGCAATTGCTCTGCCTTACCACTAGGGCATGGCCCATGGTCCAGTGGACTAACCAAAATTTAATATATTGTCTTAAATTTTTGCACTCCAGTTCAGAATTGTTTATTTGTTTTATTTGTTGGGAGCGTAGACTTGTCGAAGTGAAGAATGAGATGCACATGCATACAATGTCCTCAGGCTAAATATTGTTGTTTTGAAGGTGCTCTCAATACCGAGACACCGAGAAATGCAAGGAAAAAGAGCTTTACAATCTTGAAGTTAAGATGAGACACGCTGCTGTCTTCAAGTCATTAATTGGTAATTTGGTAGAATGAGGCATCAACTGATCTCGATTTTCCTTTGTTGAAAATAAGTTGGGAAATGAGCCACTAACTCAGGAAAAACATAGTAGCCAGACTCAAACTTGGCTTGGACTCGACAAGAATGATATGCCAAGACCAATGTGGAGTGGAGAAAATACTTGGCTACTTCAAACTGGGTTTTTTGACATGCAAATTAGGGCTATATTCCCTCTATTTTTTAGGTTTCCAAATGTCATGCTCGAACTGGGAGAGCCTTGCTAAAGATTGGAGAGTCTTGGCGAGTTGATACATTTGGCTCGTCTTGACTCTTGGGTCACTTACCATTCAGACTTGGGAGTTTTTGGAGTGACTTGGAGAGTTACACAACTATGGGAGAAACAGAGGTTGACACACCCTTGATTGTGGATGCTACTTCTTTTAGAGGAGCTGAACATGCATGCACCTAAAATTGGACTGTACCTTGAGAAAAGTAGTCAACAATTCATTTGATTTAATACCACAAGATTATTGGATAAATAGGTGCTATTCTCTTGACACAAGTCATCAATTTATGTGCCAATTAAAATAGCTGCAGGTTTCTTAGAATTGTGCAAAAAGGACAAAAGCTTATCTTGAAGAGGTTAGCAATGTGGTCATTGGGTTACAACTCGAGAAAAGGACTTTACGATTCATGTGAATCATCATGCAACCTTAATGGCTAAAGGAGAAGGCATCAATTACATTCCATAGTTCATCAAGAAAAGGATTCGACTTGGAGTTAAAATCCTCATTGTTTAAAAATGCTTCAAGGTCAATTAGGATAGGTGATCAAACACAATCCCTGTGCTTTTTAGTTAGGACTTAGGAGGCACTAGTGGGAAGTTTGAGTCTCAGACTTCAGTACAAAAGTTTGGTGAGGACTTGGCCAAGTCCCGAGAACTTGTGAGTACTCACCTGCTAAGTTTTGGCTGAGAACTCACCAAGTACTTGTCCAAGAACTCTCCGAGTACTCAACCGAAAACTCGCCAAAAGACAAAAGGAGAAGTGAAAAAGGCAAAATAATTTTTTTGGGGGCCTTTTTCTGCTCTTTTCAGCCCTGCTTTGTTTTTTAATAAGATAGTGATGAGTAAGACAAGTTGTGGCCAGGGTTATATTGAAAGTGTGTTAGCAATCCTGAAATTTGGCTAAGTCTGAATCTAAAGGGGTCCTCTAAAAACTATCTTCTTCATAATAACTCCTAGAGATCTGAAAACTACTTTCAAATATCCTAGACATTATATTTATAAAATAAACATTTAAGTATAAGTTTAATAAAATTCGGCTAAGTCTGAATCTAAATGGGTCCTCTAAAAACTATCTTATCCATTATAACTCCTAGGGATTTGAAGCTACTTTCAAACATCCTAGACATTATATTTATAAAATAAACATTTAAGTATAAACATTATATTTATAAAATAAACATTTAAGTATAACATGTTATACTTAAATGTTTATTTTATAAATATAATGTGTAGGATGTTTGAAAGTAGTTTCAGATCCCTAGGAGTTATAATGGATAAATTAGTTTTTAGAGGACCCCTTTAGATTCAGACTTAGACAAATTTTAGGATTGCTAACATGCTTTCAACAATTTTTCAGCTGTTGTGAAGTGATCATCATCGGATTTGATCTGATCTGAGGGATGAAAAGTTTCAACGAAATGTTTAAATGAGCATAACTCTGCTTAAAGGCTTGGTGATGCATTTATTCCCGAGGACGATGCTTTACCTTCTAGTTTGAGGGCGACGAGGAAGGGGAAGAAGAAATTGTAATTTTTTTGAGGGATTTGTAATGTTTTATGATGGTGATCAATCATCATATGATATTATGATGTGCATTGTACTTTTTTTTTGGTCTAAATCTAATAGAAAATATACTTATGCATTCTCTGAATTCATTTTTTATGCTTTTTACATGTTATTCAAGTTATTTTATGAATTTATGCATTTATTTTATTTTCCGAGTTATTTGTTAATTGAGAGTCCGAGTCAAAATTTTGGGCTGCTGAGTCTGAGTTTTTGAACTATGGTTTGAATTCATGATGTTGCAGGCTTCATTTTGAATACTTCTGGTGGGTGCAGTTGTCACGACCTTAAAGCTTGTAGATTAAGCTAACTTTTATCCAGGTATTGGTTGAAAAAGCTTCGCAGGGAAGCTATTCTTCAAAATTTCAGAATTGGATCGAATAATATTAATATAATGATGATGAAGGGTGTAAAGACTGCCACCCAACAAGAGAGCCTTCATTTGTAGTCAACTAAAATCCAGAATTGTAAAACCATTCCAGCGAGATATATGATAGGAATAAACATTTGATCTTAGGCTTTATACTTCATAAATCTGTTAAGTCTTAATTTCAGGCACTCAAAAGGTTACTGCATGCTATCTAAAAATGAAATTTCCTAAGTCCTGTTTATCTATGATTCTATACATTTTTTTGATGCAAATACTGGAGAGAAGAAAGAAAGAAATAAAGAAATAAATTATATTAATGTCAATGGGATTCAAAGGGTACATTCAATTACAATAGAGAAGTACCAGGGTAAACAAGACTCTAGGTTATGAAAAGTAAGTAG
Source organism: Torreya grandis (assembly GCA_037957365.1). NCBI lineage: Eukaryota > Viridiplantae > Streptophyta > Pinopsida > Cupressales > Taxaceae > Torreya > Torreya grandis. The sequence continues at coordinate 1,235,140 of JARHVA010002644.1, forward strand.
ACTTGAAGCATTTAAGAAATGTAAGTAATCAAAAGCCTTAACTTTAAAGTGGTTAAACCTGAAACAATAATAACTAAGTTCAAGTACATAGAACTTTGTGAGAGGAGGGTCTTCCAATGAAGCACCGAGCCTAGTTCCTACGGGCTCTCTTTCCCTTCATTCATAAGAATTTGCCAATTTGTGCCCTTAACAATATTACCTGTAGGAAATGCTCCTCCTTGATGTTTTAAATTTATGGCGAGATGCTTTTAGCTGCATATTAACTTACTGCTTTTCATTTGCTCACTCAATCTGTTGCCTGCACTTCTTCAACTGTTTTCATCATTTTGTCTACATTCTCAATCTTTATATTCTATCTTATTCAATTATGACACTGTGGCTTAAGGTATTATGATCCGTTGGACTTAAGTTTTAGATGCCTTTTACACTTTTTGTTGTTGTTTATAACTGCAATATTCTTTTCTGTTGCTTTAACTCTTTCTTGGACATAAATACATATCTTTTCTCTACATCATATATTTTCCTTTTCAAATGCAATTTTTGATTATTGCTTTAGGCAGTAGTCTTTGTTTTGATCATTTTGATATTCATGATCTTGTGCTTATATAACAAAATACCGTGTTAACCAACCCTGAGACCATATTGGTGGTGTTAAATAATATTTAGGGTGGATTTGAGTTAAATGCTTGAGGGAGGGTTATGCAGCATGCCTAGAACCGTTCAAGATTTGAGAACAGAAGCTAGGATTTTATAAGGAAGAAAGAACAATCATTGTGTAGAGTAACAGGAGCCCAAAGTTATTTTATAATTTTTCAACCATCTCAGTTGAATATACATCTAAAAATTTTGCAATCATATTATTTGTAAGGAAAATGAGTTATCATTTCATTAGTATTATTATGTGGCAACATATATTGCATATGAGGTGTGCACTCTTTTCACATTTAGATACGACTCGAAGGGTACCCCATAAGAAATAGGAAGTCTGCAACCAATGCAGGAACTGGGAGTCACATGTTGAAAAACCATTTCACTGTTTGTCAGGACTATGAATGAGACTAACATTTGAAGAAATGACTTCTTAATTGTATAACAAGTCGTGTTTGTGTTTGTGAGAGAATCCATGGATTTATGAACATGCATGCATGTGTGTATAATTGTACATGATCCGAAGAGTGTTTGCCTTTATTTCATTTAGTATAAATTATTGTCGGGCATTTGAGATTTTCAACCATCTGATTTGAATAAATGTCAGACTTTTTTCATCATCTCATTTGTAAAGAAAATAAAAAAAACCCTTTTATGTTTGACAACTTTTGTCACATTGAGACATTACTGGAAGGGTTCCCAATAAGAAATCAGAATATTGTAACCAATTAAATCTTCAGTGAAACTGGGTGTCACATGCTGAGATTGCAGTCCACCATTCATTGGGACCTTGAATGAGATTGAATTTTCAAAGAATTACTTGTTCTGTGTTTAAAAAGACATGTTTACGTTTGCATTAGAAAATACATGCTTTTATGCATGTGTATATGTGGTTGCCATTCTAGATGATAGGAAGAGAGTTTGTCTTTCTTTTTTTCTTTCTTTCTTTCTTTCATGTAGTATAAATTGTTGTATAACGTGAAAAGTAATTCATGATACAAGGTCAGGTTCCTTCTCTAATGGAGTATAACTGTATTGTCAGGCTTTTAGAATAATTTGATAAACTGTTCAATATAAATGTGAGGTTGTAATCATTTGCTTAACTATGTAGTAAGGGGTTTCTGTTCAAAGAACTAGCTATTAATAACCTTTAACAGAATTATACATGTTTTTTTGTTTATCTGGTGCTTTCCTTTGTATGTGTGTTCATAAAGATGAAATTGTGTTCATGCAGGTAACACCAATACTGGAGGGAACTTGTCATATGCAAGGACCTGCTGATGAATTGGACTCGGAGACTGAAACGGATCTGGTAAGACAACATCATTATCGACAAATGAAATTGCTTTTTCCTTTGAATACTGTTTGGCTACAAGTTATTGGGCTTCCTTTACTGAAATTGAATTAGTTTTAGCATTAGATAAACAATTATATGTGCTGCACACTTATGCAGGGCTGAATGGTTTTGGTCATTGATCTCTTGCCACTGCATCCAGTTAGTCATAACGTGGTTGTTTGTCATAGAAGTTGATATTTATTTTATATGGCATATAATTAATGATATTTTGGGCAGATGGATGGATGTAAACTTTCATTTGTAGGATCATTGTAGCAAAAAAACCTCCAAATTGATGAAAAATTAAAAAAACCTGTTTTCTCATTTTTTTTGCTGTGTGTTAAAACCTGTTTTTTTGGAGAGAGTGGGTCAATATTCACCATCTATCTCTAACCTTAGTTGACCCTAAACTGAAAATTCTAAATGAATTTCTACATGCTTTGGGATATTTGCTTGGAAAGAATTTTACATGTTTTTTCCTTTTTTTTTCCTGTATTTTCTTCGCTTGAACAAATTTCATGCTTTTGTGAACCTCTTATATGTCATTTTTTATGGACATGGCTACTAAGGTTAGGATAAATGATCATTTATTCTGTAACAAAAAGCATCATTATATTTTTAGGTTACATTAAATGTCATAAATACTTTATTTAGTGTGTATAATGTAAATATTAACTGTATTTTGTTGCATACACGAGGAAGAATATGATTAGTAGAGTCTAGAATGAGAAATGATAGGTCCCTTGAAGAATCCGAAGGTCATTTATAGTTGTATAAGAATAGGCAGAGTGCATGGTTTGAGTTTGATGGGAAGAAGACATGTATGCATGCTGCCTTTTTGAATATTAATATATTTTAGAAGAATTATTGCATGTTGCTGTTATATGCCTTTTTTTTTTCATGCTGTCAGAGCCATGAATTATCCCCTCTGTGATGTGGATCGATTTTAATTTATTTAGTGTGTATAATGTAAATATTAACTGTATTTTGTTGCACACACGAGGAAGAATATGATTAGTAGAGTCTAGAATGAGAAATGATAGGTCCCTTGAAGAATCTGAAGGTCATTTATGGTTGTATAAGAATAGGCAGAGTGCATGGTTTGAGTTTGATGGGAAGAAGACATGTATGTATGCTGCCTTTTTGAATATTAATATATTTTAGAAGAATTATTGCATGTTGCTGTTGTATGCCTTTTTTTTTCATGCTGTCAGAGCCATGAATTATCCCCTCTCTGATGTGGATCGATTTTAATTTATTTAGTGTGTATAATGTAAATATTAACTGTATTTTGTTGCATACACGAGGAAGAATATGATTAGTAGAGTCTAGAATGAGAAATGATAGGTCCCTTGAAGAATCCAAAGGTCATTTATAGTTGTATAAGAATAGGCAGAGTGCATGGTTTGAGTTTGATGGGAAGAAGACATGTATGTATGCTGCCTTTTTGAATATTAATATATTTTAGAAGAATTATTGCATGTTGCTGTTATATGCCTTTTTTTTTTCATGCTGTCGGAGCCATGAATTATCCCCTCTCTGATGTGGATCGATTTTAATTTATTTAGTGTGTATAATGTAAATATTAACTGTATTTTGTTGCATACACGAGGAAGAATATGATTAGTAGAGTCTAGAATGAGAAATGATAGGTCCCTTGAAGAATCCGAAGGTCATTTATAGTTTTATAAGAATAGGCAGAGTGCAAGGTTTGAGTTTGATGGGAAGAAGACATGTATGTATGCTGCCTTTTTGAATATTAATATAGTTTAGAAGAATTATTGCATGTTGCTGTTGTATGCCTTTTTTTTTTTCATGCTGTCAGAGCCATGAATTACCCCCTCTCTGATGTGGATCGATTTTACTTTATTTAGTGTGTATAATGTAAATATTAACTGTATTTTGTTGCATACACAAGGAAGAATATGATTAGTAGAGTCTAGAATGAGAAATGATAGGTCCCTTGAAGAATCCGAAGGTCATTTATATTTGTATAAGAATAGGCAGAGTGCATGGTTTGAGTTTGAGTGTATGTATGCTGCCTTTTTGAATATTAATCCATTTTAGAAGAATTATTGCATGTTGCTGTCGTATGCCTTTTTTTTTTCATGCTGTCAGAGCCATGAATTATCCCCCCTCTCTGATGTGGATTGATTTTAATTTGACACATGGTGCTGCTATTGTTTTTACCAGCTTGGTTTTTTATTGGTAAAGGATCGCAAAATATTGAAGCAACTGAAGAGAAACGGTTTGTAGAAGATATTTCTTCTGGGCCTGAGATAAAACGACTTTGCAGTTTGCAGGGTAATGTTTTACAGACAAGTCCATTTCAAAACAGACAAAGCGATGTTTTGTGGCTGGAAGTTTGACGTTTTTGCTGGAAAATGTTGTGCATACAGTGTGGGTATTGGAGGCTTGTTTTATGTTAGAAAGCATGATGTTATTGTGGCTGAGAATGGTGTTGGTACTCGAGTCTGCTATTATTGAGTTGCAGCATTTTTCTGATAAACCTATAAGCTTTATTTTCTGAAGTAATTGGAACTTTCAAGGTTATTTTCAAATGAGAAATTTAATTTTTGTGGGGTTTTGACCTGTGTTTTATGACGACCAAATGTCCATGAATAGTCATTACTTCAAATGAGTTTTCCCTCATTTATGTTGGTAATAATCACAAGGAAAGGAGACCCAAAAAGCACGCAAACATCTCTAAGCATTTGTTAATATGGGAGAAGAACAGAGATTATTAGAAAATCTAGGGCTTTGGGCTTTTCTCTCTTTAGCCTCTTTTCAAATTGGCTAATCATAGAAATTCGGTTGTTGTAGAAAGAAAGAAAGAAATTATATTAATGTTCACAGATGACCAAAAGTGTGTCAATGGGACTCGAGGATGCAACTGTTAACAATAGAAAGTTCAAGGAAGGAGAATCCAAGAAACTAAAGTGCATAAGACGAAGTAAAGCATTGTGCTATGGAACAAATACAAATAGCAATGAGGGGTGAGCAAGGGCCTCAAAAAGCATGTGTTGATGAAGCTTGGAAGACCTCATCGGAAATGTCTTTCTGTGCTTGAAGTAGAGGGGTTGTCTGACCCATTATCAATCATTGTGAGAAGATATGATAGTGTTTGTCGAGGAGTACCCAATGTTGAAGGGGCCCAGTTGGGAGATCCTAGGGGGAAGCAAAGCACTTCCTCTAGAATCTTCCCTAGCATCCAAGGCTGAGGGCACTTCCCATAATACAAAAGAAAGTGGCAATCTGAGTCTGTCCCTGTGGTCTGGGGGGCGGCCGGTAAGTAGTAGGCCCATGTCGTCGAGAAGGGGCGGAGCCACGCCGGTGGGAAGAAGCAAAGCCACAGTGTCGAGGAAGAGTAGGATGGGGGATCTAAGTACTCTTGAGTAGTAATGATATGCTGAGAGAAGCATTGCTTGATTGATCTATCAACTCTGATGTGTGATGCACCAGTGTCCATGGGGCGCTTAGTGCTGCCAATCGTCTAGATGGGCTAGATGAAAGAGGTGATCAACATGGGGGCTCTAGAGCTTCTAGGCTTCCCCTGTAGGGATCTACGTCGGAGGGTGACGGCCTCGCCAAGATAAAGAGCCAAGCACCACTAGTCTGGATATCTAAAGAAAGTAGATAGAGAGTTGCTTGAGTCCTTGTAGAGGTAGTGATATCATCCTCGGATCTCATAGTAAATGGGGCATTTGAAAATGAAGTGTTCCTTGGTCTCCACCCCCTGGAGGGAGCCAAGACAACATATTCGATCCAAATGGAGATTGTGGTGATCTGTTTCAACCCGTAGTTGGTGAGAGCACACTCTCATGTGACCAAGGGGAAACCTCAAGCCATGGGACCAATGGCGCTGGAGATAGTGAGGGCGACAAATAATACCATCCACTACTTGTAAGAAATGCTTGGCGTAGAGATGACTTAAGCATACATGCATCAAAATCCCACAAAGATTAAATATCTAAATAAGATTATTTATCTTAAAGTTTCATCAATACAATAGCATGCTGCAGCATTGTAAATCTCTAGGGAACCCCACAGTTCAACACAAAAATATGGCTCCTAGATTAAACCAAGACTACAAGTGGCCATAAACATGACACCTGGACAGAATCCACAATGTCATTGACCTTTATTATCACAGTAAAACCAAACAAACATGGCAGTGATACAATCAATTTGCTCCATTTATATAGAAAGTGACCGGAGTCAACTTACAAACAATGGTGGTTAGCTCTTCCACTTCATTCTTCACTTTCTGCAGGGCATTGGATAAACTTCCCATGGTACGACAATTGTACATACAAATTTTATCCATGCCTTGGCACAACCGACAAAAATCTCCTTCAATGGTATCAAAATTATTAGAACATAAAGGGGTCTCTCAAAATTCCTGTTCTTCTCTCAGATTGCCAACATAATTTTAAGCTCAATGACAATGTTATCCAAGTCTCTTCGAGCCTTGCTCTCTTGCGAATGGATTTTGGGAAGAAGAATCAGCAAGATGACCAAAACGATTCTCGCAATGGGAATAATTACTCTCCACATTAACATCAGTTTCTTCATGAAAATCTTTTCCAGAACTTAAATTTAAGTTTTGTTTTGAGATTAGTTTTTTCACAATGTAATAGTAAATAGTGTTCTTCTGGAATGAACTGCGTAATAAAGTAAAAATTAAGTTCTTTGACAGGCTTTCCAACAAAAAAGGGCTTTCCTTTTGTGAGAGTAAAATTGCACAGGAGGGGAATGTCGCACCTCCATATGGTTGGTATTATGAGTAGGCTGAGAAATTGAGGACCCAAGATTGATGGATCTCCTCGAGTTCAAGTTATTGTTATTAGGAAGTGAATCTTCAACTGGCCTAAGATTTACTGTGATAGAGTTATTGAGCCAACAAGCCTCAAAACAATTTCCCATAAGGAGTTAAAATCATTGATTGAAACATTATTCTCAAAAGTAGTAACAACGCCATATGCGGTCTGCATCAGCCACATATAAAGGGCCTGGGGGAAAAGAAACTTAGTCAGCACAATATCAATCCATCTTGACTGGAAGATGAATTTAGTACTAGTTAGGAAACAACAACAATCGTAGGAATAAGAAGACAATGTTACAATAGTAAGAACAACAATGTTCCAGAGATATGCCATCCATGAAAGGAATGGTAAAGTTAGCAGTTTTTATCAAGTTGAACTGATCATTGGGCTTGACATAGGGATCAATATTATATCTGGGAACAATCACACTCCAACCAAGAACATAGCCACCATGCTTGTGCGTGTCCTTAGTTCTAACACACACTTTCAAAGAGTTTTGTTAAATTATTGCTTCTGTCAACATTGGAAACAACAAAAACACTCATATTCAAAGGAAAATCCTTCTTTGCCTGATTATTTACTAATCTGTCTACAAGATTGTCATGGGAGGAGTCATGATGATAGTTCAAGTTGCTAATTCTAAAATCATTGCTTTTCTTCATGATGAAGTGTTGACGTTGGCTATCAAAGAGGTAGATAGAACTCACTATGTGAATAGAGCTTCCCCTATAAGCAAAAAATATTCCACTATAGGAGCATAACGACAAAGGTACCAAATCATTTCAACATATGTCAGCATAATGTTCTATCAAGGAACAAACGACAAAAATAAAGTGAAAGAGGTCTACTTGGGTCAATTGCCACTCTAGCTCTAGGATGCTTTTGATGTAAAAGAGCGAACTCAACAACATAAGACAATTCCATGAGCAAAGAGGGAAGAAAGGCCAAAGACTGTCAAAGACAATGACATCACCCTCCCTAGAAGCTAGCAAAGTTGAAGGGATAGGATAGGTGAAATCAAATATGAAAGACTGAACAAGTGAAAACTATCCCTAGTAACAAAAAAACAAACACTCATCGGTCATATTGAAATAATTGAGATAGTTGAGACATATCCATATGTAACAGTGTGTTGGACTGACAGGCATACCATTCGGATTCTAACCACAGCCTAGGATGAGTCCTCGTACATGGCATGAACTTGTTGCAAACATCACTTTCGTCTTGGGGTCCCACCTGATGGTTCTAGCAGCAACATCCTTCCTTGCCAATTAACTCACCTTGCGACTTCTGTTGTGACGAAGACCACATCTGTTTAAGTGTGATTTTACTGAAAATCACTCTCAAGAGTCGCATGGGGTGTTAGACCTCTTACCTAAGTCCTGGAATCTGAATGGCTGAGCGTAGGATGGAGAGAAGGTTTTGATGATCCTAGAGCGGATGTCTAACAACTAGAGCAGGTGTTTAACAACTCCTCGACAAATTTTATTCTACGTAGCCGAGTGGACAGTCCTATAGCAGTGGAATAAGTAGCTGATGGAGGAAGATACAAGGCTGCCAAGGTGACTATGATGCAGTAGAAGAGAATACCCGGAAGACGGCCCTAATATTTTCTGGGTATGAATTAGAATCAGCCATGCTGTTGCTGTTATGCAGAAGCGAGAAGTGCAGTAGTGGCTGGAAACTCTAGTCATGTGCAAGCTGGGATGTGTACATGCAAATTCTCAAGGTTATTGGTAATGATTGGAATCATTTATAGCCGGGCTTTAGGACCAGAAATAGAGAATAATGATGTCATCATCACCCAAAATAATTCGAAATGTGTGGAAATGAGTCATTAGAGTTTGAAAGGATGCTAGAGACGCAAGTTGCATGGCATCATGATTGTTATACAGAATTGCAGTTTAGCAATGTGTTACACTGCAAATTCTCCACACTTACCTTGGATATGTCGTTGTTGCACGATAGAAACCGTTTTGGGTTTTTGAATAGGGGCATGAGGACTGGTTGTGTTCAAGGCTATGTCCCAGAGTGGCATGACACGAGTTAACAAACTTGGCCACGCTTAAGAGAGTGATTGAGAGGTGCAATGGACCTAAGTTATGTCGCAAGTTTACTGAGTTGGCAAGAAGAGGGAAGAGTCCTACTGCTAAGACCATCAGGATGGCTCATGATGAGAGTTGTGCCTGTGACAAGTTCGGTATATAAAGAATTCATCATAGGGTGTGGGTAGAATTGTAAAGTGCAATGTTACGTTTTGCACATGAAGTGCTTGAATAAAGGTCTCAAAGTGCCTAAGAGAGGTGTGCCTATATTTAGAAGGAGGAATGATCATACTTGCTCCTACCCACATTGAAGAACTGATTAAAAGTCAATGCCATCATTGCTGATGTTGGTAGAACCCCAACGCTGCTCCTGTTGATATAGATGTAACTTGTAAGGAGTGAAGGATTGGGATCACAAGAGTTAAGGGATAGAGGAGAAGGCATATGAGGAGACTATGGCAGGCTAGTCTAGTGCCCTCGAGCATTGGTAGGAACTCACGTAAAGCCTACAAGAACCAAGACTGAAGAGACATTAGGTGGGGGCAGCTCAAGATCAAGGCTCCTTTCACCACCACAAATGCAAGGACCTTGTCAACATACGAATGGTAAGGGCAAAGGGGTGGTGGCGCCTCAATGGCAACACGCCTCACAACACAACAACTAAGAGGGTTTTGGAAACCATGAAATGAAGTAGGGTGGTGGCACCCCAAAGGCAACACGCCTCACACCACTACAACTAGAAGGGCTTTGACACCCAAGGAGTAGAGTGGGGTGGTGGTGTCCCAAGGGAAATACACCTCACATCACTACAACTGCAATGGCTTTGAGACCATAGGTGCAGAGTTGGGTGCAAAGTCTTAAGGGCAAGATGCTTCACATCACCAATGTGAACCTTACTGCTTAAAAGACTGGACAAGATTAAGGGCTCTCGCATATCTTGTTCCATGTAGAATGGCATTAATCCTTTGAGGGATAATTGTAGGAGGATGACTGATGAGGGATGGAAAAGTGACATGATCTATGCCCCAAGGGTCAAGCCATGGAGGAGAGCGGCGAGTAAGACAAGGAGGCTCACGACGAGTAGACTCAACACAAACACCATGTTCTGAGGTCAGAAGGGGGAGTGACATCTTGAGGATTGTTGGGTTTTGACCCATCATTAGGTGGATCCTCACCTTCTCCTAGAGAGTACAAGTTCTTTGGGAGAAAGCCTTTGTTTTGACCCCTAGGACCCATGAGAAGAGGGAATGATGTTTCTACTAGTATCATTGTGGAGGACTTCAAGGCGAAAGTGTAGTTCCTGTTGTTATCATCAATGTATTATTAATTACATGTTTTAGTAGCCAACTTTGTTATGTTGTCAATGATTGTATTGTTAGCTTTGGTAGTGTACTAGTCATTTTTATTTATGAATTGTTGGGTTTGACAGTTGTGTCTTAACGGACATTCATTGGTCTTACAAATAGCAAGTTGAAGGTCAAGGTAAGGGCGTTGTTTTAGTACTAACAATTTATACTGGGCACTACCTTATGATATAAAGTTGTTATACCCTATGTTCTTCTATGTTGTGTTGTGGTATGTATTTATATTTTGCATTTGATATTCTTTTTGTAGTTTAGCTTTCATAACAAACAAAAAGCTCAAAATATCCTCCCTAATGTTTCATGGAACTTTAAAGCTAGTTTAGAGTTTGGATGACCTTTTTTTGCAATAGTAAAAATCCCATCAATGGGATCAATGTCCTTCTAGACTCTTTCCTTGACTTTGTTGCCTTTCTTAGTGATCTAGTATGTCTCCATTCACTGGCTATTTTCCTCTGTAGATCTTCAACCCCTATGCCTAAAGCTAAAGGGTACACAAACCCTTCCAAAAGTTAGCCCTTTTCTCCATTCGTGATTTTACAAAAAAGGTCTTGAATCAAAAGGTGATGTTTGAAGTAGATGCTATGCTGAATGGCTGACCCTTTACAAGGTTTAGCCACAGTAAAAATTCTCTTAGGAGGTAGGCTATTGGGGAATTTTTGGGTGATGATGCTCTAGTCTTGATTACTCCCTTTATATAGACACGAAACAAGCTTAGCATAGAGTACATCATAAGCTAGTTGACTCTTCCTTAAGCTCACTCCCCAAATAAGTAGGGAAGCAAACCTTATTCTAACCCAAAAGAGGAACTTCCTTTGATCCTCCATATGGTGCTAAGATATTTTTTTGCATAATGTTATCCATTTCTCAAATAGGTTTTTTTGACACCTAAAGAATGGAGAACCATAACACTAGAATCAGATTGAAGCACTAATTTCAAGAGGGTCCTTTTAACAATTTGATGCAGGAGCATCCGGGTCCACGAGCAATCTTGCATCAACCGAAAACATAAGTGTAATAAGTAGTGTACAAGTTATCTGGTTTCATGCGCTCTTTCACACAAGGTTGCATCTCAGAAGGTATCTGCAAGGTCTCACACATCAAGTAAAGCCTTTGCTGTTTTCACACAAGTTTTGTGTTTCTAGATAAGTTTTGCACAACATTGAAGCTCTTGCGTTTTGCTCAAGTCTCCATGTGTGCAACTCCTTGTGATTATGAATCCCTGCATTTTATATGATGTCCTGCCTATGGACGCATGCCATTTTTTTGTGAGGCTGTGGCAGTATGATTGCGAGATGTTGTATGATGGGAGAGGGAATAATGTATATGTGAAGGATGGATGAAGATTTATTTCAAGTCCCTGGAGGGAGAAAGGAGATGAGATTGCGCAGCAAAGTCATATGGTCACACACAAAGGCAAGCAAGTCTTGCTTAAGGAAGAGAAGGCGGTGTGCACAAAGGTGAAGGCAAATGCCACGCATAGGAAGGTGAGTGAGGAAGTGAAACACTAGAATCCCAAAGAGATCTCAGTGGGTAGTGTCATAGTGAAGGGGAAGAATGGATTACCTAGTGTAGACAGAGGAGGTCGATACAAGAAGAGTGGGAGCTGGAGCAATGGTGGTATGAGGAGGATTTGGAGGAGGATGGTTAGTGACCTAGTTTGCAGCCAAACAAGACTAAGGCAATACCCCGCATGGCACAAGGGAGCTCCAAGGCCTTTTGCCTAGGTTTGAAAGGGTGGTTCTACCACCTAGCTTGTGTGTGAGAGCATCATGCTCACACAAATTCTTACCCAGAGTGTATGATGCAAGTCCATCTGGGTCAACACGCAATCCTACATCAACAAAAAACATAAATGTATTATGGAGCATGCAAGTTCCTTGGTTTTATGCATGCTTTCGTGCAAGGTTGCATCTCAGAAGGTACATGTGAGGTTTCGTGTATCAAGTAAATCCTTTTGCTGATTTTGCGCAAGTTTTAGGTCTTTAGATTAGTTTCACGCAATGTTGAGGCGCTTGCGTTTTGTGCAAGTTTCTTTGCGCACAGTCTTGTGTGCATCTCCTCGTGACTGTGAATCATTGTGAAGAGTTTTGAACTCTTGTGAGTTCTTTTTCTTTCGTACACTTGGTTCTGCGCGCACCTTTGTGAAGGACTTCCTTTGTGCAAGGTTCTTCGACGAGTCTCCACGCAAGCTTCTCTATAGTCATACTTGTGTGTGCCATTTTGCAGAGTTGCACATCTTTCCATGGGACACTCCTATGTTGCATGTGTGTGTTAGTTCTAGTAATCGTTCACCAACTGTTAGAGAATTTCACTATTATAAAGGTAGAGAGTTGTAGAGACACCTGGTGAAGTTGGAATGCCACATGTGGCATAAACGGTTCCACTTCCATAACGGTTTATTGGAGCATGCCTTTATAAGGAGGTCGATACATCTTGGGAATGCATTCAATCCCTAAGAGGAAACATTTCAGAGTGCGGCAATTGGAGAGCGCTGTGAGAAGAGATTTGTGTGCAGATCTAAGGGGTGGGACTGTAGGGGTGAATCATGTCCTTGACCGGACTAGGGTTGTAACACTGCGGTGTTCGTAACCTTGATAAGGCTATGTGTATGCATGTAAGTATTGTAATCTCTCATTTGAAAGCAATCAGGAGTTATTATTTGTTGTTTCCATTGTGCAGGGACTTTGTAAATATCCATTGTCGTGTAGGTTGCATGATATAAGGTGAATACATCACAATTGAAGAGAACCAACTTCCCTTCCATCTAGCTAATTTGATTCTCATACAATCCAACATCCTCTGCCAGACTGCCACAATTGCTCCTCGCTTTACCTTTGAACCAACATAATAATATGCGAGCTTGTTAAAAACCTTAAAGTCTAGCCAAGTACTTTTGATGATAAGAACCAACATTGTGAAAGAAGGCTTTGTACTTGCTTGTTGATCATCTATCACAAGGAATCCTCATTAACTTTAGATTTCCCTTAATACGGAAAATTCTATGAGAATATGAGCAACTTCAAGCATAGCATTGTCCACGAACTACAATTGGATCATAGGATCGCTCCTCCTCGAATTCCTTAGCCATTCCTATTTTCCACTTTCAAGGATGTACCCATAGCGTTTGCTATAATGATATAAAAATAAGGAGAAATATGGTAAAACCCTGAAGTAAATAAGCTCTAAAGAAACAAAATTAAACATGAGGGGTAAACCTAAAGTGGTCAATTAACTTAATAACTAATTACAAGTTCAAATGGTTTTGTGAGAGGACCCTTCGATGAAGCATTGAGCTAAAGAAAGTGAAAGTGGGAAACCATGGCAAGAGATCAGTGACATCACATGTTCGGCTTGAAGAACTAACAACATTGTCTATCATAGTGAAAGGGCCAATGTAAGATTTGAGAATGTTCATCGGGAAATGTCCAAGGATAATGGGGCCAAGTTGGGCAATTCTAGGACCTCTCCTAACATCCATGGCGGAGAATCCTTGGTGGTAAAGAAAATAGAAGTAGTGTGTGTCTGCCTTTGTGGTCCATGCTATGTACAAGGGGAAAGCCTCAATGTTGAAACAAAACAAATCTATTATGCATAGAATGTGACTAAGTGGTTTGGGATGCATTGATGGTAACAATGGGTTGGGATGCATTGATGGTAATAGTGGGTTGGGATGGGTTGATAGTAACATGTTGAGACGAAAACTGTCTTGTAGATCTTACTTGATTATCTATGTGAAACATAGTGGATTTGCTGGTGTTTTGAAACAATCACAGTGTGACACTATCGTAAAATGCAGTCTGACCAAAACTCATGTGTTAGTACCAGGGATCAGCCTAGGGAGGTCTAAAAAAGGCTCAGACTATTGCACAAGGTTCAACAAGGTTAGGATGATCCGCTAGGGTGTTGGAAAAATAGTCAATAAACTCGGACATGCCTAGGAGAGTGGTTGAGAGGTGTTTTGGAACCAGGGAAAGGGGGAACTTTGCTTCTAGGACCATCAAGGCAAGCCCTGGAATACAAGTGGTACCAGCAACGAAATTGCTATGGACCATCACGAGGTTACACTGATCACCTCCAAAAGGCTTATAAATTGCCTAAAATGAGAGTCGAAGTTATGGTCCATTGTGGCTTTCACTTTGGGATAGGTATCTATAGGTTCCTTGTTCATTTCAAGTGTTTGAAAAGTATTATACCAAGTTCAATTTGATCCTTTGTGATAAACAACTATGGTAGGATCTTTATCTTCAACAATTTCACATAATTTAAAGAAATTGTTGGCCTACTTGAACCACTTTTGATAAGTCACTTACCCTTGGCATTAAATTTTGGTATACTACCCTTCTTAGGTTATTTTGCAGGAGGATTACTTGTGGTCTTTGTTTATATGATTGCACTCTCTTTTGTGAATTGCTATATCATTTAATCTTTGTTCCTTATACATAATCTGGATTTGGATTTGTCTTTTGAATGGGTTTGGATTTGTTTTTTGAATGGTTTTGTCTTTTCTTTTTGTCATTTCCAACAGACTTTGCATACCGTTCAAATTCCTTCATGATGCTTGGAACAATTTGCGAGATGGTGTTTTCTTAGCTGGATAGATTGTTTGTGGCCCTGGTGTGTGTAAGTTGGAAAATTATGGATCTGTTCTGGTCCATGGTCACCACCCATCTAACCTGATACCTGCACCCACTGGAGAAATACAAGGCCGTGATCTAATCACCTATACACATTTCATTCACGTTATTAACCAAAGAACGATTGGTATTGCATGATTGGTGGCCACCAAACCATGCCCTGCAGATGGGCGTCTACATTTTTATTGCTCAAGGCATCACTATTTTGGGTCTCCAATCAACTCATGCTCCATCCACCAACATAAAACAAAGATTGCAATAAAAGTAGCTCAATATAACTGAAATACATTTATTATTTCATTTCTGTTACCATATTATTGTGTTCAGTTATGCTACCAACTCGTATAGGATTGTTAGTGATGAAAAACTGAAATGACCTTCGTCTTTTCTTCACAATTCTGACTTGCTGCTCTTAATCTCCAAACAGTGCTTTCTCCAATTTTCTTCTCTTCTTGTATAGCAGCGTTGGCAGCTTCAACCACTCTAATTTATTTCCTTCTATTTGCAAAAATAATGCATTGTCTCTGCAAAAACAACATTCTGATCCAAAAAGCTCTACCAGCTGAACTAAGACGGCTCTTTATCTGAATGATGAACCAGCATACATCTGATAGGACAAAAATATATCTATATAAATCTGGCAGAACTAAATCATATATGTATTTCAACAAAACTATGTCACCTTGTGTGGCGAATGGTTTAACTGATAGTTTTGATGGCTTCATCTATAAGAGTTTGTCAGCTCCATGCTGAATAGCTATCTCAGTTACAAACGGCCTCCATCCCCTGCTTCACTCTCAGCGTTTGATTTCTCTTTCCCTTCCTTTGTTATGGCTGTAATTTGTGCTTTCAGTTCCAACTTACGATCCTGTAGCTTGCCAGCGTTTTTCAAAATCCGTCAAATACTCCTTTTGATTCACAACAGTCAAACTAGACACTGAATCAACCAACCGATCAAGCTTCAAACTTAACACTAATTCCCTGCCCTGTCCACTAGCAGTCAGATCCGTCATAGGCGTCTGAGACCATTGCGTCTTAGTCCCTCCTTCCTTCCACACTTCGGGTCCAATGTAGTTACAGGCTCCTGCTCCTGGCGTACCTTCTCAGCCAGCATCATAATGGTCTGCAGTAAGGACTTGGGAATTTGTCCATCTTTGTTATATAGATCTTCACGGGCTGGCTTGGATTTATAGACTAAACTATACACAATGCAGATCACTACTTTTATCTCAATTTTATTCCAACCTAATCGAAGCAGCTCTAAAGCCGACAGTGCAATAAGAAACTCACTTCATTGACCGAACCAACAGATAGGATTAAACTATTTTGGCTGTGTATTCACTGTTATGTATCCGTCTGGACAAATACACACCGCCTACAGGTCACTTTTCCAAAGCTTGAACCAGATTCTCAAAATAATTACGGGTTACCCTAGTAAGACTTGCCAGCAACGTCTCTTGGATGATTGAATTACCTTGGGCAACGTCCTGGCCGACTCCCTATTCACACTCCTGCTTCTGCTCACCAAACAGAGGCCTCGCTATACTTGGCTTCAGCTTCGGCTCAACTCAACAGATTTGCGTATACGTAGAAGACACGCTTTAATCTATTCTTGCATGATTCGCTATCCCTTGGTAATTTAGCCACAGCTATCGTGGTTTCCTCAAGTGATACAGAAGAGTCGTTCTCTCCCTGCTGTATACTATTCGCATTGATTTCAACTAACTCCGCATCCTTCTATTGCAAATGACTATACAAAGATACATCTGAATTCTTATCATAAAAATTGGATGCAGACTCTAAAGAATCATATGCCCGTGGCTTCATTCTTCTATTTTGCAGTCTGCCTTAGTTCTTCATCCCATTCTTTCTCTTCAACAGGATTCTTCGAATGGTTAAGGTGCACACGAGAACCAGTCCTTTACTTTTGCAGTCGACTAACAGCAATTAAGGCAAAACGAATCTCGACAGATTTATAAATTAAAGAGTACGATGGCATCTAAGACCAATCTGGGACATACAACCACAATCTCCAAAGAACCATATACAGAAAATTGGCAAACTTGGAATTAATACAGTAACTGAATTCGTATTAATATAATCAATGAAATCAATCACACCTTTTTATGTCGACTATCGCCTAGCAAACGCCTCTTCTTCTTGTTCACAGAATTGAAAATTGGCTTCTCCGAACATTTAAATCCAACTCTAGCATTTTCTCTTCTTAACTACGCCATAATCATTATTTTATTCAGAACAATCCTTTTTACAAAATCTATCAAAATACAGTCCTTTCCCGGACTTGATCCTATACTTCCTCCTACACAATCTCCTATTCTATTGCCTATACTACTGCTCCCCATATTGAAATAATCATATTTTATTACTAACACACCCAACTAATTCCTAATAAGACTCAACAAGATGCTTTAAACATAGACTTATTCAGCTGCACCTAACCTACGCCACCTATGGCTGACTCCTTGGATTTTACATGATAACATGATTATCAATAACTAAATACCCAAATAAGCCTATCCTCTCCTTTTGACAAGTGTCCACAATTTGAATTTTTTTGTTGTTTTTTTTTTTTTTATATAAAAATATCCCTAGCATATCTAAGCATTCGATGCTCCTGCATCAGATTCTTGGGCTTAAAAAGTTTCATGAGCTCCTGCTCATGAGTTTCATTTGTTTGCCCAAAAACTTTTACAAAATAAATGTCCTCTTCATTCAATTTTTCATACAAATGTGCATGTTCTTGACTTCCACACTTGTGTTTGTTTTTGCTTGCTGTCTTTATCTTCCAAAGTACATCTTGCTGCCTCTTCATCTTTTTTACAGTCTTCTTCTTTTCATATTCATCCTCTTGAATGAGGATATCAGCTTCCATTCTCTCTTTTTGAACTCTTAGAAGAGCTCTCTTCTCCAAGTACTTCACCTCCTTATCAAGCAAACCTGTACAATCACCATTCAAAGCAAAGTTAGAAACAAATATTTGAGACCCTTGGGTCTCTCCAAATTTCTGAACCCGTACTTGCTGCTCCAATGTGACTTCTTGGACCCTTGTCTTCATTTCTTCTCCACAACAATGTTCTACCTCCTCAATTACTGTCATAGGACAAATTTTGTTCTTCTCTTCATGCTTAATGGCATATTCTAAGGCTGCCAACTCTTCCAACAACTGCTCTTTACTTTGATACACAAAAAGCTTGTTTGGTTCCTCAAATAGAAACTCTCCATCAAGTTTTTCTATCTCCTTCAGGATATTTTCTTCAATTGTCAAGGCTAAGCATTTAGCCTTCTCTCCATCTTCTTCTTGCAGCTGTTCTACCCCTTCTTGTTCCTTATCAAACAACTCTCCTTCACCTGTAGATGCTTGATCAAACTGCCACATTTCTCCTTCACATTGCAGATCTTCCTCCTTAGTGATTAATATATTTGAATCAAAATCAATTATATCAACATCATACAACTGAAAATTATTATCTTCAATCTTTTCCAATGCTGAAATTTGATCACTATACCTTTGTTCTTCATCAATATGCAGCTCTTCATTTCGTTTGTCCTCTTGAGTAAGGACTTCTTCTTCATGTTTAATCAATTCTTTATTTTGATCCTTCTTCATGTCTTCATCACTTGAGGCATTACAACAAGCCTCTTCTTCTTGTCTAAGCACTCTCTCATGAAGTGCTTCACCTCCTTGATCCATGAGCATCTTCATTGGATCATATGTTTTTCCTTCTTCCTCAATTTTCTTTCCTGTAAACAAAACATCAAATGAAATGTCAGATACAAAAACATTTGGCCACTTGCTCTTTGGAGTAATTGTTTGCTGTTTGTCCATTTCTTCAATGATGAGATCCGTCTCATACTGAACTTCTTCAAACTGAAATTTCTCTTCAAGCTCTTCATTCTTGAGCTTATCCTTGTTTTTATACTTCTTCTTCTCTCTCCTTAAGGCAACTCTTAGCCTTTTTGTTCTTTTTCTCTCCATCACTAATCTAACTGGCCATCTTACTCTTTTCCTCTTCATTACCCATCCTTGCCATGGGTTTTCCATATTTTCTACCATGCATTTTATCATGGCTATCCTTGCTTTTATCTCGTTCACTTCTCTTTGGTACTCTTCCTCTCTTTGTCTCTTTTGTTTTTCTCTTTCTTGTTTCTCTCTCTTTATCTGATTCATGTTTCTTCTAGGCAGTCCCTCTATCACTCTTCTCAATTCTTCAATCTCCATTCTTTACCTCACCTAAGTCTGTTTCACCTTAGTCTTTTGGCAACTTATCCAAGTTTCTTCTTGGATCTTCTTCCTTCTTGAGCAATTCCCTTTGCTCTTCTTCTAGAGCTTCTCTTAGCTCTTCCACTAAGCCTTCCTTGGCTTCTTCTCCTCTTAAGCCTCAATGGCTTGACTGCCTTGAACCTGCAACTTCACAAAATACATTATATCTGTCCAACACTGATTAGAAAAATACAAACTTTTACTTTTTTTTAAGAGCTTACTAGCTCTCTTCCTTTGTTCTTCAAGCCTCTATGGCTTTTGGAATCTCTCTTGTTACTCACTCCTTTCTTTCCACTTCAAGGTTTTTCACTTCTCTCTCAAACCTTTCAAGCCTTACTGCTATTCTATTCTTCATCAAAATTTAAAAATCTCTACCTTTTCCAACTTTATAAATGCAAAAAATAAGTACAACAAATCAAACCATCTACCTTTCAAGTCTATTTATACTTCCATATTGTCTAGGAGGATCTTCTTCTTGTCACTAATCTTCTCTTTCAAGGTCTTCAAGAACCTTGATTTCCTGTCAAGCTTCAATTCACCTTTACTTGGATGGATTTTGCTGCATACCACTTTCCAACACAATTTCCCAACACAATTTACCAACATACAATTTCTTCAGAACAATATTTTCACAAAACATCCATACCTAATTCTTTGATGTAGCTGCTTCTCCAAGAACTCGAACCTTGAGCTCTGATACCAAATGATGAAAAACTGAAATGACCTTCGTCTTTTCTTCACAATTCTGACTTGCTGCTCTTAATCTCCAAACAGTGCTTTCTCCAATTTTCTTCTCTTCTTGTATAGCAGCGTTGGCAGCTTCAACCACTCTAATTTATTTCCTTCTATTTGCAAAAACAATGCATTGTCTCTGCAAAAACAACATTCTGATCCAAAAAGCTCTACCAGCTGAACTAAGACGGCTCTTTATCTGAATGATGAACCAGCATACATCTGATAGGACAAAAATATATCTATATAAATCTGGCAGAACTAAATCATATATGTATTTCAACAAAACTATGTCACCTTGTGTGGTGAATGGTTTAACTGATAGTTTTGATGGCTTCATCTATAAGAGTTTGTCAGCTCCATGCTGAATAGCTATCTCAGTTACAAACGGCCTCCATCCCCTGCTTCACTCTCAGCGTTTGATTTCTCTTTCCCTTCCTTTGTTATGGCTGTAATTTGTGCTTTCAGTTCCAACTTACGATCCTGTAGCTTGCCAGCGTTTTTCAAAATCCGTCAAATACTCCTTTTGATTCACAACAGTCAAACTAGACACTGAATCAACCAACCGATCAAGCTTCAAACTTAACACTAATTCCCTGCCCTGTCCACTAGCAGTCAGATCCGTCATAGGCGTCTGAGACCATTGCGTCTTAGTCCCTCCTTCCTTCCACACTTCGGGTCCAATGTAGTTACAGGCTCCTGCTCCTGGCGTACCTTCTCAGCCAGCATCATAATGGTCTGCAGTAAGGACTTGGGAATTTGTCCATCTTTGTTATATAGATCTTCACGGGCTGGCTTGGATTTATAGACTAAACTATACACAATGCAGATCACTACTTTTATCTCAATTTTATTCCAACCTAATCGAAGCAGCTCTAAAGCCGACGGTGCAATAAGAAACTCACTTCATTGACCGAACCAACAGATAGGATTAGACTATTTTGGCTGTGTATTCACTGTTATGTATCCGTCTGGACAAATACACACCGCCTACAGGTCACTTTTCCAAAGCTTGAACCAGATTCTCAAAATAATTACGGGTTACACTAGTAAGACTTGCCAGCAACGTCTCTTGGATGATTGAATTACCTTGGGCAACGTCCTGGCCGACTCCCTATTCACACTCCTGCTTCTGCTCACCAAACAGAGGCCTCGCTATACTTGGCTTCAGCTTCGGCTCAACTCAACAGATTTGCGTATACGTAGAAGACACGCTTTAATCTATTCTTGCATGATTCGCTATCCCTTAGTAATTTAGCCACAGCTATCGTGGTTTCCTCAAGTGATACAGAAGAGTCGTTCTCTCCCTGTTGTATACTATTCGCATTGATTTCAACTAACTCCGCATCCTTCTATTGCAAATGACTATACAAAGATACATCTGAATTCTTATCATAAAAATTGGATGCAGACTCTAAAGAATCATATGCCCGTGGCTTCATTCTTCTATTTTGCAGTCTGCCTTAGTTCTTCATCCCATTCTTTCTCTTCAACAGGATTCTTCGAATGGTTAAGGTGCACACGAGAACCAGTCCTTTACTTTTGCAGTCGACTAACAGCAATTAAGGCAAAACGAATCTCGGCAGATTTATAAATTAAAGAGTACGATGGCATCTAAGACCAATCTAGGACATACAACCACAATCTCCAAAGAACCATATACAGAAAATTGGCAAACTTGGAATTAATGCAGTAACTGAATTCGTATTAATATAATCAATGAAATCAATCACACCTTTTTATGTCGACTATCGCCTAGCAAACGCCTCTTCTTCTTGTTCACAGAATTGAAAATTGGCTTCTCCGAACATTTAAATCCAACTCTAGCATTTTCTCTTCTTAACTACGCCATAATCATTATTTTATTCAGAACAATCCTTTTTACAAAATCTATCAAAATACAGTCCTTTCCCGGACTTGATCCTATACTTCCTCCTACACAATCTCCTATTCTATTGCCTATACTACTGCTCCCCATATTGAAATAATCATATTTTATTACTAACACACCCAACTAATTCCTAATAAGACTCAACAAGATGCTTTAAACATAGACTTATTCAGCTGCACCTAACCTACGCCACCTATGGCTGACTCCTTGGATTTTACATGATAACATGATTATCAATAACTAAATACCAAATAAGCCTATCCTCTCCTTTTGACAAGTGTCCACAATTTGAATTTTTTTGTTGTTTTTTTTTTTTTTTTATAAAAATATCCCTAGCATATCTAAGCATTTGATGCTTCTGCATCAGTTAGCTCATCTTGCCACCATCCACTATCAAACTGTTGGGTCAACCTTTCCGCCATCCTCATGGGACTGTTGGCCATATCATCAAATGCCACCATTGATGAGGCTGAGGCTTATCTGAAGCATGTCTCCATTGACAAGAATGTTGTCTTATCAATCATGCCAACATCCACTGGACTGTTTGCTTATCTCATTCAGTCATTCCACTGTCCACCCATGTAAAGGCTTATCTTAAGCTTGCCTCCATTGATGGGATTGTTGGCTCATAATTCATGCTACTATCCATAGGTTTGTTGGCTTATCAATCATGCCACAGTTTACAAGATTATTTGCTAAAGATTTATAACAACCACCATCCCTATTGAGAATGTTGTTCAAGTACTCAACTATAGATATGCACAATTAAAAAGTCAACCCCGAAAGCAAAACATTAATATTTTCACATCTAAAATAATTATTCAGTCAAATAATTTCATTGGGTTTCTTTTGTCTTTATAAAAGTCAATTGAAGCAGTCAATATAATGGGCTTCAAAGCTGAAAATAAACTTTTTCTCCAATCAATTCACTGCTACGAGAGGCCAATGTCAGTATAGCAGGTTTGACACTGCAAAATCTGCTCAAAACCATTGTATAAGGTCACCGCGGTGGCAGGTTGGTACTTATACTTGGTCAATGTATTTAAAGCCAGCAATTATGGTGGTCAGAACACCAAAAAAACTGTAAAACCAAGATGTTTTGTAACATCTCTAAAGATGTCTCTATCTAGTAAATGGAAAGTTAAGACCTGGGTAAGTACCTTATCAATCTTTAACCCCAGTGAGTAAAGATTCATGGCGTTTGTCATAGTTACCAAATCTGGGCGGATCTGGATTTTTTGGCTGACCCGGATAAGTTCGTCTGGGTCAGTCCTGCTTTTTTTCAATTTTTTTATTTCTTAGGTTTTCTGCAGAAAAAAATGCCCAGAAACCTAGATATTATATAATATTAACATTTTATATTACTTTATTAATGTTTTTCATTGTATTTGTCAATTTTACATATTTATAAAACTATGCTTTTATATATATATATGTATGTATATATATATATATTCCGGATCGGATTTTTCCGAACTTTTTCAAGAATCCCGGATTTTCGGATTTTTTTGCCCTCCCAAATGGATCCGAATTTCCAAACTTGGTGTTTTACGCCTAGTTTGAGGGTTCATATGGTATACCCTAAATTTATCAAATTATAGTTGCAAAAGTTTGCTTGAGTAAAGCTGATTAGAATCCGTTTCATCATGTTCTCCTTTCTGATAGAATCACTATCATTGTAATTATCTCGCATGCACGCTAGGGCCAGTTCAGTGGAGCCCTTCTTGATTGCATGCAAAGTTAGATTAAATGAGGAGTTTTGCATGGCCAGTTTTGGGGTAGTTTGCATGTGCTTGGTCTTATCCAGCCAGCTTCCATCTTTTTCCTATTATCTATCTAACTTACCTAATGAAGAGTGTATACCTATCAGTTTTGATTGCTGATCTCCTTTTTTCTCCTTACTGTTTTGCAGCACTTCTTTAGTTTTCAGCAGTAAGAATAGAAGGGAGCTTGAATCTTCTTAGTTCTCCTTACTGTTTTGTGTTGCTTCTTTAGATTTCAGCGGTAAGAATAGAAGGGATGTAGAAGGGAGTATGAATCTTCTTACAGGGATATTTTTGGCATCAACAATGCATTTCGGTCCCTATGATATTTCATTTCAAGGTGTTCCAAGTCCCTTTGTTCGATTTTTAGATTCCACCTTGGGACTCCATCAGCATTGTTTGTTGTTTTCATGCACTCCATACTCCGGCACATTCCATTTTCTCCTGGGTCATCTTGGCATTGACATGGTGGTTCTGATTCATCCATAGAAATTGGGGACAATTTCCTCTTTGCAGGGAGGAAATGATGAAAATCACTCTTGTAGTGATCTTCTTTTCTTGTAAATAGCACTATCAATGTAATTATCTGACATGCTCATATCAAACAGTTCACTGGAGCCCTTCTTGATTGCATTTCAAGTTAGATTAAAAGAGGAGTTTTGCATGCCTAGTTTTGGGGCAGTCTGCATTTGCTTGGCGTTACCCAACCAGCATTAAATCTATTTAAGCTGCATAATGAAGAGTGTATAGATATCAGGTTTGGTGACAGATCTCCTTCGTTCTACTTGCTGTACTGTTTTCCTTTAGTTTTTGGCAGTGAGAATAGAAGGGATGTATCAAAAATGCTGTTAAACCATTTTTTTGATGGTTGATTATTTTTTCTATTAATCTGTTACAAAGGCAACCTTGTAGTACAAAAATTAATCAAAACCAATATATCCCTCAAAATATCAATTATTTAAGAATTAAATTATCAATTATTCAATAATTAAGTTCAAATTTGTATTTTAGGATAATTTCATATTTTAGAAAATGGATATGACATTTTGTGGTTTTCTTAATCAAGAAATTTAGGGATGTTACACATGTTTGACTAGCCTTTATACTTTGAGCTGTTATTGAGCAAGCCTGTTAGCGATCTTACAAAGTGTGTTTGATGGCGATGTGGGTTGTGGGTTGAATGAAAGACTGGCAACTCACGGCCACATCAAAGAATGCAGCTCTCAGTGGCAACACAAGATTGGCACCAACAACTTTCATTCATTCGTTTGTCAAAATATAACATGGAGACATACTTGGCTCTGTGAAGTTTACAGGCAGACTTTACATAACTTGGCCAGCTCGGCCTTTCTTCCTATGTACACTAACACCCATTCCCCTTACTCACTACGAGCCACAGTGCTATTATTCTAGCTATTCTAGAGCCCAAAACACTCTCTAATCCAATTAGAACCCACAAAACACCACTAGAAGACACTTCCCGAAATCCTCTCATGGATCCCTCTCTTCTTGGTGATGAGAACCCCTTTCATGATCGATGCACAGCATATATAGGCCAGAATGTGTTAATAGAAGTTCTGATGTCAAGAAGTCCAGATTTCCATTCTAGTGCTAATTCATACATTACACGAACAGTTCAGAAGTAATTGTGATCAACTGCTGCAAATCTCGTTACATGGCATTTTAATTTTTACCATTTCTGAGATTTTTGACATGTTCTGCTATTGTAGGGCCAACGCTCCTCTAGAGAACCATTGATCCAAATCTTCTTGCAAAGCAACCGTTCCAAGAAGATTGCGTTACTTCAATCATTGCCATGTTCTTTGTCTAGATTTGATGTCATGATATGAATAGTAACATCTCTCATATTTATTTGGAAAGCTAAGGAGGAAGATGGAATTACAAGAGCTAAGGCTTGGTGTTTGTCTTTAAATATGTCATGACATTTGTTACACCATGTTCTTGATCTTATCAAGGTATGGTGGATTGGATTTGTGGCAAAATAAATAAATTTGGCTTGGATAAAGTCACAAATATCAAATGTATGGGTCTAAAACGAATTACAATTTCTCCAAACACGACATTTGTTCAATTGAGAATCTTATGTGACCATTGACTTTCATAGAACTTATATACAAATAATATGAGCCTACATCTCTACCAAGCAAATTGGCTGAATCAACCGCTAATTACCCTCTGCATGAGCTAACATGGCATCTTTAGCCAGTTCTTGCATATCGTCATCCTCATTATGGTTAGCATGCAATCGAAATTCAACCCCAACAAGTTAATGTTTGTGATGTAGATTCATAACCAAATGGTCATGAGACGGGTTGGGCTATTGTCTGGTAGCCTGTCTGAAACTCTACCTAGTTTATGCTGTTTGACTAATAAGATTAATTGTAACATGGGTCTTACCATTTTACCTAGTTCATATGTGTGGAAAAGCCCTCTTATGAGGTCATGCGCTTTTCTATCATATTTGCAACTACCCAAAATTCCATTGGATGATGTCATATGATTTGATGCCAAATCCATGATGTGTTCATTTATGTTTCTCTAACATGTGCTTAGAGTTCCTTTGCTTGAGGCCATGCTTGTTAGCAGTGACATAAGTTCTTGAATTGATTCTTTGATCCTTACTGATGCACTTATGGGGGGTTCTAAAAGTTCTTTAGGTGAGGTGATTGGTGTATCCTTACTATGTCATAAATTTGCCATTGCACTGGGGTTCTTGAGTACCCAAATGCGTCCTAGTATCATCTAACTTGGCCCAATCAGCTTTGGACATTTCCTTATGAGCATTAACATATCCTAGATTGGCCCTTTGGCAGTGATAGATGATGTTGTTGGTTCTTCATACACACATGACATCACTGGTCTCCTGTTGTGATTTTCTGCATTTGTCTTCATCAGTTCCGTGCTCCCTAGAGGGGTCCTACCCCCAAAGGGTTATTTGTACATAGCTCTAATGATTTGGGGTTTAACTGTTTTACGTTTACACCATTGTTTTGTTTACATTTATTTAGGGCTTAGCACTTCGTTACTTTTTCATAATCTAGGGCCTTTTTACCCTACTACTTTTCTATTAAAAACTGATTGTATTCTCTGAGTCCCATTGGCCTACTTTTGGTCATTTGAATTTTGTAGACATTAGTATTATTTGTTCTTTCTTTTCCCTGCTATCAACCATGATTTCTTCATTTATGAGTTGCTAATACATGATTACCATCTTGTTACTAACAACTACTGTTAATTACTGTTTTGCCAACTGGTAATTTTGAGAGTTGTCTGCTCCTTTTCTGTTCGGTGCAATTGTGGGCACCTTGGATACTTATCACAAACGGGGATCATCTGATAACATTTTTATTAGGCTGGAAACATACCCAAGCATTACAGTGTCATTTGAATTCTGTTGACTTTTTCTGGATTGTTTCAACCAGCAAAACAGATATGCAACCCTGGAAAGTAAATCACACTGGAATATTTGAAGAATTCACTTGTTAAAACTCAGTTGAAAAGCTTATTTGGTCCTATTGGTTGAAATAGAGGAGTATTATGAAGCCTTCTGAGTTCTTACATTTATTTTTATTGTGTTCTTAATTTCAGTACTCTGATTGGAAATCCATCATTATTCAACATTGGCCAGCCTGACAGTTGCATTTATGTTAGAGGGAGGAGTGTGTCGATAATTTTTTGATTTCTCTTACTAATGTTATTTCTTTTTTGCCTGACAGGAGAATAACAGAGGTGGCAAAATCTTGATAGGTTTTTCATCTGACAAAATGGACACTTGTATGGAGACAATTTCTGTGTTAGAATGTGAAAGTCACGTTAAAAACTCTATTATTAACCATGGTGATAGCACGTTTTGCAATGCATCTAATGGGATGAGAAGAGGGAAGGAGGCGGATGAAAGCATTACAACAAATCTATTTACAATAGATGCGATTGAACGGAAAGAAACTCTAGTTAGCCATAAGGAAAAAGAACCTGATAATGTAAACAAAGCAACGACAGTAATAACAAAAATGGGAGATTTTGCTGGTACCGGTTTAGAATGTGACATCAAAATAGAAAAAGGAGAGAGTGATCATATGGTTGAGGAAAGTGAAAGTGTTGTCAAGGGTGTATATTCTCCACAATCATATTACAAGGGCAAACTCATTTTACATGGAGAGGAGACACAGGAGAACCATGAGAAGTGCTCTACTTCCGAGGAACTACAAATATCACACGATGTCTCCCTGCCCTGTGAATCAGTTCAAGGTTTTATATTGGGATCAAAGGGTGCACCACAGCTTGCCGACTTGGATGCTCGGGAATTTTGTGTTAATCTTGAATCTGTGATGCGAGTTGACCTTACTCTAGAAGTTCCTTCTAGAAAAGATAATGATGGAAATGAGATAGATAGATTCAGAGATACTGGTGCTGCTGATGCACTGAGCAAAAAAGATCCAAACATGCTTTTAGGTGTGCTGGAAAGTACAGCAGACCAGAGAAATCAACCTGAGAATAAATCAATGCAACTTTCAGGGGAAACCTTTTGCATGTCCCCTGGTTCTCATTTGGGCACACAGTTGCCTTCCACTGAGCGCAAAGAAAGAATATCAGAAATTTATACCAAAAGCGAGTTATGCAATGCTGAATATGAGAAAAGGAACATGGTATTTGGTGAACTTAATACAGGAGAAAAAGAGTACTATCTGACAGAAAGATTTACAAAATTAGCCGAGAATGTAGCAGACCAAAGTCATGCACATCTGGAAGGAGAAACTAGCACAGTTAGAAAGAAGGTGAATTCAAGTGGAACTGAATGTTTTTCAGATGTAAGTGATGAGGTGAAACCCCTTTCCATCCATGAAACGTTGGATCCGCAATATCACAATATGCCTAAAATATCTGCAAACTCTAATGTTGCGACTACAGATGCATGCGTAAATCCTAATCTTACAGATTTGAGAAGCATCACAGAATGTAAAAAGCTGACGTCTGGCCAACTAGAGGTTCATGCAATTGGTTCACCTCTGCAAAAAGAAACTCAGAAGAGATATATTATTAAAGGAAACATATCACAGGAAATGGTTAGCTCTCCCATTTCGGGGTTATCAGACCGTTTTAGTGTAAATGTTATCATGCCGACAAAGGACTGTGAACCACATTCAGGCTGTAAGCAAGACACAAGTTTTGTTCCTCCATGCTCAACTGACCAAATGAATATACCTACCTCTAAGCAGTTAGTAGTCAGCACAATACAGGAAAATCTAGTATCTGTGAGTAACCCTTTTAGTGATGTTCACAGCGTGAAACATTCTATGGATGGATGTGTTGGAAGTGATTTGGTGCCTGGACTGCTAATCATGGAGAGTTTGCAGCCATTAGCAGAACCTAATAAGCCAGTGAATGTACTTCCAGTTGATGTGTCTCCAGATAAAATGGATGCAGGAAATCAAATGGACCTAGATGAAAATCTAGAGAGAGATAAAATGGATGTTGAGCCATCTGAAATGAAAGGGGCATCAGTTGCATTTGCTCCAGTATTTGAGGATCACTTGCTAGAAGATGATGTAAGTATTATTCTTTTTGATTTCATTTTCCGAGCCTAATGGTTGTTTGGTACTTTTGATAGGTGCTGGTCTGGGTCTAAGTTTGTGTGGATATTTTAATTTTGTTTCTCGATGTTTTTTGTTAAAGGCAATATAAGGTTCTCCAAATGAAAAAAATTTGCTAGGTAACTAATATAAGTATGTAGAAGGTAGTAGGCCTATTAAAATCTGAAAGTTCAAATGGTACGACATAAGCTAAGAAGATTGCCTAGGTCCTGTCTTATAAGGATCCTAGTTGCTCAAGGACTCAACTTCTGTGCCATGTAAGCTGTGGCAGGTTGAGAGCACAACCTGGTTGAGGACTCTT
This sequence comes from Torreya grandis, assembly GCA_037957365.1. Taxonomy (NCBI): domain Eukaryota; kingdom Viridiplantae; phylum Streptophyta; class Pinopsida; order Cupressales; family Taxaceae; genus Torreya; species Torreya grandis. Next base: position 1,264,574 of record JARHVA010002644.1, read on the forward strand.
TTCTGAAAGAGGCATTGAGGCTTTTTTGATTCTTTGTTCTCTAAACTTTCAGTTTAGGGCATTGAATATTTTGCTTTTACTCGAATTTTTAACAAGCAATTTTCCTTTCTTGTATGTCTCTATTATGACTTGCCATGTTCTCAATTTTCCTTCCTAGCATGTCTCTATTCTGATCTTGCCATGTACTGGCTTCTCTTGAAAAGCTAACATGGATCTTCCTTTTAGATGTCAAACATCATCACCTGAAACATTTAGAGGCCACTTTTCCTAATCTCTGTTTGAGAATAATTTTTTAATGTTACAAGAAAATGTGTGAACACTTCAGACCCAGATAATCTAAATGGGACATTGAGATACATAAAATGTTAGATTCTCTGAGATCCAGAAGACATCAATACTAGGTGGAATGAAGTGCAGAGTTTCTTCAGCACCTTTTAAAATCAAAAGAGAATCGAAGCATCTTATCTCCTTAAGAAATGGTTGCCTTTTACATCATGAACAGTGGTTCAGCTTAGCAGTCATGTAAGAATATATACTTACATATTTGGTCATGTTCAGCTTATTAGAGGAGCTTCTCAGCCTAATTTCAGTTTGGGGGTTTCAGAAACAAAATTTACTAATCTGTACAGGTGTAAACACTTTATAAGAACTCCATTTGAACTGAAGACAATCTCCATTATTAGCCACAAACGAAGCTTGTTGGCCAAGCTCCTCTCATATATTGCTGCTTTCTATATGGCATACTTTAACTATTTGGGCATTAAACTTGCTTCTCTTGTTTATGCTAAACACCATCATTGCTTTAGAATACTTAGCCTATGATATGTTTATTGCCTTCTCAGTGAAAGTGTGCCCAACACATCAAAATATTGTGGGAAAATTACACTTCATAAAGAAGCAAAACAGTTTTTGCTCAGAACCAAGCTTTCTTTGAACCTATATGATAAGAAGCCACACATTCACATTTTTCTAAGAGTATCTCTGTTGAGAAATACATGTATGAATGATATACATAGATGAAATATATCAAGCATGTCGAGGATGATACGGTTCCGTATTGTGAACCGTTTAAAGTCGCATGACTGTGTTTCTCATCCAACTGCTGTTTATGTTTTGTGATTTCTCCTTAGTAGAAGTTTTTGTTGAGTGAGCAAAGAGATATTTTCATGAAAGAGTATAAAATTATTCAATTATTTTGTGCTATATTGGGTGGTGTTTCCGTTTTGTGTATAGAAAGGATAGATACTAATTTATTGTTACCTCTGTGAAATAACAGGTAAAAGTCTGTGACATCTGTGGCGATGCAGGTCGCGAGGATATGCTTGCAATCTGTAGCAAGTGTAATGATGGTGCGGAGCATATGTTAGTTTTCTTATCTTTTCTTATAAGCACTGCTATATTATTGTTGTTTTTAGATTACTTGTTTATTATAAGTACTAATCTATTGTACTGATTTGCTTATAAGTTGAATATTATGGTAACCGTTGGAAAATGAAATGGGTAAAGAAAGTTATAAAACTGTATATTTCATTCATTGTACTAAAATGTTGAGTAATCTAGTATTCCTTAGTGGAATGATTCTACCTAACCTCATCTTAACAATCTATTCTTGAGTACAACATAAAGATGGATTAACTATTAATAACATGTCTTAATGACTTTATTCATAACTTGATGTGAAAACACTTAGTAACTTTATGAGCCCCTTGGACTTATTAACAGCCTTGTCAAAATCTCTAGAATATACAACATAAACATTATAACACTAACACCCTTTTTTCATTTCTATTTAGATAGATGTAACCTCCGAATGATTTCTGAACTTCTTAAGCATTTCTTTGTTGAGTGCCTTACCGAAAATGTCTTCCTGTGTGCTGTAGGAAACCAATTCATTTTCTTTATCCTGTACTTGCTCTCTGATGTAAGGTAATGCACTTCAATGCAAGTGTCTTGTCCGAGAATGGAAAACTGAATTCTTAGTCGTCTTGATTGTACACTAATTCTCACAATACAAAAGTGTCGGATGTTTTTGCCTAATCATTAAGTCACCCAGAATCTTGAGAAGTCAAACTGCTCCACAAGTTGCATCCATAGGTATGAGGTTCTCAAAGAAAAATTTAGAATGGAAATTCCTTTTGATATACCTCGATTCTCTTTTTGCTACATTTCAATATACCGTCTTGGGACAATTCAGAATTTTTGACAACATGGCAATTGCAATGTTTATGGCTGATGCAGTTTTTGTGAGATTAATTGAACTACTGACAAGTTTTCAATGCCTACTTTCATCTACAAGTTCTAATGCATCATCTTTTGACAATTTGTGGCCTTCCTTCATTTGTGTTTGTCCAAGGTTACAATTCTCCACGTTGCATATTTGGTTTGTGAGACAAATATCTTATGTTTTTCTTACCAAACTTCTATGCCCAAGCAAAATGTAATGAATCTAAATCTGGCTTATGAAAAACTCTAAAAAGCCACGCTTCATCCTAAGTGTTGCAGTTGATTATTTATTCTCAATGTAAACAACCATAATGATTTGTTACATCTCTTGAAGGATTTATGTCTGAGATATTCATCAAAATTTTCATCATACCAAGCACAAGGGCTTGCTTTAAGCTATACAAAACCTTGATCAACATGTAAATCAACCTTGTAGATAATTAATCTTACAAAAGGAAATTTGAGTAAACAATAAAACATTCATCACATATACACACGAAACTATCTATGAGAAATATGCTCATTCATTGTATATCGAAATGATCACAAGACGATATAATGCACACATGCATGTTTCCATTGATATTCATTGTAATGTACATGATCTGCAATATGATAGTCTATAGACTTGTGGACGGCGAATTACAAGTAGATTGCTCCTCCACGTACATATAACAATGGGGATGGTAGATATGAGTATTACATGATCTCCAATATGATGGAGAACTCTAAATAGATAATCCAACTCATGCATATAGAAATAGGGAGGGTGAGCAAAATGATTGACTACAATAGTCCCCACATATGTAATTTTACCAACCCATAACAAACTTGAAAATTAAGGATACAAGTATAGTACACAAATGCATAATTATTCATAATGCATAAGTATTTTCAGTGTCTTGTATGAGATTGGAAAACTGAATTCTTAGTCATCTTGATTGTACATTGATTCTCACAATGCAAAAGTGTTGGTCCTCAGCCTCCTCCCCCTTGCGTTATTGGCTGATTGCTCCCTTGATGGTTTAGCCCTCAATTGGGAGAGGGAGAACCTTGATTGGCATCAAAAATAAAAATGTTTTTTTTTTGCATAAAATATTAAAAAACACCCTTGAAACTTCCAAGGAAATCCTTGGAAATGTTTTGTAAATGCCCTATAAATGCTTCAGAAATGCCTTTGAAATGGCTCGAAAACACTGGGGAGTTTTGTTTTCATTTTCATTCTAACAATTATAATAGACAAAAGACAATATAGAACAAAGATCAATTGGAAATGTTTCCAGAGTTTTTCTTGGTACAAGTTGTGGACCTAACCGTCTCCTAAGCATATGTAACTAACTTGATCTTTAACATAATCTACTTCCTATTGATATTTACCTATGTTGCAGGAATCCCGCCCCCCCGAATCCAGCGCAGGTACGTTTCTGGTACCAGTACATCCCAGAATTGTCTGAAAATGTACCGGAGATGTCAAGTTTTTGGATGTACCGGTACATTTCTGGCGGAAAACCAGGCAGTCAGGAAAAAATAAAAAAACACTGTTAAATGTTAAAAAAGAAAACCCTAATCTGCTTCCAAACTGTTATAAAGATAGCCCCTTTCACTCTCATAACACACAAAAAAGAGGTTGCCGCTGTAACAAAACAAAAACTCAGTTTGCAGCAGTTGGAAGGAATTTTTTATTGCAAGTAGGAGTGTAGAAGTTGTTTGTCATTGCAAGGTGGGAGGAGTTGTTTTAGTTTGCCGTTGTTGATTGCAAAGAGAAATCATTTGTGGAGGCAGCCATTGGCACATTTGCAAGGAGGAGGAATTTGTGAAGGCAACCATTGTTTGAACATGTATTTTTCATTTCATTCACTTTTTTTTCCATTTCATTTGCGTTTAATAAATTAATTCAGAATTCCAAAGACTTAATTTATTTTTTATTTTTAATTTTTAGTTATTTAATATTAAATATTTATTTTTTAAACTTTTAAATACTATGTTTAGTCTTTTTTTAATCTAGGTTCTAACACTAACTTCTGTGTATGCTCTTTTCTCGTGCGTTATGCGATCTTGAGAATCAGAAACAGATTTAGCCACAATAAATTAATTTTTTAATTTTTACATAAATTTTAAAATTGAAATTAAAAAAAAATTCAAATGTATACTTTCTGTTTATTTATCTAACCCTAACTTCTACGTATGCTCTTCTCGCACATTATGCGATCTTGAGAATCAGAAACAGAGTTAGTCACTATTAATTTAAATTTTTAATTTTTACGTAAAGTTTAAAAAAATTAAAATGTATGATTATAATTTATTTTTTTCTTGATTCTAATTTGATAATATCCTAATGTTGCGTATGCTCTCACCTTGCACCATTTAGGTGATCTTGGTGATCAAAAGTAGATTAGGGTACCTATGGCACCCAGTTCAACTCCAAGGAGAGGGCATGATGAAACAAACTGGGATGAAGCCTCAATTCCAGTGAAATATGACCTTGCTTCTCTTTAGAAACATGTGACGATATTCGAGAACATTGTTGGTGGTGGTACTTGTTTGTGGGTATGCAATGATTGTCATGCCATATACAAATCCTTGTATACTCGAGTCAAAACTCATTTGATTGGATGGACTTGTGGGGATCAAGAAGTGTGACAAAATTTTCAAGTCAAGAATGGTTGAGTACATGAAAGAGCAAGAACAAGTAGATGTAGTAGTTGTTTCAAAAATTCGATCTAGAACAATACCTATCCAAAGAAACAGATCAGGAAGACCACCCACAACACCTCCATCTGCAAGTCATCATTTCATTCAAAGTCAAACTCAAGCTCAGTCACTTGGAATTCCCTTAGATGATGATGTAGATACCACTTCATAGAACAAATCAAAAAGACCATTGGAAAAAAAATCAATGTCGAAAAGAGAGATATTGCTGATGAGTTGGTTGCTTAATGCATTTATGCATGTGGGTTGCCCTTCAATGTCTTGAGGTTGCCTTATTGGCAACAAATGTTGAAAACTATCAATGAAGCTCCACAAGGTTACAAAGGACTTTATTATGAGAAGGTCCGCACCACACTCTTGGCCAAAGAAGTAGAACATATTCACACTTCTTTGCAGCCAATTAGAGATTCGTGGAAGGATTCAGGGGTGTCCATTATCTCAAATGGATGGAAAGATACTAAAAATAGGGCCTTGATCAATATTGTTGCAATATCCCCTAGAGGGGCAATGGTCTTGAAAGCAGTGGATTGTGAGGGCGAAGTGAAAGATGTTCAATTTATCACAGACATTGTGATAGAGGATATTGAGTCTGTGGGCCCCCAACATATTGTCCAAGTCATTACGGACAACGCAAAGAATTGTAGAGCAACTGGGTTGATTGTAGAGGGCAGATACAAGCACATATTTTGGACACCTTGTGTTGTCCACTCTCTAAATTTATTGCTGCAAAAAAATGGCAAAATCCAGTGGATAGAGCAAGTTTATGCAGAGACCAATGACATTCAGGCATTTGCCACAAATCATCACATGTCTCAGACCATCTTTAGAAAATTCTCAAGGTTGGAGTTGTTGAAGGTAAGAGAACAAATTCTTACTTTTGAATTTGAAGTTCTAACTTTCTAATAATTAATTCTAACTATTTAAAAACATTTGGACAATCAAACTTATAAGTTTTTTTTTTTTTTTGTAGATTGTTGAGACTAGATTTGCCTCTTGCACGCTCATTTTGAGACTTGTGAATGTAAGAGAGGCCTCGAACAGTATGGTGATTATCAATGTTTGGAGTGTGTGGAGGCAAGCAAGCACCACCGACACTGTAAGAGCCAATAAGATCAAAGCATTGATCTTTGATGATAATTGGTGGACCGAGATTGACTATGTGCTTAGTTTTTATAGAGCCTATTCTATCTATGATCCGATTTACAGATGCAGATGCAACTTGCATGGGAGAGTTTAATGATGGGATTGACGCCATGCTTGAAAGTATGAGAGATATCATACAACAACAAGAGCAAGATTAAAAAAAAATATTTTATAATGATATCAAGTCTTTGGTCATGAAGAGGTGAAATATAATGACCACCCCATTGCATCTCCTTGCTTATGCTCTCAATCCAAAGTATTATAGCAATGAAATACTTCAGCTACCTAACAGGGAACCACCATACATTGATGTAGAGGTTGCAAATGGAACTAGGCCAGCATTCAAAAGGCTTTTTTCTGATCCATCTGTAGCTAGTGTGGTCTGCAATGAAATGGGTATATTTATAGCTTCAAAAGGCAACATGAGAGAAATTGAGTCTCATTTTGACAAATCCAGCTTGACTCCAATCAAGTTGTGGTATGTACATGGCCATGATGCCAAGTACCTACGGTCTATTGCAATCAAAATTCTCTCATAGGTATTCAATTTTAATTAAATCAAAAAAATTATTAAGCTATTAACATATATTTAAATATTTTTTTACATTGTTACCAATTTTAAATTTGAAAATTCTAACAATTAACAACCTTTGTAATAGGTGGCTAGTAATTCTTCAGCAGAGTGGAATTGGAATACATATGGCTTTATCCACTCCGCGAAAAGAAATAAGTTGGCATCCAAGAAGGCTGAGGATTTGGTATTTGTGCATTCTGATATGCGCCTCCTTTCACACAAGTCTGAGGACTATATACGAGGGCCTAACAAAATTTGGGATATCCTTCCAGAGAATATAGACTTGGATGCCTCCGCATCTTCTTTTGCCCAACTTTCATTACTTGGTTTTGATGATGACAATCAAGAGAGTTCTACACAAGGGTTGGAGAGTGGAGCTAGTGGGAGTGGTCCGAGTGTAGCTAGTGGGAGTGGCATTCATGATTATGAGGGCAATCTGGATCTAGATGATTTATTCATGTAGATTTGAATGTATTTGCAATGTCTACTTTGAACTTTTTGAAGTAATGAATGAACAAACACTATGTATTTTCAAGTGTTTTACTAAAAAAATGAGTAATATGCATTGTATATATATCTATATCTATATCTATATCTATATATACAGTTGTACCCACGGTGTATCCAAATCAAGGTTTTTGAAAAATGACGTACCCTCATACTCGAGACGTACCCGTACCCAAACAACCTAGATCTTTACATAACATAAGATTGATCCATTTAATTTATATGACGTTTTTAAATAATAAAGTGAGCTCATTAGTACGGACATTATATAAACATTCTATTATCCTCACCTTAATAGTCATTCATGGTACATCATAAAGCTTATCTCTAAACTTGATAATTTTTTCTGTTCCAAGTGGTTTTGTGAAGATGTCAGCTGTGTGTGCATGAAAGACTGGATTCCTGCTCATTTTGATCGGGCTCTGACTATCACAGTGTAGCGCTGTTGCTTCCATTTGAGTTATATGTGAATCAGCAAGTGACCGCCTCAATCAAATTGCTTGCCAATCTGCAAGGGCAACAGATTTATACCACACTTCATTGGAGCTAAGAGCTACTATTTGCTTCTTTTTACTAGCCAATGAAACAACTCCTGCTCCTAGGATAAATTTCTATCCTGCTGTAGATTTCCTAAAATCTATTGAATCATCCTTATCAACATTGATCACTCCAATCATACCAATTACCATACTTTGTTGTTCCTCATACATAGCTTAAAATTTATATTGTCGCTCTCCTATGATCCATCTTTTGTTTGTTCATGAACCTGATCAGGCATAGTGGCTTTAAGATAGATCGAGCTGTCCACCATCTTCAGTCATTGATACTTATTGGCCTTTTGTGAGTCTCCATGGCTGATAACTTAAGAAGAGTTTCGATAGGAGTAAGATATCGGCTTACAAACACACACATGAAATTTCTGAAACAAAGTTGTCATACTTCATTTTTGGAATGGACAGCGTAGGCTCTAATATTGTACAGTCTTTGATAATCAAGAAATAAAAGTGTTTTGGAGTCACATGTATTGTTATTTATTGATGAGGAGCAATGTGTAGATGTTATGTCATGTGAAGTCATTGCACTCAAGGTTATATGAATATGGTGATGAAATTTACAACATATTTGTATCACTTGTGATGATCTCTCTTTCCTTGTTCTATGTTGTGTGTTATACCACAATCTGTTCTGTGTGCATCCTTATGTAGATGGAATAGTTTGTGAGCTTTCATTTTTTCTCTACATTTCTGGCATCATTGCCTAAGTTCAAGCCGAAGGAGGAAGACTCGACATTGAAGAAGAAGAGACAATTGTTGGTGGGAGAGCTGGATGATTAAGGTGAGGGAAGTATTGAGTCCAGGAAGACATGGCACTAAGACTTGACATTGAAGAAGAAGAGACAATTGTTGGTGGGAGAGCTGGATGATTAAGGTGAGGGAAGTATTGAGCCCAGGAAGACATGGCACTAAATCGAAACATAGAGTTATAGATTGTACCCAAGTGCTTAGGGGAATGTAGTGTGGTGACTGAAACTAACATTACTAGGAGAGCATGAATACAAACCAACAAGTCCAATTGGAGGGGTTGGTAGGTCAGAGGACGAAGGGAAACTACATAGGGCTAATCTAACTAAAGAAGGTAGATACCACTGAGACCCTCAATACCGACAAGAAAATTATATTTATAAAAGGAAGTCCTTGAAGGAGGGAGTCCTCGAAGGGGGAAGTCTTCATTATCAGAGGAAGTGCTCCAAGGAAATGCTTAGAGGATGTCTCAAAACAAATAGCAATATGTGCAGAATTATGTTTTCTCAATTATTTGTAGACATGTCGTTAAATTTTGCATATCATTTTGGGAACGTTGTGAATGTAAAGAGGAATTATAAGTTCTAAGAACAATATGTTCACTGAATTCCTACTAGAAGTACCATCAAAGTTTCAAATATTATCTTTGGAGGAATATGAAAGGATGAGTTCATCAAATATGGAATCAATCAAGTTGTGCTCTGAAGATGAGTGTGTCTATAATGGAGAGTATGGAAGACTGCTCATAAATCGTGGTCCACTTAGAGGGTGAGCAATTGCATTGCCAAAATGAATATTATGAAGTCGTTGGGGTGGATATGCATCAAACTCAACCATCGTATGTAGCCTTTGACTATTTCAACTGCAAAGTTTAGAGGGATCCTTTGAAAAAATTTCAAATAGTTAGAGCTTAACCTCAATAGGAGATGATAGGGACCAACTATTGAAGGCAATGGTCTGTCGTGTCTATTGTATCATTGGACAACAATCGACCACAAAAGTTAGAGGGATCATTTGACATAATTTCAAGTAGTTAGCTTAACCTCAATAGGAGATGATAGGGATTGAATATTCAAGGCAACCCACATTCTTCAAGTTGTATAAAATTTGGTTACAATACAATGTTGAATCTGAAGAAATAGCATACATGATGGGTTACAAAGTTACAATGAGACTTACTCCATTACAACTCTTGTTTAGAAAATAGGTATTGTTCTCGATGGAAATCATGGTTCGAAGTCTAAGGGTTACCTTGGACAATTGGTTAGGCAACAAAGAGAGCTTGACTGTGAAATTAGTTAAGTCAATTGGATGCGAAGAGGATGAATGGGAAATAGGCTATGGAGATTACCCAAAGATGGAGAAAGCATTGGCATGACAAACACTTGACACAAATCAAATTAAAACTTATTACTGTTAAAGTGAAATGGTCGAAGAGAGATTAAACTTGAGATTTTTAAAATGATTTGGTTAGGAGTCTAGGACCATACCAAACAAACAAAGTACGAGGCAATTGAGCAACTGTGTTGGAGGACCTTAGCAATTTGGTTGTTGATGAGGTTAATGGTTCTAAACTCAAGTTGTATAAAGGGATGGTGACAATGGTCTTTATGATGAAGTTTGTGACAAACGGGTCAATCAAGAGCACCACAATCAAAATTGCAGAGAAAGACAATGAAATGTTATTTATGGAAGCATTCAGTGAAGTAATTATGACGGAGAGCCAATGTGTGATGTGCATAATCAAGGGACACAAATAAGCTAATTATCAAGCTTGGAAAGGGAAGGGAAAATAAGTAGTCAAAGAACACTAAAAACAATGCATGAGGAAGGGAACTTAGCAAATTGAAAGACGATGGAAAAAAGAGATTGTTAAAATCATCAAAGTTTGGAAGGAAGAACAAAAATCAACAATGCAAGGTCAAAGCCAAGCACGAAACTCAATTTTAGTGTCCAAAGGTTAGTACATTATTGCTTTGGTCAACCAAAATAAATTATTCCATGAACCCCTTTTCCCTAGCCCATAGTAAATTTAATATTATGAATTTATCTTATATCCCGCAATGCCTAAATCATATTCCCCAATCCACATATCTTGTCTGTGTACGTAACTTGAACTAGCCCTAACCCATTCGAACCCCTTACACTTATTTTCCTAAACCTTTGCAATTTAATTTGTGAAAAATGCATTTAATGAAAAAATGATAGTCTTCAAATAGGGACCAGCCGAAGGAAAAACATTGGTTGAAGGAAGGTGGTTTGTCGAGGACAAGGCACATGACATATTGAAAGAAGAGACTTGGTATGTCAAAGGGAAATAAAATCAAACTGAGTGTTTTCTAAGCAAGGGCGACCTCGTCCTCATTGAATGGTCTAACCAAGCTTGTGGACAAACCATGGAAAACAAGATGGGACTCGTCCCCATCGGAATTACCATGGATGACCATCCATAGGCTAGATGGGTTTGTCCAAGCACCAAGACAAGGAAGTTCATCCTAACACAATGTTATGTTGTCGAGGCCTAAACATGGGTCATCCAAGCCCATTCACATGTTAGAAACTTTGAAGGGGCCATCAAGGGCCATACACTAATAGTCCAAGCTCCAAATGAAACTATCCAAGCTCCAAATGAAACCGTCGAAGCCTAGCAATCCGTCCTAGCAACAAACAAAGACTTATTTTCACTAGAACATGTCGAAGACCAATTTTTCATCGAAAAAGACATTGACACTCATAACAAATTCGTTGAGGGTTCCAAATTAATTAGAAGTGAAAAATTAGTAAAATCCTGTGTGTGATCAAACAATTCACAAAATCAATTTGTCCAAGGGCGAAAAGTCATAAAAAATAATTAAAAATCAGTTGAAGCTTATATTGAAGGCAAAATCAAAATTTGGAATCTGACCGAAGTTTGTGAAAAATTAGAAGAGCAAAAGGTGAATTTGACAAAGGGGCAAACACATACATCTTTGCAGAAATTTCAGAGTTTTAAAGAGGAATTACAAGACAAGGGAAAAAGCAAAGAAGATACTAGGATGGCGAATGACGCCATCCACCACCCAAAAGAAATGCTTGGCGTAAAATGCTAGCTTGGAGTTGAGCAGTTGAGGAGGAGAGGTCCAAGTGAATAATAGAGGCCGAAGAATATACCAAAGTGTAGTAAGACAAGGGAAAAAGCAAAGAAGATAATGGACACCGGTTTAGAATTGTAATTGCAAAGTTGTATAATTCAAAGTTATGTACAATTTTTGAGAGGTTGGATGTGCGATGTGTACTTACTCCTTAACTTTTTTCTAACTACAAAGAATGAAAGTGTACATTAATATACAAAGGAGGAAGATGAAGCATCTGTGGAATTGTTACACTAGTTGGTAACAACCGCTTCATAACCAATCATATTTTTGTCATCTTTTGGTAACGCCGTTGTGGTGCTGCGCGGTATTACACTTAACACTTAGGAGATGTGCAGCATTGTAGAAGAGGAGTTAGAACTTTGTGGTATGCAAATTTGTGCCTGGGATGATGCTAAAGCTGTTGGTTAAGACAAAACATGATGCAAAGTAACAATGTGGTGCCAAGAGTTGATTAAAGGCTCAGATCCTTCTAGATTAGTCGCTCCCTTTGAAGGGCAATGGTCCCCATTACATGTGGTTGCAGTACAAGCTGTGGAAAGAGCTTGGCAACTTGCACCTTTGTAAACCATTTTCCATGGGAAGGTACTTGACCTGCATTGACGATCTGAAAGAAAAGGATCTTTTGTTCATTGCACACCAATGGATTGGATCAAGTAATTGATGTTAAGGTGCACCAACAGAATTAGATCAAGTAATTGATGTCAGGGTCAAACATACACATCAACAAAAGATATGTTTCTTTTAGATCGACAAAGTAGGTCAAGTATTTTCCTAGGGAGAATGGTTTATAGAAGGGCAGGTCGCGAATGTCTTTCCACATCTTGTACCACAATTGCATGCAATGGGTACCATTGCTCTTCAAGGAGGGGTGACTTATCCAGGAGGATTTGAGCCTTCAATCGATTCGTGAGGACACATTGTTTCTCTATGACATGTTTTATCTTCACCAACAACTTTAGCATAATCCCAAGCACACGTGTGCATACTGCGAAGTCCTAACTCATCTTTTGCGATACTGCACAACTCCTACAATGTCAGTACTATACCATGCAACACTATAGTGGCTTTACCAGAGGATGACAAACTATTGATTGGTTATGAAGCAGTGGTTACCAACTTTGTATTGGTTCAATAGATGCTTCATGTTCCTCCTTTGTATATTAGTATACACTTCCATTCTTTGTAGTTAGAATACAATTAGGGAGTAAGTAGATATCACATATCCAACCTCTCAAAACTTTGCAATCAAAATTCTAAACTGGTGTCCATTATCTTCTTTGCTCTTTCCCTTGTGTTATTGCACTTTGATACTACTGATTCAGTTCCTAGGAGGAGCTCTGGTGGACAACCATACTTAATGGATTAAATGTGTTGTTGCAGAAGCTTATATTGAATGATGGAGGCCAAAGAATGTACCAGAATGTAGTAAGACAATGGAAAGAGCAAAGAAGATAATGAACACTAGTTTAGAATTGTGATTGCAAAGTTGCATTATGCAAAGCTCTGTACAAGATCCGAAAGGTTGGATGTGTGATGTCTACTTACTCCCTAACTTGATTCTAACTACAAAGAATGGAAGTGTTCATTAATATACAAAGGAGGAAGATGAAGTATCAGTTGAACTATTACAATGGTAATAATTGCTTCATAACCAATCATTAGTTTTTTGTCTTCTGGTAACACCACTGTAGTGTTGTGCAATACATTACTTACACTATAGGAGTTGTGTGGTATTATAGAAGAGGAGTTAGGACTTTGTGGTATGCACATGTGTGCATGGGATGATGCTAAAGCTGTTGGTGAAGACATAACATGCTGCAGAGCAACAATTTTGTGCCTCAAATCGATTGAAGGCACCCCAACATACTATTTCTTGGTGACATGGACTGCTCCATTTCAACGTCGTGGATCTACTCCTTGATTGCTTCTCAGGCCGTGGGGACAAGCGTACATTACGAGTTTCTTTGCTGCAATGGGAGTTTCTTCAGCCTTGGATGTTAGGAGGAATTATGGGGGGTGCTTGGCTTCCTCCTAGGATTACCCAACCTGGGCCACTTAGCACTAGACACTCCCCAATGAGCATTATCAGATCCTACATTGCCTCTTTCATAGTGATAGATGATGATGCAGATGATTCATGTGTCCTGTAGAAACCCCTGTTTCCCCTGATTTCTGAAACTGAATGTTTTTTGACTATTTTTGTGTATTTTTGATTTTTTTTGTGTTTTTGCATAAATAAAGAAGGCGATTTTTGCAAGGAATTTATATAAATTTAAATAAAATAAATACTGAAGCAGTAAACCCTTTTCTTGGCTAAACTATATTCTTATTATTCTTCCCAGATGATTACAATATAATATCTCTGCCATGTATATTAAAATAATGTAAAATATTGTTCAAAAACTTGATTTTTTTGCAATTTGAAAGAAAACCCTAGATCTGGTACGGCTGCAATAAATAAGCTTTTTTCTGGTTGCTGTTTCAAAAACACAGTCGCCGACGTCGGTTATACTGCCGCAGTCGGTCGAATAATACTGCCGATGTCGGTTTACTCTGCCGACGTCGGTATGTGAGTCGGCCGATGTCGGTCTCTGCGCTGCCGATGTCGGTCTCTGCGCTCCCTGTTGGCTGTGACTGCTGCGCGCTTCTGCGAACTGAGCACTTCTCCAATCTGCACTTCGGCTGGGTATCGACAGACTGATAAAAAAGGAAGCGATTTGCTCCCAATAAAAAAAAACCCCTTTGCTAGAACTGTACGGCTTGCTGTAGATCCGTACGGATTTCGTACAACAGCTGTACACACTGTACGGCCTGTATGTTGGACGCCTGATCTCAAGAAATATTGCGCTAATACTGAAGATCTTTATCTGGACGATTTTTCGGATCAAACCCTGATGAAATAAATCCCTGTGAATCTCTGTGATAACCTCTGTGTGAAGTTATCTCTCTGCCTGGCAATAGATCAGCTGATATTTCACAACCTCTGAATTGCACACACTGAAGATTGCATGTTCTCCAATGCAAATAGAATACTGGAAACCCTTGGCTCAGTCTTCTCAGAAAATACTTAGCAAAATTTTTGTCTTCAACATGAATTAATGGCACGCCCTCCAATGAGAAACCCTTATATCCTCTAAAAGGTGCGCTTGCCCTAATTAGTGTTTCATAAGTAAAAATTAGGGTTTCCTTCTCTTTTAATTTTTCCATAGTCTAAGACACAATTTTAATTATAAAATATAATTAAAACGGCCCCCTTCATAATGAGCGCCCCCTTGAGTCAAAACGCCTAAGTCATTAAATTACGCCAAATAATTAATATTTAATCAAATCAATTAAATATAATATCTCCCTCAATACATATCCGATTCTCGAACCGTCTGAAGCTGGCGAACAAGGGAGTGATTCCGCACATGACCATACCATAACAGGGGTGCTCCGCTGTGTCAAAAATCCCTAAAAAATAGGAACTCAGGCAAATGGTGTCGGAAAGAGCCCGAACGAAAGCCAACTGGAAAAATTCTACTAGTCGAAGCCAAGCCAAGCTCCATCATGACCCTCTATCCATCCTATCAGCGTACGAGGGTCGCATAATAGGCTAATCATCAACTCTGAGAGATGTCAACTGGAAAGGGGACATGACATGTCCCAGGCATGGTTAAAGATGTTTGATGGGATTATCATCAAGTCTTTTTGACTCTCATCAGCCCATGCTCTTTGGAGGTTCTTGCTTCCTCCACATGGCTATTTGTATTGGTACCTTATCTGCACGGGTTGGGGCTTTAGTTCTTTAGGTCTACTCGTTTATTTTCAGTGCTTTTGTTCCTTTTTTTAATTTGTTTAGTCTTTGATCCTAGGGTCATTTTATTGTACTTTCTATTGTAATTGGATGCATGCACAAGTCCCATTGACCTACTTTTGGTCATTCATGGACATTAATATAATTTTTTTCTTTTTTATTTGCCTCCCTAATTACTCTTTTGAGTGTCACACATTAAGATAAAAAGGTAAAAACCAAGGGGATCTCCTTGTCGAAGTCTTTGGAAGCTGTCAATAGAGTTCCTGTATCTCCTATTAGCTGAGACACAAAAAGTGGAAGCTGTGATACAACTTTGTATCCATTTGATCATTCGCTGGTTAAAGCCAAAAGGTCGGAAGTGTTTTTTCTATCAGCGGCCCATTGCACTTGTCAATTGCTTTAGAAATATCCTAGTATTTAATAATGACCTCATGCTTTCTTTGGGTTTTGAGAGAATGTAGAATTTTCTGAGCTGCCATGAGATTGTCTGTTATTTGCCTTTCTGGGACGAAAGCTGATTTGGTTGTAGAGACTAATTTCCCAAGCAAAGACTTTATCCTTGAAGCTATCAGTTTGGAGATAATCTTATAGACCATATTGCACAAAGCAATTGGTCGATATTGGTCCATTTGTTCTGCATGTGCCCTTTCAGGAACAAGGACAAGTGCTATAGCATTCAATTTTTTCAGCATCTGTTTGTTCTGCCAAGATTCCTCTAAAGAGCCATTAATCCACCTTCAGCAACTCCGTATATTGCTGATAAAATAAAGCTGAAAATCCATCCATCTCAGGGGCTTACCTGGTGGGAAAGAAAAGATAATTTTCTTGATTTCTTCTTAAGTATTAAGACATATGATGGTTAAGATTTAGAAGCATAGGAGTATAACTAAAAAGCTCTTGTTGGTCACTCTTCCGTTCATCTGAAGCATGAGTTCCAGTTAACACTTACTGGCAATGATCAGCCAAAAGTGACTATCTCAGATGGAGTGGTGATAATATTCCCATCCTTTTGATTTGTTGAATAAAATTGATGTGCTGTGTATTCAAGACCGATCTCCCTATGTAACTCACTGCTTTCTATATCTGTGTGTCCAGTATCATTCCTCTCTGAGTTGCGTTGTGGCCAGTTGTTGTATAAGCAATTGTTCTGTAACAGGATTGTGGTTAGAGAAGCCCTTGCCTCCAATGTTTGTTTGAACAGCTGCAAGTTTGGTAGAGATAGGGGAGGTTTGTTGAAAAATATTACTAAACTCTGTTCTTCTCCATTGTTTTAAATGGGTTTTAGAAAATATAACTTGGCTATGAATTTTTACATTTCATGGCTCCTTTCCATCATTGCTCTATCTTTCTGTCAATATCAGGATGGCTTAGCCACATTCTTTCAAATCTGAACTGGTAATATTTTTGGTATTTTGGTCTCCCTATGTAACTCACTGCTCTCTAGATCTGTGTGTCCAGTATCATTCCTCTCTGAGTTGTGTTGTGTCCAGTTGTTGTATAAGCTATTGTTCTGTAACAGCATTTTGGTTAGAGAAACCCTTGCCTCCAATGTTTGTTTGAACAGCTGCAAGTTTGGTAGAGATAGCGGAGGTTTGTTAAAAATATTACTAAACTCTGTTCTTCTCCATTGTTTTAAATGGGTTTTAGAAAATATAATTTGCCTATGAATTTATACATCTCATGGCTCCTTTCCATTATTGCTCTATCTTTTGGTCAATATCAGGATGGCTTAGCCACATCCTTTCAAATCTGAACTGGTATCTACCCATGGAAGTAGTTCTTCCTTGAATACTTGCAGTTATTGACCAATGATCAGACAAAGTATTGTCACTAGTCTTTCCCACAAGTTGTTATGTAGGACATGTCTACCCCTTAGAGATGAAAACCTTGTGTTTTTTCTGAGATTTAACTTCTCCTTTCTCTTCTGTTACACCACCTGATGAGTCCTTGGGATAACTCTAAATCATTGAAGGATGTTGTTTGTTCCGGTTGCTAAAGAGCTGCAGCAGCTCTACGATTATATATTGTACCTCCTTTCTTTTTGCCATCAGATTTCATGGTATTGACATCTCCCATTACCATAAGGGAGGGTGGAGAAGATAAGAGTATCCAATGTTGAATCTGGGCTAGAAGATCAGTCCTATGGTTCTCACAAGGCAGGATGCATATATTAACCACACAAAAATTCAGTTGTATTCATAAGAATGGTAGATAGCCATCAATTGGCACAGGAAGGATTGATGGGAGGATAGAGAATACCTGGAAGGGTCCCAGTGGATGTGTGTTCTTGTTATAGGACAGAGGATGGTTTATTTGCTGCCACAAATACCTGCAGATGTCTGATTCTTTTCTGATCCTAAATGCATAACTTCTTACAGCCTAAGTTACCGCATTTGAATTTGTGGAGATAAAATTTGTTAAAGATTCGTAACCAAAAAATCCGTCATCAAATTCGTGATTAAATTCGGCTAAAAGAAAAATTATACTTGTAATTTAGATTAATATTAAAAAAATAATGAATTTTAACGAATGTCAATGAATTTTTTAATGAATTTCAATGAATTTTAACGAATTTTGACGGATTTCAATGAATTTATATGTATTTCAACGATTTTTTTAGTCATATTTGGTATTTGGCGAGTTTTGAATTTTTTATGTCAGATTCGCCAAATGTGGCAACATAGCTTACAGCTATATCCACATTTTCGATCTTGACTTTGCCGTTGAGATAGTGACATTTGTTGGGGACACCTATTCCCTTTACATTCCATGAGAGAATCCACGTCACAAATGTTGTGGGGAGTTGTAAGTGCTTGCTTCCAAGGGGATCTCTATATGTCTGATTTTAGGTATCCAGATTTGTATTAGCTTTTTAACTGTTCCACCCACATTATCTTCATTTGCTGGTTTAATATTCTCGTTAAGAGATTTTTGCTTTTTATTTGTTTCCATCTTCTTTTTGGGGTCCCATATACCTAGATCAATAGGAATGAGATTCATAGGCAGGGTGCTTGTTTGAAGAACCTTTTTACTTCTAGTATTGGTTCTGTTGACATCTTCCTTTGCTGTGAATATTATAAGCTCAAGATTCTTCCTGCTCTTATGGGGCTGATTGCTTGCGGATTTGAGCAGAATGTTTTTTTTAAGAGGGACTATTCTCATGAGTGCTGCAATCGTTGCCCATCTCCTCTACATCTTGATCAGCCAGAGCTGCAAAGGACTTTGTTGAATGATTTGCTTTAATTTTTCTGAAAGTTCCTTGCCTTCTTGTGTGGAAGCACTTTGAAATTTGTTTCCATAGTTGCTTTGTTTTGGGTGGTTTTGTGCAGATCTTCATGTGACTAGTTGTTGGTTGTGCTTGTTGAACTTTTGGCACACGTGAATAATGGTACATGGATATTGATTCTCTTGGGTTGGGCATGCATTGGCTAGATGACCATGTTCATGATAGTTTCGGCATTTGAATGGGATGAATTTATATTCGTGGGTTTGTTCCCCTTCTATTCCTCCCTTATTAAGTATGAGATGACTAGTCACGGGTTTATCTAAAGTCCAAATTGACTTAGATCCGAGCATAATTCAACACTCCAGGATTTCTCGTGAACTCCAAAGAGGAAATGCATTCACATATTATAGAACCTATTTTCACGAGTGAGTGTTCTTACCAATATTCACTTGGAAGTAATGGTAGCCGGACCTATTTTCACGAGTGAGTGTTCTTACCAATATTCACTTGGAAGTAATGGTAGCCGGACCCAAACAAGGACTGCCTTTGGTAGATCCTTTGTTGGGTTAAGGGACGGTGACCAGTGTTTCTTGAAAAGACATGTCTTCTTAAGGATTTAGGGTCGTCCCTGGAAAACACTAAGATTTTGGGTGTAGGAGAATTGGAAACCCACTAGTGTTGTGGAGATGTTGATGAGGCCCAAAGGCTATTTGTTAGTTGTCTTCTCTACCAAACATGAGATTTCAAATAGTGCTCTTGTTCTCAAAAACCATTTCATTGAGGAGCACTTGCGGGCACTTAGAGCTGAAAAGAAATTGTTTTCTCTTCCCAAAAAAAATATCTAGATGGGGATCCCACATGACACCAAGAGTAGGAGCTTCAAAGAGTCCATGCTAAGGTCATGGTTGCTAGGGAAAAGATTGAGTGGGTTGTTACTTGGGACTACAAAATTGTGATCTGAGACTCCCCTGCCTCACTAGGGTTGTAACTTCCTTGGTTGCCCATTTGACGTCACTCTTGGACCTCAATAGGTAATGGTCACATTTCTATTTCCACTTGGAACTACACTGATGTAGTGTGGTAATCTTTAGGTACCTTTGAGAATGTTGTCGTTTCCGGAGACCTTATTTTTCTTACTAAGATCCATGAGAATTCTAAACGGGCCCTCCCTCTAGTTACAAGCTACTTTTGGGTCTAAGCCTTCCAATTTGCAACTCGTATATTTGGCAGTGTTTGTGGATCTAGGGTGTGGCTTGTCTCCTTCATGATTGCTTTCAGTCCAATGTGCCACTATTAGCCTCTTATGAGCATTTTATTAACATGTGGCTTTGTGTTCAGAGTGGCCCATTGTAGACACTTAAAATCGGACACTTTGTGTCGATTCTAATTTATGTCTTCTATTAACACTTTCAATCTTAAAAAAATCACTTTTCCTCTAATGGTTAATTAATTACCTATTTAATTAACCTAATCTACCCCTAATGAAAAATTCTATGAATTTGGAATTCTATTTTCTAAATGCACAAATTGAATTATTGCCTCACCCAAGGTGAGATCATCATACCAAGTGTGCAAGGAAGAGCTCTTACAAGCTCTTACACTCCTCTTACACACTCTTCCTCTTACACCCCTCTAACACACTCAAAGAGGACTTCATGATTTGGGTCTATAACACACACCATGCCTCTCTCTTCCACACTCCATCTCTTTCATTTATGAGAATGGAGGATTAATTTTGGGCCCTCGATCTTCATCTCCAAATGAATGGTCCACAATCATTTATCAACTCCATAAATGAAAGGGTCTTGACACTCTTTCAACATGACCAACCCAGGTAACGAAGCTCTACCAAATCATAAGGCCATCACTCAACAAGCCTTCAACATTGTCAATCAATGCATCAAGTAGACAAGGGGAAATGTTGCCCATGCATGGAGTTGACATTGACAAAGATCTCTAGTCTACAAGCCGAGCACAAGCCTCTTCGAACTGACAAGCAAAGAAGTCTTTAAGGAAGGTATAACGAGTTTGTTTGCTTTCTTCTTGATTCCTCTTTTGTTTGACCTTGCTCAATCCTAGGGATTAGACTTAGAGTGTCATGTTCATGCGATTGTTTTGATGTTTTATTCAGGAACAACGAATTGACCCTTTTTGGGTTCCTTTTCTATATAGTGGCATGCCCGCTGGGACTCCTATGCACCCCACAAACTCTTCTAAGCCTTTTGCATTCATCTAGTTGAAAGAATTAATTTAAAAATTAGCTTAATTCATCTCATTTTCCTCAAAAAGTTGCAAAACTCCATCCTAGGTGAAAACAACGGTTTTGCCTTGTCTATTGGTGGTTTCGCTGCAAATCGGCAATTTCGCCTTTCAGTGTTTGATTTTTTTGTCATTTTAGAGGTTATCATAATTGGCAGTTTTGCCCTGTATTTTGGTGTTTTTGCCTTGCATTTCGGCGGTTTTGTTGCATTTTGGTAGTCTCGCTACATTTTGGTAGTTTCACCTTGTTCTCTGGAAGGGTAGATTTGCCCTAAAAAAATTGTCCAACTTTCTGAGGTTCGTTCGGAGTCATCTGGACTCTGCTTTTGATGAATTTTTTAAAACCATGTGTTTTCTCATGAATTTTTAAAATCTTCCATTAATTTATCTTCATGTTGCATATATTTTTCACAAAATAGAAAATGTAAGGGTTCTAATATGTTTTCTTGTAGGTTGCCTATCAGAAAGAACATATTAGCACGCTAACTTGTTTGTCGCAGCTTTTGCTTGTCAAAGACCACATTAAAACCTTCTAACCAAAGATTTCCTCTTTTCAAACATTTCAATTTGAGTCTAAAACGAACATATTTTTCAATTTGGGTTCTAAAAACTTGTTTGTTTCTAAGTCATTTCCTTTCTCACACTTGTTTTATTTGCTTGTGGGGTTCCTTCACACATATACTCTCCCCTTGATAGGGTGACCTAGAAACGTGAAGGTAAACCATTTGCCTTTATCTCGAGAGATTCACTAAGTATGCTTTTTGCTTGCTCTTAGTGGGATTCTTGTGAATTAGAATGACAATACCTTTCCCTTTTTTGGGCTATGTGATTGGGGTGTAATTGCCTTCTCGTGGGTCTTTAGGGCATAGCAATTGGGATTTCATCCCCAGTGTTTGTGCCAGCCCCGTACATCTGACGGGGGTTGTAAGTTGTTAGCAAGGGTCGTTAGGGCCTAACAAAATTCTCCATAAAGGGTTTTGTGAAAGCAACGGATTAACTCCCAATGCTGAGCCATTAAACATCACCATCAAGGAATCCAGGGTCTCTTCGATACGGGATGTATCCCCCTATGAATACCCTGATCCCTGGATCTCTTCTTCGACGGATTTTGTACCCTTCGAGGACCATCTAGTAAGCCAAGTAAAACTTTAAATAATCCCAAAATCCGGTAGCAGTTCACTAAAATTCAACGGATGAAGTGGTCGTGAAGGGGCTAGATTCTTTTGCAAATAGCTAGATTTTGGATTGCTTTATGAGAACTTTTTTTTGTTGCAGAACATTCACTGATGCAGGGGTGCAAAGGTAACAACTCCCGAAGAGTGAATTAAATGTGCAAACCTTTGAGAGAAGGGTGGGATTAAAACACCACCATAATTGCATTTAATTTTTTAATGAATCCGTAAACTTTTAATCCTCTCAAAGACAAGTATATCAAAGGATCAGTGATTGTGATGTAATCCTGTGTCAGTGATTACAAATAACATTGTGATACTTGTGTGTTGATGCTTGATTGTTATGTCAAAAACATGTTTGTATTCAAAACCAAATCCAAGTCAAGTCCAAATACCAAGTTCAAAACATTGTCATACCATACCTACACAAAGAGGTGATATTCTGCCCGTATATCGAGCTAAAAATTATTCTTTCTAGATGCCATGTCAAACTTTGTTCAAATACATACCATTCCTATTTAAACCATGCCACTAATTTGTTCGTTTTATTCTAAACCTAGTCCTAGTTTTGCTCCATTTTCCAATTTCTAACCAATTCCAGACCAAAGTCCAAAACTCTTGTCCAAACCATTGCCATTATGCTGTCTGTTTTGTTTCAAACCAAATCTGAAATCCAATTCTAGTTCCTATCTCATAGTCAATAGTTAATGAAGGTCAACTATTTCAAGCCAAATCCGGTTCGTCTTGAACCACGTACCAAACCAATTTTGTACCATGCCAATCAAAGCCAAATTTGGTTCGTCTTGAACCATGCACCATGTCAACCAAAGTTAAATTTGGTTTGTCTTGAACCATGTACCAAGCTATTCCAAGCCAAATCAGGGTTGTCTTGAACCATGTACCAAACCATTCCAATCCGGTCAGGTTCGTCTTGAACCGCATTCCAATCCAATCAGGTTCGTCTTGAACCAGATTTTATTTCGATTAAATCCAATTACCTTGAATTAATTGCATGCCAATTCAAACCATTTCGTCTTTCCATTCAATCTCCGGTATTTGTTGGTTGGAAACGACAAAGTTATATCATCCATCCATCCTTTCTTTCATTTGAATCGTATCAAATCTATTCCACCATGTTTGGAGCAATTCTAATCCAGTCTATTCCGCCTTGTTTGGGGCAATTCCAATCCTGTTTATTTTGCCCTCTTTGGGGCAATTCCTTTGAGGTCATTCTACCCTGTTTGGGGCGATTCCAATCTAGTCTATTCCGCCCTTTTTGGGGCAATTCCACTCCAGTCTATTCCGTCCTGTTTGGGGCCAAGCCAAGCCAAGCCAAGCCAAGCCAAGTACATTGAATCTATTCCGTCCTGCTTGGGCCCATTTTAATCAAAGACCAAGACCGCCCTCTTTGGGCTCCATTTTAATCAAAGACCAAGACTGCCCTCTTTGGGCCCATTCTAATTAAGACCAAGTCCATCCTCTTTGGGGCCAATTTCTTCCAATCCATTTCCTTTGCATGCATCCTTCCCTGGGGGCATTCATCTAAGGTTAATCCGAGTCATGGCATTTTGCGATCCTAGGCCTGTTCTACATCACTAGCCTTTAGTCAAGAAGTGATACAACTCTCTTAATTTTAACCAACAATTACACCATTTGGTATCCACTCTTGACATTTCATTCTCTCGTCCAAAAGCCAATCCGGTCTTACAACCACAACAAAGCCAATAGTTTAAACCTATTATGCCATTGCTCCTCCAACGGCCATTATCTATTAATGACCTAAGTGTCTTCAAGTCGGATAACTAGTTGATAGAGATATGTGATGATCCCCTTCCCAAGCATGATCAAATTCGTCCACTTCCAAAGCAAGATCAAGATAGTCAACTCCTTGTCGTCGCTTTTGTCGAATCACCCATCTTTGTCCGAACCCAAACCATTGTTGGTCCACCTTTATTTGATGAAGGGTTTCTATTTGACACAAGACCCATCCTCGATGAGCCCATCTTTGAAGAGCACATTATTATTGAGCAACAACTCATTATTCATCCATTGCCAAACATTCTCCATTTTAGATAATTCATTTGTCCCAAATCCTTCATTTCCAAGCAAAAGGTGAACAAGGTACTTGTGGACAAAGCAATTCAATACGTCCTCTTTGTGGCTAATTCTACATCAAAAACAAGTTCCATTTTAGAAGCACCATTATTATGAACATTAGAATTAGGTTCTCTTTTAGAACCAATATCAAAATTGGGTTCCATTACAGAACCAATATTAGATTTAGCATTAGAAATAAAAACGTCAGTCTCAAGATCGGGTTCAGATCCACTTGAGTGAGAATCAACTTCAAAATTAGAATATATTAGTGGATATTATGACATTGGCTATACACTTTTACCATATCCATTTGACCCAGAATCAACCTCAGAATCAACATACCTTAGTAGATGTTACGTTGGCTACATGCTTCTTGCAGAGCAAATCAAATACATTTTTGATCGTCCTATTGTTGTTGAGGATGTTTTCTTAGACACTGACACAAGTTCTCCAAGTAGCCTCTATGTGGACTATGCTACCTTTTACCCTTTCCATTGACATTACACATGCCTTTAACATTAACTAGTATAGCCATTATATTGATACGCCACCTCCCACAACTGTCGATCGGAATTGACATAATCACACATTATTGAACTTATTCTATGATGACATCTTAGTGGTAGAGTTTTTGGGACATTAAGACGACATTCATGTAGAAAAACAATCTCCTAGTGAATCCTTGTTTGAAGTGCTAGGGGACAATTAAAGTCTAAACTCAACATCTCCTAGTGAAACCTTGTTTGAGGCGCTAAGGGACAATCAAAATAAAAAATTAGAATCCTTTAGTGAAACATTGCTTAAGGCGCTAAGGGATAATCAAAATGAATTATCAACGTCCCTCAGTGAAACCTTGTTCAAGGCGCTATTATACAATCCAAATCATAACAATCAAGAAGAATTTGTTGGTGAAAACCTCTTCGAGACGTCAATAGCTGAGCCAATTAGTTCCTCATTGTTTAATGAAAACATCATTGAAGTCAATATCGGCCTCACCACAACCAAAATCAAGTCAAATCCGGAATAAACAACAATGCGTGTGATTGAAAATTTCAACCTTCATTTATCCCTCAACAATTACACCTTCCATTTTGATCTTATTATTCATTTAAGACCTATATTCCATTATCCAATCAGACCATTTATCCCATGGTTACCCTTATTTACCCTTCTTGGCAGCACTCTTTTTTGTAGAGGCTAGAAAGACATCTTGTCTAGAGGTTGGAGGAAGCATAATCAACATCTAACGAAGATCATGACATCAACAATATAGTTCACATCAGCAGCAGGATTCACATAGAGCTACTATTTCGAACAGATATTGGTTAGACAACAAAGGGTAGACATTATGCATCTCGTAATCTTTCATTGAGTTGAGATGCTAAAAAATAAAAAAAATCATGATTATAGCGTCTTGGACAAGTACCATGATGAAAACTAGGTTTCTGGGGTCATACGTAAATAATTTGTTGTCTCTAAGTACCTTGACACTTGGAAGCAATCTCATTTGCATTACAAAGCATTCCATACCATACCATTCCATTTTGGCCATTCAATCCTATTTAGCCCAACCCATCTTATTGTGACCAATAGTCTTCCTGTCTTAACATTGTCACATAAGTGGAAGGTATATTGAGACCTGTTTGGAAAACATTCTGGGATATTACCCGCATGACACTTTGACGATTGGACACATTTGTTTTCACATGACATGGTCCCTGGAGACTCCTAATCCTTTCCCTCATTTTCATCCATTATTATCCACCATTATCCACCATTATCCATTTGTCCTTCACTCATTATTATCCCACATTATGTAGGATGAACTATAGTGGCTTGAGGTCTGTTTGGATTATGTAGGTAGCACTCAATTTTTGAGGTCATCTCGGCCACTCTTATTCCACACTCTCACTGTTTTGTAAGCATTTTAAGCCACACTCGTCATTTTGCAAGTATTTTAAGCCACACTCTCGTTTTGTGAGCAATTTAAGTTATGCTTTCGCCGTTTTGCGAGTTGCCATTCCCAGGCTCTCACTGTTTTGTGAGCTAAAGCATTATGCATCTCTTAATCCTCCATTGAATTGAGATGCCAAAAACCTAAAAAACATTCAAAACAGTCAAAAAATCTTAAAACATAAAAAATTGGCTTAAAAGCTCCATCAGAGATATAAAGCCACAAAATCCTAAAAATCTAAAAAGACTTAAAATCTTCACGAGAGATATAAAGCCACCAAAATTTAAAAACATTTGTCTTGTCCTAAATCCAGTCATTATCCTTAATTTTCATTGCGCCACTCATTTTAGCAACCATTGGGATGTGTCCTACCCTTGCATAGCGGCACCATCCAATTATCCATCTCATTGAGCCTTCAGACATGGATTTTGATTTAATTAAACAACAAGATTTCTGTTGTTTTTATTTTCAAGTTTTGTTTGCTTGTTTGCTTGCGTGTTTGCTTTAATGGTTGTTGCCTCAACTCAGTCCATTGTGCCAACAGGGTCATCATCATGGTGCTTTATATCACACAATGGGCCCTGAGTCCATCCATTGGTATACATCAACATTGCCATCATGGTTTTTATCATTGGTGTGTTGTTGTCAATTGTCTATTGGATCGGGGGTTAGTCCTTTTGCACATTGCAGCTAGGTTATCATGATGTTTTATATCATGGTGCATACCGTTAGGTGCTACATCAAAAATCAAGTATTGGAGGTCTAATCGGCATTGTCGCAACAATAAATTTCCTTGTCTACAACCTCTAATGCAATCAACTAATCAACATGGCTAATCTATGCTATTCATGACACGTATGAGCATATACAAAAAGTAGTAATTATTTCCTTCATTCCATTTTCTTTCATTTTTTGGGAGAACTACATCGCCCTGAGGTCCTTATGGACTCTGTAGCCAACATTCAATTACATTCAGTTTCTAGGGTCTGTTCAACCATCATTATCACATTATTCTTCAACCATTACTGTGTTATTCCAATCATTTCTTTCATTACCTTTATGCATTCTTATGTGCTTGGATTTTTGTAGCTTTTACATCCTTTAAAAAGTCATCGTACTATCTACACTTGCATTTGTGCCCGTTCATATTTAATCTGTGTAACACGTTACATCTTTGAGCCATGCTTGCCAATCAATTAATCAAATTAATTTGACTGATTAACAATCAAATCCGCCCTATTGGGGCAAATCAATTTGATCAACGATCACATTCACCTTGCTAAGGCAAATCATTTAATGAACTTTCAAATCCACCCTACTGGATAAATCATTAATCAATTATTCGCCCCTCTTTGTGACAATTCCATCATTTAGTCTTTCTTCTAATTTCAAGCCCGCAACTTTCGCCCTGTTTAGGGCAAGTCAAAGTGTGCCGTTTGTTTTGGGATGCATCCTTCCCACTTCCCCTTGTCTTAGGGGTAATTCAATTCTATTATTCTCAAACATTGGATAACAAAGCATGCAAGCATTAGCTCAAGTAGGTTAATATTAGCCACGGGTTAATTTCTACCATTCTTGCTTCTTCCTTTGTTGAGAGTCCATCTACGCCTTTTATCCCTACATGCCCTCTCGAGGGGGCATCATGGGTCACTAATTATTTGTTCATCTAATTTTCAATTTTTTCTTAACAATATATTCATTCTTTGAAAAGACGTTACTTTGTCTGTGTCTCACAATGCCGTTTCAAACATGGGCAAAATGTAGACACTTAAAATCGGACACTTTGTGTCAATTCTAATTATGTCTTCTATTAACATTTTCAACTTTGCCAAAATCACTTTTCCTCTAATGGTTAACTAATTACTTGATTAATTAACCTAATCTGCCCTTAATGAAAAATTTCATGGATTTGGAATTATTTATTTTCTAAATGCACAAATTGAATTATTACTTGACCCAAGGTGACATCATCATACCAAGTGTGCAAGTAAGAGCTCTTACAAGCTCTTACACTCCTTTTACACACTATTCCTCTTACACCCCTCTTACACACTCAAAGAGGACTTCATGATTTGGGTCTATGACACACCATGCCTCTCTCTTACACACTCCATCTCTTTCATTTATGAAAATGGAGGACTAATCTTGGGCCCTTAATCTTCATCTTAAGATGAACGGTCCACAATCATTTGCCAAATCTATAAATGAAAAGGTCTTCACACTCTTTCAACATGACCAACCAAAGCAGCGAAGCTCTGCCAAATCGTAAGGCCATCACTCAACAAGTCTTCAACATTGCCAATCAAAACATCAAGTAGACAAGGGGAAATGCTGCCCATGTGTGGAGTTGACATTGCCAAAGATCTCTAGTCTACAAGCCGAGCACAAGCCTCTTCGAACCGGCAAGCAAAGAAGTCTCTAAGGAAGGTATAACGAGTTTGTTTGTTTTCTTTTTGATTCCTTTGTTGTTCGACTTTGCTCAATCCAAGGGATTAGACTTAGAGTGTTATGTTCATGCGATTGTTTTGATGCTTTATTCAGTAACAATGAACTGACCCTTTTTGGATTCTTGATTTACACCCACCTCCTATTCGAGATATCTTCATTGCAATTTGTTATTTTTCCCAACCTCATCGCCCTTTCCCATGGATTTTTGATGGCAATCCATATCTTGACCTCTACTTGGGGATCTCCCATTATTCCTCATTAAATGATGTTATCATTTTGGTTGATATTCTAGTTTAGCCTATTGTCCAAGTCTCCTCTAAGCCTCCTTGTCTTATATTCTCTTCAGGTGATGTTTGGAGGGCCATGAAGTTGTCTACTAGCAAAGCAATTGATTATGTTGGGATTCAGGTGGAGTTCCTCAAATATGGTGTGGTCTCTGTTTCCTTCCCTATGGTATATCTAATTAATGAGGTTGTTTATCAGGAATTCCCCTCTCCAGGTCGCAATTCATTTCCCATCTCATTCATAAGTTAGGGGATAGTTTTTACTCAAATAAATACATGACTATCATGATAGGGCATGTGTTTCCTATTTAATGCCATAGTATTGCACATGAATATTTGTAAGCACTTGGTGAGTGTTAATCTTAGAGCAAGGGGACATGCAGGTTTCAAGAGAGACTTCTTGCCTATTGACTATGATTTTACTCTGGGCTATTATTGTATGGTTTTGTCAACTATCTTACAATGCCTTTTGTTGTTTTGTGGACTTTAGGAAGGCCTTTGACTCAATTCCAAGACATCTCTTCCAGAAGCTGCATGATATCAGCATTTACGATTCCTTCATTATTGTCAGAGAGATTATGAGATGGTTGTTGGCCAATTTTGGACTCCCCATTCCCTCTTACTTTGTTAAGAGCACCATTTGAATCAAGTAGGGGTGCTCTATTGCTGACTCTCTTCGATGTTTACATAGATGAGCTTGAGGAGTTTCTTGGGCAACATACCCATCTTGATGATGGTTGTATGTTGCATCGATTTCTGATTACGATACTGCTTTTTGTTAATAATGGGGTCCTCCTTCCTCTCTCTCTTGACAGTTTAAAGTGGCAACTTGATGTGTTTGTTCAATTTTGTGAGCTTTTCTATTTGGCGGTCAATCCTAGCAAACTAAAGGCATGGTTTTGACACCTCTAGGGTTGCTCTTTCCATATTTCTATTCCTCTACAAAGGGGAGCTTGTGGAGATCACAACAAATTAATTATACCTACTTAGGTGCGCAGCTTATTGGACCATCTTTTACCCTGAAACCTGGGTCGTGTTGTTGTCGTGTCTTTGTAAGGGGTATGCCTCACTTTTGTCTTGGGGTGCCAATGCTTTTAGATACATTTTTAGGATATCCCTTTGAAGATGCTTCTGTTCTTCTACAAATTGGAGCCTGTGGAGATCAAGACAAATTATACCTACTTAGGTGTGCAACGTATTGGATCATTGTTTACCATGAAGCTTATGTCATGTCATTGTCATGTCTTTGTAAGGGATATGACTCACTTTTGTCTTGGAGTGCCAATGCATTTAGATACATTTTTAGGATTTCCCTTTGAAGATGTGCCTCTTCAACGCAGTTATTAATCCAGCAGTTCTTTTGTTTGGGGCCCTATTTTGGAATTCATTAAGTGGGACTGTATTGAGAGGGTTCAGATTATCATATGCTTTGGCATATGGGCTGTTGCAAACGTCTAGTTCCCCAGTGCATTGTTTAGGCCGAATCTGTTGTCCAACCGCTTCTCCTCGAGAATATCTTCAAGCTTATTTTCTATATTTACAAAATCAAAGCCCTAGGTGGTTCAGCCTCCGGTTGCGAGATACACATATTTTGGATCCCTTTTTTCTTTAGAGCAGGTTTACCTCCTTGGATCTCACTAGGCTTCAACACAGTTGGTATGCTGAGATCAGTCCGATCCTTCAATCCTGAAAATGTATCTAGTTGACTTCCTACTTCCTAGATACAACTAGGATGTGCCTTTGCACCTTCTTCCCTCAAAGGAGGCGATCGATAATTTAACCATAGGACAAGAATGGAAAATTCAGCAGCTTCGTCCAAAGCCCCAGTCAGTGTGCAAAGGCTTAGTCTTTGAAACCCTTTCTGTGCTGTGCATGCTTATTGTCTGTAGTCTTCTTTCTATGATTGTGCTTTGGGAGACACCCTTGATTAAATGGTGTCTTCATCCTTGGGAGACATTTGTGATGAAATCTCCATCGTTGGGTTGGGTTTTATTCAGTTTGCTGTCTACTGTCGGTCTTTGAAACATCTGCTTTATTTTTTACATTCATATCAATCCTCTATTAATATTGAAGTTTTTCTATAAAATTGCCCACTTATGAATTCATGTAACTTGCCCTCTAAATAAAATGCCACAAACTTAATTTTCCATTTGAGCATTCTGTCCTGGTCTCTCACCTTGTCTTTCGCCTTCAATTTCAGGTAAATTCTGTCCTTTTCTCTTACATTCAATTTCAGGTTCATATTGTAATCGGTCCTGTCCATTTGTCCTTAAAACTCTTTATATGTTTCTCTCTAGGTTATCAGGCCTGTCGACATGGCAATGATACTGCTGCTTGAAATTGAACTAGGGAGAGAGAGATGGTATAATTTATATTACATTCATCATATTTCAATGTTTAGTACAGTAATAAATCAAAAATTCTGTTTCAGTATTCCCATTGGGAACAGTTCTACTTAAACCTGTAATAGCAACCTATGTATTGAGCATAACGTGTTAATCCAGATGTCTTAAAGACTTTATACATAATATGATGTAATGACACCTGGTGATATTAAAGACTATATACATAATATGATTATATAACACCTGAGCACCTTACGATCCCTTGGGACTTATTAATAACTAGTTCATAATTGTGTGGAATTAAGAAAACAAATATCATAACATGTATTTATCAAACAGTTGCCTGGTTTGATTATTATAGAGGAATGTTCTCGATTCATGAATATATGCATCCGTGAAAGTAATTAATGAATTTTCTCTTTGTATATTTTGCTGTACTTACCGTATGCAAATTATGCCGGACAAAGTCCTAGGTGGTGATTTGAAGATCTGTTAGGACTTATTAACGTCTAAGATTTAATTGTTTGAAATATAATCACACTTATTTATCAAACAGTTGACTGGTTTGACTACTAGAGAGAAGTGTTCCAATATATGAATGTATGTGTCTGATTAACTAATTAAAATCTACTCTTTTTGCATATTTTCCCATAGTTATTGTATGCGAATTATGCTGGACAAAGTCCCAGAAGGTAATTGGTTATGTGAAGGCTGCAAGTCAACACAGAATACTACTCTGAAAAAAGCAGAAAGAACTCAGATTTTAATGTCTAAGCCGGATTCTTTGAGTAGCAAGAAGCAGAGCTCTAATGAAAGTTCACATTCTAGACCTTCAGATAAAGCAGAAAAAAAGAAATCTGATCCTGAAATAATGAGAATTATAGGCACCTCTAGCTCCCAATCTCCTACAAAAAGACGAGCAGAGACTTTAGACATTGGACCTGCCACCAAAAAGCAGGCTGTTGAAGTTAGAAGTGTACAACAGGGTGTTTCAAGCTCAAATGCAAAGCAGGTACTTTCTCGTGAGAAGTCATTCAAATCCACAGATTTTGTTAGAACAAAATCATCTGTTTCAGGAGCCTTTTCTGGAAATCATTTGAGCAGTGGTCTTCATAATATTGGGAAGTCTTCAGCTGCAATGGGGACCCAGTCACCAAGGTTGCATGCAGGGATGCAGTCTTCAAAGAGCAGATTTACCTCTGTCAACAGTTTAACCTCTGATTCTTTACCAACCGCTGCAAGCAGCAATGCAGTCTCATGTGTGCTCTCTGCTTTAACAGACAAGGCTGCATTATCTTCTAAGTCAGCAGATGTTAGACCGTCATCTAGCTGGGCTTCAAGATTAAGCAACACCCCAAAGCTAGTTACAATTCCAAAGAACAAAAAAGATTTTGGTGATGTTGGTGGGAAAGCTTCCTTAATTAGGGAAAGAAGCGGCAGTGGGGTATTTGGCAAAGTTCTGAATGATTCTTTGTTATTTAAATCGAAGGGAAGCATAAATGCTTCTACAGTTATAGAACCAAGAATTTTTCCTAATGCACAAAATGCCAGTTGTCTTCAAACGAAAGAAACAAGAATTGGAAAGCTAAGAAAAGATGAAGCAGATTCAATGACAAGGAAATCTGTGTTGAAATCTGGAAATACAGTTGATGATTCAAAGCCTGCTGTCAACGATACATCTGTCAGCCAGGCAACCCTCAGACGGGGGCTGTCAAGGAAGGATTTATGTAAATCCAAGCCAGTTGTTCCTGAAGAAAAGTCACTTGTTATCCCAAGTCATGTGTCTGCAAACATCATTAAAGAAGAATGTAGCTCCACGATGTGTCCAGGTAAACTGTCCAAGTTCAATCAACTCTCTCGTTGAGCACTCTTCCTTTCTTTGACTTTAATGTCTTATTTTGGATACCTAAGCATCTATATGTATTTCCTAGTATTTAAACATGATCCATTTCATTTAATAAATTCGTCTTTGGCTGCCTACCAATTATCACCTATTTAATGTGGTGCGTTGTGTGGCTCAGGTGTCTCACTGCCAACTTTGACTACATCTCCCATCATGTCTAAAACAGGTCTTGTGGACATAAAATCAGAGCCACTAGCCTCCTCTGAGGCCTTGTGCTGCAGCGAATCTCAAACTTATTCTGAGCAGGGAAACTCTGAATTAACATCTGGACTAAAATTGATGCAAGTGTCAGGCTCATTCGGTTTTCCAACAGATGGTAAAGGGTCTAGCATTCCTAATGAGACAATAGTCAACATTGATTCTCCATCTGCTCAGAACAGTTTAAATGATGACAAACCCAAGAATTTTGCTTCTTCACGGACACGAAATTTCTTGCCAGATGTGGGAAGTACAAGGTGCTATAAGTGCAAAGAATTGGGCCATACGGCTCAGTTTTGCGCCAACCGTAGTCCTGTAAATACTTGTAATAATAGTCTCCGTGTATCAACTCTTAAATTTTCTGCTGGAAAACTCTCAAGAGAGATGTCATGGTCAAGCAGTGGAAAATGGAACAACCCTTTAGAGACCATTGTTCCAAATTACACGGTTGCCTGTGAGAATGATCAAAATTCTGAGCAAATACTCTTGTCGTCAGTCGGACAAGAATTGGAGGGACGTGGAGAGAGTAATTTGCCTGGGCAGCCTTCTGCCAACAATGATACTTGTAATAATAGTCTTCGTGTATCAACTCTTAAATTTTCTGCTGGAAAAATCTCAAGAGAGATGCCATGGTCAAGCAGTGGAAAATGGAACAACCCTTTAGAGACCATTGTTCCAAATTACACGGTTGCCTGTGAGAATGATCAAAATTCTGAGCAAATACTCTTGTCGTCAGTTGGACAAGAATTGGAGGGACGTGGAGATAGTAATTTGCCTGGGCAGCCTTCTGCCAACAATGATACTCTGTTTTCAAAAGATTCTGCAGGAGTTTCTGGAAAGCTTGATGGTGAATGCTATATGAGCCGTGAACTTTCATTATTAAACTCTGGTCTAGTTAGAGATATATTTACTGGACCAACAGATTTGGCATCTGGGCATTCTAAAGATTTTGTAGTTAATCATTCTGGTACAACTGTTACTCTCAGTGGGGAGGTTCCTTCATCTATGACCCTTGGAAAGAAACACATGAAAGGGAGCAATAATGCACAGATATATTCATCTCAAAAATTGTATTTTGATGGCGATGGATCCTTTCTTTCTCCTGTAGATTACTGCAATTTTTCAGCTACGACGACTATTACTGTGCAGCCAACAGAAAGCACAGTTACCGCCGTTAGAAGGAATATTGCCTGTGATCTCCCCATTATTTCAAATGGAAACTATCCTAGCAAATGCATGAGAGTACCTCTGTATCAGCAGTCTTCTCAGAGTGAAACTGTAAAGATGGCAGCCCTTCCAGAGCACAACTTTTTATGGCAGTATGATACTACTGATAATCTCTGAAGTGTTTCTAATATCTGTCAAAAAATGTTTTGTTTCTTGCTACATATTTCTATCTTTATCTGTGTGCATTATTTTATCTAATTCTAATATAATGTTTGGATTATTTGCCTAAGATTGTTAATGGTGCAGGGGTGGCTTTGAGGTACGGAGCAAGGGAAACCCTACTAGCCACTTTGATGGGTTACAAGCACATGCGTCAACTTGTGCTGCATTGAAGGTCCTTGATGCTGCTAAGAAGTTTTCTTCTAGTATCCTCTTGGAAGAAGTACCTCGCTTGAGCGCATGGCCAATGCAGTTTCATTATAGTCATCCAAAAGATGAAAATGTAGCCCTCTACTTTTTTGCAAAAGATCTTGAGAGGTTTGACCATATGCATCCTTCATAATTTTCTATGGCATGCTATTATTGTAAGCCGTGACAAGTTTAATTTTTGAACCTTTGAATCTTAATTTTGTTTTTATAGATTGTAATAAAAATGAAATATTGTACTCACATAATTTTGTTTCTTCTTGAACTATTTTTTGCTACATTTTTGTTTATATTGCTGACTGATTTGATTATTTAACTAATATCGTCTTTCACTTCAGTTATGAGAGATCCTACAAAAAGTTGCGGGAGCATATGCTTAAGAATGACTTTGCACTTAGGGCAAATTTTGATGGTGTCGAGCTTTTGATTTTTCCATCCAATCAGTTACCTGAAAAGTCTTGGCGTAAGTTGTGTTATTTGTTTAATGCAATGTGATAAATGAATATATATGTATGCCATGAGTGTCACATGGTGTGTAGACAAGGATTGTCAGTTGTTTGCAAATATGTATAAATTTGTTTGGAATTTATCCTGAATCTCTGATAGATTGTTTATACTCTGCCAAATCTTTCTGCGGCTCAAAGGAAAATCAGATACAGAAAGAAAAAAGGAAAGAAATTTTGGAAAAGAATTTTTTGAATAAACAAACTCAATAAAGATGCATCCTGTGAAGACTCATTTATTCTATTTCATGCAGGTTGGAATAGGCTTCTCTATCTATGGGGTGTTTTTAGGGAGAGAAAAGCAAATTGTATTGATTCCTCAGCATACTCCTTGGAGAGAACCCATGGACGGCTATCGACAAATGTTATAACTGCAGGCAATTGGAGTTCCAAGATTGCAGCACGAGTTCTACCTTCATTGCCAGTGGCTGGATTCTCAGAGAGAGAGGACATGGATATTGATGTGGAAGGAGGTCAAGAAGGTTCTTTAGCAGAGAGCACCGGACTTGGAAGGGCAAAGTCTCAGATCTCTCCGTTCTCATCACCCTCTTCATCTCAAGACGAAGGAAAAGTGAAGGGTTCTGTCGTCCAAAATGCATCAGATTTTGTTGAGCAGAAACTGCCTAGCACACAGGAGAATGACGAGTTGCCCGGAGAAGACAAACTGTCATTCAAGAAGCTCTCTCCAAAATTATCTTCTGAGTTTGGATTATACTCCAAAGCTTCGTATTTGAGTAAGGTAAATCAACCTGATACATCAGTTGAATTTGTGACTAACTCAATGCAGAAACATCATCACCCAATAAAAAATACCAGTTCTCAGGTTTTTGCTCTTGCCCCTCGGTGGACACAATTTGTCCACCTACACCTATGAATAGATAGTGCTGTATGGAGAGAGTAAGTGAATGCCCATTTTAGTGTAGTGCCGTAACAAGCTATGAGATTCAGAAGCTACTGTGTACGGATTATCCCAAGATCATCCCAATAGGCTTGCTGTATTTTTATCAGCATGTATACATGCTAAGAGTCTCGATTTTATTGTTTCCCATTCTCCTTTTTTTAAATCAGAAGAGCCTTGGGCTATTTTAGTACAAAATTGTATCCATTGTAGACTAACGAAGGAAATTCATTTGGAAGCTCAGTTATACAGTGAAATGTCTGATTGCTATCTTTTGTGATTTTGTGGAGACCTCTGATTTTTTTTCCGTATTTTCTTATCGCATGCTTCCTCAAGTGCTCACTAAGCTTCTAAACCTGTCTGATATCTCCTCCTTTCTGTACTATTAGTTTAACATTATCTCTCATTATGTCCTCATTCTATGTTTCTGTTCTTTATATGCACACCCACTCATCGTAAATTAATTTAAAATAGCATTCCTATCCATCTAAGATTTATTAGAGTATTAGACTATAATAGTTCGAAGCTCTAGTTTAGGAAGTATTTAGTAATTAGTAATTAATATTTGTGTGCACAAAATAAATAAGTGCATTAATTACTTGCATGACACTTGTTACAAGCCAATATTAGAATATTCTATATGATATTGCTTATATCACCTATATGGAAAGTTCTAGGTGTGACACTTGTCACAGGATCCTTCTAGGGATAGACTCATCTAGTCTCTTCTCTTTCTCTCTCTCTCTTATTTAAGGAGCACCACTGTACTTGTCTGAAACAAGAACAAAGAGAGAGCTTGTATGTATTTCTGAAGCAATAATAATCATTACTTTCGCTTGTCTTATTTGAGTGTTGTTATTGGTTTATGAGCTATTGTTTCCTGGTTTTGGTCTTTGGCTAGATCCTGTCGGTCCTCGTGTTCCTTTCTAGCTCTTTTATTGTATCAAGGCATAGGAATGTGTCCAAGAGCCATCGCCGGTAGCTCCGTGCCCGCACTTGGATGGATTTTGTCAAAAAGCATTTTTTGGAGGTTTCCGAGTGACACTGTTTACCTGGTAACGTCCAAAATGCACATTCCATGCTGCTTCTTTGTTGTCTAGATATTTTTCATGTTTTGAAGCAGACGGAACGTGAAGCATTTTGTTGAGCAGATTGTAGGTTCTCTTTTTACATATTTTAATCAAGAGGAATTTGTGACAAATAAATATCAATTCTGGCTGAGCCTGAGGTTGGTCTTGATATGGATTGACTTTTTTTAATAGTTGGATATTCTGGGTAGCTATATTGGGTTTAATATTCTGTTTATTGTGGCCATTTAATCCCTCCCGAACTTGTTCTGTCCACATCGGGGGCGATGTGGGCTAACATTGACCTGTTTAGTCTCTGCTTGCTACTAGTTATTATGGCCTCCCTACTTTCTTTTTTGACGTCAACTTCTGCTGCATGCTCATAGCGTTCAGCTGCGTTTTGACTTGTTAGGATTCTTTGAATCTCACGTGCTCCTTCTCGCTGATCTTCTGCCAATTTATCACGCTACCTAACACATTCTCAGAACTCGATTCACGACCAGCTGGCCTTTTTTGGTGCCGTGCTGGTTTCTGCACATCTGCATGCTGCTGTTTTTTAAAAGCATTCTTGCTGCCGTTTTGCTCCTTAACACTCTCAGACAATTTCTTGGCCATGTTGGCATCCTTTTCCAAAATGTCCACAAGCTCATTCAAGAGAAAATTCAAGAACTTGTGTGCATCCTAGTGCATGTAACTACGGAAATGTTCATTTTGTTTCCTCACCTGTTGCACAAAGTGTTTTTAGTGCTATAACAGCTGTCTTCTTCTTCTGGGAGTAAATCTGGGTAAAGAGGTCAGCCAAGCATCTAAGGAGATTCTCGTCGACTTCTCCCTCAGTCTTTTTTTGCACTCTTTATTATTTTATGTTCACGAGAAAGATTTCATGGACGTCATACAAATTCGATGACCGCTGGAGCTCTCAGCATTTCAATGTCAAATTCACTGGCATTTTCTGTGAACTCTTGTGCTGTTCTTTGTGGAGTGTTTTAGCATATCAGGAAATTTTAATAGCTTTTTCAGGCCAGGTCGAGTTCCGGGGAGTTTAAGAAAGGGGTATTAGATTCAAAGAAAATGGCTCAAGGATCAAGAAAGACACCAGGTGGGGGATTGATTCGATAAGCCTTTGCTGCACAGGTGGTATTCCTTCCTTTTCCTCAACATGCTGTTTTATCCCCTCAGAGAAACCAAAACACAGCCTTTGGAATATGCCCTTCCAATTCATTAAAGAAAAATCTAATTGCTTTTATGGAATCAAATTTCTAAATTAAGGAAAAAGCCGTGATTTAATCTTTCATGGGAATAATTTAAAATGAATATTAAAATTCCTGTATAAGTCTTAAAACTTTAGGTGGAGCCATTTCAAAAGATTCTTTCATTAAAGGTGTAAGGTCGCTTTTAAGTGTTTTTGGTTCGAAAATAAGGCATTTTTAAAAAAAAATCCGAAAAACGGTTCTTACCACCTTGTAATAGGAAAAATTATTTGCAAAGCTTTTTTAAGCTGGGGGGAATTTTTTTGCCATTTTTGGTGCATTTGTAAAAGACCTTTGGATGCATTTTCAGTGGTACCCGACATGCTAAAGGCACTCTTGTAATAACACAGACACATTGTTGGTGGTACTCAACGTCCATTAGGGACTTTTTCATGTCTACATCCTTGGCCATGGACACAACTATTTGAGCCGCTCACAACTTCAAACTACACTGTGTGGAAACTGAATATGCAACAACTCCTACACTCGAAAGGCCTTTGGCACATCCTTTCCGCCTTTCACATCAGTTAAAGACTTCCATGTGTTTGCATGCAAATAAGATGAGGCACTTGGTTTGATTGGCCTCAACATCTCCGACACCCTTCTCTTTTACATTGCTGATGCCAAAACCTCAAGGAAGCCCGGGACAAGTTTAATATACTCTATGGTAAAGATAACGAATTCAAATTGCTGCAGCTTGATGCATAATTGTCTTCACTTTTGCCCTCTGACTCTCCCATTGTTGAAGTATTTCTGCCAAAAACTAAACTCATTAGGTCCCAATTGCACGCCATTGGGAAAGACAAGATTGACAAAGAGGCCATCTTTCTCATTTTGTCTAAGCTGAAGGGTCCTTTTAGCGTCTTTGCCTCTACTTTTTACTCCACCATGGATGCCTTCGGTGACCAATTTCAGTGGCCCACTTTTGATCTATTTTGCGAACAACTCA
Source organism: Torreya grandis (assembly GCA_037957365.1). NCBI lineage: Eukaryota > Viridiplantae > Streptophyta > Pinopsida > Cupressales > Taxaceae > Torreya > Torreya grandis. The sequence continues at coordinate 1,304,107 of JARHVA010002644.1, forward strand.
CTAGAGAGCAAACCAAGCTAATGACTCTTGATGTTCTTCCTAGCTCCAGTCATGCACTTCTTACTAGCTCCTCCAAAGGCAAACCCAACCCAAAGTCAAACACTGTACCCTCCACCAAACCATCACAATCTCCCTCTTAAGTCTTTCATGTTTCTAAGTCTTTTAATTTGTTGAGTCTACTAAGGCCTCTAAGACTTCTAAACCTAGTTAATGGAATAAACCAAAGAAGACTTATGGTCCATGTAACTTTTGTGGTGGGACCAATCATACTGAGTCCAGATGTTTCAAGAAGATGGAAGCCTTCGCAGCTGCTGTCAAGCAACACAAGATTTCTGTTCTTGCTCCTTCAACACCTTCAACAGGTAAAGGGGAAGTAGTCATCACTAGGGCATTATTGCATCACGAGACGGTTGGGTTGTTGATTATGCCATTTCTCATCACCTTACACATTCTCGTGATCTTCTTTCTTAGAGTGTAGCACTTCCTAGATTGAAGTGGGTAACTCTTCTAGAGTTGATGTGTTGGGCCCTTGTACTATTTAGATGTAGGATGGTGGCATCAATAATGTGTTGTATGTTCCAAAATTTTTGACAACTTTTTTGTTTGGGTATCAAATTTGTTAACTTAGGCACTGGGAAGATCGTGGAATTTACTCCACAACAAGTTGTAATTTGAGAATTGTTAGATCCGTAGGATATAGTTGCTACAGATGATGTAGATCATGGTTCTTGTCTCTATACCTTTATGAGATTTGAATCTTCTATTGGATCTTCTTTAATTTCTCATGCCCGTCTGCTCAATAAATTATGGCATGAATGTTTTGGGCATCGTAATTACAGATAACTACAACAGTTTAATACATAGAATTTGGTGATTGGCTTTCCCAAGGTCTCCTACACTGTTGGAGTTTGTCCTGGTTGTATGCTCGACAAGCAACACTAGGACCCTTTTCTGAAGGGTAAGGCATATCGGGCTAAAACCCCTCTTGAGCTAGTGCACAATGATCTCATGATCTTTCCCACTAACTCTTTCTCTGGAGCCAGCTATGTACTCACCTAAATCGATGATTATTCTATAAAAACTTGGGTGTATTTTGTTAAGTACAAGAGTGAAGCACTTGAGAACTTAAAGCCTTTAAGGCTTTTGTAAAGAAGCAATCATCTCTTCCAATCAAATAACTATGCACAGACAATTGGGGGAGTATGTATCTAATGTATTTCGAGACTTTTGCATAACACATGGTGTATTGCATCAATTCATAGTACCCTATACTCCTCAATAGAATGGCGTTGTAGAGTGGAAGAATCACACTTTAAAAGAGATGGCAAATTTTATGATTCAATCTAAAGATATGGCTCCTCAATATTGGGTAGAAGCCATAAATTGTGCCAATTATATCCAAAATTGCATTCCTCACAAGGAAGTGCATAACTTAACTCCTGAAGAAGCTTGGTCTGGGATCAAGTCTGATGTATTTGGTTTTCATGTATATTTGGGATTGCTGGTTGGGCATTTGTTCCTGATAACAAACACAAAGGTATGGAGAATAAGAGCATACCACTTATATTTTTTGGCTATTGTGATAATGCCAAAGGCTATTGACTTCTTGACCCTATCACTCATGTTGTGTTTTTCTGATGGATGTCAAATCTGATGAGAGTATTGTTCCACTACAGCCACTATCACCTTCTTCTCCCTCTGACCTTCCTCTTACTTCAGAGGACTTTCCTTTGGATAGTGATGATGATCATAATGCACCACCATCTCCTCCAACTGCTTCTCACCCTATGCCCAAATGGGCTAAGTCTACTTTTGAGACAATTGGTTCTTTAGTGGGCGATCCTTCTGTGCCTAGGCTTACTCGATCACAAACATCTGACATTTTCCTATTAAGCCATGCCATTTCAGATGATCCAATATTGTTTTTCGAAGCCTCAGGGAAACCAGAGTTGGATGCTGCGATGTAGGAGTATTCTTCTCTCATGAATCACACTTGGGATCTAGTACCACTTCCCAAGGGAAGGAAACTTGTACAATGTAAATGGGTCTACAAGACCAAATATGCAACAGATGGTTCAATAGACAAGTACAAAGCACGTCTAGTTGCAAATGGATTTTCACATGTTGAAAGGGTAGACTATTTCGAGACCTTTGCTCCTGTTGCTAAGATGGATTCATTCTGCTTGTATTCTCCCTTGCTATGGCACACTGTTGGTTGGTGTACCAAATGGACATGAAGAGTGCTTCCTTGCACGGTGATCTACTTGAGGACAACTACATGGAGTACTCTCTAGGTTTTGTGCAGGGCTCTTCGCTAGTATGCAGACTTTGTCATTCTCTTTATGGACTCAAGCACGCTCCTCATGCTTGGTGTGAGAAGATGGATTCTTTTCTGCTCACTTTTGGTTTCTCTCATTGTCACTCCAACCCAAATGTATATATCCAAAGGCATGGGGATGACATTCTGATACTTGTTCTATATTTAGATGATCTCGTTTTGACAGGGAACATCGACCCCATGATTGAGGATATTAAGCTTAAGTTGATGAGGTAGTTTGATACAACATACTTAGGACTTATGCACTACTTCGTTGGACTTCAGATTCATTAGTCACCTGATGGGATTTCTCTAGGACAACAAAAGTATGCCACATATTTGCTTCATCAATTTGGTATGGCTTGCTGTAAGCCAACCCCTTCTCCATTTCAATTAGGTGTTGTATTGACTACTAATTTTAAGACTCCCACAATTGATCCCACTTTGTATCGACAACTAGTAGGCATTCTCTTATACCTGACTCACACTCGCCTTGACATCACCTTTGCTGTTATCCTTGTCTCTCGATTCTCACAAGAACCCCATGAGAGTCGTTGGAAAACAACTAAGCATATTTTGTGCTATATTCAGAGCACTACACACTTTGGGATTCGGTACACCCCACAGGGCACTTCACAGATTGTGGATTACACTAACTCAGATTGGGTAGGAGATGTTGATACCCGCAAATCTACGTCCAATTTTGTCTATAGTCTTGGTTCAGGTTATGTTGCATGGGGATGCAAGAAGCAAACATCCATTACCTTGTCATCTATTGAGGCTGAATATGGAGGAGCTGTCAAAGCCAGTCAGGAGGGCTTGTTGCGATAAATAGCAATAACACTTTGGTTGTCAAACCATAGTGTATTAAGGTTATGCTATAGAAAACCGAACTCATCCAACAACTGTCAAAGCCAGTCAGGAGGGCCCTATGGCTTCGACAGTTGTTGGATGAGTTCGGTTTTCTATAGCATAACCTTAATACACTATGGTTTGACAACCAAAGTGTTATTGCTATTTATCGCAATCTTGTTGAGCACCAACGTACAAAACCCATTGAGATACATATGCACTTCATTCAACAACTTATTCAAGATGGAGTCATTTCTTTGTAGTTCATGCCTACAACTGAATAGGTTGCCAACATCTTCACCAAACCCTTAGTTGCACCTTGTTATCTTTAGTTGTGAACTTTGCTTGGGGTGAAGGGGGGACCTAGGGTGAAGTCCTTCCTTCTTTCTCATCTTTCTTTTGATTGTACATGGGTACCTAACATGGTCTAGTAGCCGGGACTCATCTTATGTTCCTCCCTAATTATTCACTTACGGAAGGGTATTAGAGTATTAGACTATACTTTAGTAGTTCTAAGCCCTAATTAATAAGTATTTAATAATTAGTAATTAATATTGTGTGTGCACAAAATAAGTAAGTGCATTAATTACTTGTGACACTTGTCACAAGCCAATATTAGAATGTTCTATGTGATAATGCTTATCACTTGTATGGAAAGTTTAGGTGTGACACTTATCATAGGATCCTTTGAGGGATAGACTCTTCTAGTCTCTTCCCTCTCTCCCATTTAAGGAGCACTAGTGGACGTGTCTGAATCAAGAACAAAGAGCTTGTATGTACTTTTGAAGCAATAACAGTCATTACTTTCCCTCGTCTTATTTGAGTGTCATTATTGGCTTATGAGCTATTGTTTCTTGGTTTTGGTCTCTGGCTAGATCTTGTCAGTCCTTGTGTCCATTGCTTGCTCTTTTAAGATCAAAAGAGGCCAATGGGATTATAAAATCGTTTTAGTAAAATATAAAGCAAAGGAGTGTCTAATGTCACTCAATTACAAATGGATAAAATCATTAACAAAAAAAGAAACATAAAATACCATTAGGAATATCAAAATTAGTTAAAAGACCAACAAGAAATAAAAGCTAAATGATCCAGGAGGATCTTCCAACAACGGTCCCAATGATACCGCCAAGCCTATTCTCACAGTTTGCGGTAATTGTGGGTCTTGCTCAATGGTTTGTGGTACTTCATAACAAATTTCAAAGGTTCGCAGTACCTCCAAGATCATCATTCTATCTCCAACAGATGTCAAACACACTCTTGCAGTGGCATAGTGCAATCTATGTAGATTGGACATGGCACCACTCAGACGTGCACCAAACCTTTTACGATATTCTGCAGTGTTTTCCTCAGGGTTCCAGACATGTGATGACCATGCCGCAAAGGCCAAATCACACTATGCTGTACCTAGCCGTTTTGAGGGCTACACATCTGATGTTGATAAACATAGTTCATGTGCCATGCTTGTTGGTACTTGCGGGGCTTGCGTAATACCATATTTGTCAACATACCTAGCACCAGTCAGTTGAGCCATGTAACTGTCAGAAGAACAGTCACACATGGAATCCCAAAACAGTACTTCATGCCATCTTTCTCAATAGTATGCCATGTACAAAACATAAATTAATAAAACTTTCTATTCGAGCTATTTTTCTCTCTTGATTCTCTGCATATTATCTCATATAGTTTCCACATATGCATATAACGCATCTAGATCCTCATTTAGAATGTTGTCCACTGTGTTCCTCCTAGGCCCCGAATCAGTGGGTATCAGAGTGGTTCATCTTGTTCTTGCATGTCTCGTCGAACGAGTTCAGAGTATCTGAAGCTTGAAGTAAAACCACGAGACTCATCAGACAACTTGGCATGCCATTTCAAGCAAGTTCAGATGGCAAAAAACCCACAAGATGCAATTTAAGAGATGATCAATGACAAAATTTCAAGCAAAAGACATTTATTTTCAACCAGTTCACTGGAGTCCTCAAATGGGTGGTTTCATTGACTCACAAACTAGGGAAAGTTTTTTCGTGGTTGATTCCCCCTAGATTTCAAGCAAATCTAGTTGTCCCTGTGTTTTGAGGGAAAATAAATGCAGTAGATAGCTGGTTAGATCAGTTAGAGTCATATTTTTCTATGACTGGCTTTTATGATGAAGAGAAGATCAAGATTGCAATTTTGAAAGTCTCTTAACCTGTCAAGAAATGGTGGCAAGTTCACACTTTGTGGGAGAAAGACCAAACAAAAGAAGACTCTGAGCCAACCTGGGATAAATTCCAAGAAGCCTTAAAGGATGAATATTATCCTAAATATTTTTATGATAATTTATACATTCAGTGGCAACAACTTGGGAAAGGATGTATGCAAGACTGGGCTCATTTGAGTTAGAGCAGCATCAAGTTCTCAAATACCATAGTGGTCTACAACCATTCATTCAGTCCAAACTGAGTTGGCCAAGGTTAATTTGATGGGAGAAGCCTATTGCTATGCAACAACCATCGAGGAAGAGTCTAAGATGAAGGGCAAGCAAGACACGTGTACACGAAAGAAAGTACCTTCTTTAGACAAAAAAGCCACAACAGTCTAAGATAGGTGAATGGCGTGACAAGCACAAATGAAACAATCATTCCAACATAGAGCACCATACTCAAATTATTTTTCTTATGCATGTAGTAACAAAAGGATTATGAAGTCAACCTCTCTAATAGTTATGTTGAAGCATATCTAAATATTGTAATAGCCACCACACAAGCAACACCAATAGTGCAAGATGTTTGAAGCAGAACACCTATTCATTTTGTAGATGTGAGTGCAAGGGCAGCCACTAGATTTTTTGATTGATGGTAGTAGCATAAAGAACCTCAGCTCTGAAGCAATTGCCAAGCGATTGAATTATCCAACCTTGCCTCATTCACAACCTTACAAATTGGGATGGTTTAGTTTCTGCTACACCAAAGGTGTAATGTCACTGTCCAATGCTGCTTCTCATATATTATTTATCCTTTCAAAGAAAAGTTAGTTTGTGTGATGTAGCACCAATTAATGTTTGTGATGTACTCCTTGGGCATTCATACATGCATAGGGATAGTCCCCAATGTGTGTACAACACTGATCCCTAGAGCATAGTTGTATCTGTGGGCAATAAGAGTTATTGGATTTATGAAGTGATTCCACACTCTAATCATGCTACACCATCTTTGAATAAGATTGTGCCATACAACTATGCATATTCAACATTCAAAACTTCACCTCCTACTGATGCATGGCCTCAATTGACATTAAAAGATAAGATAAACTCTTGTATACACAAAATTGTTCTATGCTAATGTACAAAGTTGTAAGAGTAGGTTAATTTCCACAACAAGCAAAATGGTTCACCAAGTATCGGCTAGAAGCTAAGTTTTCACACCTGCAACCTAGACTTAACACAATCAGGACTATTGCTTTACAAGGAGGGGTGATTGATCGAGGTGGATCTTCCAACAACAATCCTAGTGATACATCCTAGCCTATTCTCACAACTTGTGGTAACTGCGAATCTTGCAAAATGGTCTACGATACTCTAGGACAACCTCCAAAGGTTCATGATACCTCCAAGATCATCAATTTGTCTTCGACAGATGCCACAAACACTACTATAGTGACATTGTGCAATCTATGTAGATTAGACATGGTGCCACCCATACATGTGCCAGATCTTTTGTGGTGTCCACCAGTGGCTACCTTAGGGTCCTAAACCCCTGCAAGCTATAGCACAAAGGCAAACTCACACCGCACAGTAACTAGCTATTTTGGGTGTTACACTTTTGACGTCGATCATCATAGTCCTTGCGCGATGCTAGGTGGCACTCTTAGGGCTTGCGTTATGCTAGAGCATTTATCAACATATCACACCCCTGTTAGTCGAGCCATGCAACCTTCAAAAGATGAATATTTATGCATGGAAGCCCAAAACAGTTCAACTTTAATAACGACTCTTCACGCATTCTTGGCTTTGTAGTATATGTATACATCTGTAGCTTTAGTCTAGCAATCAAAGTAGAATATAGACAAGCATACATCTTTCTCAGGAGTATGCCATGTACAAAATACAAAAATCAATAAAACTTTTTGTTCTAGATTTATTATCTCTGTCTTGATTCTTTGCATATTATTTCATATAGCTTCCGCATATGCATATATCACATCTAGATCCTCGTTTAGAGTGTTGTCCACTAGGTTTCTCCTGGGTCTCGGATCACTAAAGTTCGACTCTCTTTTAGAGAGTGAAGATTGTTCTCTAGAAGCTGTCATTTTCAGGCATTTGCTCAGTATCACTTATACTAACAAGCTGATCTCCTTCATCTTTCAGCCAATCATAGATGTTGGAGGCATTGTCTTTTGGATATTGTTGATTCAGCATAGATGAAGACATCAGTAAGGCAATGTTCTTGGTGTACTACTAGTGGAGCACCCTAGTCCCCTCATTCTCATTATAGGCACCATGGAGCTATTTTGTGTATTGAGCCTATCAAGAAAAAAATGACACCGACGAACTTATTTAGGGTAAGCATGCTAACAAAATCTTAAAATATAATAGAAATAAACAATGCCACACTCAAAATATACACAAGATTTAACATAGGTAACCTTCTCATTATAAAAAACCTAGCAAATCAGTACTCGTATTAACTCAACCATTCGCAATACAATAAGGTATTCATCCATAGTCGGTTTAACTCTAATCCACGTGCAAGTATTTATAGGAACATCACCACTAAGCATTATTAAAATACAATGAGTGTAAAACTATGTGTTGAGAAACCATCCATACAGTACCATAGGTATAAAATTATGGGTCAAAACCACCCATAAGGACAAAAAAACATAATGTTGTAGTAGGGTGTACAGTCCATAAGGGTGTAAAACATGCAAAGTATACAACACATTTCCAACATTCTCTCAGTTGTTGAATACTCTGCACAGGGGGGCACACATGCATACAAATGATCTGCTAAGGGAAACTATTCCCATTGATTTCTTGCACCAAGAAAACTTCACAGTACCGACAGACTTTGTCAATGAGTCAACAACAATATTCAAGGTATCAACCTTCAAAAAAAATCTTGTTCATCTTCAACTATGACTAAAAAAATGATGTAAATCAATATTCTTTGTTTGAGCATGAAACATAGGATTGTTTGCCAAATAGATTGTACTTTGATTGTTGCAAATCTATGCTCACAACTTTCTGTAAGAAGCCAACACTTGAAAACAACCTTTGCAACCATTTAGCTTCCTTACATGCACGAGGGGCTGCCATGTAATTAGCTTCTGTAGTTGAGAGTGCAGCAACTACTTTCCTTTTGCTGATGAAGCTGATTGCTCTACCAAATAAGTTAAACACCACCACTTGTTGGTCATTGACATTCAAGATCTCTAGCCTAGTCTATATCAACAAAACCTTGTACATCTACTTCTTTGTTTGGCCCTGGTCTTTCTTGGTAGCAATTTAGCTAATCTGAAGTGCCACACAAATATGTGAATACCCTCTTTACAATAGTTCAATGTTCCTTCCTTGGGTTTGACATATATTTGCTCAAAACTCCCACTACATGGGCAATGGTGGGTCTAGTATGTACCATAGCATACATTAGACTTCCAACTACACTCGCATAAATAACATGAGACATGTCCTCAATATTTGCTTGTGTCTTAGGACATTGTTTTGTAGACGATTTTAAACCAATGGGAATAGGAGTATTGATAGGCTTGCAGTGTTGCATTCTAAACATCTTTAATTTTATCTCAACATATTACCTTTTGATTTAACCAGAGTTTTTAGTTTAATCGATCCCTTTTAATTTCCATGCCCAAAATAAATTTTACAGCACCAAATTTTTCCATATCAAACTGAGATGACAATTGAGATTTAATATCTTTGATCATTTCCTTGTTTCCAATTAACAACATATCTTCAACATATAATAACACAATAACAAACTAAACACCAACTTCTTGGAAATATACACAGTGATCAACTTTGCTTTGTACAAATCCAAGTCCCAACACATAAGTACCAAACTTCTAATACCAAATCCTTGGTGATTGCTTTAGGCCATAAAGGGACTTCCCTTTAATTGTAAAACTTTCTAGTTGCGTCATATAAATTTCTTCTTCAAGATCCCCATGTAAGATATCTAATAGAAGTTAACTTGGAAATATGAGAAACAATTTCCCCAAAATCAATTCCCTCCACTTGGGAATATCCCATTGATACCCAACGAGCTTTGTACTTCTTCATTTTACCTTTTGCATTGAAATTTTACTTGGACACCCATTTGCAACCAATGGGTTTCTACAATTGAAACTTGACCGAATCCCATGTCATATTTTTGTCCAAGGCCTTTATTTATCCATCCATGGACTTCCTCCAAAAATTACTTTCCTTTGAATCAAGTGCCTCCCAATAGTCTTATGATCTTCATTAGCAATAGATAAAACAAATAAAACAAAGGCAAAACGAAAATCAGGTGGACTTTACCTATCTGGTTGCCTTCTTTCTTGAGCCAATCTCCTCAAGACTAGTGTCAGAGGTTCTTCCTCATCTGATTCATCTTTTGTTGATTCATATTCAAATACAAATTCTCCATCTTCCAACTCAAACTGCTCCTTTTTTGGTTATTCCTTTTTTTGAGACCTGTTAACCTCTCTAAAGATTACATTATGACCTTAGACAAGCTTGTTTGTTATTGGGTTTCAAAGCTTGTAGCCTTGCCACTTCTTTACCCAATAAAGATACACTTCTCTGTTTTATAATCTAGTTTAGTTCTTTTTTCCTTTGGAACATGCACATATGCATCACAACCGAACATTATAAGATGTTGGAGGGGGTTTCTTATCAGTGCATGCCTTCTGCGGGGTTTTATCAACAAGCTCTGATGTAGGTGATCTATGGATTAGGTAACATGTAGTGATTACTGCTTCTTCCAACATTTTTGTTTCTAAGCCCGTGCCACTAAGCATACTCCTTGTTCTTTCCATTAGCGCCTTATTCATTCTCTCTACAACTTCATTCTGTTGTGGTGTATATGGAGTTGTCTTTTGCCTTGCTATTCCACTTTGCTTACAACACATCTTGAATTCACTGCTTCTCTATCTATTCTCAACACCTTTATCTTCTTCTCTATTTGCCATCTAGTTTTCTACAAGAGCCTTAAATTCCTTGAATTTACTTGAAAAGCTTAGATTTCTTCTAGAGGAATTATACCCATGTTTTTGTTGAGAAATCATCTACAAAAGAAACACATAACATAGATTTATTAAGTGATGGACCAAGCACAGGGCCAAACACATCACTACGTTATCAATTGCAAAATCCCATTTGCTCTAGTACCACTAGAAGGTGAAGGTAATCTTTCCAAGAGAGTTTCTGCCTTAAGAGTCATGCGTGGAAAGCGTGATGAATTCGCAAGATACTATCACCAAACAACAAGAGCTCATAGATAGGAGCCAAGAATCCATGGGTAGGGTGTTTCATGCTCTAGCCAAGAAGATTGGCATAAGATAAGAAACGCCACATGAAGAAGAGAGAGGAGTTCATGGGTGAAAATGAGAAACTTCCAAAAGACATAGATAAAGCTAAGGTTAAATTATTTGATCATACTGCTTTCAAAATTGAAACCAAAGTTGAGATTAGATCTTTTGAAGGAAAAGTAGATGCTGAATTGCTAGGCAAATGGTTGAAACAAATGGAGGTATATTTTAGTGTACATGAGGTAAGCGAGGCACAAAAGATTTCTTTGGCACGTCTTAAAATGGAAGGACATGCTCTAATTTGGTGGGAAAGTTATCTAGTCTCTTCTGAAAAGAAGCAGCAACTAGTTGTAACTTGGCGGGATGAATTCGAAGAATTATTGTGTAAGCATTTTTATCCTATTGGGCATAAAACTAATTAGAAAATTCAGTTGCAGTATTTCAGGGAAGGAAGTGTGCAAGATTATACCACAAAATTTCGTAGACAAACCATAATGATGGACTTGGACTCGGAAGATGAAGACAACTAGATTGAGTACATGGGGGGTCTCCATACTTGCTTTAGGAGACGAGTCACCTCAAGTAAGCCAAATGACCTTGATGAGGCATGTGTGCAACATAAGACACCGAGGAAGAAAAGAGGCAAGGAGAGGGAGAATCCTCAAAGCAAAAACAGTTCACAAACCAGTTCAAGAAAGATAAAAATGAGCCTTACAAAGCCTAGAAGAAGGGTAAGTGGTAAGATAAGAGAAATGCCACCACTTTACACGTTTGTAAGGATCCAAAGAACCATTGTGGTCATTGTTTAGAGATGGATATACTAACGCACAATGTTGGAACTTGCATTGGTAATTGCATTTAAAGAATCAGAAGTCCATGACATGTGCTTGATATTGACCCACAGTCTAATATAATTTCGGACGAAGTTGTTAAGAAGCTTTTTTTACAAACTTATGATCATCCTTATTAATATCCTTTGGGTTGGGTAAAAAGGGGTGTAAAGATTCAAGTGACTAAGAAATGTAGATTCATGTTTGGTGTGAACCTGCAATACATTAATGAGATAGAAGCATACGTAATCCACTCGATTCATTTGATGTGGTGTTTGGAAGCCCTTACTTGTATCTGAGGGATACTATTTTCATGAGTGAGGAAAGCTAACAGATACAGATGGTCAAGGATGGGATCAACAATGTCATCAAGGCACATCAAAACAAGCCCAAGCTTGCCATGGTAAGTGCCAACCAAGCCAAGAGGCTCATTCAAGCAAATAAGCAATTTTGTCTACTTATTTGAAGGATGGGCTAGAAATTTATGAAATTGGTTGTGCTAACGAAGGATTGAAAGATTTGGATGAATTGCTGCATTCTTTTCAAGAAGTGTTCCAAACTCTTAAAGGATTGCCTCCAAAAAGTAAAGTAGAGCATAAAATTCAGTTGGTTCCCTAATCTTTTTTACCGAACATTGGTTTATACAAACAATCATTTTGAGAGTAATGAAATAAAGAAATAATTGAAAGAGTTGTTGGAACAAGAGGCCATACATTCAACTCCAAGTACTTGACCTTGCAGGTTACCCATTGTGATGGTGCAAAAGGAAAACTCTGGGATAATATGCATAGATTATAGAGCCTCGAATAAGATCACCATAAAGAATATATATACACTCCCATGGATTGATAGTTTGTTGGACCAAATTCAACATGCCAAATACTTTACAACGCTGGATCTCAAATCTGGATACCATCAAGTTTGTATGGAGGAGGAGGATGCATGGAAGACAACTTTTAGGACAAGACAGGGTTATGAAAGGTTGGTACTTCCACTTGGTTTATGATATGCACCTGCTTCTTTTATGAGATTTGTGATTGATGTATTGAGGCCTTTCATAAATACATGTAGCATAGTGTATTTGAATGATGTTTTTGTTTTAAGTGCTGCATGGGAGGAACATCTAACTCATTTGAAGCAAGTCTTGCAAGTGTTAAAAAAAACTAGTGTGCAATATGAAAAAAGACTAGTGTGCAATATGAAAAAATGTGAGTTTGCAAAGCAATCACCAATATATTTGGGGCTTGAGAAGAATTGAGAATGTATCCAACAAAGGTTGAGGCTATCACTAATTGGCCCATGTCTAAAAGTGCCACAAAGACCAAAACTTTTGTTGGAGAAGTACAGTACATGAGGAAGTTTATTCCAATTTTCTTCACCATTGCAGCACCTCTGCATACAATAGTGACAAGTGGTAAGAATTTTCAGTGGGCTAAGGAACATAGTAGTGCTTTTATTCATTGTAATATAAATTCAGGGATGCACCTGTACTTTCTCTTCCTAATATGCAGTAACCATTCGAAGTTGAAACATATGTAACTGAGTATGCCATGGGGGCAGTTTTGTTGCAAGGAGGTAAGCCGATTTGTTATGATTCATTTTCTTCAGCAATAAGAGGGTATCCTGTTTATGATAAATAAATGTATGTGCTGGTTCAAGCAATTAATAAATGGAAACATTATTTGGTGGGCAAAAAAACTAATGTGCATACAAACTACAAACCTCTTCAGTATTTGCAAGTACAAAATAAATTGCAGCATGAAAGATGCTACAAATGGACAAGTTTTCTTCAACAATTTCATTTGGTAATCAAGTACAATAAAAAACACAAATATCATGGCAGATATGTTATTCAGGTCACCAATTCCAAATTAAGTTTCAGCTTTGGTAATAGTTTCACAACTTGAGCCTTTCACAAAGGAGTCTTATGAGGAAGTATATGCACAAGATGTAGATTTTGGGGAGACATTCCAGTAGTTGGTCAAGAAAGTTGATAATGAAGGCAAAAGTGAATCCTACCTCAAGGATGAGAAACTCTACGAGTTGGATAAACTATGTGTGCCAAAGGGAGAAAGACTTCTATTGATGAGGGAAACACATACTTACAAAGTTTCACGCCACTTGGTTGTTGGAAAAAAAACATTTATCATTTGCTAAGGTGTATATTGGCCCAATATTCAAGAAATATCTAGATTCATTAGAGGATGTAAATTATGCTGTACAAACAAGCCTAAGGTTAAGAAAGAAGGATTGTACGTGCCTCTAATTGTGCCTACTAGACCATGGGAAAGCATCTCTGGATTTTGTGAGGGGTTTACCAATGTCTAAGCATGGTCAATATGTTTTTGTAGATAGATTTAGAAAAAAACATGTTCTGATTACACGTAAGAAGATAATAAAAGGGCATGAAGCAGCCAAGTTATTACTTATTAATATTTTTGTGCATTTTGGGTTGCCTAAGTTCATTGTTTCAAATAAGGTTTCCAGATTTTTGGGGAAGTTTTGGAGCACCTTATGGAACAAGACGGATACTGAGCTTCAAAGAACCACAACTTTTCATCCTCAAACCGATGGACAAAGAAAAATTGTAAATAGGACTTTGTTACAGCTGATAAGAGGTTACAATAGCAAGTATCCAAGGACTTGGGATGAGTCTTTGGCATATATCCAACACTCATACAACATGAAAATACATTCATCCACTAACAAGTCACCTTTTGAAGCATGTTTGGTTATTTCCCTACCAACCCACTTGATGTTGCAATGAGACAACTAAGAGAAGGAGAACTAGATTCAATGGTGACAAAAACGACAATATTCGTTGAGAGGATTAAAAAAATCCATCTCAAGGTGAAAGAACAACTAGAGAGATGTCAAGTCAAGTTAAAGGCTAGACATGAGAAACATCGAAAGGAGCATACACCCTAAGTAGGGGATAAGGTATGGTTGTATTTGAGCAAGCAGAGGTTTCAAGGAAAAACCAGGAAGCTCAAACCTCTAAGGTATGGGCCATTTACCATCTCGGAGCATATTGTAGAAAACCCTTTCAAGCTTTATTTACCCCCATTCATGAGATGTACTCAGTCATAAATTGTGGGAACTTGCATCTATATGAGCCATCCATGTTGGATGAAGAAGAAGGGCAAGTGCTACGCTCTATAGAAGACTTTGTCTTGGATGTACAAGGGGAGTTGGAGGAAGATGTAGTGTTGTAGTGAAAAGTTAGAGAGACTGGAAGAGGGCCACAAAAATCTTGGCAAGTTGGCATCAAAAGAAAGACACTAAAGCAAGTAAGCTGGTACCTCGAGAAAGTGGGAGAGCTTTTAAAACATCTCCTGAACCACTAAGCTTTTGTTGAACCAAAAACCTTTCAAAAGCGAGGTATGATCCATAGGGATCAGGAAAAACAAACCTCTTCATCATCCAACCACAAAATAAAAGGTTTAAGTTAGTGACCAGGGCTCAAAGTGAGTATTTCTTGTACGATGACGAAACCGCCAATGTTTTCAGGGGGGTTGTGTAGTTGCTAGTTCCTTAAGGGGCGGTTATGTAACCACTAGTCTCTTTAGGTGACAATTTTGTAGCCGCTGGTTATCACAGGAGTGGTTATGGAACTGTTGTGGTTTTGAAATTTATTGTTTGCACGAAGCGGTAATTTCACCCACATCAGTTGCATTGGCAGGGTAGTGGCAGAAAGACGGTGTCTCTTCAGTTCCAAGACATTTGGGAGTCCTTTAGTGCACAACAAGACACACCTGGGGCATGATAAGAAGGGGTCATGAATCCGGCAGAAAGGGGGGAGTGTTTGAGTAATAGAGTTTGTGTTCAGTTGGTTGTACAAGGAAGAAAGGTTGCAGAGAGGAGCGGAGTGAGAAAACAACAGAGTGACAATTGATCTATGATCTCTTTATATAATTTTCTTTGGCCATAAGAAAGATCAGTAAGGAGTGCAATTGCCACTTTCAACTGGTTTTTCCCACCTGAAAGTTCTACAAGTCAAAATTATTGTGCCCATTGTTATGTGTGCATGCATCTTACATTCCTGGTTTTAGTTTTGTATGTTCTGTTTCATGTTTCCAAAAGCACACTACACTAATTCTAAGTCTCTAAAGCATTCAAAACTGTCAATTTAGAGCTCAATCTAAGTAGGACAGCAAGTTGTGATTTTTCAAATTCGAGTAAGCAATTGAAATTTAGGACATTACAAATCAACCATTGGAGGTGTAGAGTAGAAACTAGAGCACTTTGATACAGGGTGTGCAAGTAGGATTTAATATTAAACTATATGTATTGTAGCTTTATTATAATATCATTCATTACGTGTGTAGTTGTAGACACAATCTTTGCTCGTCATGGTGAGATAGCAAGTTGGAATATAGACTAATGCCAATACTAAATTGGGTTACGACACTGACTATTTTGAGTTGTTATGAAATCCTTTATGTTTAGGGAATTGTTTCTAGATTGAAGCATCCAACAACTTGGGATTCAGGAAGGCTAGGGCAGGTAAAAATATCAGAATTCAATTATGGTTCTTCCATATTTTTTGGATTTGCAGTGACAATTCACTCATTTTCGTACACATTCCCTTGCGATGCTCACCATTAACTTGAAATGATGTCAGAATATGTCTGCCAGGCTTTTGAACATTATTGAGTTTGCCTCTTGTTGTTCTAGGATCCAAAGGAAATGACATTATAATGGAGGGGTGAGTGGTGGGCTAGGAGGATGATAGAATGGGATTGATACCCTAATGAACCCTCTTGGATTTCTTGCCTAACAATTGGGTTGTGATTTTGATGGTTTTTGTTAATGGGGCTAGTTTCAGGCAACACAAATGTTGGGTTTGACACTTCTACTGGCCGAAAAGATGTGGTTTTTGGTATACCTCTGAGCATCTCCTCGTGCAACAAATTTTCATCCTCCATTCCTTGTAAGTCTTTGGCCAAATGCTTTCATCGGTTTGGACTTAGGGCATAGGCCTTTACTTTGGTTTTTCGTTGTCTTATTGAATGCTTTACCTATAATTTATAAACATGACCTGGGCTGTTGAGCTTAGACCATTCCTCAAATTTAGCCAATGGAAAACTTATTAGCATGCTGTGGGTTTTGAACCATGTTATGTACCTATCTCCATAATATTATGATGTATATTAGGGTCATGAAGTAGCTGACATCTAGTACACAACCGTAGGTTAGTTATATTGGATTAATGGTTTACCCTCCCCTAGCACTAATAGCTGAGAGACTTTATGTAGGGGACTAATTATTTTGTTATCATCATGCAAGGTATTGACTTGGTTTGACTCTCATTTTGGGAGATGTTATATCCTTTAAGGATTAATATAAGATGTAACCCTACCTTAAGGGTATTTGTTTTTTAGTATATTGAATATTTGGTTATGCGCTCTTCAATAAAAAAAAAAAATATTTGGGTATGCTGATACCCTCTATATATCTCGTGTGTGTGTTTTCTGTTATTCTCCACATTATTGAGTAATGAGGAATGAAATTTAATACATGTTATTATCAAAGAATAATATCTCGTAGATGTTGGAAGCCAGGAGGATCGGAATAGGGCCAATGTTAAGTGTCTATCCACGAGTTTATCTAGTGAGCATTCAATGAAAAGATCTTATGCTATCTCTCCAATTGCATAGCAGAGGATGCAAAAAGTGGGTCCTTGTCGTCCCTTTTGTTTCAACACTTGTGCAATAGCTTGTTTTATAACATTAGATGGATAAAAGGTTTGATTCAAGGGTAGGCTTTTGATTTCTATTTTTTTTTTTCCAGAGCTTATAAGCTGTACAATTATGATATTTTCTGTCAAGAGAAAGAAATAGGCTTTTTAGATTGTGTAATCACCATTGGATAAAGATCTCCATCTTATTCATGGGAAGAAAGAATAATAATGACATAGCATTGTGAAATCTCTTCAGTTAACATTGGAAAGGGGTGTTTGAACCATAGTGTTGAGGTGGAGAGTCGGTGAAGACTTGGCAACCCGATTTTTGACTTGGGGAATTGGACTCGTTGAAAAAACTTTGTAAAACTTGGCAATTCTAAAAAATCATAAAAGTTATCAAATTTTAGGGGAAATAATCTATTAATATGCATTCTTTATCAAATGAACTTATAATACACTCAAAACTAATAAATCACATCTACCATACACACTTATGCTCCAAGAAGTAAGTAATGAATCCGATATTAGAAGTAAATAATGCATATCCAGCCTTTGCACTTAAACAATCAATTCCTTCAATAAAAAATGAAAATTCAGAATGAGAGCGAGAGTGAAAAAGTGAAATGGGCAAGTCAAGTGAGTGTTGAAAAGGTCATTTGGGGGATTTAAGGTCGAAGTGGCCTTTTTTCGTTTATATATTTTTTAATTTATTTTCTGACATTGAGACTTCAAAAAAAAAAAAGAAAAAAAAAGCAGACTTGCAAGTCTGCCCTTGGGACTTGCCAAGCTTGTGATTCGATGCTACAGCCTTGCTGAGGCTGCCTCAAAGTTGGATTCATGAGTCCTTTTGCAGACTCGCAAGTCAAGAGGATTTTGAGTGAATAAGGATAAATTCCATGATGTTAAAAAGGGAGAGATGGGATAAATAAAAGACTGTAGTCTTGCAT
Source organism: Torreya grandis (assembly GCA_037957365.1). Lineage (NCBI taxonomy): Eukaryota > Viridiplantae > Streptophyta > Pinopsida > Cupressales > Taxaceae > Torreya > Torreya grandis. The sequence continues at coordinate 1,322,248 of JARHVA010002644.1, forward strand.
CATCATGAGCACCCTTGACTTCAGAATTTGCCAGATATTCCGATGGCTAGTAATGTTGCCTACCATTACATATCTGTTGCATCTATCTGTCCAAAACCGAGCCTTTCTGCCATCGTGGATTTCCCAAATCAATGTGGTTTTAGATGTATTCCTATGCAGATATGCTTCTGGAGCATCGATACTTAGCAATAGATTACGAATATGAATGCCAACTGTGAGATTGATCCGGTTACTTTTGGCCATGAGTTTCAAATAAAACTGAGTTTTTGTAATAAATCTCTCCTGAGAAAATTGGGTTCCATGAGTGAGAGCAAGTTAAATGGTATGGGAATAATCAGGAGCAATAATAAATAGATTAGCATTCCCTGTATAACTAAATTAAATAGTTTGACCCTTCCAGCTAAAGTGGGCCATCTTGTTGGCTGAGTTCACTTGTCTCATATATGTTCAATATGACGACTTGTGAGCATTTGATGCTAGTGGAAATAGCAAATACCTGGTTGGAAAAGTACTAAAGGCAATTTCCAGGAGTCTGATTAATGAGCACTTTTGCTGAGCAATACTGCCTTGGAAAAATATTTGGGATTCGATGAGTTAACCTGCTATCAAGATGCTTCTTGATATAATGGCAAAATATAAATATTATGCTTGGATTTGGTTTGGAGTAGGGCTCTGCTTAAACCCTCTGCCATCATGATGAAAAACTTTGGCAATAATGGGTCCTCTTGTCTTAGTCCTCTTGTTTATTTGAATAGGAACAGTCATAGTATTACACTTCTAAACAAATAATGTGGTTGTGAAGATGCAGTTATAAAAACATTGTCGAGTATTTTCATTAATTCTATATATCCCCGTTATATTTCTAATAAAGTCCCAGTTGCTTTTGTCATGTTTAACTAGTAGTCCATGGAGCTTCTGTGCATTTAAGTGTGAAAGAGTTATGCATTATTATTCCATACAGTACTGGTCTGATCCAGTTGAATTCTACAAGGAAGAGAATTTTCAAGCTCAACATTGAGGCATACGTGTTCATTATGAATAATAGATTGCTGCATATGAGTTCTGATGCTCTTTTCATTCTCCTATGAGTTCCCTATTCTTCTTAGTGAAGATTATCTTAAAAACTCCAGGTAGGGAATATAGACACGCCCAGATTGAAACTATAGAGGTTAGCTTCTCTGTTGAGTTGAAGGCAGAAGCCTAATATTTCATGCATAGAAAATCAATATTCATAAGCCATGGCCCTCTCTCGAAGATGCTTTTATCTTCTTTTGAGAAGAATATTCATAAAGCATACCCTCTGCATAAACATTATATTCACCTATGATGGTTTTTCTTCTTTGGAGAAGAATACCCTCTGCATGAACATCATATTTGCCTGTGATGACTAGTTCCAACCATATGTTACCCAATCCTGTAGTGTTTTTGGGCTGGAATACAGGCCCACGAATGTGCAGATCTGGGCCTTTTATTTCAGTCTTCTTGAGGAAATTTCACTTTACGTATAGTTTCCGAGTACTATAAAGTTTTAAACATCCATATGAGAGATTAGTTGGGAATGCTACAGTTACACAGTACTATACAACAATAATTTTGATAAAGAAACTGCAGCAGATCCTCCTTTAGGCTGAACTGAATCAGCTGCTGTGACCACCTTGTAGGATGGAGTAGAGACAAAAGAGTTTGAGGTCTTTCAACCTCATAAAACTGAATCCTTTCTAATTCAGATCTTTCAAGAAAATAGAGTCAAAAGAATTTGAGATCTTTTAAAAATTAGGTTCCCAATCTTTAGTTCGATCTTCTATCCAGAGAGTGTTTAGATGGTTCATGTACCAATAATTATTGCTATAACATTTTTATTAACCAGGAAAATAGGACAAGGCACCCTTGTAGGATTCATGTTAATAGGCCCTTCTGCCTGTTTCAAGTGTATGTGCAGACAATGATCCACCAGTAGGGCAGTCTCCACTGAAAAAAACAAATCTGGGAACAGTGAATATTCAGTTTGAATAAATTTGAGCTGGCTTTTGAGTGGAAGCTTGTTTGATAAATGTCATTGTGCATGAGGTCTGCTAGGGTGGGGTTCTGCCAAACCATACCAATAGATGTCTCTGCCTTTTCTAGCTGACTTAGTTTTAAAATAGGTACCCCATTTGGACCATAATAAGATTTTGTTGACAAGTTATCCCCTTGCCTCAACTATGATGCCATCGCACCAATCATTAATTTACATTCGATCAATAATTGTTATTCTTTGCTTTTCTCTGAAAGCTCTAAGAATCTATTGGGGTTCATGATCTAGACCATAGTTCTACTAAAATTCATTTCTTAGTGAAATCTTGAATGGTCATGCGCTAAGGTATTTACTAGCTTGGTATTGGCTCAACGACAATCTCATCTAGTAGCATTTGTTTTCCTGTATTGCTTGTATGTGATGGAACAAGTATCTTTTCCATTTAATTCAATCTTTTTACCACTAAAATTAGATAGATTGGCTTAATGAAACACATATATTCTCCAGGTCTCATGAACTGTGATAAGAGAAAGTGCGACCTTATTTTTAATCTCATCTTTTGTCTCTCCAAATCACCTTGAACATCACTTCTAAATGCGTAAAATTTTCTTTATCATCTCGAACACCACCTCTAAATGTGTGAAATTCTCTTTTGCTCCGAATTCGCTTCCTTTTTATCATGGATTTCTATCTGATGTGCACAACGAATCTTCTTGAATTTTCTTTACCTTGAAGAAATTCATAGGGGTAATGCGTCATAAATGTACCAGAATCTCATTTTATCACCAACGTTATAATATCCAAAATTACTCAAAATCTAATCAGAAATCTTCTTCATTGAGTCCTTAAGCTCCTTTCTAACTTAATCATTGATATTGTTCTTTCCTCTCTTACAACCTGCAGAGATGGACCCCTCCACCTAGGGAAAACAGTATACTGGTTGTAGATTGTAAGTGAGGATTGGATATAGCAGAGTATGGCAAATTTCTTTTGAAATACTAATTATAGATGGTTATCTATTTATCTGTTTGACATTATCTATATATTTGTTTTTTTATTTTATGTTTCCAGTTTTGCAAATCATTAAAAAATTATAAAACCAGAGATTTGAAGATATCTGGTTAAATGAATCGACTTATTATTTGTAAATGTTAATGAATCTTAGATTGTCATCGAATTATTCCAATTTATGACTTTGGAAGATAAAACGGGCTAAATTTACTCATTTGCAATTGTATGCCCAGATTTTTATGTTTACACAGTATTCACCAATTGAACTTCTGTGTAAATTTACCATTTGCTGAGAACTTTTCTTTTGCAGTCATTGCCTATAAAGGTTGCAAAGTATTCCAAATTGTGACCATCTTGGAAGATAAAACGGGCTAAATTTACTCATTTGCAATTGTATGCCCAGATTTTTATGTTGACACAGTTTTAATCAATTGAACTTATGTGTAAATGGGCCATTTGCTGAGAACTTTTCTTTTGCAGTCATTGCCTATAAAGGTTCAAAGTTTTTCTTTTCTTTTTAGTTACATTTGTTCTGATTCATGATCAAGCATAATAGTTACTGAAATGTGTCCATTACTAAGATATTTTACTGAATGTTGGTCCGATAGAAAAAAACTTTATTGCTCATTTTGTCTGCAAATGTTATTTCTTTTTAACCTTTTATCCAGCTTTGACATGTAACTTGACATCCAAATCTGCAAATATTGCAGGATAAACAAAAGCCTCTAGACACTGATGATGCAAGCGCTGCCGTGTCTCTGCCATTTAGACAATCTGTCATTTCACAGATTTCTTCTTGGAGAGAGAGGGCCAACTCTGCATGTCTTGGGCATATTCTTTTTGGCCCTTCTGCTGTTTCTTCAAGTTCCTTGGAAAGGCAAGATAATTCATTGGATTCTTCAAAGATTGCTCATGTTAGTTCACATTCACAAACGAACACTGAAAAGGAAAAAAACAAATTAAAAGATGATGAAAATGATAGAGGAAGAGAGAGAGCAAAAGACTTGGAATATGCAAGTTTCAGGAGCAAAGATATAGGACACAAGAAGGAATGGAAGCTACGAGAAAGAGAGAATGAAAGAGAGAGAGAAAGAAATGGGGAAATTGTAACTGAAAGAGAAAGGGATAGGAGAATTTCATCAAGGAGACATGAAGAGTACAGCAGTCATGAATCAAGACTGCGTAGGGACAGCAGAGAAGACAGGAGGCATCATTTCTCACATTCACCAACTCGACATGGAAGCCGTTCTAGCTTTCCTTCAATGCGGATAAATAATTATGATCATCATCATTATCGCATGCGTTCCCCTGATTTTGATCAAAACCGACATGCACAAGCATTGTCAGGAGTAGAAGTAGGTGGAGGTAGTCGTCGCAGGGATATGGTGTCTCCTAGAGGGAGGTCCAGCGATTTTTTAATAGATGACAAAGGCCACAGAAAATTGAAGAAAAGTTATAGTGAAATATATGTTAGAGAAATCTGCAAAGATCAAGATTCCGGTTTAAAGAATTCTGGTGGCAGGAGCTCATCAGAGTTGAATACCTGCAGTCAGACTCAGCAGGTTAGTGATTTGTCTAAATCAGTTCAGTATAGTCGATCCTCCAGTTTGGAGCATATTCTTCATGATAATCAGGAGTACAATCCCTCGTTTCCCAAAGAGTCTCAAGTGACCGAAAGGTTCTTTTTCCCAGAATCAATAGATGCTGAAAGTTCTGAGGTGTTGCATAACAAGTCAATCACCGAACCAAAATCTCCTGAGCTTACTTCTGATGACCAATGTATTCCCTCGGTAGAAGATCTTCGGGGACCACCAGACCTTGATGTACCTAATCTGGAACTTGCTTTAGGAGCAAAAATATCTTCTCCAAAGCCAGGTGTCCGTCCTTTGTTTGTTCAGTTGCATGATAAAAGTTATACTCAACAACAGCCTTCTAGTCCAACAACAAGTGAAGATGGTTCGTCTCTTTCTCTTACACTCACATTTCCTTTACTCCAAAAAGAGCAAGCTATCAAATCTGTGCTGAAAGATGGTGAATCCTTGCGTGATAATGATAATGCAGATACTTCCTTGCTGCTCTTTGGTGGTGGTGTAGATTCTCAAGGAAAAAAGGGATCCAATTTAATAGCCCTGTAAATTAGTTATAAATGCCATGTGTATTCTAGAGGCAATATCTGTATTTAGGTAGTATACGTTAATGGATCCGGGACCAATTTTCGTCATTGTCAACTCACAACTGCATTTACTGGCAGTCATACTGCACATGTTGCATCGAACATTACATCTTTACATGGAGAGCTTGCTCTCTCTCTCTCTCTCTCTCACACACACACACACACACACACACACACATCAAATCATTCATTCTTTAAAATTTATTGTTCAGCTGTCTACAACAAGATACATTGGTCGAAATCATTGTGTATATATTAAAGGGCAGGTTAAAGAATTTCAGCCATAGATACCTGGTTGAAGAGTAAGTTTGTGCTTATCTTAAATATTAGCATCTTCATGTTTCTCTTGTATATAGTAGTTCAGTACCTGCATATTGGAGCATCTTAGAGATTTTGTTTTTGATGCTCATTGCTGATTAAGGATATAACATTTTTATTTTACTATTGGTCCTGGTAAGCTAAGCTTTCACAAAATTGTCAGAAGGGAAGATGTGCACTGTATGCTTCTGACACATCCTATACGTTCAGCTACTATGCAACTTACATTGGTGTGAGTCAATTCCAACATATATCTGGAATTAGCAGAGGAAAAGTACAAGTGTACATTTATACAGTTGATTTAACGTTGTATCTGACTATTTGAAGATGTCCTTTGTAAATAAACTGAACCTACTCCAGTGATTTATGATATGTACCAAAACATTGATGTTGAAAAAAACATGCGTTAAATTTGTAGTGTTTGTATGGTTCTTTAGACTTCCATTCCGAGGAAATTAGTTGGAAACTCATCATTTGGACTGTTAGACATTGGAAAAAACAGTTTCATGGGTCCAGCATACACACACTTCAATCCGCTTGTTGTTGCTAGTTTTGCTTTTATTAAAGACTACCTTCAATATTTTACTAGCAATCCTATTTTGCATGATATGCATGTTCGAGTTCATTACAGGTTGAAGTATTGTTTTTTGAAATTAAGTTGGCTGGGGTGTGTCAAACATAACAATAATTCATCTCTTAAAAAGATATATGCCTTGTTTGACAAGTTAAAATATCAAACATGAAATCATTCTTTTGCAATAATACTATATGAGCATGTCTCTGTCCATATAGAGGTGGACCTCGTTTTGAAGAACAAGCAAAGGCAAAAGTGAAGCTTGGGCAAAGGCATCGGAGATGGTGGTAGGAATTTGTATACAATCTTTCTGGAATTGCCTTGATGAAATAATTGACCTGTAGATGGAGTGTGTTGAAAGCAGAAATCTGGCATTACATTGAGAGCCCTTTGGAGCATGAGCTACGCTTCTCTGGATGGGTTTTCCATGATTTTCATAGGGCACTTCCCAATCATGATATCACCCATTCTCAATTACAATCTCAAGAGGAGTAATATAAACATTAAAAATACAAAATACACGACTCCATCTATCCACGATGCCAAAATTGGGCAAGTCACCCAAGCTTCATATATATAAACTTCCAAAAATAATGAATCAACGTGGAATCAACGTTCATACACAAATTTGTGTTCATTTTGATGTCTATTAAACTGGATTTGTCATCGTCAAATGAAATAATATTTTTTTTGGGTTGAGAACTTAAATGCTTATTTTTTCTCTCACGAGTTGCATTCTAACAATTCTTCTTTTCAAGAAGAAGTGAGTAATGTAATGGGACTTTGGTGATATCACATATTTGGATTTAAGAGATTTAGCAAATAAAATCCATTCAAGCGGGTTATGGGAGGTATATTTATACTTCATCATAGGCCATTTAAAATACAATGGAACTATTTTATCTTACATATTTATGATCTATTTTGATTTACAACTCTTTCCATTGCTTGACCTTTTTAATAGCATGTTGTGGAATACGATTCTATCCAAAGTTATAGAGAAGGCAATATATTTAGAATATAAAGTTTATGACAATCTTCAATCTAGGAGTTTAACTTGAAACAAGCATATAAGATAAACTTTATAAAGATTAGGTGATGTGGTTTCTTTTTTAAAGCTTGTGCCTCAACAAATTTCAATACTTCATCTAACTTTTACTACTTGGCCATGGGAGGGAAAACAAATTCAAACACAAAAACTTGGCCCACTCTCCTCCTATCGGTTATTTGCATAGATTCTTTGGTTCTTTGACATCTGTGTGTGAATCAGATTTTAAACATATTGAGGAGGCCTCAGAGTAGGGGGGGATTGCTGCTATGAGGAAGTCAAAATTTAAAGCAATTTCAAGTGGAGTGAAGATGACCCCAAGTTGTCTGAGGGCATCAAGATCAGACTACAAAGAGCTTTCCTAAACACAATTAAACTTAAGGTAGTTGATAAGAGCAATGATTTTGTGACTGGTTCGGAGGCACACGTTGATGCTTCCGTTGGTTTTACCGCCTAGTTCTCTTTCTTGCTCAATCCCTTCATTCGGTTGGATGTTTGCCATCTTTTGTCGAGTTGCGAAGGTTTTTGCAGCATTGTCGTCGTTGGTTTAGGTGTTTATGGTATTAATAATGGGGGGTTTTTAGGTCTCTGACGTAGATGTAGGTCAGTCAACAACGCTAGGTAGTGGTTCTAAAGCCCCTGTATCGTTGTTTTCTTAGCTTGGAATGTTTGTTCATTGCCCCTTTCCCATGGTTTAGAGGTGAAGACCCTAGAGTAGTGATGGCTTTTTGTTTGATTGCAAGAATGCCAAGAATCCCTATCAAGACTGTGGGTTTTTTTGGAAGTCCTTATTATCCTCTGTTCCTAATGCAATTGTTCCCTCTTTGATTTGCTTGTCCAGGTTTTTTGAGATTCCTTTACACACCTATGTGGGAAAGGGTGATTTAGTTCTCTCTCCCCCTGTTTCGTCTCCTTGTTGCTTGGGGATGTTTCGATGCTTTTCTCGAAGGAGTCTTTGGAGTTGGAAATTTTAGATCAATTTATTTAGGAAATAGAGATTTGCAGTGGATGCTTGTTTGGTAAATGTGTGGGCTCTCCACTTTCGTTATTTGATTTTGCCAACTAGGCCTCATTGATTTGAAGCTCCATTGTCGAACCTTCTTTCACGATGCCTAGTGTCGATTTCTTGTAAGTTGTTTTCCAAAGCTCCTCACACTAGGATTTTGTTTGGTCATCAGGTCCTTGGTTCTTTGGTAATTGTAGGTTCTTTTTTCACCCTTGGTTGCTCTTTTTTGACACAACAAAGGCGGTTATCTCAGCGGCTCCCCTTTGGATAAGATTTTACAATCTTATGCCCATCATGAGAAAAGAGAAGCATATCAAAACATTGGTCAATTGTGTTGGATCTTATGTGAAAATCGATGAAAATTCTTTGGGTAGTAGATTTGTGAGAGCTTCCATTATTTTTGATCTTTCCAAACCTTCTTTTCACTTGGTTAATCTGGGCTCTTCTTGGGGTTCATGTACTCAATTTCTTAACTACAAAGGCTTGCCTTTTTGAGGTTTTCACTGCAATCTTTTTGGCATCGTCATAATGGGTGCTCTTCTAAAGATCTAATTGGTTTTACCCCATAATGGAGAAGAGTCGAAACTCAGGTTGTGCACAAGCACAAAATGGGTCAATCACAATACAATCTTTTATTCAATGAAATGTGCTACAATATACTATTGTTTGTATCTTCGACAAACAAGGGTCAAACTTTCTCTCTTATCCCTTACATCTCTCTACCACTCATCTCACCTAGAAACTCTCACCTTTATTCTCTCTCACTATCCTATCTACGTGAGATGCAACTCACAATATGAATTATCCTCTCCACGTTTATTTCACTCACTAAATAATATTTAACCATGTGGAGTACTAACCTAATTAATATATGCACCAATGTGAGGACTAATTCTTCAACATTCCCCACCTTAGCACAAACATAGAGAGAGGAACTACAAAATATGCGATTATTATGTTAGAGAGCAGATTATTACATTAAAAATTGTTGAAGATCTTGTTTTATTGAAAAATACTTTTGATAAACTTATTTTACTTTTTCGACAATAGTCGATGCTAAAAAAGAGACAATGACGAAGGACACAAACGACGACTCAAGAAACAACTTAAAAACGATCCTAACCACACAAAATAAAATAACAAAATTAAAAATCTTAAAACATTTTTTTAATGAACTACATTACAAAATCTAATTAAAAACTAAATATCCAAAAACCGTCTGTAATGAATAAAATAAAAACCGCAACATATTAAAAAATTAAAATAAAATTTAACGAAAAAAAACTAAATTTAATATTAAAAAATAAATAACAAACCTACAGTTGGAAAGAAAATTGTGGGTTGGGTGGAGAATGTCGTGTGGAGGGTGGATCCTTCTCGTGTGAAATGCAGTCGATGGACGATGGATAGAGTTTGGACAGTTTGGGATGTATCTTGGAGAAGTCCCGTGTGCTAGGTGGATGCCGAGATGATTGCCAGGTAGGAACAATGATTCGAGAGAAGAGGAGTCTGCCGTGCAGGGGAGGACGATGGCGAGGAGGATGGTGTTGCCATGGATCTGCTATATGCACATCATGGCTCTTTAGATACCACAGAGCATCTTTAATCTTCTTCGCCAGTTGTGCTTATTTCCTCGATCGCTTGTATGTATGAAGTAATACATAGGACCCGATTCCATGTATTCTGTCATCATTGAAAGATGAGGGGGCATTGTACATGGTCTTCTGAAATTCTCATGGAGATGAAGGTACTGTAGTAGCCCTTTGATAGAGTTTATCAAGATCCTCTGAAGAATTGAATTCTGTCATTTCTCTAGAATTGCTTCCTTGATCATTGGCAACAAAGTTTGATGCATGTTCAGATTGATTATTCGAAACAGTTTGGCTTTTCTCATTTCCAATCGTACGTTTTTTATCACTGCAAAGCTCTTTACTTTTACAAATTGTTCTTGCTTCATTGCTTCTTTCATTGCTTATACGAATCATACAACGGACTTCCACAATCCCACGAAGAAGCAATTTACAGTTTCTTAGCACCGTGTGATGTTGGATCACCTTCCATTTTCACACTTCATATGTTAAACAATGCAAGGTAGCTCTTCTCTAAAATGTAGAGATACACATAGAAAACATACAAATATATATATGTTTTTTAAAATTTAAAATAAAAAACAAATACAAATACAAATATGGAGGACTAACATTCAATGGATTTTGCAAGTGGTCCACACTACAAAGCCATTGTCTGCCTCATTTCAGAGAGGTCTAGGAAACCTGCTATGATAATAATGGGTTTTACCCTATAATGGAGAAGAGCCGAAGCTCAAGGATATGCACAAGCACGAATTGGGTAATTGCAATATGATCTTTTATTCATTGAAATGTATCACAATATATAGTTGTTTGTATCTTCTACAAACAAGGAGTCAAACTTTATCTCTTATCCTTTACATCTCTCTACCACTTATCTCTCATACAAACTCTTACCTTTATTCTCTCTTACTATCCTATCTATGTGAGATGCAACTCACTTACAATATGAATTATCCTCTCCACATATTTATTTCACACTCACTAAATAATATTTAACTATGTGGAGTACTAACCTAACTAACCTATGCACCCATATGAAGACTAGTTCCTCAGCAAGGTCTTCAATGTTCATTGTCTCTTTCTCAGCGTATTTGGAGGAAGGAGGATGAGATTCCTGATCATGAATTCCTATGGTGTAATCATGGAAAATTCTTTCATCCTTCAGTGCCTTCTCCTCCTCATCTTGTGCTAAGGGACTTTATGGTCTCCCCTATGAGGGAGGTCCTTTAGCAAGTGACATTTGTCCATATTGCGGATCTGAGTCCTTTTCAACTTGTAGAGATTGTTGCCTCCCCTTCTCGTTCCTTTGTATCAAAGCCTCAAGTTCTTTTTGATTCTATGGTCAAAAGGAAAAGACGAAGATCAGAGGCAAAAAAGTTGAGATTGGATGCAAAAGAAATGGTGAAAGATGGTACTCAATGGGCGATGGAAGGTCTACTTTTTCGGTAGGGAAGGACACTGATCTTGACCTATTGTGTAATTTTGTTGTCTTGCTGCTTTTATTTTTTTTCCCAAGCCAACTTGCCATATGATTAGCAGGCTATTCTGCAAGTTACATTGAGCCTAGGTGGTTTTCATTATTAAGCTAAGTTCGGTGGACAATTCTTTGTCTTTCTATTGCTTAGTGGCTGCCTTTTTGTTGATTGTAGGCTACCTTTCTGTTGATTGTATGGTTGTTATTTGTTTTTGTTGTTTAGTGTCCTAAATGGTCAACAAGGTGGTTTATTGTTAGCATTTTTCTTGACTTATTTATTGCTCATTATCGACTTTGCACTAGGTTGTGGGTTCCTTTCAAAACCTTCACTTTTACTCATAAAAAACAAAAAACAAATTCTCAAAATATTTGGTGTAGATCGATATCATTGCATCACCACTACACACAAATACTTGTATTATTTAAGCATGTTTAAGCGATGGTTAACGAAGGACTATTGTTAACCAAAAGACAACCTATGATGATGTTAAAGAACACCACCGTCATAACGAAACAATCCCTGGACGAAATGCAATCATTGGTTTGTAGGGATGAAAACCAATTTTATTCTTATTATTGAAGAACTGTTGGTTGTTTTTTAGGGGTGATGTTTCCCCTGATCTTTATGGATCACATCTTTTTTAGGATGATTTTGTTGCCACAAATCTTAAATTTTCAAGGGATGTGGGAAGATCTCTCACACTTTCTCCTCAGTGTACCAATTCACTTGTTTTGGTGTTTGGCCTTTGATTCCACCATGTCAAGACTCCTGTGGCCCTCTTGTTTATTTAGCCTTGTTTTGCAACATATCCTTATCTAACTCGTGCATCCAAAACAAAATATTCAATAAGGGTAATAGTTACTCTTCTTCCTCTTCATCTTACATGGAAGGTTCATAATGATGTAAGCTCTTCACAATAGACTATTAATGCATCCTAATAAAATAAGCTAAGTCATTCTTGAAAGCATTCTTTCCAACTTACTCTAATATGGTCAATGATCCATATAGTGGCTTTAGCTTTCTTGCTTGTCCTTAAAACCTCTCTTTGCTTAGGTAAAATTATACCTTATCTCCCACCATAAAAATATCTCTGATGATGTTAATCATGCCTTGCTTTTTACTTGACTAGATATTTATCTACTAGTTATTGAATCTTGAGATGGATTTGCTTGATCCTCTCAATGAACTTGGTTACCCTTGTTGAAGAGAAAACATATCTGATAAGCTAAAATGAGATAAGTAATACTAACATAATCTTTAAACTAACAAAATAAGAGAAATGGAACATACAAAATTACATAGTACACAAGATCTCCCCTGGGAAACCCTTTTAGGCATAAACCCAACACAATAACCTCCTTTGCTATTGTATTAACTTACCATCTTGAAATACAATAAAGTACTTCTCAATTCTTCTTTTTCCCTACTGTATGTGCGAGTATATATAGGTACATCAATAACTAACCGTAAAAGCAATATTAAAATACCACGGGTACCAAAACCATGAGATAAAACCACCCAAATATATACCAATATGGTCCAAAATAATTTTGGAAGTTGTCCGAACCCTACTGGGGGAGATCTGCCCTCAAACCCTCAGACTGACTAGCATTGAATTAGTACGGTGTTAGTGCTCTGATTTGATGAAGTTGAGTTGGCCCCATTTCAGTTCTAAAGTCTAGTAGAGTATAAATCATGCAAAATATACAACACATTTCCAACACTCATTACCTTTGAATCTACTTCTCCTTTTTGTTGTTCATATGACACATCAAGTTGAATATATGGAAAATAAGCCAAACATGCTTCAAAAGGTGACTTATTTATAGATGTATGAATTTATCGATTGTAGTAGTGATGAATTTATGCCAAAGATTCATCCCATGTTCTTGGATGCTTACTACTACACCCTCTTATGTGTTGTACAAAATTTTAGTTTGCCCATTAGTTTGAGGATGAAAGACCATGATTCTCTTCAACTTGTTGTCCAACTTGCTCCACAACCTAGTCCAAAGCTTCCCAAAACTCTTGAATATCTATATGAAATAATATATGAGGCAAAATAAAAATACACCCAAATATTAGTGAAGAATATATTGGTTGCTTCATTTCCATTGAATGTTTGATTTACATGAGATTATTGCACGCATTTTTCTAAATCTATTCACAACCACATAAAGGTAAGCATGCTCATGATTTGACATTGGTAAACCTTCCAAAAAATCCATAGAAATGTATTTCTCATGGCCTAGTAGGAATAGGTAGAGGCATGTAAAACCCTTATTTCGTAACTTTATGCTGAGTTCTACAACATAACATACATCCTCTGATGAGTTTGGAAACTTCTTACATTTTGAGGCCAAATCACATATCTTTGAAAAATTTCCACTATTTTTCCTACTGTAAAGTAACCCAAAACTTTGGAATGGTGTACCTCCCTCAAGAGTAGAATTATCTCCTCCTTTCGTACACAAAATTTGTCCAACCTCTAGAGTAGCCCATTCTCGAGGTATAAATTGTACAAAAGTTGGGCTTGTCTTCAAAATTTGATTTTCTTATCTTCAACTACAAGTATATCTCCCCAAAATCTGCATCTTATGCCTATGTTTCCTCATAAGTCTCTTTTGTTAAAGGCTCAACTTGTGAAAGTGTGTCCAACGATAAATTTCAGTTTGTGATTGGTGGTCTAGATAGTATATTCACCACCACATTTGTGATCCTTTTCTAATATTTGATCATAAAATGAAACTGTTTGAGAAATCCCATTCATTTGCAATGTCTTTCCTGTTGCAACTTATTTTGTGTTTGCAAATATTGAAGAGGTTTGAGGTCAATATGAACAATTGTTTATTGCCCAACAAATAATGCTTCCATTTCTTAGTTTCTTGAACAAAAGCATAAATTTCCTTGTCATATATGCGGTAATATCTTACAACTTTAAAAAATACTTATGAATGATAAAAATCAAGTTTATCTATTTTCAATAAAGTTTCCTCCATAATATACAAACTCACATTTGTTTCAACTTTGAATGGTTGTTGTAAGTTATGAAGAACAAGAACAATACATGGCTGATTTTATATTTCAAAGTGCCACAACACGGATATGTTCCTCGCCCCGATGTAAACTCTTACCACTTGTTGCTATGGCATGCAAAGGTGGAGAAAGAAGGAAAACTACTTGTTTTTGTTTTACTCTTTAGCCCCAACTTGTGACAATTATAAATTTAGCTAGGCCTACTCTTTATTCTCCTCCAACCAAATGCCCAAAATAGTCTAGTGATTACTTTGCAAACTCACATTTCTCCATGTTTCACAAAAGATATTTTTCATAAAACACTTGTAAAACTTATTTCAACTAGGTTAGACATTCTTCCCAAGAAGCATTAAAGACCAATATATCATCTAGATGCACTATCACATGGGTATCTATCAATGACCTCAATACATAATTCATCATTGTGATCAATATAGGTGGTGCATTACACAAGCTGTAAAGAACTAACCATTTATACAAACCTTGTTTATTTCAAAGTTATCTTCCATATTTCCTTATCCTTTAGATGAACTTGGTTATGGCCAAATTTGATATCCAAATTTGTAAAATACATAACATGGTGTAACTATTCCAACAAGTCATCAATCTTGGGTAGTGGATATCTATTATTGATGGGGATTTATTCAATGCTCTTTAGTCTATGCACATCCTCCAAGAGTTGTCCTTGTAAATGATAACTATGGGTGACCCACATGGTGGATGAATGAGCCATTACTCCAATAACTCTTTAAGTTTTCTCTTTATGTCAACAATATCCAAAAGTGAATGTTTGTCGAAGCCAATATTTAGCATATGAATCTCATGCTCTACTTCCCTTTTTGATGGTAACCCTTTGGGATATTGAAACACTTATTGAAAAGAATGTAACGAATAATCCAAATATTTCAACCATTTTTTAGCATGATCATTATTAATTATTTTGAGCCCATTCTCTTAGTTATCCTTCAAAATAAGTAAACAAAATTTGTGATTTTCTTGAATGAGTCTTTGAGCTTGCTTTGATGTGCCTTAATGATATAGCCGATTCGGTATTTGACCCACCTTTATTTTTTTCCCTCATCATAAGGATAACATCCCTTAGATATAAGGACTTAAAAATATTACATCTAACACAACAAATGGATTCACATCTACTTCCAACTCATCATCATAATCTAAATTAATGAAAATTTTGATTTGACATTTTTCGGTACCTTTATTTCTACACCCTTATGTACACATCCTAATGGGTATGGAAGTTTGATCATCACAAGTTTTTAAAACAAGCGTCTTAAATTCATATGAGATCAAAGTAGAACACAAATAAGTACCAATAAGAAAATTTACTCTTGTCTTCTTGATTTGGAAAAGCTTGGTCATTTATTTCTTGTTTTGCTCTAGGCTAGCCACATAAGTAGCAACACAACCCAAATTATCATCTACATCTAAACTATCATCTACCTCCATCTCATTTTATTCAACTAAGGATGCCTTGGACTTCTTGGAGCCCTCTTTGGTGTGGTTCTTAGGATGCAATTATGTTGGTGTAAGTATTTACTACACTTATATAATTCACCTTGCTTAGGTGTATATTAGGTCTATTAGGTAATTTATGACATCATCATGATGTCATCATGCACACATAAGTGCATGGGGTTACTTAGTGGGTGGATGGGGTTTCCATTCCACTTGATCTCCCTAGTGCTTGCACCTCTAAGGCCTCCAAACCACTAGTGTTCCGTAAGTGCCCTCTCCACTCATAGTGGCAGGGTCCACACACTCAGGTTGTTTGTTGAGTCATTGGTCCACTCAACATGTATATTTAATGGGCTATCCTCCTTTGTATTTGGTGTGGAGTATTACTCATTCTAAGCCATTTATGGCTTGAGCATTTAGTGAGGCTTGTAGAGCTATAGGGCCCTTGTGCCATTTCTGTAGTGTGATTGTAAGCCTTGTGCTATTGTGCTACTTAGTTAGGAACTTTGTAAGCTATGAGTGATAAAGTTATGATCTTAGTGAACTGTAAACTTTGAGCCATTGTAATGCATTCCATATCCACCTCACTCTGAATACATCTATTGTAGTTTTTATCTCTTCTAGTTTTTGGCTTCAATAGTTGTGTGTGTTCGCTCTACAGTCACTGGTCTTAGACATCTGATTCTAGAGGATTATCACATGGTATCAGAGTGGGTATATGGTAACAAACACTATTTACATTTTATGTCATTGTTAATAAGAAATCTTGAGTAGGTGTTTTGTATTCTCCATCAATTAGTGAGAGGTACTCATCAACTCTATGTGTTCATCTATGAGTTTTTCTCCTCTAACTGCCATTGGCATTCCTATTGTCATTTGCCTTGTCTACAACATATGATTGTTTTTTTGTTAGCGAAGGATTACTCTTTGTTGAGTTCTATTATCTTGTTAGTTGCTCTATTGAGATCTCCTCATCGAGTGAATGAGTGTGCTTGTATGAAATAATCCCATCGACCTTATCAACGACATTGTCATTAACATTTACATGTTTTTAAAGGCATACGATGCAAAAACCAGGTTATTTCTGAGGTATACAATGTGTCAAAGATATTTTTTTTTGTAACTTGCTCATGGAGAGGAGTCTACATGGCAAATATCAGCTACGGTCATATTTGAAACTTGGCCTTGATAACACCAATGGTTGTTCTGAGCCACTTCAGCCACTGGTTTAAATATCATGTATGGTTTAAGCTACTCAATCAAGCAACTACCATCACCTTGACCATTATTAACCATCATCCAAATGACTTGGTCTGTCTCTTGCATGCCATGTTGGCCTCACCATCCTCTCATCGTCATTCTCAAGTAGCTGAGCTTCTGCTGTCGTGATCTTCTCTCACTATTTTGAGCTTCCATGACTTGTAGTCGCACCTGTAGATATCCTCCTCCTTGTTGATCTCCTTACCATGGGTTTATATACCAAGCATGTAGTTTTACTGAACCACCTTGTTTTTGGTTAGAACCATGGTTTGTTTTATAAAAGTTTGATAAAGAGTTGTTTTAATATTTTTTTTATTGAGTTTAAAGGGGGGGATTTGTTTGAACTAGGATCCCCAAAAACTAGGAGAAGTATAAATAAAAGAGAACCATAGGTCTACCAAAGACTAAAATAAAGACCATGACAAAATGGGGCTTAAAACAATCAAAACACAACCTATATACAACTGAAGACAAACAAAAAGACAATAGAAGAAGAAACCTAATCCTAATCCATGTCAAGATTACTTGAGACATCCTCCCAACAAATTTTCATCCTTTTGAGATTATAATCAATTTGAAACAACAATTTTTATTTGTCTATGTCTTTTTGGCACCTGCTACATTGGACCTATTTGCCTTTTCCTTTGCCAGTAGTCTTTGTGTCGAATAAATCTCCCAAGTGAACTATGAGGTTCTCAACATTGTGAATATCCTTGTTCATGGTTGCCTTGCTACAATTTAATAAAAATATGATATTATTTTTGAGCTTCTCATTCTCATTTTCCAACATATCCACCTAAAAGTGGAGACTCTGTATCTGTTGGTTATCCTCCTTACAACATTGATTTGATTCAATATGTCATTCTCCTATTGTAAAAACTTAACCTTCCTTTTAAGGTTCATTAGTTACCTCATGAACCAACACATGATGGAATTTTGCAGGTCTAATTCCTCAACAATCTTGTCTGCATTTTCCTTGCCTTTTAAAGAACTAACTAGATTGTTAAAATTTTCATTAAATTCTTGTTGCTGCTTGACAAAAGAAGGTTTACCTTTGTCCTTAGAGTTATCTCTAGTATTTCTTTTTCCAACTTCAAGGGGCTTTGATTGAGAAGAATTATGATTTTCACCCAGATCCTCTTGTTGATAATCATTTTAGGCTCTGCCGTATCATCTTCAACTAAAATGGAGTCACTCATAGATCAACCAATTTTACCCTTCTTGCCTGGGATGTCAACTAGGACATTGGGAGTCTTGATCGCACTCCTCAGATGTTTTTTTATATTATCTTGTGCCTTAAGTGGGTTTAACCTCTACAACTTAAAGATATTTCACAAATGGTCTCTTAGACGATTTGACCTTTGTATTCCTGCTAGTATTGCCAGGGTACTTGATCCAAACCTTTTTAATATTCCTAATGTTAACTAGTTTTTCCTCAACAATCTTCTTCTGAGGATGAGAGATATCTAGATTGATCTGATTCATGTCCTTGAATTACTTATGAATTAGAAAAATCACCCCTTCATGTCTGGGAACAAGGTATTTTCCATTTTTATACTATAGGACAGAGACTTCAAGCGATTGAAGGATGTAAAAGGGAAGGA
Organism: Torreya grandis; assembly: GCA_037957365.1. Lineage (NCBI taxonomy): Eukaryota > Viridiplantae > Streptophyta > Pinopsida > Cupressales > Taxaceae > Torreya > Torreya grandis. The sequence goes on from JARHVA010002644.1 coordinate 1,340,835, forward strand.
TGAAAGGGAAAACATGCCTAAAATAATTCAATAAAATAAATAGGGACCATATGAAAACATAAACCTACCTTCGAATGTGACATATTACATTATATGGAAAACAACCTCTCCATATGGCCTGGGTAGTGATTTACAATCGAATCCATTGTGTAGAGTTTCCAAAGTTTCCCTTTCCTCCAGAAATATATCCTTATCTCTTTTATAGTCTCTAGAGTATTTGAAGATTTTTGTTTCCTCTATTGTCAAACCTATTACATGTGCAATCATCTCCCCCATGATTTCCAATGTGACCCCATTAATGCTTATAGTTTTGTTTTCCCAGGCATTAGCAAAAAGAGTCGATATATGTCTGTCATGCCCTTCTATTTTTTCCATGAACCCTACAAATCCTTAAACTTGCAATGCCTCCCAAATTCTCTCTTTCTGCTTGAATTCATGCAACAATTTAAGTTTAATTCTATTCGGTAATCCCATTGTGATCACAACAACTCCTAAACAGGGGCGAATGAGTCTTTCCCAAATCCAATAAGTAGAAGCACCAAAAAACCTTAGGGCTATCTTTTTGCTACCTTTGGTTTTAGAAAATAAGACTAATAGAAGAAAATTTGAGTCTAGAAGCTTCTGAAAAAGCCTAAAAAAGAATAACCAAACAATTATAATGCAATGACTATAATTAAAACTAAGGTCCCCATAGCTTCTCCCACTTCACTTGAGAGAGTCCCCCATTTCCTCAAATATTATGTTCATTTGATAAACCCTCACTCTTTATCCTTTGGACAAAGTCCTTAAGAAGCTCTTCAGAATCCATCTAAGTAGATTGACTCAATGAGGCCACACCCTTATTGGCAAACCAATCCGCTATCATATTTCCCTCATGATATGTGTTGAATTAGAACCTGATGCATGGAGTCCAGAATGGATATTACTTCCTCTATCACTTACTTTTTCTTGGATAAAAAAATCAATATATTAAGAGAATCTCCCTCTAGTATGATTTTTTTCACTTCCAGGTGTTGTGTCAATTTAAACTCCCATAGAGATACAAGGGATTCAACCTAGTGATTAGAATTAACACCCATATCTTCAGCATATGCTGCCATCAAATTTCCTTGATGATCTCTTAGGATACCACCTCCTCCAGCTGGCCTTGGGTTCCCTTTCGAAGCTCCATTGAAGTTGAGATTTATCCAACCCAAAGGAGGGGGTTTCTATTTAGTTCTTTTTCTAATCTCATCTTTGGGATCTGGCTTACCAAGCTTAGATGTATCAATTTTCCAGTTAAGAGTAGGAATTTGTTCAAATAAAAGGAGGCTTTTAACTTTCTTATTAGGCTCAATGTTGTATTTCTCTAGGATTTTTTCAAATATATTTTTGGATAACACTTTGCTATTACATTTCTTCTCTTCAAAGATCCTATTATTACACTCTTCCCAAATGCCCCAAATGATATGAGGCAAAGAGAGTTTCCATATTTTCTTGAGAAGAGAATATTGAAAGGGGCACTCCCTGGACTACCATACTTCCAACAAGGATCCTGCCTACACCCAAAAGACATTAAATTTAAGAATAATATAGCTCCAAATTTCCAATGAGTAAGAGCAATCCATGAGAAAATGGAAGATAGATTAATTGTCCTTTTCACAAAGGACACTTCTACTAGTTAAAACACATCCTCTTTTTCTTAAATTGTCCACGATAAGTATTCTATTTTGAAATACAACCCAAAGGAAGAAATTAATTTTGGGGATCAACCATTTGTCCCATAAAATATCCTAATTGCAAATGCCATCAGGATTATGTTCCAATAATGCGTACCCCAATTTTACTTTATAATGACCATTGAAAGACTCCTTCCATACAAGCTGATCCTCTCTATTACTAAAAGGTATATGAACACATCTCAATACATTTTTCAAATTAGATCACATCAAAGAATCTTCCTGATTAATGTTATTTAAACTCAATATTTTTTAGAATTTGGCACCTTTCACCACCTGCCAATAATATTGGACTTTATGACCATAATTATTATGAATGCCCTCTTGTAAATGCTGCCAAGTCTCAGTTTGACTAAGAGGATGATAAAAGACCCAAGAGTCTTTCCAAAAATTCACCTTCTGACCATTTCCATTCTACCATTTAGAACCAATGTAAATCAAATCCTTATTAGAAATAAAAAAATCCCATAAATGAGAGCCACAGACAAATTGATCTTCTACAAAAATGCACATCGGATAATGACCCTCTAAGTATTTGAAAGATATAATTTTATCCCAGAAGGTATTTGTCTTAATAAATCTCCTAACAAACTTTGAAATAAGTGTTTTGTTCATCATCTGCAAGTTCCTTAAACCAAGACCACCATATTTTTTTTGAGCATACACTTTGTTCTAGGAAACAAGATGAAATTTATTTCTCTCTTCAATACTAGACCATAGAAAATTATGTTGAATCTTTGTTATCTTATCCTCAATGCACTTGGCATACTAAAAAGTGAAAGAAGATATACAGGAAGGCTTTGAAACACACTTTTAATAAGCAAAACTTTGCTTGCCTGAGATAAAAGCTTACATTTTCAGCTTGTAAGATTTATTTGAAATATCTCAATTAACAAATTCCACATTGAAACTGAGAGTTGATTACTGAAAAGAGGCATGCCAAAATAGGATGAAGGTAAAACTTTGATTTGACATCCTAACAAAAGAGGTATTCTAGCTTGTCTGGCAATTGGATTATTGAAAAAAAAATTGAGTTTTTATCAAAGTTAATTTTATGATTAGAGGTCTATTCATACACAATAATTTTTTTAAAATAAATATATCTTCTTGAATAGATGCCTCAGCCAAAAAAATGGTGTCATCCATGAATTGTTATGAGAAATGGGATCCACGAAGTGATCTAGTCTAAAACCTTTCAAGTTAGAAGAGACAATTGATTTAGAAATGAATCTACTAAGAGATTCAACCATGATGATGAATAGAAAAGAGGATAGGAGATCCCCTTGTCTCACCCCTTTGGCACTTTTGAAAAAACCTTGGGCAACTCCATTAACAAGTACTGAAAACATACAAGTAAAATCTGATGATTTTTTGAAATTTGTCCAGAAAACCAAATTGAGCTAGAACTCAATCCAAATAGCTCCAATATAATCTATCATAAGCCTTAGCCATGCCCAAATTTAATACCATTGCGTCACTTTCACTTTTGTCCATTATTTTTATAAATTTATGCACCACAATTACACCATCTTGAATTTGTCTACCAGAAACAAATCTGCTTTGTTGAGACTGAATAATTTTTTCCATGAATAGTTGTAGTCTTAATAAAATTAGCTTTGTGATGATTTTATAAATGGAATTATATAAGCTGATGTGATGAAAATTAGAAAAATTCATTGCCCCTTCCTTCTTAGGGATTAACACTAAAATGTGTGGTTGTATTCTTTTAACAGTTGTGCTATAGTTAAAAATTCATTGACAATTGCAACCACATCATCTCCTATGACGTCCCAATTTTTTTTTAAAAAAAAAGGAAACCATCTGGGCCAGGGGCTTTGTTTTTATTCATCTTGGAAAGAACAAATTTGAGATCTTCATCAAAGGTGGCTATTACAAGCGCTACATTGTCCCCCCGATTCACCAATTCAGGGATCACATGTAAAAATTCTTGTTCAAATCTAATATTTTTCTTAAAATCATTTTTGAACATATTTTTGAAGAATTTGATGCTCTCTTGATTAATGCAGTCAAAATCATAAGTGAGATGTCCTTCACTGTCAATAATTTCTTTGATATAATCATGCTTTCTGTGATTTAAAGTGTACATATAAAAAAATGGGTATTTATATCTCCTTTGAACTAAATATTTCTAGATTTTTATCTCCAAAGAGTTTCTTCCTTTGTTGATATTGTATGATATTCACACAAGAGCTATCTTTATTTATTTTTTACTTCAATATCATATCCATTATTTTCAATCTCTTTTTCAACCTTTGAAATTTCATATTTTAAAACTTTTTTTTGAAGTACATTGCCAAAAACTTGTTTGTTTCATTTTTTAATTTTGATTTTTATAATTTTGATTTTTTCAGTTAGTATGAACATTGCTGAACCATGACCACCAGGGGAACACCATTCTAGAATCCTATCATGAATGTCTAGATGGGCAAACTACATGTGTTCCATCTTAAACAAATATTTATTTTCCTTTGTAACTTTATCCTTAATGCTCAAATGAAATAGATTATGATCCGAACCAATTTGAGGGAGGGCATTTAGCGTCAAATTCTTGAACTCTAACCAATCCAAAGAAATAAAAATTCTATCCAACCTGCATTGAATAAAATTATTGCCCAATCTCTTATTACTCCATGTGAATTTAGGGCCTCTTAATTCCACATCAATCAACCCTATGTCAACAACAAGGGAAGAAAAATCTTCCATGCTTTCTAAAAATGTTAGATTCCATCCTTTTTTATCCCCTGGATGTAAAGGAGATTTTAAATCTCCAGCCATGATCCAAGGTAAATCCCTACAAGTATTCCTGAAAATTCTAATATCTTCCCAGAGTTTTATACATGCTGAAATAAAATTTGGTGCATAGATATTGGAGAATATCCATTGTTTACTGTCTGTCCATCACATTTATGAAGAGAATTAAAACATGATGCTAATATTTTAGGATAGGTTCCCCCATCAAGAATTTATTATTCTAAAAGGCAATCAAACCTCCATAAACTCCTAAAGCTCTGAGACAAACAACTCTTGCTTCACTCCAATAAGTATTTTTATGATTCATAATTTTTTTTCCTCAATTTTGGGTTCTTCAATAGCTAAGATAATAGGTTTATGAGTCTTTCTAAAATCCCTAAACACTTTTTGTTTAGAGGAACTATACATTTCTTTGATGTTCCAAAATAAAAGTAACATGATTAACTACGAGGTGAAGAAATACTTCCTTTGAATGGGAGGGTTTTTTGAAGTCCATCTACAATATCAACCTCTATAAGTTTTTTGAAATTTTATTTTTTAGAAGATTTTTCAACTTTAGGTGCCATCTTATATGCAGGCCCTTTGCTTCCCCTCCTAGTGATCATTGAAGAGGTGAACTTTGATTTTATACCATTCTTGGGCATTGCTAGTATCTATTGAGAATATTTTACCTCCTCTTATGAATTTTTTGGAGAAAAGTCAATAGGGTGATTAAGCAAATTAGACACATCCAAAGCTTCTGAGCTAATCTTATTACTTACTTGAGGTCACGACTCTTCAAGCTACTCCAGGGCTTCAAACTGATTAGGGGACTAAGGAATAACCATCTCTTGAATATCTAAATCTTTTTTTTCAATCTAGAAAATGATGGCATCTTCCTCTAGATCTATAATGCGCTGTTTAAATTTATTGGGATTTGATTTAGGTGTGATTGAATCTGAAGTGTTTGGATGATAATCCTTTACCTATGCAACATTATCTTTGACTTCTAATGTAGTCTTGACTAGATTGAAGTCCTCCTTTTTCTCTATTAAAACCATCCCCTTTTTGTTAACCTTTGATTGTTCTCGATCCCTAAAACAAACCCCTCCTTTATTTTTCCAAGAAGAATTATTATGCATCGATTTGGATGAAGAGGAGCACACTTTTGATGAATGTCCCAATTTATGACAATTATCACACAAGAGGAAAGATTTTTTGAATTTAATTTTTTGATATCTGACACCAAAGGGGATGTGAAAGAAGATTGATCTCGATTCATAAAAGTGTTGACACAAAATATAGCATGGACCAGTCTGGATCTAACTTTGGTGGTAGAGTCAAAAGCTATCAAATAGTCAAAATATTTATCAATGTTGATAAATAGATATACCTACTAGAACTCGATGGGTAGACCAGGAATCCATACCCAAATTAGCATGAGATTTATATTCTCTATCTTAGGATCAAACCTTGAATGCCATTTTTTTAGAAAGAGTCATGATTTTCAAAAAACTCAACATCCCCCTACTAAAACATTAACACAATATTCTAGATTATTAACTCTGATCATGAAAAAACCATTTACCATGGAAAGAATGTCCATGTGACATTTAGGATTCTATTTTTATTTTGCCCATGTTCTGAAAGAGTCAATATGAGGTCTAGCTCCCATAAACTTGTCCACTAGTGCCTGTTCCATTTTGGATGAAGCTCGGCTTATGAGAGAAGGTGTGACTTGAATATGGATGTTTTTTACATCTTTCATGGTCTTGATAAAATCAACAAGCAAAATTTCTTCTTATCCATCGATCCGAGCAATTTTGAACTCCAAGATGACTTACCTGACACCTTTCTAGGGATTTCCTTGTTTGATCTATTGGAGCCTCCTATAAAGATTCCTTTTATTTATCCTTGTTCCCTTGGAAAGGAATCAAATATGCTATCCCACATGATTCCCCTATCCACATCTATGTCACCTTTCTCCTTCTCTGAATGCAGATTTGAAATTTTGATCTCCCACTCACCGCCATCCTCATGCTGTCTGCTCCCAATCCCGCTCGCCATTTTTTATAATGTGCATATTTTAATAGTTTATATCATTCACATGAATGATATTATTAAATTGTATAAAAAGGTCTTAATAAAGCTTGAAGTAGGATGCCATGATTGTAAAATGGGACAATATCCATGTGGGTGGATGTTACTTAAGTGGTTAACATATGGGGGTAGTTATTGTAATTATGGGGGACATAATAATGACAAGGGAATTTTAATATGGTGATTAATCTATAGAGGGGGGTCCATATGTTTTTGCTAATTAATTATTAATTAGTGAGGAAAACATTTTTTTATTTTTTTATTTAAAAATAATATATTATATTTAAAATATATTAATGTAAAGGAGATATTAAAGAGTGAATATTATGTTACTTTTCATCATTTATTTTTCCTGTCGAAGACGGAGGGTGAGGATTGGTTTGGTAGGTGGCCAAACCCCCTCATAATTAAACCAAACATTCTCTTCTCTCTCCTTGCTTGACTCTCTCCTCATAAAAATGCATTATCAACATAACTCGATGTCCTCCTCCTTGGCCTATTTGTAGTTTTCACTTGTACCAATTTAGTGGATATTGCACTGATTGCTCACATTTATGGATGCATTATCAACAGAGTCTGATGTCCATTTGTTAAGACACACATTTTCACTTACTGATTTCTCTCATTTTTGTGGACCCATTTTGGTTAACTATGACATACATACTTGGAGCGTGCATTGGTACTCAATCATAAGCACAAATTGCTCAATTCTTGAGTGTGTTTTGTAATTACAAACACAGGGGGGTCACTGCTAATTGTCTTGGGGGGATTACTATGGAAATTTTAGTCTTTGATGTGCACACTCAATTTTATCAACTGTTACTGATGCCCATTTAGTGACTACTTGCACAGATTGCTCTTGTATTCCTGGATGCATTGTTAGCAGGACCTGTTGTCCATTTGAGCCTACATTATCACCTATGCACTAATTGCCTTAATTTGATTGGAATCATTTTTGGCATAGTCTGAAGTCCATGTCTAGAACATGAATTATTAATTTCAGTTGTGGTCATGTCAACTCCACCTGAGAGATACTTGATGAGAAAAGTTGATTTTAAACCAGTGGTTCTTATTGGAAAGACCAACTATGCTTCTTGGCATGCGTATATGAAACACTTGCTTATGAAAAAATAATTTTCTATTTATATATGGATAGATTCTTGCCCTGACTAATCATGATCAATACATTAAGTGGGATAACTCTTGTCACAAGGTTTGTGGTACCTCGTTGTTGCATGTTTCATAGGATCTACATCACCATGTGCAACTTGCCATATGTCCAAACACTATTTGGATCATCCTATAGTCTCTTTTTGGAGATCCTACTTATATTTACATTACTCCTCCTCCACTTACTATCATCTCTTCATATACTTTTGTTCTCATTCCTCTTACTTCCATTTTGTGTGATAAAACCTTCTTAATGGATATTATATGTTCACACTAGTAATGGTTCCTTCTATCGAGCCACCACTACAAGATGAGATTATACCCGACCTCAATTATCCTATTATAGATTCTACTTCTATCCCTATACAAGATGTTGCTATTCCAGAGCCACCATAGATTATCACTTCAGAGGACTCTATTGTTTCTAGTTTGAGTACATCCATTGAGAGCTTTGATGACTCATATGTTCTTATGTATATTCATACTATATATATGTGTGCTTCATCTACAATATCTTCTTCAGCATCTATATTTGTTGATTTGAGCTCTCCTCTTTTCATGTACATTATTTTAGTGAATGTTCCATGTCATTCTTCTGATTGGTATACTTCAATGGTATCATCTTCAACTTCTATGCATGATCTTGCCAGACATATGCCATAGATATGATTTGGACCACATTCAGATATATTCGTACTACTATCTCGTCTTCCATTATAGAATTGGGAAACTTTTAGTACACACATTAGGTTCTTATTTTTACAAATGGAAGAAACATTATTCGATACAAATGGAGCTTTTACAGTCTTTACACAGAGGATCTCATCATTGACCTTTATCATCTTGTGAACTATACTTGGAATACTGATTGATTGAACATCATCATCTAGGGGAGTCTTTTAGTCTTCTCTTCTTCTTTTCTCTCTTTTGAGGGGTGAGTTTTTTCCTGTAGGTTTTCTCCCTTTCTTCACTTTGTGAGATATTACTATGTACTTGGGTAACTAATCAGGCCTAGTTTCTAGAACCCAATTCTACTACCCACCTAAGCTACGCTTAAGGGGGTGTTTGTGTAGGTATTTAATACACTTGTATAATTCACCTTGCTTAGGTGAATATTCGGTCTATTAGGTGATATATGATATCATCATGATGTCACCATGCACACATAAGTACATGGGGTCACTTAGAGGGTGGATGGGGTCTCCATTCCACTTGGTCTCCTTAGTGATTGCACCACTAAGGCCTCCAACCCAATAGTGTTTTTTCATTTCCCTCTACACTCATAGTGGCAGATCCCACACACTCATGTTGTATGGTGAGTCACTAGTCCACTCAACCTACCTATTTAATGGCCTATCCTCCTTTGTATTCGGTATGGATTATTTCTCATTCTAAGCCATTTATGGCTTGAGCATTTAGTGAGGCTTGTGGAGCTACATGGACCTAATGCCATTTCTATAGTGTGATTGTAAGCCTTGAACTATTGTGCTTCTTAGCTAGGAGCTATGTAAGCTGTGAACTTAGTGAACTGTAATATTTGAGCCATTGTAATGCATTCTATCTCCACCTCATTCTAAATACATCTATTATAGTTTTACTCTCTCTTGGTTTTTGGCTTTAACAGTTGTGTGTGTTCACTCTACAGTCATCGGTCTTAGACGTCCGATTCTGGATGATTCTCATAAATTACCATTGCAAATTCCAACATAGTGTTAATATACCCATCCTTAAGACAATGAATACAATGATTATTTGGATCTTTACAATCATGTAACACAGTGATATTATTCTAATTTCTCAACTTACCCTCTGTTTAAAATTTGGATGATTGAATTTATTTGGAGGACTCATTTATTTATTTCTATTCTTCCTCATTGTAGTATATGTGTACAAATGCTTCATCAAGTTATTATGGCTTGCTATATATAACTCAGCTTATTTTTTAGGGATGGAGACAACCCATATATTTGACCAATATATTTTATTCATTCAAAGTCCAATCCTATTAACATAGTTTGTCTATGGAACTTAATAGTATAATCATGCACACTTTGATCATAACCTTGCATAAAATAACGTCACTTAATATTTTGATTTATCTTATGTTGAATTGGATAAAATTAATTCTTTAACAATCATTTGAATTCATTGTAACTACAAACCATTGGTATTGTTTATTTTTTAAATAAACATATTAAATTTCCTATCGAATTAGAGCATAAACCTCTATTTTGAGACACATAAAAGAAAATTTTAGTGCCTCACTGACTTCATGCTATTAGGGGTTAAAAGGTGTGCACAACATAATGGGTTCTTAACACATGTTTTGAATAACAAAAAGTGTGTTCTATGTTGTAAAGGTATGCAAACACCCATAATTGTAAATTATATGTGACTTGTAAAGTTGGATAAACAATACAATCCTTGGATTTTTTTAATAAAGGTTAATAGTAGGAAATTACAACCAACTTAGGAAGCTATAAAAATATAAATACATTTGAAAATGATTATAATTACATTAAGAAGGTTGTGAGGAATGAGTGTATTACACTATTAAAATAAATGGAAACTATAAATTTTAATCTTATTTTCGTTTGTTGCACTAATTTGGCATGTATCATCTATGAGATTATAATTATGTTTATTTTATCTTCAACTCTGTATTTTTTTTTTCATATTTGCAACAATATTGGGAATATGAACTAATATTTAGATTTTATTTTCCATTTTATCTATGATGTGCATGATTGGGTAGAATATTAAAATAACACCCTTCCAGTTTGAATTTAAATGAATGACCAATGTAGAGCTAATAATTGTTTTATTTTTCATATATGACATACAAGTCTAAATTCCAAAACTCTAGAACAAAAAGAGTTGGAAACATGGTTCAATGCAAAAATAAAGGAGTTTACAACATATGGAGTATAAAAATCAATAAGAACAAGATATAATTTAGATTTAATTACATTCATTGTGAAATTTATGAAATATTTAGTGAAAATTCTTGGATTGTTAGCTAAGTGGTTATGGGAATTGGTTTTTTTGTTTCTTTGTAAGTGATAGAAAATTAGCCTAGAAAAAAGAGTTGGAAGCATTGTATATATTATGGATCATATTAGACACTAGATGGTTATGTAACTAAATTTGTGGTTCAATATGACAAGTATTTTGATGCAACACATTACCATTTCATTGCAAGATACAAAGGAAAGTGATTGAGAAAGATATTGTTGCTAATCAAGAAATTGGTAATGGAGAATGGTGTTTTACCTTTCAGATAAGCAATGTAATAGTTGGGGTCAATAATAGGGGGATGTAACATCGATGATGTATGGATAGAAGGTGGTCAAAAGGGAGTTAGTGGTATATGCCTAGAAAGGGCAGTGAGAGAGGAAGTTCTATTCATGACTTTTCCAAAGGAAGATAAAAGAGCATTTATAATATTACATAGGGAAGATACTATTAAATTTCAAGAGTTGTAGAAAGAGAAAAATCATGCTAGAAAATGTAGAAAAATAATTGTAGATCAAGAGTTGCAGAAAGAGAAAAATCACGTTGGAAAATGTAGAAAAATAAATGGAGATTAATATTTCTTTAGGTATATTGAATATCCTAAAGTTGTGTATTAATATTTTTCAAGTGAATTTTTAATTCACATGATATGGGTAAATTTTTCATATCTTATCAATAATATTCTTTATTATGAGGAATATTGAAGTTATATTTTTATATATTACTCCTTTGCCACTTTGCAACAACTTTCCCCTCACTACATGGGAAATAGGGACATTAGACAAACACTTGAAAGGTTGGATATGACAATGATTTCAGTTACTTTGAAATTCATACTTATTTTTCCACTCTATGTAAAGAGTCCAGAGGTCTCTTTCTTAATGACATCCTTTAGGGATTTTTCTTTTTATTTTTAGATTTTTTAAAATCTTATTTCTTTTATTCTCTTTTGAAAAAAGTTTTATGAACTTCTTTCTATCTTGTAATTGTTTTGAGCCATATTTTAATAACATGTAGAGTTTTATTATGATGCAATAGTTTTCTTACTTGAAAAATATTGTGTTTCAATACTCTCCTGGTATGACTATATGGTGAATACTAATTTTATTGCATATTTTCACTTATGATTCATTATTTTAGAGCTGATATTTAAATTATTTATTTCATGGTATTGGAGCATGTTATTACTAAATCTTAAATCTAAGTGTTAATTTACCCAAAATTTGAATTCATGAAATTTTTAAAATTTGGTTCTCACATGAAAAAATCAGAAGTTTTGAGTTGTTCTAGAACTCAATATTTAAATTTGTGATCTTTTTTGTACTCACATGTTGTGTTTGTCCCAAGGATCATCTTTGTCCAAAGTGTCAAGGTCCAAAACTTAAAATATTTATGTAAAATCCAAAAGGATAAAGCAGAAGAAACACACGTTAGAGTAGTTATGGTAGTACCTCAAGTATGCATGAGGTGTATATGCATATAAATTTACTCACTTCATTTAACATCACTAATATCACTATTAGTAGACACTAATTCCACTTATCTAATCTATCTCATCTAATTTCGTCCTAATATCACCCCTTCCTAATCATTTATCTAACATCACCCTTCATTCCCCTTCATTTACTAACTTTAGTCCCATCCTTATTCTTCATTAATTTCCTTAAAAATCTCTTATCTTATCCTAATCCCCATTTATCTATTATTTAAAAATTTCAAATTCCCATGGCCCACCTACTAGCCTATTTCTAGGTGTAGACACTAAAAAACTACACACTTGCAATTTTTGATGACTAAATGCCTCAAGACACCCTAAACCTTTTTAAGCCTTAACAAACCCCTCTTAACCTAACCAAATAAATATTATTCTAGTCACATAATATTATTTGAAAGTACTATTCACCATATTCATTTGAGACCCATTATCACTATTCATGATGACATGGCATGTGACATGATAAATGACATGGAATGTGACATGGCAAGTAACATGGCATGTGACATGGTAGTGACATGGAATGTGACATGGCAAGTGATATGGCATGATGTGGGACACCATACCCCACTTGGGACCCTTTCCCATAGTGCCTAATGACCTCATTTCAACATCACAAAATTCCCCCCTTGAAATGTGGAAAATTTCCCCTTAAGGGGTCATCATTAAATATATATTTTGTCTTCCCACGTAAAATTAGACTTTAAAAGAGATACCTACCTCTTTATAACGTTGGGAAAGACAAAGGGCACCCATTTTTGACTTCTTAGTCTAAATTACAGACTCTCCAATCCAAATAGAAATCCCCACCAACCTCACCTTGGAATTTTCATCCTCCACATGAAAAATGGTGACATATTTGGTCTTCCACCCCTTTAAGTGCTTGTGTGAAAGCAAGAAAGGATGGGGAAAAGTCTTTAATCCTCATTCAAATCCATGTGCATAATTCCCCATTCAAAGTTGGACTTATGGGCAAAGAGGAAGACTTCTCAATCCAAATGGAATTTTTCAAAAACTCATCTTGGAAATTTCATCCCTTCACATGAAAAATAGTTCCATAAATCACTATTACACTCTTTTGGCATGTTTCCCAACATCAAATGCTATAAATACCCCCTCCCCTTCACCAAAGGTAAAGTTGGAAGTTAGTCTTTGGTTATCAATATTTTATTGCAAGTTTGTGAAGAAGGTTATCATCTTGGAGGTCATCATAATTTTAGAGGTCATCATCATCTTGGAAGGAAAATAATTCAAATAAATGAAGCTCTGTTAGAATTGCTGTAGGATTCCATCTTCATCAACCATCATCAACATCAACACTCTTCTTCAATCTTGGAAGGTAATCTTTCCTTTTATCTATTTTAGTTATTTGATTTAAATTCCTTTATTTTCTTTGGCCTCTACTTTCTTGACCTCTAAATCTCATCCCTTAACCTCTTCTTTTCTCTTTTCCCTTTTTCCCTTTATCTCCTTACCCTCTTTGTTAGCTTCATCTCATTTACCTTCTTTTACCCCTTTCCATCTTCACCCCATTTACCATATTCTTCCTTTGTCATCTTTGTTCCATTTAGACACACATATATATATTTTTATATGCACAACATTAACCATTTACCAAACCCAACTAAGATATCCCTTTGACCCTTGCCATTTTATTGAATCAAAAACCACCATTTTGACTAGACTAATTTTCAGCATTAGCATTATCCCAACTAATTACTTCATTTTGGTAATCTTAGCAAAGCATTTAATTTCCTTAATTAATTTGATGTTATTTGTTTTTATTATTTTCAATTTAATTCCATTTCATGAAAATTATATCATTGTTATTCGTCAAACTTAAGTGTTTAAAGCAGGTGGATTGACAACGTCCTAAAAATCTTTCGTTTCTACGATCTAACTCACACTAGGCAATCCACCCATCTACTTGTCTAACAAACAAGTTTATTTTAGTGTTTTATTATTTTTAGGTCATCCTCCCAAGCTAAATATGATCTCTCCATAATAATTTGGATTCAATGCATGCACATTCAACATATTTTTTAACCCACCCTATTCCTAGTTTCTTTCTTTTCAAAAAAAAATTAAGAAAAATAAATAATTGAGAGAAACATTTTGGCATGCCTGGTGGGACCCTTGAGTTTTCTTGAGTCCATTAGTTATCTTAAGACATTTATAAATGCATTAGTTCACATTTAGTTTAGTTGCATTAGTGAAAAAATTCATTTAGTTGCATTAGTAAAAAAAATAAAAATCATTTAGTTGCATTTTTAGTTGCATGTTTACTTACGTTCTTAGTTGCATACTTTATTGCATTCTTAGTTGCATTATTAGTTTCATTTTTAAGAAAATTAATTTTTCTTTTCTTTATTGAAAATGAAAAAAATTAAAAAAAAAGGTTTTCATCTTAGGGATAGGTTGCATTTTACATGTTGCATTTAAGTGCATTTTAGCTATTCCTTGTTTGCATGAAAAGACACCAAGCTCTTCTTTTGAGTTAAAATTGAGTGTATTAATGGTATTCCCTAATTAATTATTAGTTCACCTAGATTAGTTAAACATATTATGAATTAATCGTATCTCACATATGTTACACTACCAAACCACATGCACAAATTAAACATTAAAACTTAATTGAGATAAGGCCCATTAAAATTTCATCACCATTTAGATCACCTTACCCTAATTGATGATCCCACTGAGATTTCATCACCAAGGGGAGGACCCACTCCATTCTTTGGTAGAGTATTAACTCTAGACAAACAATATATATTGGTTAAGCACCTACACTGGATGCGAGATCATGAAGTGAGGGGAGCAAGCCCCCAGTACAATGCCACATACCTAGTCTAGTGTAGATTATTTGAGAACCAAAATTCAACTTGAAAGCATCCTTAGATGAATTTTTTAGTACCTAACTTACAAGCTAATTTCCCCTTTCACATTCTTTAAGGCATAAGCTAAAAGTGATTTAAAATAAATCTTAAGATTAATTACACTTTTAGTATGTACTTTGTTTGCTTTTGATTTTTATTTGTTTGCTCATCGTGTGAGGAAAGAGGTTCGTTATCTATTTCTAAATTTTTCATATGGCCTTAATCAGACAACAAGTGAGAAACCAAAACAACCCACCGCCATATTCTTCTTCATTCTCATCCATGGATTATACCTCAGACGTTGATAGATTGCCCCATACTTCACCATATCATTCTCCCCCACCTATGGTGCCTACAACAGTCCCTAAAGGTGATTCAAAATTTTCCACCTTTTTGGATAACAATCTGGTTGCTTTACAACACTATCTTAATCCCTTAGCCTACCATACTTTGATAGCTTTAGTTCCTCCCATAGATCCACCCTATGGTATGCCACACCACCTTATGGTTGGTGTTACATCATCCTACCCTTCTGTTAGCCAAGCTTCATCTTCTACCATTGGTCTATCTACCACCACCACCCAAACACCTGTTACCCCAACCAATACCTCTAACATTGGTTCAACTTTACCCCTTGTCACTTTTACCCCTTTTGTCGGTGAGATGTCTTCCACACCCGTTTCTACCACTCCCTTCATATTATCCAATATACCAACCTCAACCCCCTTTTAGAACTTGGTACTCTCCATACCACAAACACTTCCCCCTATAAGAACTTTGGTCACTACCCACCTTCAACCGACTAACCCACTAATAACTTTGATGCTATACATAAACTCCCCAACATCAACCCTCCAACACGTACCCATGACATCCTATCAATATATTCCTAACACACAAGTATACATAACTTCACCTTTCACCAAATCTTACGTAACCTCACACACACATGTGACATCATCCTAACTATCTACTAGTTATTTTCATGTCACCCAACCCCAACAAAATGTGTCATATACCTATCCAACCTAACAACCCCAAATGGACTTGGCCAAGATGATAATGGAGAAAATCACTACCCTTGAGTCATCCATCTTGAGATCACATAACCTTATCTCTTATGACCAAATTTGCAATGAACCCATCCATCCATCTGTCCCTCTCTGACCATATCCTCCACAATGGAAATTGCCAAAATTATCTAAATTTCAAAGTAAGGATGGCCCCCATCAACATTTAAAAGCATTTAGGCATGCATGTTACTTGATTTCCCATGATGACGCTCTTCTCCTCCATACCTTTCTTATGTCCTTATCTGGATCGACATTAGATTGGTATAGTGCCTTCGTAAAACACTCCATCTTTTCCTTTGCCCAATTAGCCCAAATTTTTTTGGATCACTTTTCAATCAATATATCCAATAAAGTTTCTATTACCGACCTCTACTCCATTCAATAATTTGAAGATGAATCAATTGCTAATTTTTTGGCTCGTTAGAAGAGCCTAATCAACGAACTTTCCTTTTCATTTCCTCAACTTGAGCTTATAAATCTCTTCGATTGGGCATGTGCAAAACACATTTCATCCACATTGTGTGTCTAAAGATTTCAAACATTCGATGAAGCTTTTACCATGGCTCACAAACTAGAGAACAGAGCCATTGGTGAGGGAAGATTAAAGTTGAAGAACAAGAACCCAACTTACAAGCCTAATGATCCCTCTTCTTCTAAACTAAACTAAAATAAACTAAACAAACCAACCAATACCAATTCCAAGAGCAAAGTTACTACCAACGCTATTGTCCTTGAAGCCACACCTCTGCCATCTACCAACCAAAAAAACCCAAGGAACCAAACCATTGACCCCTTCAACTATTCAAACTGCAACCAAAGGAACCAAACTTGGAATAACCATAAGCCATTAAATCTACTTGGGGAGCCTTATCTTTATATTTTGAAAAAGTTATTGAAAGTCAATATCATCCAAATTCCACCAATTAAACCAATCCAACAGTTTGATGCTTCTCACCTCATGCCTAGTTGGTATAATAAGAATGACCATTGCACTTTACACTGAGTCATAAGACATGACATCGACAGGTGCAATAACTTTAAATACCTTGGCCAATCCCTCATTGACAAGGGGGAGCTCACATTGGATAATCCTAATGCACAACTAAACCAAGCCCTTGACATCTTTTGTAAGCCTTTCCCTAATCATGCTCCTTCTATGGTACCTCATCATGAAAAAAACCTGAATCATCTCATGAGGCACATATAATTAATGTGGTTACTAGTGAACCCATTGATGAAGGAAATATTACCTCAACCGCTTCTTCTCCATCCCTAATGGAAGAAAAAACACTGCCTTCTATTATTTTGGATACCCAAACAAAGGAAGCAACCATATCCAAACCTCCATTAAAGATACCACACCTACCTCCCCTATCCTAGAACCATCCACCCCCTCTTTGGAAGCTATCTCATAAGAGAAGATGATTCCATCCACCCAACCTCTAATTGCAAAACATTCTATTAGAGGTCAAGATAAAGGTAAGGGAACCAAACTAGAACTTCTAACCCCTTTTTTGGTAGACCAACCTAGCCCTTCTAAACCAACTAAAACCTCCATCTAACCAACTAAAACCTTCTCTATATTGATTTACCCTTAAACACCTAAACCTACCAAGACAACTAAAGTGACCAAATCCCCTCCAAAACCAACAACTAAAATAATCAAAGAGGTAAAATCACCAAAGGGCCCAAAACCTCAAATTTTATCTCCCTCAACCTTGCCCTCCATTTTGGATCTTCATCCCTTTACCTTAAACACAAAATCCATCATTTTTATCAAAACCTCACCACCTTTATTGGTCACACCTTCAGTCTTACTTTCTAAATCACATTTTTCCACTACACCAACCATTCCTAAGTTACCTACCTTACCCTCATATGCCACCACCATGCCAACCATCATGACTAAACCAAAACCATCAACCAAATATACCACTTTATCTAAGACACCTACCACCAAACCTACATCCACACAACTTCTCACTTCAACACCCAAAGCAAAAACCACTAAACATCTACCACCTTTAGTCAAATATTACTTAACCTTTCTCTAGTGGTTTTTGCAAAACTTCTTCCTTAAGATTAACACCCATCAAACCCTGTGACCCTTCATGTACCAAACCCTCTTGGTTTAATGATAACTTGATATGTGCATATCATAGGGCACTAGGATATGACACCAAGAACTATAAATATCTCCAAGTGCTTGTTCACAACTTGTATGAAGATGATGATCTATTATTAGACAAAGCTCCTTCATCTCCATTGCCAATCCAACCACCGACTCAACCCATCCAATCTTTGATCTCACCCAAAAGTGAAGAGGAGGAACCAAAGCAACCATCCAATTTAGAGAACCCCCTTATCCACATTATTCACATTATTACCTGATCTTAGGCCCAATAGAAGGATAAATGGAAGACTAAGGCATCCTTTCTTGGATTTACCCCTCTCTAAACTCCCAAGCAAATAATACCCAACCTTCTCCATCTTTAAACAAACTCAAGGTGTCTATCTTAGGTGCCTCCCCATCTAACCCTCCATACCCTAACCCATATGCAATATACATCCAAAAATCTATCCTCAAGAAGCTTCACCAAACTCAAACAAAGATAAGCTTGAATGAGTTAATCTCTACCTCTCCTCATCACCATCAACTACTCATAGAGGCTCTACAATCCATCGAGGTCCAACCTGATGATCCTCAACCTCTAGCTACTTTTGTTGGTACCCTTCAAACTTCCAACCTTGTCACTTTTAAGAATTCAGAAATACCTTTTGTTCATTCAGAGGATCCTGATCCCCCCTCTTCATTACAATATACATCAATCAAACCCACATCAAAAGGGTGATGATTGATGGGGGAGATAGCATAAATATTATCTCCTTCCATGCTTATGACCAACTGCATTTATCTAAAAACATCATGTCTAAAAGCTCATCAGTCCTTCATTATTTCAGTGATACTATGGCTACCACCTTGGGCACAATTGTCCTCCACATCTGTGTAGGGCCTCATACTATTCCTAAACTCTTTTATGTTGTAGAAAGATAGTTTCAATACATAATTTTACTTGGATGCCCTTATATTCATGCCATGAGTTGTGTCCCTTCCACCCTACATTGATGTGTCAAGTTTGAACATAAAGGGCAAGTTGTGACTATCCAAGTTGACCCTAGTATTTTTACATCTTGCAATATGACATATCAGCTCAATGATGTCATTCTTCCTTCTTTATCCATCACCCAGCCATCTGCCAATAACACAACCTCACCAACCAAAACACATAACATTTACACACCTAATGTTGATGAAGCTTCCACTAGCTCATCTATCTCTTCTTCCTAGATTCCTATAGAAGACCCCATGATAACCACATTCCAACATCTTTCTTTTGGGGAACATAGACTCTTAGACTTACATGCCTTCCTTACCCCCAAAGAATATGGGAATCTCAAACATGACCCTTCTTACGACCCTAACATTAAAACCATCATCCCCATTAGTCTCCCTAACCATCAAACAAATTTTATTTATGAGGGACTTTATCGACCACTTCTAGCCCCTACCACTACATCATCCATCCAACCATTTACCTCTAACTTCTCCTATCTTAGTAAACTAGAGTTTGCTAAGTTGTGTCTTCATAGATGTGCTTGGAAAGGATTTGGCCTCGATCACTATGAACAAGGAACTTATGAATTATCCTATCTCAAAACTTTACAACCTCATGAGTCATTTGGCCTTGGGTATGAACCACCTCAAGAATCCACCAATTCACCTAAACCCATTGCCACCATAGAGGAGTATATCCCATTATTTCCAACCCAATCACTTTCTCCACTTGAAGACCCCAATATCATCCCTCCTGACTTTTTTCTAGATCAATACTATAAGTTTGGGCCCTCTCATCTACCAAAAGAGTGGCCAAACCAAATTCCTTCCACTCATACATCTTGAAATGGTAGAGAATGACTCTCCCACCATCAACACCATCTGACATCAAGATGATGATCCTAATCTTACCTACCTTAGTGTGGGGGATTCTTTTATCCACAAATCTCTTCCTCTTGAGGCCCCAACTATGTTGAATGGATCTACCATCGATATCAATTTGGGCACTCTAGATAACCCTCACATTGTCAAGTTGGGCCAATTATTGAATACCAAGGAACTTCAAGATTTCTCCTCTTTCCTCCAAGACCAAAACATAGCATTCACTTGGTCCTACAATGATATGTTTGGGATCGACCCGACTATTGCTACCCATAACATAGTCATTCACCATGATGCCAATCCTGTTAAATATAAACTTTTATGCATGCATCCTCGCATAGGCCTTCTCATCAAAGAAGAGATTTAACGTCTCCTATCTGTAAACTTCATTCAACCCATTGACTACCCCCAATGGGTCTTGAAAATTATAGCTATCACCAAAGTCACTGGGGGTCTACACATTTATGTGGACTTTCATGACCTTGACCTTGATTACCCCAAGGATGACTTCTTTCTACCTAGCATTAACTAGCTTGTTGATCTTACAACCAACCATAAGATGTTATCTCTTATGGATGGGTTTTTAGGTTATAATCAGATCTTGATTGCTCCTAAATATCAACATAAAATTGCCTTTATGACCCCTTGGGGAACTTTCTGCTATAGAGTCATGCCTTTCAGGTTAAAAATATTGGTGCAACCTACCAATGTGCCATGACTTATATTTTCCATGATATCATCCATAATATTATAGAAGACTATGTGGTTGACCTTCTTAGGAAATCCAAACTCCAAACAAATCACTTGATTGTTCTTACAATCATATTTGAATGCCTAATCTGTTATCATATTTTCCTTAATCCCAAAAATGTATTTTTGGGGTTCTTTTAGGAAAACTTCTTGGCTTTATCATATCTCTTCACAAAATCAAAGTAGACTCTACTAAAGTTAGAATTATTTTAGACATGTCTCCTCCAGCCAACCTTAAGCAGCTCTATAACCTATAGGGAAAACTCCAATCCATTTGTCGTTTCATTTCCCAACTTTCAGATCGGTGCCAACCTTTCCATCACCTTTTAAAGAAGGATGTCTCTTTTAAATGGAATAGTGATTATCAAAAGGACTTTGATTCACTCAAACAATACCTTTTTTCACCACCTATCCTCACCCCTCCTAAGGATGACCACCCCTTTTACCTATATATCTCTGCCACCAACCATTCCCTAGGGGCAATGTTGGCTCATCGAGATGAACAACACAAATAGTAAGCCGCATATTACATTAGCCATACGCTTGTAGAATATGAGACTTGGTATACACACACTGAGAAACTCTACTTAGCATTGACCTTCATGGCCACCAAAATCTGCCACTACCTTCTTAACCATAAAACCTATGTCATCACTAATACTAACCCACTCGAATACATGCACTCTAAACCATACCAAAATCAATGTATGGCTAAGTGGCTCATGATTCTAGTTAAATTTGACCTTGAATTTTTCCTATAGAATTTGATTAAAGGTTATGTCATTGTCGATCAATTAGTCAAAGATCCTTTAGTAAATAACCAACCACCTCCTCTTGCATTTCTAGATGAGTCTATTATGACTCTTTTTCAAGAAGATGGCATAATTTACCAAATGACCATGTTCTTCGATGGCTCAAAATACTAGCAAGGAGGGGGTGCCAAAGTTATTTTCATTCCTATCGATGGTGAACCCCTTCCTCTCTCCTTCAAACTTGACTTTGAATGCACCAATAATATGGCTGAGTATGAAGCCCTAGTGATAGGTCTCTGAACTAGTCAAAGCTTGGGAATTAAGACAATCCATGTCTTTGGTGATTCTTAGCTTGTCGTCAACCAGGTCAATAGATACTATTAATGTAATAATGATGTCTTACAAAAATATAAACTTTTAGTTGACAAACTCTTAAAATCATTTGAACATTACCCAGTCTAGTCCGTTCCTTGATCTACCAATAAATTTATAGATTAATGGCCCGCCTTGCTTCTCAAATCCCTTCTCAGCCTTCCAATTCCAAAGTATTTGTCACTGTTCATCATTTAACCACACCCTCTTATGGCCAATCTGACCTCCCTACCATTTATAATGTAGAGGAATCCCCATCCAACATTTCGTATGACCAAACTTTCAACTATCTCAACCTAGGCATTGTTCCTCCCAACCTCTATAGGAATGCCCAGAGTGATTTTATTCAAAGTACATCTCATTACACCATACTAGGGGGAATCCTTTATAAATATGGTTTTGATGGTCTCCTTCTTCATTGTTGATGTAGCCATGAAGCTTCCCATGCCATCAAGGAAACACATGATGGGATATGTGAGGGACACTTTAGTAGCCTAGCGATTGCTAAACGTATCCTTTGCCTTGGTTACTATTGGCCCACCCTTAACCAAGATTTTTGTGATTATGTAAAAAAGTCTGTTAAATGTCAACAACATGCTAATTTACATCATGCATCAGTTAATAGCCTCCAAGTATATAAGGAATTTTGGCCTTTCTCTCAATGGGGGCTTGATTTCATTGCAAAAATTAACCCCCATTCCTTGCAGTGACATAGCTCCATCGTCATAACCACTAAATACTTCACCAAGTGGGTGGAAGCTATTCCTCTAATCTCTACCAAAGAGGAAAAGATTGTCGACTTTATCAACCACCATATCATCTGTTGCTTTGGTGTTCCTCATAAGATCATCATAGATAATGGCAAATCCTTCAAGAATAAGCAAGTCTCAAGTTTATGTGATGAATTTAGAATTAATTTAAGCTTTTCCTCACCTTAATGACCACAAGAAAATGGACAAGCAGAAGCCTCTAATAAAACTCTCACCAAAATATTAACCAAATTTATCAGTGCTTCAGGTTGAGATTGGCACTTGCACATCCCATTTACCTTATGAGCATATCATACTATCATTCAAACCTATATGGGTGCTACTAATTTTTCTCTAGTCTTTAGAGTAGAGGAAGTCTTGCCTCTTGAAGTCCAAATCCCCTCTCTTTGCATATCTTTAAAGGAACTTATTTCTGAGGAAGATTTTCATCAGCATCATTTAGTTCAACTTGAGCTACTTGATCAGCGTCATTTAGTAGCCCTCACCCACCTCCGTATCTATCAAGAACATATCACACGTGCTTATAACAAGCACCTCAAATAATGGGAATTTAATATCGGAGATCTCATCCTAAAATAAAACTAACATGTGACCAATATGAAGAAGAGTAAATGAGGCAAGTTTTATTTTAATTAGCTTGGACCCTACATCATCACCCATAAGTATGGATTAGGAGCTTATCATTTATCCTCTCTCAAAGGTAAACCAAAACTTGAGCCTTTCAATGCTTCGCATCTACGTCTATTTTTTTTTAAATAAGGATCAAACTCACCTATTTGTCTAACTTAAGCTCATTCCTTGATTATGAGATTTTAACCTTCACCCACCTTCCTCCTCCCTTTTTGAGGACAATTGATTACAACATAGAACCATATGATTAAATGTCACAGTCATGGCCTAATCCTAAATATGGGTACCATGGCTCTACCCATACCATGGTTCTCATGGATACTTTTCATCTCTAACAAGATGGAATCCCATAGTCATTGTATTTCAAAACCACACCCTTTCACATATCATTGACCTTCTTGAGTAAAGTCTTTCCCTCATAAAGGTAAACCTCTGAACCTAATTGGATTAGTCCATGTCTAAACACATTTCATCTTACAAAAATTAATTGGGTCAATATCTTAAGCATTACAGACTACTCCCTCAAAGGAAAGCTACCCAAAAACAAAATAAAAATTACCACATGTAAGGTATATTTCAACCTTGAAGGAAAACTATCAAGAACATTAAAACAAAGCCAATAAGCTTAGACCAATCTCTTGAAGGATGACTGAGTTAACTTTGTCAAAAATAGAACAATTTGATGGAAGTTTCCCATATTGATCAACTTCCTATATATAGTAATAAAATAAAAGACCCACTATCACAACTAATTCTAAAGCTGTAATCGGCTCTCAAGGAACATAATAAATTGGAAGTCACAATTGGCTTTTCCATGTAGACTTCCCACACTGATCAATCTAGATCTAGCATACAACATGGAATTTTATATTACCATTCTTAGGCCACCTATAGATGGGGGAAACTAATTGACATGAGGTTATCATACATATCACCCATTACCCATCACACCACCTATCATCCATCTTCCCTTTAAACTATCTATATATCAAGGGATTTAGATCTTACTTAACACCCTGTGATAAAAAAACCTTCTTTATCAACTGACAACCACTCATGCAAACGTGTTTGAAGGGATTATATTCATTAAGCTGATCTCACTTTGGGTCTATTTTTAGTCCTCATCAAAAAGAAAGCATCAGGCCCTATTATTATCTTAATATGCCTGGTTGATGTTTTGATCGTGACTTGTACCATATAACATTACAACAACAATAGTCATTTGTTTTACATTAAGCGATATTATAACAACCATAACCATACCAATCATAACCATAACCATAACATTCAACCAATAACATCCAACACATTTTGTACATGTTTACATCAAATTATGCAATATTTTATTTAGGGTGCAAGGAGTCGCATGGCACATGCAAAGTTATCAGACTATCCATGTTTCACCTAAGGCCCCTACATACATTATTTTCCTATCTAAACATTAGACTGATTATCTGGTGACTCTAGATTTGTGTTCAACCATCCTCCTACTTGATTACTTCTTGAACTAACATCTATACCATTCCCTATCTCAGCAACTGCTAAAGGGTGTACTCTATTCTCCTCTTCCACATTCATCCCCATAGGGAGAGAAACATATTATGTTCTGGGTCTTCCACCTTGCTTGCCTATCATAGCCATTGAATCCCTCTACTCTAGTTGTTTTGCTTGCATCGATACTGCTAGTTGTTGCCTCAGTGCACATCCCCTTTGATAGTGTGGGTTCCTTCCATAGACAGGCTAATGGTCATATTCTCTAGCCCTACATCTTGTGTAGTGAAATTCTTACCATATTCATTGCTACACAGGTAAATGTTTAGGCTTAATCTCAGGTTGTAGGTGACTTTCCTCTTGTTGATCCAATAATACTTATATTATCACCATTACATGTTGTAATATCTGGTAGATCTACACATTCACCATATTGTTAATTACAAGTTATGGAGGTTACTAGTTATCTTTACCATTGTTCTCCATCTTCAACCTTATGTAGTTCTCTACACTCTCTGTAACCTATAAAAACAAATGACTCAATGATAGACATTCATCCTTATCATGATTCTTTAAATAAAATACCTAACTATTCTTCCTCATCAACATGATTCACCATTCCATTGGGGACGGTCATATGATGTCATTGATTCCTTTGAACAATCCTCCCACTTGAAATGGTTATGTCTACTTACCTTTTCATGTGGACATGTCACCCTCAATCTGATTAGTCACCTCGATAAATATATTATGCACCATCAGGATATCTTTTTGTTGACCTTATCATCTAATCTACATCCAATGTATTTTCTTATTTTTTCATCTTGCAATCCTTGTGGACTTGGTGGTCATTAGCATCATTATCACCGTTATCTCAATTGATGTAAATTGGCTTCTAGCCATGGGTTGCTGTAATGATCATCCTTCGAAACTGCAACTATTACTGGTGGTGGCTCCAAAATCCTTGCTACTATAAACACTCTTCCATTAGAGGTAGGTTGCCATGAATTGACAATACTATATTCACCTTATTACCCCTTTTACCCTCCTATTCTTACCACCCCATTACCACATGCTCTGAGCATCAGACCCTAACCATTGGCAGTGTCTACTCAAACATGCCAGTGTTTTCTTTTTTGATAGTTGAATGTTCATCTGTAGAAAGGGAACCACCATCTTCTCCCAGCCATGAAACTTCTTGTTGGTTAGGCCCAAACTAACAGAACCAATAAGTCATTTGTTAGGGGGTAGAGGTAATCCAAGAACAAACACACCTGTTCTAATTCCACCTGTTAGGATCTTGCTCCTCAGAAAGAGCACAGTATGATTACCAAATATAAGCAATTGAATATGTGGAAATAACTAAAAACACAAGTAACTAGAATTCACCAATAGCACAGAATATGAGAGACAATACACTATCTTGTATTAACACTATACAGAAAAGAATACATCAAAGAGCCGCCACACTCTTTCACCTTACAGAGGTTCGCCACACCTCAAGTGTACAGTAATTCTTCTCACACACACTCTCCTACACAAAAAATGGTCCCAACAACCAACTCACACACAGAATTGGTGTTCACCTCACCAACCAGTCAGTAATAACCCTGCCGGTACACCAAGCACTCTATAGCACTTCAAGCTGATCTCTCATGACCCTGTAACCTGCAATTCAAAGACCAAACTTACATGTAGATCCCTAATGAGCTTGCAACAACCTGAAACTCACAGATCTTACAACTAGAAGGAACTCTTCCTTTCTATCTCATGCATTAAACAATACATGCCAATGGGTCTATAAATAGATCCCTAACTCAAACAATAACTTAGACTCTTAATTTAGACAATTATCCTCACAGCCCAAGACTCTAACTGGTCTCAACATGCAAACTCTTCATTCACTTAACTAACTGTCCGTGAAACGAGCAGTTTTGGAACACACAGGTGACCGACGTCGGTCCCTGCTTGTCTGGTTCTGCCGACGTCGGCCGACTTCCTACCATCGCCGGTGGCCTTCTGCACTGGTCTCTACTGACGTTGGTCTTGCTACTGACGCCGGTGCTCCTGGATCTCAGCAACCATTGTTCCTTCAGTTTGCAAAGGGTTGAAGCTTTTAGCTCCACAACCTAACAATCTCCCACTTGGAGATAAACAGCTGCAACCTGTACCTGTACCTATACTCCATCTAGTTTGTTCCCTTGGCTATGTATCACTCCTCAAGATCACTCTTGAAGACCAACCACCACAAAATCCATGGTGCAAAACCTGTCATCCAAATTACCTGCCACATCCGCATCTACAACCATGTAGATAAAGAACTTGACCCTGCATAGCATGTACACCTGCTGCTGGTCCCACTGAATTGCCCTTCAGTATTACTCTCCTGAATTGACTCCAAACTTGTGACAACTCCCACTGCTTGGGAAAACTCAGGTTTAGTACATACCATGCACTCAACCTCATTATGTGAATCAAGACACCTATTCTGTGAACTGTCTAACCATCGATGTGCTAATAGGCTTTACACAATCATCCTGAAACAAAGTCAACAAGACCTCCATGTCTCTAGATCACACTCATGCCAAAGAATCTTGCTGCTCCCAGATTCTCCATGACACACACCTGAACTAGCTTTACCTTTAGTTCAGCAATACCTGTATATGTAACCCTGCAACAAGCACATCATACAAAAAATAGGATAATGTAGCTAATATTATCCAACCTGGTAAAGAGAAACACAATGATCAAACCTCCATTGCCCTGCAGCTAATACAAGATCATATACCCTGATCTTCCATCTCACGTATCCATTTCCACTCTTCTTCATCCTCAACATCCATTCGTCTCTCAGTGCTTACTTCCAGCTGGCAACTCTACCCAAAACACTTGTTTGGTTCTCCTCCAAGGAATCACATCCTCATCCATGCCAAGCTCCCACTGTTTCCTGGATCTACCTGTTCTACTTCTTTAACAACTTCCTGGTTCTATGCCATAAGTGAGCAACAAGTAGTGTAAAGCAGGGAAATGATGAATTTAAGAACTTACTTACACCTTCAGTCCTCCATATGGGCGCTTGAGACTCCATGACAACTAGCTGTCCACCCAAAATTCATCTCAGTAACCGATGCCGGTCACATCTCAGTCTACAGCCGACCGATGTCGGTTCCCTGTGACTGCCTCCTTGCCGACATCGGTTTCCCCTAGCCGACGCCGGTCCTTATCTGCCCTGAGTCACCGACGTCGGGCTGCACATAGCCGACGTCGGTCCCTGTCTGGACACCGACGCTGGTTTTCCTGCCGACGTCGGTCTCTGTGTTTTTCTAGTGAGACCTAACTTTTTCCCGCGAGCTCCTTTTGGATCAAACCCTTGTCCAAATCACCCTTGCTCTGCTCAGAATTCCTCTGCACCTTGAGCTGAACTCTATCCGTCACTTTCTCCTTGAAAACCAAGGCTTTCCTGTTCTTGTCACTAACATCGGATTCCTCAAGAAATGTCACCTTCTTCTTCTGCATACAGAAACCACGATCCATGCCTTCCAAATCCGAAAGCATATTCTTTGACTCAAGAACAAGCATCTCCTTCTTATCTATGTGACCAAGCCTATTAAGCCACATCTCCGAATCTACAGCTGAAGTAGATAACCCAGAAAGAGAATCAGTAAAATAAGTAGATAGATTAAGCGTACCTACTTTCTTACCTCTAGCTACAACAAGTGTACCCTTGGTAACCTTCCAAGAGTCCGCTATGAGAGTTACTGTGCAACCCTCATCACCTAAACTTCTAACAAAAATTAGATTCCGCTTCAGAACTAGGACATGCATGACCTCCTTTAACACCCATGTGTCACCTGTCTGCAATTTTAGCTTCACTTTGCCTTTGCCAACAATCTGACAAGGCTTACCATCCCCTACACAAATTTCTCCAAAGTCTCCCTGGACATACTCATGAAAAAATTCCCTATGTGGGGATGCATGAAAAGAGGCACCAGAATCTAAAACCCAAGATTCTACTTTATCCAAAGAACATACCAGAGCATCCTGTGCAACGTAATCTGCAACATCTGCTTCTTCTCCATGTCCTTCATGCTGATCTTCACCCGATCTGCAATCTCTCTTTAAGTGCCCTTGCTTTCCACATTTCCAGTAGGTTATTCTGCCATACCTGGACTTGGATCTCCTGCCCATCTTCGACCTTGATCTCCCACGCTCTATCTTCTCTCTTGGCCTTCCTCTTCCTTCAACACTCAAAGCATCTCCAGATGATTCACCTGTGCTTTTTCTGTGTATCTCTTCATTCAAGATCACACTCACAACATCATCCACTTTTAAGACTTTTGAAGGAGACACAGTATTAGAAACTGCCATTACCAAACCTTCCCAACTTTCAGGTAATGAACACAAGATTAAGAGAGCTCTAATTTCATCATCAAATACAATATTGACTGAACTTAACTAGTTTACCAAACCATGGAAATCACTAAGATGGCTATGAACAGATCCACCTTCCAACATTTGCAAATTAAATAAACGCTTCATAAGAAATACCTTATTAGAAGCCGAGGGTTTTTCATACAAATTTGCCAAAGATTTCATCAACTCCACCGTTGTCTTACACTGTGATAAGCTATAAATCACAGATGATTCAAGACTCAATCTAATAGATCCCAGAGCCTTCCGATCAAGAACCTCCCATTCTTCATCTTTCATATCCAAGGGTTTGCTAGCAACCCCACCCAACGGTAAGTACAAATCTTTCTGATACAGATAGTCCTCAATCTGCATCCTCCATAATTGGTAGTTCTTGCCATTAAAATTTTCCATTCGTAGCTGACTATTTTCTGCCATTGCTCAACTCCCACTCAAATAGAAACCCTGTGAGTAACCTGTAATCAAAACACTCTACCCAGATCTACACCAATCTGTTAGTATCCCAACCAAAAGCTCTGATACCACTTGTTAGGGGGTGGAGGTAATCCAAGAACAAACACACCTGTTCTAATTCCACCTGTTAGGATCTTGCTCCTCAGAAAGAGCACAATATGATTACCAAATATAAGCAATTGAATATACGAAAATAACCAGAAACACAAGTAACTAGAATTCACCAATAGCACAGAATATGAGAGACAATAGACTATCTTGTATTAACACTATACAGAAAAGAATACATCCAAGAGCCGCCACACTCTTTCACCTTAAGAGGTTTGCCACACCTCAAGTGTTCAGTAATTCTTCTCACACACACTCTCCTACATAAAAAACGGTCCCAACAACCAACTCACACACAAAATTGGTGTTCACCTCACCAACCAGTCAGTAATAACCCTGCCGGTACACCAAGCACTCTATATCACTTCAAGCTGATCTCTCATGAACCTGCAACCTGCAATTCAAAGACCAAACTTACATGTAGATCCCCAATGAGCTTGCAACAACCTACAACTCATAGATCTTACAACTAGAAGGAACTCTTCCTTTCTATCTCATGCATTAAACAATACATGCCAATGGGTCTATAAATAGATCCCTAACTCAAACAATAACTTAGACTCTTAATTTAGAAAATTATCCTCGCAGCCCAAGACTCTAACTGGTCTCAACATGCAAACTCTTCGTTCGCTTAACTAACTATCCATGAAACGAGCAATTTTGGAACACACAGGCGACCAACGTCGGTCCCTACTTGTCTAGTTTTGCCGACTTCGGCCGACTTCCTGCCGTCGCCGGTGGCCTTCTGCACTGGTCTCTACCGACGTCGGTCCTGCTGCCGACGCCGGTGCTCCTGGATCTCAGCAACCATTGTTCCTTCAGTTTGCAAAGGGTTGAAGCTTTTAGCTCCACAACCTAACATCATTGGTTCCATAGAGCTAGGACAGATGATGTAGACATGGCCACCATTTGTCTAGCCTACCCATGTAGCTCTTAGGTCAAGAAATGTCCATCCTCTATCGCTCACTACACTACTAACTTCCTTACTTGTATAATCTACTTGACCATCAAAGAAATTCTTTGTAGGTCTTCATTTCACTACTACCCTTAAAACTTGGCTCATAGCAGTGATGAACCTTGGCCAAAGTGACTTTATAAATCTGAATAGACCCCTACCTCCTAAAACTTGGCTCGTAATGGTTGACACTATCTCCAAACTCCTACCCTCACACAATTTTAGAAGGTATAACCTCCTAACAAAGGCACCTCTTCTTTGGAGTAGCTCCATTGAAGATCATTTGTGGTACTTAGCATTGTGTTCCCTTCTAATTTGTCCTTATTTTCCCACTTGTATCTATCATCCTACTAAATGTGAGATCATTATGGTAACTATTTACCAACTTACCCCATTCACTTTCATTGACACCTTCACCAAAACCCAAAACTATTATTTTACAAAACCTTCTCCCTCAGCCCACACCAACCCATGTGGTCCATCAAATTGGGGTAGCCAATTTGAACACCACTCACTGAAACCTTGTTGAATTACATTAGCCTGATGTCCATGGACTATGTAGGTGCTGCTCCACTTGTAAGGGCAGCTCGGCCACTAATAACTAATTCCCATCCCCTATTTCTTCTCACTCATTTCCACCGCTAATAACTCCCTTTTTCTTAGGGCATCCTACATCAAGGAAGATTTGAATTCTTTTTTAATCATCCTTATGTTTTAACACCATATAATATTTCCTCTTAAGTTTTTCCCTCATTATTGAGAGAACTACATTGGCATGAGATCTTTTTGGACTATGTAGGTAATGCTTAGTTATTGAGGTCAGCTCAGCCGTATCCTTTAATTTTGTTTTCTCTTCTCACCTAAAATCTCTTCCTCCATTTCTCTACCTATCTCCTCACCACCTACCTCCCTCCAACTTGTCAATCTCTTTTAATCACTTTTCTAGATTGTCAATCTCTTTTAACAAAATGGTTGACAACCTTGCCCATTGGTCCCTATTACCTATTATAAAGCCACTTCCTACTCTACTTTCTTGGCTTGCCCGTCATATTTCCTTGTGCATGATTCATAGCTCGCTTCCCTACCAAAATTTTGCATTTTATGAATCTCTTTCACCTTATTACCAACCTTGCCTTTTATCCCCTTCAACTTCTTTCTCCATCCTCATCATCTCTCCTCGCCCTTGGCTATTTATCATACCCTCTTTATCACTCTCTTTTCCTCACCCATTCCACATCATACTATACATCTTGTAAGCTTTCTATTTATTCTATTGCTGCACTTTTTCTTTACATGTACCACCACTCTCTGCCATTCTACCACTCTTCCCACTATACCCATTTTCCTTTCTTCTTGTTTGCTTTTTTTCCATCCTTTCATCCTTTTTGTCTTATTTTTTTCCTCCAAAACTAGTTTCTCCTTGGGTATTTATATTTTTAGAAGCCTTCTATAATTGCCCTTTTCTTCTTATCTCTTCTTGCCTTTTTCCCTTTTACATTCCCCTTTTCCTCTTTCCATCTCGGTACTCACTTACTTTTGCATCTATGTGAGTATCTGTGCTTTGTATCCCTACTTCAATTCTTCCTTTTTGTTATTATCATTCCTAATTTTCAATCCTTAGCTTCATATCACTCCCTTTCATTGCATCCCCCTATTTCTTGACCACCTCACCACTTTTTGGCTTGACAATCTCTTCTAATCACCCCTTCAGCTTGTCAATCTCTTCTAACAAGTCGATTAATGCCTACCTTTTCTCTTAACCTTTTTACCCACCCATCCTTTGCTTCCCCTTGTTTTTATTAACCCCTTTCCCATTTTGCATCCCATTCTCATCTCCAAAACCACCATTTACTTTGATTCATTATCCATCATCATCCTTTTTGTGTCCTCATTTCACTCCTTTTTCCTCCTATTTTTTTGTTTTATTTATTTCCTTGTTTGTTTCATTTTCATCACCAAACTATTTTCTCCGTGATCTATTTTTAGAGTTATTTTCAAACCCTTCATGGCCTCCCCTATTTACCAACCTCTGCTTATCCTTTATGATTGTTATGCTTCTCTTCCCATCCTTTTCTACCTTTTATTTTTCTTTTATTTTCTCCATT
This sequence comes from Torreya grandis, assembly GCA_037957365.1. NCBI lineage: Eukaryota > Viridiplantae > Streptophyta > Pinopsida > Cupressales > Taxaceae > Torreya > Torreya grandis. Next base: position 1,373,847 of record JARHVA010002644.1, read on the forward strand.
TCATTTCATTTGTTTTGTCTCTATTGATGCTCTTCCCGACCTATATGACCATGCTTAGCTTCTTCCATACTTCTCCACCTTTGTCTTTATCTGTGACCTCATTTTTTTCTCTTCATCCATCTCCTAGTCCATCTTTACCTCATCCCTTATTGGATCTCCCTTATGTTATCCAATTCAACCTCCACATCTTTAGAGTGTGATCATTGGTTGTACTACTTTTGCATACATCCCCTTGTCTATTTCCTTGTATCCTCCATGCCCTTGCTTTAATGCATGAATTCTAGTTAGGTTCATTACTTTAGGAGCATCCATTTATTCATTTAATTCCTCTGTATGTTATGATCAGACTCTCTTTTTTATCCCTCTCAAACTACTCCCTTCACCCTCCCTATCACCTTTTTCCTTTTAAACCCTCTTCCCATTTTGAGCATGCTATGGCCTTTAAGATCTTCCACTTGATTTTGGTTTACTACAAGATAAATAACAATCCTATGGATCTATAACATAATTGGTTAGGATCATGGGTTCATATGACCAACCAACAAGCCTGAGTACTATTAAGCCATCAAGATGAAAATTCCTTCCCCACCTATTTTGGTATTGTCTATTTTTAACCCCTTTTACTCCAACCTTTGAAGATGTTAGAATCAAAACTAAAACCTCCTTCAAATGGAAGCTTTGGGATACCTACATTGGGATGATAGTTATACCCTCTCATGCACCCTACCTTCCAATAATTCCCCTTGATTCTCCCTTCCTAGACTACATCTTCTTATGCTTTGAAATGGCCCTTGCTTTAATGAATGAAATCCACAACCTGCTCCCTCATTTAATTAATATTATTATTCACCTTGATCCATATTGCAAAACCCTTTAGAGTATTTCTTTGAATTCTCTCAAAACTCAATGCTTACTTATTTTGGGGCCCCCCACTGACTCAAGAGTCAAGGGTTTGAATCTTCACCACTTCTCATTTACCAACTCTACTACTTTACTTCCTTGAATCATTACATACTACCCTTTCATAGCCTATTAATGACATTATTATGGAATGTGTAGAATGTCAACTTATTTGGATGGTGATTAAACAACCCGTCAGATCATCATGGAAATTTGAGTAGTTCCAAATTTTCCAAAGCCTGATAAAGCATATTTCTCCCTTTTTTTCCTTAAAAAGGTGGCCATAATTTCATGCTTCAACCTGCTTATCCATGGCTACAGATTCCTTTTGCATAGTGTTGGGTGAATATTTTGTCGTCAACTAACTGAAGGCAAAATGGGTATATCAACCATAACATAATGATATAAATCTCTCCTCTCAGCAAGGGGAGGCTCCCTATAAACTATTATAGACTAATATAAACTGAAAATAGACTCGGGGGTGAAATCATACCATCCATCTCTCTTTTTTCAGAGATGATGTTCATAAAATAAATGAGAATTCTTATGTAATTACTGTAGGCATTTCTCTTCTTTCAGAAATGATGTTTAGAAAACAATAGGAAAATTTTTTAGGTAGTAATTGGATCCACAAAAAATCCACAAAAGCACAAAGTCTTTCATTGCTTCTCTTACTAATTTAGGACTAATGTCATATTAGAATGAAGTGCAGCACAAAGTCTCCACCGAAAACTAAAATAGAGTAAAATATTACAAAGGATAAAATCAGTTCAAAGCCTTTCCAATATCCTTAGCAGTAAAACACAAAACACATAAACTAAAGACAATTGTGGTAGCACAAAGTATTCCATAATCAGCTTCAGGACACCTTCCAGATTATTTCCACTTGCTTTGCTTATTTGATCAAATAGACAAGACTATATTTAGTATAAAGACATAAAAACAATTTCCTAGATAACACAAGCTATTTCAACACAGAGTCTGAAAGATCACTTGGTTTCTCATTCACCTGATAAAATATGATTAACAATCTGAGCTCAAAGTCTCAAAAATTCTTTTCAATTTGAGTAGAGTTTTGCTTTTATTAATTGAGAGATTTCCTTTCTACAAACTAAGAGATTACAATATATAGCCTTCAAAGAAAGACTTCAGCACTTGTTTTCACAAAATGGCCCATGCTGCATTGAATGGATTGGAAAGAGGAAGTTCTATGCAGGGGCCATGCTAGAGTCATTCAAATCATATCAAATGTCATCTTTAAAGCATGGGTCATCTGATCTTCTAAAACGTAATGCCACTCCTCTTTATGATACTTACACGACTGTCCACTCATCTTTACTCAAATGAAGAAAAATAGACCGCACCATTGAATGCTTACGCTCTTTGATATCCACCTGGTGGACTATTCCACCTACTGGAATAACTATCCTATAGATATTTCTAGATTCTCTATTTTATTCCCTCTTTCCTTGCTATATTTTATCTCTTCCTAGTGATCTGAGCTCTCAAGGCTATCTTCTCACCTTCTGCTAGCTTCTTCGGCTCCTTTCTCAGTACATAGCTAAGTTTGTCCTTGGGTCTGTGTTATTTTAAAATCAATAGTTATTCCATTACCCTAAATTTAGCATTAGCAGGGATGTCACTCGTCACTTGAACCATTTTGAACCTTTCAGAGTTCACCAGTTCAATGGTTCAACGGTTCAAAGTTTGACAGTTTGGCATTTTGATGATTCAATGTTTTGCAAAGAGCCATGTTCACTTAGTCTTCTTTAGGAGTTCAATGTGTCATTGAACAAATTGTTTGAATAATTTAGTTGAACCCTTTTTTGGAACCTTCTACTTGAACCATTCACTCAAACCTTCCACTCAAACCTTTCAAACCTTAAACTCTATGAACCTTTGAACTCTTTGAACCTTTGAACCTTTCGAAGGTGGAGTTCAATGGTTCAAGGGTTTAATGGTTCATTCCATATCCTTGAAACCTATCATTGAACTATTTTGATTTGAACCTCGGCATTGAACCATTCTTACAATTTTTTAGGAAATGCCTTAAGAGTTTTGAGATTTTTCTTTGCGAAAGCCCACCTTTTGAACCTACGATTTCCTTAGCTGAAAAGGCTTGTGCAATTGAATAACTTGAATTATTAGAACATTTTGAGAAATAAAGAGACCATTTTGGCTTGCAAGGCCAAAATGGTCAACAAGGTGTCCACAAAAATGAGTGACTAATTTTGGGAACAACAGTTGGCTCTAGTTGGGGAACTTCCATCAATTATATTTTGAAGCAATTAAAAAGAGTAGAATCCAGACTCTAAGTGCCTTCATCCATGCCATTGGGCTATGGAGTCATGGCATCCAAAAAGAGAAAGATGATAAAGAGCAAATGAACAACATGAAACAAATAAAGACTATACAAATGTATAACTGGTCTTATCTGATACTTCAAAGATTGAAGTGCTTCAGATGCTTCCCACTGTGAGGTAGTGAAAATGACATTCTGTCTTGATGTATCAGTAATAAACTATTTTGACACCAAAATCAATGATTATAAAATGGACCTCTCCATTAGGAATCAAATTCTATATGCATTCCTTTTGGTTCTCTCCTCTTGCCCCTTAACAAGACTTGATCTCCAATTTGAAAACCACAAATCTTTACTCTTTTGATGAAGAGTTTCTTTACCTAGTTTTGATGTGTAGCAATACGGTCCACTACCATTATTCATTGCTCTTCTATTTTAGTTAAGCACCTGATTTGATTATCCCCATTAAATGCCTGCTAATGGTTGGCATTATTAGGTATACTTGGTTGAAAGACCAGCTCAATAGTGTACTTGTGCCCTTCAAAATTTTTGTGAGGAACCATGAGGGTTGCAGAGACAACCAATGAATTTGCATGATTATTAAACTCTCTAATCACCATAGAAATATTAAAAGCTTCAAAACTTTCAATGCAATCCCATACCTGATTGTGATAGTGTCACAATTTTTCATTTTTGGTTTGATATAGATTCCTCACCTGACAAACCACTAGTTCAACATTTCCTCAGGCACGAAGAAGCTTAACACCTCTAGTATGCATAGCTTTTAATCTGAGAAAAAAAGATTCATACTCGGTGGTGTTGTTGGTATGGCTGAACTACAACTTATATGAATAGGGGAAAATATCTCCTTATGGAGATATCAAAATGATTCCAGCTCTAGAACTAGTAGAAGAATAGATGCAATCAAATTCAAAAATCTAGACCTCATTAGAATTTGATCTCCTTAAAGATTTCCCTTCGTTAGGGAGGGAAGATTCTTTTTCACCTGAATTGTGCTCTAGCAATTCTTCTAATCTTCTATCTGAATTCTTTTAATTATCACTCAGTAAACTTTCATCTGATGAAATAGAAACATCTTTTATGGACCAAAAGTAATTACGCATTCTTGAGGTTTCAAACAGAATTTGAGCTTCAGGGTCTGATATTTGAGTGACAATATATTTTGATTCCTTCTCAGGAAGTAGCATTTGCATGATGCCCTTAACAGGTATCCTTACTTCAGATAGGTTCATGTTCAACTCTCCACTAATATCCTTGCCAAAATTACGTCTGAGTAGAATACCATAGGAAGCTGGAACATCAGCCACCAAGACTATCATCTTAATCCTCTTGTCTGAAAAAGTAACAAATGCAAATTGGGCATCTTTGATTTGACCCAATAGGGGCACTTACTTGTTTTCCATAGAGAAATATCTCCCAAAAGTTTTAGTCAAAGTGAGACTGAGAGAGTCTGCTACCTTGGCGAGCATAACATTGTCAGAGGCTCCATAGTCTATTATGCAGTTGCTTAGCTTATGACCATTTATCAATAGGAAACATAGAAAGGTTATATTTTCCCAGGGGAAACAAGAGGAGTAATGACAAGATTGTTTTAGGTGGATGTGTTCTTTGGGGGATCATGAGTTACCTTTGAAACATCTTGTCCTGCAGGGATGGTTTTGTTCTTGATGTTCAACTAACCTATCAAACCGTTCAGGGTTGGCTTGTAAGTATTCAAACTTAGACATTTAAATCTTGGTATTCTTAGTATGTTCAATTATATCAAATGATTGAAAAGAATTAGGAATAGAGGAAGGAAGTCCATCATTCTGGGTTTGGTTAGGTGTGGTACTGGTCTGCAAAATTGAAGCAAAAGGTGCAGGGTTGTTTGAGGTACTTACTTTTTTATTGATCATTGGGTCCTTTGTGACAGGACCGAAGTTCCCCAAAGCTTTGACACAACTTGTCAGAATTAAGAGCACACATGATTACCATTGTATAAACAACTTAAGATGTGGAAATAACAAGAAGAACAAATAACTATCAATGAGAAATAACACAGAATATGAGAGGCAACACACAATTGTATTCAACTTAGTTAGAAGGAAATTACAACAAAGAGATCACACTCTTTCTTTCACTTCGTGGGCTTATAGTAATCTTCCCTCAAGAGTAATCTTCTCTTAATAGGTCACAACTAACAACTCAAACAAATAGCTATTGTTCACCTCATTGTACATCCAATACAATCGAGTACAAACTGATACTCCAAGTAGATCTCACCATGATCTTGATCCTTGATGTATTGTTGTCACCTTGGATCTTGTTCCCTCGCCGATCTCCTTTTGACCCTTGCATACACACACCCCTGCAGACCAACCCGATCTTACTTATCACATGTAGATCTCCACCATGATCTTGCAACACCCTGCAAACCAAACCTGATCTTACATACATGAAGAATCCTACTTGATTCTACCATGGGAAGAACTCTCCAAGTTCTACGATTGAGTTCTACACTTAACAATACAGCCCATGAGTCTATTATATAGATCTCATGCATACAATGATTAAACTTACGGCTCAAGACTCGAACTAGTCTTCATCATGCAAACAACCCATTCACTTAACTGACTGTTCATCAACAGTAGTTCTAGAACCGCCACAGGCGAGCGACATCAATCCCTATCTGCATTGAGGTGACCGATGCCGGCCGATCCCTGCCAATGTTGGTTTCCTGTACACTGATCTCTGACTGATGTCGGTTGTGGCCTACCGATGTTGGTGACTGACATGCTCAAAAACCTCCATGTTTGCAATAAGGTGAAGCTTTTAGCTCCACACCCTAACAATCTCCCACTTGGAGATAAATAGTTTCACCTATACCTATACCAGTACTTTGTCTAATCTGCATCTTGGCTTGTATTCCTCTTCAAGATGAATCTTGAAGACTACCGACCACACTCCTAATGGTGTTAATCTTGTGCCTAAATTTCTTCATTCTTAGTGTACCTTCTTCTTCCATTGGTATATTCCCACTCAAACAGAAACCCCTGTGAGTAACCTGTAATCAAAAAACACTAACCAGATTTGGGCCATCTTTTAGTCAAACTTGCTCTGAGAATGTCCAACCTCACTCTGATACCAATTGATAGGACCTAGGTTCCCCAAAGCTCTGACACAAATTGTCAGAATTAAAAGCACACATGATTACCATTGTATAAGCAACTTAAGATGCAAAAATAACCAGAAGAATAAATAACTATCAATGAGAAATAACACATAATATGAGAGGCAACACACAATTGTATTCAACTCAGTTAGAAGGAAATTACAACAAAGAGATCACACTCTTTCTTCCACTTCATGGGCTTACAGTAATCTTTCCTCAAGAGTAATCTTCTCTCAATAGGTCACAACTAACAACTCAAACACAGAGCTGTTGTTCACCTCATTGTACGTCCAGTACAACTGAGTACAAACTTGTACTCCAAGTAGATCTCACCATGATCTTGCTCCTTGATGTATTGCTGTCACCTTGGATCTTGTTCCCCTGCTGATCTCCTTTTGACCCTCGCATACACACACCCCTACAGACCAACCCAATCTTACTTATCACATGTAGATCTCCACCATGATCTTGCAACACCCTGTAGACCAAACTTGATCTTACATACATGAAGAATCCTTCTTGATTCTACCATGGGAAGAACTCTCCAAGATATACACTTGAGTTCTACACTTAACAATATAGCCCATGAGTCTATTATATAGATCTCATGCATAAAATGATTAGGCTTGCATCTCAAGACTCAAAATAGTCTTCATCATGCAAACAACCCATTCACTTAACTGACTGTTCGTCAACAGTAGTTCTGGAACTGCCACAGGCGATGGACATTGGTCCCTATCTGCCTGGAGGTGACTGACGCTGGTCAATCCCTATCGATGTCAGTTTCTTGTACACTGATCCCTGACCGACGTCGGTTGTGGCCTGTCGACGCCGGTGGCTGACATACTCAGAAACCTCCATGTTTGCAATAAGGTGAAGCTTTTAGCTCCACACCCTAACAATCTCCCACTTGGAGATAAACAACTGCACCTGTACCTATACCAGTACTTTGTCTAATCTACATCTTGGCTTGTATTTCTCTTCAAGATGAATCCTGAAGACTACCCACCACACTCCTTGTGGTGTTAATCCAGTGCCTAAATTTCTTCATTTTCAGCATACTTTCTTCTGCCATTGCTATACTCCCACTCAAACAAAAACCTCTGTGAGTAACCTGTAATCAAAAAATACTAACCAAATCTGGGCCATATGTTAGTCAAACTCGCTCTGAGAACATCCAACCTCGCTCTGATACCAATTGACAGGACCTAGGTTCCCCAAAGCTCTGACACAACTTGTCAGAATTAAGAGCACACATGATTACCATTGTATAAGCAACTTAAGATGCAAAAATAACCAGAAGAATAAATAACTATCAATGAGAAATAACACAGAATATGAGAGGCAACACATAATTGTATTCAACTCAGTTAGAAGGAAATTACAACAAAGAGATCACACTCTTTCTTTCACTTCATGGGCTTACAGTAATCTTCCCTCAAGAGTAATCTTCTTTCAATAGGTCATAACTAACAACTCAAACACAAAGCTATTGTTCACCTCATTGTACGTCCAGTACAACCGAGTACGAACCGGTACTCCAAGTAGATCTCACCATGATCTTGCTCCTTGATGTATTGCTGTCACCTTGGATCTTGTTCCCCCGCCGATCTCCTTTTGACCCTCGCATACACACACCCCTACAGACCAACCCAATCTTACTTATCACATGTAGATCTCCACCATGATCTTGCAACACCCTACAGACCAAACCTGATCTTACATACATGAAGAATCCTACTTGATTCTACCATGGGAAGAACTCTCCAAGTTCTACACTTAACAATACAACCCATGAGTCTATTATATAGATCTCATGCATACAATGATTAGACTTGCGGCTCAAGACTCAAACTAGTCTTCATCATGCAAACAACCCATTCACTTAACTGACTATTCATCAATAATAGTTCTAGAACCACCACAGGTGATCGACGTCAGTCCTTGTCTGCCTAGAGGTGACCGACGCCGATCGATCCCTGCTGATGTTAGTTTTCTGTGCATTGATCCCTGGTTGACGTCAGTTGTGGCCTGCCGACACTGGTGAGTGACATGCTCAAAAACCTCCATGTTTGCAATAAGATGAAGCTTTTAGCTCCACACCCTAACAATCTCCCACTTGGAGATAAATAGCTACACCTGTACCTATACCAGTACTTTGTCTAGTCTGCATCCTGGCTTGTATTCCTCTTCAAGATGAATCTTGAAGACTACCCACCACACTCCTTGTGGTGTTAATCCTATGCCTAAATTTCTTCATTCTCAGTGTACCTTCTTCTGCCATTGCTATATTCCCACTCAAATAGAAACCCATATGAGTAACCTATAATCAAAAAACACTAACCAAATCTGGGCCATTTGTTAGTCAAACTCACTCTGAGAACGTCCAACCTCGCTCTGATACCAATTGATAGGACCTAGGTTCCCCAAAGCTCTGACACAACTTGTCAGAATTAAGAGCACACATGATTACCATTGTATAAGCAACTTAAGATGTGAAAATAACCAGAACAACAAATAACTATCAATGAGAAATAACATAGAATATGAGAGGCAACACACAATTATATTCAACTCAGTTAGAAGTAAATTACAACAAAGAGATCACACTCTTTCTTCCACTTCATGGGCTTACATTAATCTTCCCTCAAGAGTAATCTTCTCTCAATAGGTCACAACTAACAACTCAAACATAGAGCTATTGTTCACCTCATTGTACGTCCAGTACAACCGAGTACGAACCGGTACTCCAAGTAGATCTCACCATGATCTTTCTCCTTGATGCATTACTGTCACCTTGGATCTTGTTCCCACGCTGATCTCTTTTTGACCCTCGCATACACACACCCCTACAGACCAACCTGATCTTACTTATCACATGTAGATCTCCACCATGATCTTGCAACACCCTGCAGACCAAACCTGATCTTACATACATGAAGAATCCTACTTGATTCTACCATGGGAAGAACTCTCCAAGTTCTACACTTGAGTTCTACACTTAACAATACAACCCATGAGTCTATTATATATATCTCATGCATACAATGATTAGACTTGCAGCTCAAGACTCAAACTAGTCTTCATCATGCAAACAATCCATTCACTTAACTGACTGTTTGTCAACAACAGTTCTGGAACTACCACAGGCAATCAACGTCGGTCCCTATCTACCTGGAGGTGACCAACGCCGGCTGATCCCTGTCGATGTCAATTTCCTGTACACTAATACCTGATCGATGTCGATTGTGGCCTGCCGACGCCGGTGACTGACATGCTCAGAAACCTCCATGTTTGCAATAAGGTGAAGCTTTTAGCTCCACACCCTAACAATCTCCCACTTGGAGATAAACAACTACACCTATACCTATACCAATACTTTGTCTAATCTGCATCTTGGCTTGTATTCCTCTTCAAGATGAATCTTGAAGACTACCCACCACACTCCTTGTGGTGTTAATCTTGTGCTTGAATTTTTTTATTCTCAATGTACCTTCTTCTGCCATTGCTATACTCCCACTCAAACAGAAACCCCTGTGAGTAACCTATAATAAAAAAACACTAACCAGATCTGGGCCATCTATTAGTCAAACTTGCTCTGAGAACGTCCAACCTCGTTCTGATACCAATTGACAGGACCTAGGTTCCCCAAAGCTCTGACACAACTTGTCAGAATTAAGAGCACACATGATTACCATTGTATAAGCAACTTAAGATGCAAAAATAACTAGAAGAACAAATAACTATCAATGAGAAATAGCATAGAATATGAGAGGCAACACACAATTGTATTCAACTCAGTTAGAAGGAAATTACAACAAAGAGATCACACTCTTTCTTCCACTTCGTGGGCTTACAATAATCTTCCCTCAAGAGTAATCTTCTCTCAATAGGTCACAACTAACAACTCAAACACAGAGCTGTTGTTCACCTCATTGTACATCTAGTACAACTGAGTACGAATTGGTACTCTAAGTAGATCTCACCATGATCTTGCTCTTTGATGTATTGCTGTCACCTTGGATCTTGTTCCCCCACTGATCTCCTTTTGACCCTCGCATACACACACCCCTGCAGACCAACCCGATCTTACTTATCACATGTAGATCTCCACCATGATCTTGCAACACCCTGCAGACCAAACCTGATCTTACATACATGAAGAATCCTACTTGATTCTACCATGGGAAGAAATATCCAAGTTCTACACTTGAGTTCTACTCTTAACAATACAGCCCATGAGTCTATTATATAGATCTCATGCATATAATAATTAGACTTGTGGCTCAAGACTCGAACTAGTCTTCATCATGCAAACAACCTGTTCACTTAATTGACTATTCATCAACAGTAGTTTTGGAACCACCACAGGCAATTGACGTTGGTCTTTGTCTGCCTGGAGGTGAGTGACATCGGCCGATCCCTGCCGATGTTAGTTTCTTGTACACTGATCCCTGATTGACGTCGATTGTGGCTTGCCGATGTCGGTGACTGACATGCTCAGAAACCTCCATGTTTGCAATAAGGTGAAGCTTTTAGCTCCACACCCTAACACTTTGATTGGAAAGGTAGTGAAGTCCCTTGTTTAGTAATTGAAATTAATGGTTGAGATTCTTCCCTTATTTTTCCCTTATTAGCTTGTTGAGTTGACTGGTTCTGGGACCTAGTAAAAATAATGTATGATCCATCAAACACTTCTCTCTTACTTCTAGCTTCATCCTGGTAATTTAGAAAACTAATGTTGGAGTCACCAACTAATTCTTCTTCACCTTTTGTAAAGAGATTAGCATCATATTCTTGGTTCAACTCAGGTTGAAAAGAGAAATCATGTTCAACTTCATGATAACCAACTGCTGAGTTAGCCGGTGCTGCTTCAATGTAAGCTTCCCTTGTGGGGGAGGGAGATGATTTGGTTGCCCTTGATTCTTGGCAGCATTACCTTGATATGATTGGTTGGAAAATGTCTTCCTTGTTATATCTTGATAAGAAGGAGGAGCAAACATCCCTTGTGTTATTTACTTTTTTAGAGCTAGTAATTTATTTGCTAGCTTTTGTACCATAGGATCAGTGGTGCCTATAGAATTTTTTTTATAAGATGAAGAAAATTTATTTCTATTAGGATCTATTATTATATTTTCTACTAAGATAAGATCATCTTCAACCTCAGTGGCTAAAATTTGAGCTGTAGCAAGATCTATGTGGCCAGCCTGCCTCAACAGGAAACTCACTTCAAGAAGCTGAGAATTGATGAAGAAACACTTAAATTTTTTTGGTGTCAGCTGAGCAATTGTAGGAATCATATTCCTCAGCTTGTCAAATTTAGCAATGAAGTCTCTCATGGGTTCATGAGGCTCCTTATTCATTTACATAAGCTAAGCCAATAAGGCATTTGCATCTTCTATGGATTTGAATCTAGCCTCAAACTTAGCCTTGAGAGTGTTCTAGTCAATTACTGTTTGCACTTGAAGATGATAAAACTAGTATGTGGTAGTGCCTTGCAATGTTTCTATGAATAGTCTGACTGTGATATCTTCAAATTCAATGCCTATTACACCACAGGCTATGCATACAGCTACAATATGCTCATCAGGGTGAACTCTCCCATCACCATAGAACTTGAGAAAATTCTTTTTTAAACTATGAGGTAGTTCATGTAAAGGTGGGGTTAGATTCAGAGGGCCAAAAGTGTTACCCCAAGGGCCTTGGGCTGCCATGATATGACGATTGAAAGGAAGGATAATGAACCTTTGTAGGGTATGTATAGACAAAGTTCTGCTAGCAGAGAAGAAAGAAGCTTCACCTGGTATTGGGGACTTGATGTTGGTAGGAGGAAAACTCCTTGTTCATTGAAGGTGAGATTGTGGAGGAGAAAGGTCAAAATTATTTTGTTGCACAAACTCCAACACAAGATCAATAATACCTTGAGCTCTCTAGCTTCTTGTATACCATGGATCTGCCAAAGTGTAGAATGGAAAAGAACTAGAAATGCTTCAATTTGAGGCTTGAGGCTTCAAATTACATGTTCTTTCCTAGCAAAATCACCAAAAACTGTTGGGTGAATATTTTGTTGTCAACTAACTGAAGACAAAATGGGTATATCAACTACAATGTAATGAGATAATTCTCTCCTCTCAGTAAGGGGAGGCTCCCTATAAATTATTATAGACTACTATAAAATAAAAATAGACTCAGGGGTGAAATCATACCATCCATCTCTCTTTTTTTAGAGATGATGTTCACAAAATAAAGGAGAATTCTTGTGTAATTACTGAAGGCATTTCTCTTCTTTTAGAAATGATGTTCAGAAAATAATAGGAAAACTTTCTAGGTAGTAACTGGATCCACAAGAAACCCATGAAAGCACAAAGTCTTTCATTGCTTATCCTACTAATTTAGGACTAATGTCACAGTAGAATGAAGTGCAGCACAAAGTCTCCACTGAAAACTACAATAGAGTAAAAGATTACAAAGGATAAAAGTAGTTCAAAGCCTTTCCAATACCCTTTGCAGTAAAACACAAAACACACAAACTAAAAATAATTGTGGCAGCATAAAGTCTTCCACAATCAGCTTCAGGACACCTTCCAGATTATTTCCACTTGCTCTACTTATTTGATCAAACAGATAAGACTGTATTTAGGAAAAATATATGAGAACAATTTCCTAGATAACACAAACTATTTCAACACAAAGTCTAAAAGGTCACTTGCTTTCTCTTTCACCTAATAAAACATGATTAACAATCTGAGCTCAAAGTCTCAAAAATGCCTTTCAATTTGGGTAGAGTTTTGCTTTTGATAATTAAGAGATCTCCTTTCTAAAAATTGAGAGATTACAATATATAGCCTCCGAAAGACTTTGGCACTTGTTTTCACAAAATGGCCCATGCTACACTGAATGCATTGAAAAGAGGAAGTTCTGTGACAGGGCCATGCTAGAGCCATTCAAATAATATCAAATGTCCACTCCAAATCATGGATCACTTGATATTTTGAAAGGTAAGGCCGCTCCTCTTTATGATACTTACATGACTATCCACTCATCTTTACTGAAATGAAGAAAAATAGGCCGTGCCATTGAATGCTTACGCTCTCTAATATCCACCATGTGTTAAGGTGTGGAGCCTAAAAGCTTCACATATGAGCGCATTACCAAACTTGCAGGTTTACACAGTCACCAGCGTCGGTCAGGAGCGACCGACGTCGATTCGGTGCAGTCGAAGAGACGCTGACGTCGGTAGAGGATCGGCCGACGTCGGTCACAGGCAAGCAGGCAGGAACTAGCATCGATTACCTGTGCATCCAAAATGCTATTTTCGAGGACAAAAGCGAGTGTTTGCATGATGAGTTTAAGCCTTAGTCTTAAGTTCGCGTTTCTATTATTAGTAAGATTGTTTTTAGAGCCCTTGTTCAAGAGGCTTAACTGTTGGTTGTAAGTGCATGCTCAAGTTTGCTAATTTTATATGTAGAATTAGATCTTCTTAGCTTAGTGTGATTATTTTAGTAGTTCATTGTATGTGAATGTTGAAGAATAGTACATAGTTGTATCAATCCAGGTTGTTGGAGTTGATTGTACTTGAGGGAGAGAGCTCTTAAGGGATAGAGATCTAGAGAGAGATCTTGTGCATCTGAGAGAGGTGTGGAAGAAAGAAGTTTCTTCAATTGTATTCCTTTTGTAAAGAGTTTAATACAAGTTTTTAGGGTGGTTTCTTGTATCTCTTGTTCTTTGCTATTATTTGATTCTAGTTACTTATCTATCTGATTTAATTCTACAGTTTATTACTTTCATAAGTGTAATCTATTGTAGGTTGATCCCCAACAAGTGGTATCAGAGCCTTGGTTGTAGGTTTAGAGTTTGATATCCAATAATTGGTATCAAAGCTCAGGTTCACTAACAGACGGTTCAGATCTGTGTAGTGTGTATTGATTACAGGTTGCTCATAGGAGTTTTTGCAGGGATTTCTGTTTGAGTGGGAGAAGCAATGGTAGATGAAAGTAAACTGAGAATGGAGAAGTTCAATGGCAAAAACTATCAACATTGGAGAATGCAGATAGAGGACTATCTGTATCAGAAAGATCTATACTTACCATTAGGTGGGATTGCAAAGAAGCCCATAGACATGGAGGATGAAGAATGGAAAGTTCTTGACAGAAAGGCTCTGGGGTCTATAAGACTGAGTCTAGCATCTACTGTGATATCTAATTTATCACAGGCAAAAACAATGGTAGAGTTGATGACTACTCTAGCAAATTTGTACGAAAAACCCTCAGCTTTTAATAAGGTATATCTTATGAAGCAGCTATTCAATTTGCATATGCAAGAAGGTGGATCTGTATCTAATCACCTGAATGATTTCCATGGTATTGTAAATCAATTAAGTTCAGTCAAAATTGTATTTGATGATGAAATAAAAGCTCTTTTAATATTATGTTCTTTGCTTGAAAGATGACATAGCTTAGTAATGGCAGTTAGCAATACTGCATCTGCATCAAATATTTTAAAAGTAGAGGATGTTGTTAGTGTTATCTTGAATGAGGAAATTCATAGGAAAAGCACAAAAGAGACATCTGGGAACACTTTAAGTTTTGAGAGCAGGGGAAGGCAAAAAGAGAAGAGCAAGAAAGGGAGATCAAGATCCAAGTCTAAGGGGAAAGGCAGATCCAAATCCAGAAATGGCAGAAGGCCACAATGCTAGAATTGTGGAAAGATGGGGCACATAAGCAGATATTGCTGGTCAAAGCCTAAGGAGGACAATCAACATGAAGGAAAAGAAGAAGTAAAGGTTGCAGGTATTACACAAGATGCTTTAATATTCTCTTTGCATAATAATATAGAATCTTGGGTGTTAGATTTTGGTGCATCTTTTCATGCTACCCCTAATAGGGAATATTTCTGTGACTATATCCATGGAGATTTTGGAATAGTATATCTAGGGGATGATGAACCCTATAAAATTATTGGCAAAGATAAAGTGCAGCTGAAAATGCAGAATGGCAACACATGGGTGTTGAGAGAAGTTATGCATGTTCCTAGCTTGAAGAGAAATTTGATTTTTGCAAGAAAGTTAGGGGATGAGGGTTGTACAGTAACTCTCATAGCAGAATCTTGGAAGGTGACCAAGGGTGCACTTGTTATGGCCAGAGGTAAGAGAGTAGGTACTCTCTATTTGTGTAATTGTGTTACTAACAATTCTCCTTCTGTATTATCTACTTTAGATGTGGATGTAAAATTGTGTCACTCAAGGCTTGGCCACATGAGTGAGAAGGGAATGTCAATTCTTAAGTCTAAAGGTAAGCTTGTAGATTTGAAAAGCATGGATCTAGAATTTTGTGAGCACTGTGTATTTGGAAAATAGAAAAGGGTCAATTTTCTCAAGACTGGGTCTACAAAGAAGAAGCATAAGTTGCAGCTTGTTCACACAGACGTGTGGGGACCGGCACAGGTAGCTTCTATTGGAAGATCACAGTACTATGTTTCGTTCATAGATGATGCTACAAGAAAGGTATGGATCTACTGTATTAAGAAGAAATCTGATGTATTTGAGACTTTTAAGATTTGAAAAGCTATGGTTGAGAATGAAATAGGGAAAAGATTAAAGTGTATGAGATCTGACAATGGTGGAGAGTTCTGCAGTTATAAGTTCAACTGGTATTGTTACATGCATGGAATCCATAGGCAAAGGATGGTTCCAAGGACACCTCAGCAGAATGGGATTGCTGAAAGGATGAACAGAACAATCATGGAGCGTGCAAGATGTATGAGATTGCATGCTGGTTTGCTTTTAGAGTTTTGGGTAGAAGCTGTTGACACTGCAGTGTACTTGATTAACAGAGGACCCTCTATAGCTCTGGATGGTGGAATTCCAAAAGAGGCTTGGACAGGTAAAAAGGTAGATCTCTCTTTTCTCAAAGTTTTTGGTTGTGAAGCCTTTGTGCACGTAGATAAGGAAAATAGAAAGAAGCTCGATGCTAAGTCTATGAGGTGCACGTTTATTGGCTATGGCTCAGATGATTTTGGTTTCAAATTTTGGAATCTAGGAACTAACAAGGTAATTAAGAGCCGTGACATTCTTTTCAACAAAAAAGTGATGTATAGTGATCAGCTGAAGAAGCTGAATGAATCTGGGCAGAGCAATAGTGAATTAGACGAGGTGACGGTCCAAAATGAGCTCGCGGGAAAAAGAAATAATCACTTACAGGAAAACACAGAGACTGATGTCAGCAGGTTAGGAACCGACGTCGATAGAACAAAAACCGATGTCGGTCATACAGAGACCGATGTCAGTAGGAGAGGCACCGGTGTCGATCAGGAAGAACCGACGTCGGCCAGTAACAGGCTGGAGGTGACTGAGGTCGGTCACTGTCAGAGAATTTGGGTGGACAACGTGTTGTGAATGAGTCTCAAACACCCATCAGGAGGTTAGAAAGGGTAAGTAAGCCTCCAATTAGATATTCTCCTTCATTATTCTATTTATTGCTAACTGATGGTGGAGAACTAGAGAGTTTTGAAGAAGCAATACAGGTGGAGTCCAAGAGTCAGTGGGAGCATGGCATGGTTGAGGAGTTGGAGTCCTTAAGAGAGAACCAAACATGGGATTTGGTTGAATTGCCAGCTGGTAAGAGGACACTAAAGAACAGATGGACCTACAGGTTGAAAGAAGGTGAGAATGGACAGATGAGATATAAGGCCAGATTGGTAGTGAAAGGATTTACACAAAAGCCAGGTATTGATTTTGGTGAGATTTTTTCTCCTATTGTTAAAATGACTTCTATACGGATTGTACTTTCTTTGGTCGCTATTAAGGATTTGCATCTTGAGTAGCTAGATGTTAAGACAACGTTTCTTCATGGAGATTTGGATGAGGAAATTTATATGGAACAACTGGAAGGATTTGAGGTCAAAGGTAAGGAGAAGTTAGTGTGCAGATTTAAGAAAAGCTTGTATGGCCTCAAGCAAGCTCCTAGACAGTGGTATTTGAAATTTGACAGATTTATGACTGAGTATGGCTACAGTAGGTGTCAATCTGACCATTATGTGTATTTTAAGAGATTAGATAATGGTAGATATATTATTTTATTATTGTATGTAGATGATATGCTGGTTGCAGGATCACACACACAGGATATCTCTGAGCTTAAGGTGAAATTAGCTCAAACGTTTGCTATGAAGGATTTGGGAGTAGAAAAGAAAATACTTGGCATGAGCATTAAGAGAGACAGGAAAAATCACAGGTTGATATTGTCTCAAGAGGATTATGTGGACAAGGTGTTGAAACAGTTTAATATGCAGGATGCTAAATCGGTAAGCACACCTTTGGCTGGACATTTTAAGTTGAGTAAAGAACAATGTCCTAATTCACATGATGAGGTAGAGTACATGAGTAAGGTTACATATTCTTTCACAGTAGGGAGTTTGATGTATGCAATGGTGTGTACTAGACCGGATATTGCCCAAGCAGTGGGAGTTGTAAGTAAGTATATGGCCAATCCAGGTAAGGAACATTGGAATGCAGTTCAATGGATCCTTAGATATCTGAGAGGAACCAGCAGTAGACACTTGTGTTTTTGAGGTTCAGATACTTCTCTACATGGTTATGTAGATTTAGATATGGTAGGTGATTTAGATGGCAGGAGGAGCACTACAGGTTATGTTTTCACTGTAGGTGGAACGGCGGTTAGCTAGATATCTAAGTTGCAAAAGGTTGTTGCCTTGTCAACTACAGAAGCAGAGTATATTGCAGCCATAGAAGCTAGCAAATAGATGATATGGATGACACGGTTCATGTAAGAGCTTGGAAGGGAGCATGGGAGTTGCAGATTGTATAGTGATAGTCAGAGTGCAATCCATTTGGCTAAGAACTCAGCTTTTCATTCAAGAACCAAGCACATACAACTAAGGTACCATTTCATATGACAGGTATTGGAAGATGGTGATTTGAAGCTGGAGAAGATCCATACAGATAGAAATCCTACTGATATGTTAACCAAGCCGGTTACAAAGGAGAAGTTAAATCTTCATTCAACTTCTGTTGGTCTTCATGATTGAGTTTAAGATGGAGGAGCTATAAGATGTTGCTGTACAGGTACTGGTGTAGCTGTTTATCTCCAAGTGGGAGATTGTTAAGGTGTGAAGCCTAAAAGCTTCACATATGAGCGCATTACCACACCTATCATAAAATTTTTGATAGCCATATTTTACATCCTTTGGCACTTCTCTTTCTCCAACTTCCTTCACCCAAACCTACCTACATATCAAATTAGGGCAACCACGTTAACCAACACCCTTTGCCTCAAAGGAATTGAATTTGGCTTGACACTCTTTTTGGATTCTAGTCCATATAACTATGTAGGTAGCATCCACTTATTATGGGCATCTGGAGTCAGATCAACCAATCTTTTCCAACCCATACCCAATCAACCCATGCTTTCATTATGTCCACCTTAACATTGGTTGCTTTTGACCCAAAACATTGGTGTTTTATTCAATAGCTTTTTACCACAATGACCAACCTTGCCATGTTAAAATTTTAAATGTTTGTACCACCTCGTGTAAAACCATACCATTTGTGTTTTCTTAGGAACACTACCTACCCTAGATACCTGAGTCAACACTGGCCCTATTTAGGAGCCTTGATAAGACTAACCTGATTAGCTATGATCAATGCTGGGGACCGATTACCTTATCATTTATCTTAGAACCTAACCTTTTTGTTATCAACATTGGCACCTTTAGTCTCTTCATAATCTTGACTATTGCACTTAGTCATATTTTATGAACCCATTGGTATTTCACATACCCAATTACCTTGTGGTACCACGTAGTGCCTCCCCATCAACTATTTATCAAACCTACACTTGATTCATCCTTTCCTCATTGACTTTTAGTTTGAGGGGGAACACTTCCTCTCATACTCAGAGCACCCTGACCTTTGACCAAGCGATTCATTTTTGTTTTGCAACTTGTTAATTCAAAGTTGCATAACAAAAAAGAGTAAAATATAGACACTAGAAAACTACACACTTACAGTTTTTGATGACTAAATATCTCAAGACCTCCTAAACCTTTTTAAGCCTTAACAAACCCCTCTTAACCTAAACAAATCACTATTCTTCTAGTCACACAATATTATTTGAAAGTACTATTCACCATCACTATTCATTATGAGACTCACTATCATTATTCATGATGATGTGGCATGTGACATGGAAAATGACATGGCAAGTAACATTGCATGTGACATGACATGTAACATGGTGTGATGTGGGACACCATACCCCACTTGGGACCCTTTTTCAAAGTGCCTAATGACCTCATTTCAATATCACAAAATTCCCCTCTTGAAATGTGGCAAATTTCCCCTTAAGTGGTCATCATTCAACATATATTTTGTCTTCCCACATGAAATTAGACTTTAAAAGAGATACCTCTTTAAGACTTTAAGAAAGATAAAGAGCACCCATTTTTGACTTTTTATCCCAAATTAGAGACTCTCCAACCCAACTAAGAATCCCCACAAACCTCATCTTTCAACATGGAATATAGTGCCACATTGGTGTGCCACCCCTTTAAGTGCTTGTGTGAAAGCAAGAAAGGATGTGGAGAAATCTTTAAGCCTCATTCAAACCCATGTGCATAATTTTCCATTCAAAGTTAGACTTATGAGTAAAGAGGAAGACTTGTCAACCCAAATGGAATCTTACACAACCTCATCTTAGACCTTTCATCACCCCACATGAAAAATGGTACCATATTTCACTATTCTACTATTTTGGCATGTTTCCCAACATCAAATGCTATAAACACCCCCTCTCCTTCACCAAAGGTAAAGTTGGAAGTTAGTCTTTAGTTATCAATATTTTGTTACAGGTTTGTGAAGAAGGTTATCATCTTAGAGGTCATCATCATTTTAGAGGTCATCATCATCTTAGAAGGAAAATAATTCAAAGCAATGATGCTCTGCTAAAATTGCTGCAGGATTCCATCTTCATCAACCATTATCAACATCAACACTCTTCTTCAAGCTTGGAAGGTAATCTTTCCTTTTGTTCATTTTAGTTATTTATTTTTAATTCCTTTCTTCCCTTTTGCCTCTTCTTTCTTGACCTCTAAATATCATACCTCAACCTCTTCTTTTCTTTTTTCCCTTTATCTTCTTACCCTCTTTGTTATCTTCATCTCATTTACCTTCTTTTACCCCTTTCCACCTTCACCCCATTTTCCATATTATTCATTTATCATATTTGTTCCATTTATCCATATATCTCTTTGTATATGTGCATCCTTAACCATTTAATAAATCCAACTAAGCTATCCCTTTGACCCTTGCAATTTTACCAAACCAAAAACCACCATTTTGACTAGACCAATTTTCAGCAATAGCATTATCCCAACTAATTGCTTCATTTTGGTCATCTTAGCAAAGCATTTAATTTTATTAATTAATTTGATGTTATTTTTTGTTATTAGTTTTAGTTTTCTACCATTTCATGAAAATTATATCATTGTTATTCATCAAAATTAAGTGTTTAAAGCAGGTGGATTGACAGCCTCCTAGAAAGCTTTCACTTTTAGGATCTAGCTCACGCTAGGAAATCCACCCATCTACTTGTCTAAAAACAAGTTTATTTTAGTGTTTTATTAGTTTTAGGTCATCCTACCAATATAAAGAGGATATCTCCAAAATCATCTAGATTCAATGCATGCATATTCAATAGGTTTTTCTGCACACCCTATTCCTGGTGTCTTTCTTTTCAAAAAAAATTAAGAAAAATAAAAAATTGAGAGAAACACTAGGATCTCCTACACCCCTAGTCACTAATCACCCACATAATTTCTATCTAACCCCATACCTAATTCTAATTAACCCCTAAGAGGATTCTAGAATTCTCTAACTCTATAATCTTCTCTATTCTCACCCTTCCTCTCTAGACGACTTTTAATCTATAGGCTTATAAGAAATTTTAAATTATTTTTAATTCCCCACCCTATATCTCTCCAAAATAATTTTTAATTTTAGTCCTTGATTTCTCCCTCCTTCCTCTATTTAAACATATCCACTCCTTCATGGAAGATCATCTAGCAAATATATGTCTACCTATTGAAAAAAAATCCATAACATATCCATGCTAGATGTAATCCAGCATTCAAAATCCATGATCAAGAAACATAATATCAAAATTTTGAGTTTAAGGTAAATCTCAATCCCAATCCTCTTATTTTGATCTGTTTAATCTTGTTTAAAAAAAATTAGCTTTAGGATTAGAGTGCTGGTTTGAATTGTGTGTTCATCTATTTGCATTTTTATCCTAATAGCTCTAGATCTTACTTAGGTAATTAGAAATGTCAAGTTTTTGATGGAATTGTGCAATCAAATCCTTTGTGATCAAATTTTACACTACATTTTGGTGACTATGGTGGGACACTTTACTCCTAATTTAATCATTTGGCCTTTTTAGTGGCATTTTCGAAGGCTTTCAGGTCTGATTGGTGGATGAAAAATCCTATATTTTTGAAGTTTTGCACACAAAAGTGGAATTTGTGGCTTTGCACTAGTATTTTTGACCTTGCAGTCATGGTTTTGTCCCAGAATTCATGACCTTGCACTAACCATTTAACTTAACCACTAACAGTTTTGGATTTTATAAGTTTTTCCCTTTGTGCAAAATAGCTACTTTACAAATAGTGATTTTGACCTATAAATAATGATTTTGTGTATCAAGCCATGATTTTACTTTGGTAGGTTTTGGTCTTTTAGAAAAATCACAACTTTGAAAGTCATAGTTTTGCCTTGTAAGTTACAGTTTTGCACTATTGACTCATGGTTTTTCTAGATCTAGATGTGAGCATAAAGTCACCTATTTTATCTATTTCTCATAATTTTTTCTAATCCCTATGTGCTCATATTATGTGATTTTCAATGTTTTAACCCTCTATATGTAGGATCCAGGTAGGAAAAGGCATTAGGAAGGAATCTGGTTGACAAACTTTGAGCTGTAATATCGTTAATCATAGAACCATGATCTTGACCTGTGAATCACAATATTAAAAATGAGAATCATGATATTGTGTTTCTTGAATAGCATCATTGATAGTTGATATTTGATCTCTGACATGTAGTTTTTAATCTTTATCTTTTCTATTTTTCAAAAATCATAAAATTATTTAATCCTCGTATAACACTTCTTTTGCATCAGGGAGAAATTTTGGATAATCTCATTTTTGTAACAAGATTCCATTTTTGTAGGTTTTCTATGTAGTTAGTAGGGTCAGGAAGGAAGAGGCAAGGTAGGCAAGACAACTGAAGATAAAACTAAACACAATCTTTACCTTTTCCCTTCTTTCTGCAAAACCATAGATTATGAGATTTTGAGAGTCATGAATTTACTTGTAAATCATGGTATTGTAGTGATTGTGCAGTTATATATTTTGATTCTTATTATATCTAATGGTTGTCATCTTTAAATCTACTAGGGTAGATTTAGGACAAAGATCTAACGAAAAACAACTTTTGTTAATCAGATTAATCATGATTTTTATCCATTTTGATAGTGCATCTATATATTTTCTCATAAAATTATGATAGATCATAATGAGTTTTTATCTACCCTAATCATTCGAGTAGCTTGTTATAACCTGTTTAAACATCTATCTTGATCCACAATTAAAATTTTGAGGTTTTGTACTTTATCACAAAACTACTAATCTTGATTTTTAGCTAATAGCAATTTTGCCATCTTAGTCACAATTTTGCACTAATAGTAACAATTTTATAGTTTGATCATCATAATTAACAGTTTGTTGTAAAATCACAACTCATGAATTATGAGTTTTCATTAGTAGTTGTGATATTATAGTCTGAATTATGATTTTTCACTAATTTTTGTATTCAAAATTGTCCTTTTTGAGTGTAATTTTGATGGTCCTTTTTAGTAAATTTTCAATCATTTTGGGCCTCCTGCAATGCCTAAATTGCTTTTGGCATCAGGGGATCTACCTCTTGACCCCACCCTATACCATGATAGGAAGCATGCTAGGGGTGCTACCCCTAGATCCCATAAGGGTTGATGCACCTTGACCCTATTAGGGAATGCCACCCTCAGACCCCTGACCCATTCACCCAAAGAAATTATAGAGCCAAATCATGATATTTTAAGTGGTTTTTTGTTAAGGCCTAACATTTTGTTTCTTTTAGGGGTAAATCTAGTGAATATTTTATCTAACTAACATCATCTTTTATAGGGCATATGTTTGTCTAATATCTTATCTTTTAGGATTCCCCTCAAGATTATCACTCAAACTACTCATCCTTATGTTGTAGGTTACTTCTTTTGGAGTGTCAAAGTCAAACTACTAACCATGTGCTTGCATGCCACCTATCAAAGACTCCTTTTGGTAATTTAAAAATTGAATCATTTAATCATTTTATCTTACATAATCTCTATATCTCTTGGATCATTTTGTATATTCTTTCATCTTGTAAATAGTTTACACTTAATATTAATAAGTTAATTAATCTCCTTTTTATCTACTTGTTTATATCCCAAGGGTTATAGTGGTGTATGATTTCCTCCTTGCATCCTTGTGATGATTCTCAGAGGATCAAAAACCACATATAAACCCTCCTTAGTTTTCATTTCTAGGGGTTGATGACATGTATTTCACCACCAAGCACTAGACCAGACTCTGTGTTCTAACGGAGTCTAAAAATTAGGAGAACTTTTGTTAGGCACCTAAGTGGAACTGCCCATAAAGGGTTCCATGGAGTGAGGGGCATTTAAGCTCTAATAAACAAGATAGTTAGATAACATCCTAAATTGATTTATGCCCCATTATACCTTTGAATATATTGGGGATGAACCTAGAAACTCTTATGCAAACCTAGATTAGGAACCTTCAATCATAATAGGCATACCACTACCAGAGTCAATATCAACTCTTAAGTAGCCATCATGTGCACATGGGGTCAAGAGGGTTTAGTAGATTCTATAATATGTCACCAACTTATAACCTCACCCATGAAGCCATTTGATGGTGTAGGCATCAAGTTACACACCCTTATCAGTTGACTAATTTAGGATTCATGATTGTGTGTGTTACTTATGTGTCATGTTAAACTAGTGCTATTTGTGAGCCGAGTCATTATTTCACCTAAACCTATATAATCATTTCTAGGTCTTTTTCACATATCATGTTGCCTCATCATCCTATCATTTTGTATATCTTTATCTCATCATCCTCTTGTATATCCTTACTTTACCCTCTTGTACATCCTTCTAGTCACATCCTATCCTAGTCTCATAGGTCATTAATCATACCCCATCAACCACATATTTTAATCACATATTATCATCTACACTTTTCCCCAAGTCCACTCCATTCATAATCCATCACTTGTCTTGGCATTGCCTTCATCCCCTATCTAGTCTAACCTCATCCTATCTTATACTAGTTGGTATTTTATAGGTCACACCTACGTCCAAACCATCCCCATCTCATTTATATTACCCATTCATCCTTATCACCTTCATCACATAATCCTATCCCATCCCATCTTGATCAAACTTGTCCTAGGCTTGAGCTAGTCCTTTTATCCTTTCATATTATCCTAGTCCACTATCACTCATCATTTGGTCAGATCTCATACCTAGTTGATATCTTGCTAGAATTTTATCACTTCATCAATTTCAATCTAAAAAATCCATCATCATCAATTTATTCATATTTAATCCAATTATCTTGCCTATTCATAACTATCACCCATCCAATCATCCTCTTGTTACTTTGAATCTAGGCACCCATCAAACCCCCAATCCTTTTACTAGATAGAAAACTATGCATTGTTGATAGGTCATTAGCACCTATTGTACTGTCAATCTATAATTTGATTATAATCCTATATCATCTCAATCAAATTTTATTCATTCATCACCGATGGCACTAGCTCAATCCTTTGGACCTATTTTGTTTAAGAAACCATCTCTAGTACTTAGTCTACCTATGCCTAGACCTCCTTCACCAACCATTTGATATCACCATGAAGTTAGATCCTGATCTCATATACCAATACATATTTGCCATCAAGGATGATGTCTTCTTGAGGTTCCTTAAGATGGGTGTCCCATTCCCCAAATGCATTGATCCCATTCAAATCATTTCAACCCAAGTCCAAACCCATTTATGTGAGTCCCATTCCAATCCTTCATCCACCAGTCATAGTCCATTGTCTACCCATTATTACACTAGCAAAGGGAATCCAATCTTGGCCACCTCATCTACTACAAATCCATCCACATATTCACATCAAATATCTAATCTCAATTCCAATGCTTCCACATCTAAGTCATAAAGTGAATAGGGTCATTATACTCCTCTTCCTATGTCCTTGGAAGCCCTTTTCTAATAACTAGTCACTGCTAACATGATGGTCTATCAACTCATATGAAATATTGATCCCACCAAGCCTAAGCCCTCTTGGTATAAAGATAATCAATATTGTGAATATCATAAAAC
The DNA here is from genome assembly GCA_037957365.1 of Torreya grandis. Taxonomy (NCBI): domain Eukaryota; kingdom Viridiplantae; phylum Streptophyta; class Pinopsida; order Cupressales; family Taxaceae; genus Torreya; species Torreya grandis. Next base: position 1,399,730 of record JARHVA010002644.1, read on the forward strand.
TTGGGGCATATCATTAACTAATGTTGAACTTTCTAAGACATTTTCAAGACCTCATCGATTGTGGTGACATAGTGATTAAGGATGAACTAAATGAGTCCATATCCCTAGGTGAACAACAAGAGGAATTCCAAGATTCCATTCCTGATCATGATCAATCCCTTCCCTTTCCAAGCCAAGGTCAAGATAGCATACCCATATTCCATGATCTCCCTATCTTTGTTAAATCCTCCATCATAGATGAACCTATTCCCCATGAACTCTTTCATGGCCTTATATTTGTCAAATCCATTATTTCCCCATCATCTCTCCCTCACCCACCATATCAAAACCCCCATGTTGAGAGGTCAATTATGGATAATGAATATTCTACTTGTAGCACTACATCTGGTACATCTATATCAAGATCATGTTCAACACCAGTATTTAAATCAGATCCCTCATTTTAAACATCATCCCTTATCAATGTTGCATCAAATGATGACTATGCTTGCTATTTTGAAGATACCTCCAATCCATCACCAGGCATAAATTTGGATCCCAATCAGGATTATGAAGTCATACAAAAATTCCTGAAAGCTTTATCTATTAAAGATTTTCAAAGTAAATCTAATCCTACTTTGGATGTGTATACTACAACTAGTTCTAGTGATCCTTTTGCTGATATTGAGGATCTTTTCTCTAATGTCAAACTTAGGTCTCCTAAGAACCCCTATGAGGACCATTCTACCCAATCACCACTCATTGACATCATCACATCATCTTCTTGACCTCCATCCATCATAGATCCCTTTCTTCCTATCAACAATCACTTAATCACCCCCTTTCATAACAATGAATAAGAACATATATCATTGAAATTTTGTCCAAGTATTATAATGTGTGCCACCCATACAAAGGTCTAAGACCATAATCTAGAATTCAATCATAATAATCAAGTCATCTTTGATCCCATAAGTCAAAGTTAAGAAGAATCAAAACATTAACCTAATCACAAAGTGTCTTCCCCTAGTGAAGTCCAACATCAAGCACTAAGGGATCATCAAAGTCAAAATCATCATCATCTATCAAGTCAAAAATTAATATCCTTCAATGAATCATAAAATCAGGCACTAGGGGGTAGTCAAAGTCAAATCAAATCAAAAAATCAAAATAATGTCAAAAGTAATATTGAAATGGTTGATAGTCCTTCAAATAATCATATCAAAGATAAATAGTAAAGTCAAAGTGTCTTGGATATCTTGTAGTCCTTTATCAATTGGTATTGATCAATTAAATAATGCCTAACATCTCTAATGATGTATGTGACTGCTAGTCCTAATCTCCAATCACCCATCACACTTTCTTACAACAAACCCACAATCCTATCAAGTCCTACTATCCATTCCAATCCATTACATCCCTATTAAGATCTAATTGAATCCATACCTCCCATCACCTTCTTGGGAAACATCATCTCTTATAGGGATGATGAAGACACCTAGACTAGATACCTGGAGGGGTTTCCATCAAGAATCATTAAAGGTCATGTAGACATTAATACATCTAGTGGTGACAACATGGTCCTAACATCACACATCTATAAAATAATTATTGGATACAAGTTTATCTTGTGTTAGTAATACAACATCTCACCCTTCTCCAATAAATCAAGATGCCCAAAAAATTCAAAAAAATCAAAAAACTCAAAAAATACATCCATCCAATGGTGAAAACTAATTTTCTATCACATTAGGCAAGCACCATGATGAAAACTAGTTTCCAGCATCATGGTAAAATAATCTATTATCCACATTATATCTCAACACTTGGTGGAACAATCCATCCTACTTGTCAAATCCCTTGTCCCCCTTGTCTATATCACCCATCCTTATCCATATTATCTCTTGATCCATTGTTCCTACCCATCATCTGCCATCATATCATTCATCTTATCTCTCATTTCTTCCCATCTTGACCTTTTGTAAGGAAGTGTAAGATGTCTTGAGAAATGTTTTGGAATAATCTTGGAATATCCTCTAGTGGACCCTCAGATAATTAAAAATATGGTTCTTTCATTATGTAGTCATTGGCAATCCCTAATCCCCTCTTCCTTGGTCCTCATCCCCTTTTTCGCATCACCCTCATCCCTTTTTCATCTCATCGATCATTCCATCCATCATTACCCTGGTTGCTAGGCTTGGCATTCCCTTTGCTAGTAACCCCATTTGTATAGTGTACATACATATTCCAAAAATCCCTAAAAATTAAAATATGTCAAAAACCCTAAAAATCATAAAAATTTCAAAAGCCAAAATTAGTCCATGGTGTCTTGTCTTATGCCTAAAACCCATCATCATATCCATTTCCCCTATCCTCAACTCCATCGAACACCCATATTATATCTTTAATATTTGGTCACTATATTTAGTCTTGAAATCCAATCCTAAATGGTCACCCATCTCTCCAATATCATCCTTTTGACTAGGTATTATCAACACACATAACCTTACCAAGATTTTAATTTAACACCCATCACATCCTATCAGTGCATTTTCATACCTAGCACCCATCCAATCAATACTTTAATAGTGTGAAAGGTATTTGATACCATCATCTCCTAGTCTCCTTTCTAGATTGAACTCTTGTAGGGTTTTATCTTTTGGTAACCTTTAGTCATTCTAGTCTTCACATCTATTTTATAAACCACCCTCCTTTGACCACTTTTAAATTTGATTCCTAGGTTAAACTAGTATCCAAAAACTTCATCCCCAATCATGATCATCCTATCCAAATCTAAGTCTATCCTAAGTCCATAATCACATCCTGATCATCCTAAGTCTAATCCATCACCCAATCAATCATCCCATCATTTGACAAGACACTGTGACATTGCATGTTGATACTTCTGTGTATTGCTTATTTGTTGTTTATCATGTATATATATTATTTGTCTTATGTTTGCATCATGTCTTTTTTTATATTGAGAAATGAATCAAGATGCTATGAGGTCACCCAAGACTAAAATACTTCTTATAAGTGCCCTCAATGATGCATAATTCACTATTTGTCCCTTTTCCCACACTTTGGAACAATGTCACCTTGGTTATGCTTATATAATGGGGAATACTATAAAGTGCCATATATATTGGATTGATTAGACTTTAATGAGCCTTATGAAAAATTTAATGACTTTGTTGTTTCCAAAATCAGCTTAACCCATTTTTGGAACAATCTCCTACGAAACTTGTCTATTTTGTCTTTTGTCTCTCTAAGTTTGTTTTTTAGATGTGTTTTGAGTTCATTCTCATCTTGGCCTAGGAATGTGAAAGTTGTTACGATCTCATTGCAACTAAGAATCCCTCCCCCAGACTGCCTCTTCCAAAGTTGGTCTTTTCTTCCGTTTTCATGCACGGGCAGCAAATTTTGCTGCCAGTGCATTTTTGACCTTTGTAATGCAAGGGCGGCAAATTTTTCCGCCCCTACATCTTTCTTGCAAGGGCAGAAAATTTTTCCTCCCCTACATCTTGACCTGCAAGGGCAAAAAATTTTGTTGCCTAAGCATGCCTCAGCTTCTGCATGCGGCATTTATTGCTGCATGTGATGGGTTGTTGGAGTTGTTTTTCACCTTATATAAACTATTTTGAACCTCATTTCTTCTCATTGCTTCCTCCTCTCCTCCTACCTTCTATGTCTAGACCATCTGACGAGTGATTTGAAGCGTGTTTTCATGGATTCAAGCTAGTGGCATGCACGGCTTTCCAGGTGGGTCTTGTTTTTTGCATTTGTTTTTCTTGTTCTTCCTTAGTTTTTTTTATCATCTTTAGGATGTTGTGGAGGCTTTCTACTTGCTGGGGATGGCTAAAAATGCCATCCCTCTCCATTTCCTGTGGTCTTGTTCAATCCTGCACAAGCAACAATTTTGCCGCCCATACCCCCCTCGAGTTTTTTCCCAAAGCCCACAAGGGCGGAAATTTTTAATGCCCCTGCGTCTCAACTTCCCCCACCCCGGTCTTCACTTTTGCAGGCAGAGAATTTTTCTGCCTGCACTCACTCATTCGTGCATGAGTGACAAATTTTGCCGCCTATGCATGCTCTTTGCCAAACATGCATCAACAGTGAAATTCACCGCTGAAGCATGTTTAATGTGCAGGGGCGGTGATTTTCGCCGCCCCTACTCTCACTTTTCCAAACTATAGGGGTAGTAATTTTCATTGCCCCTAACTTCTCCCCTATTATCTCACAAGGGAAATGAAATTTGCCGCCCGTGCAGGCCATCCCTGCAGGGGCAAAAAATTTCATCGCCCTTACACTCTTTTACTTTTGGATGCAGGGGCAATGATTTTTGCCGCCCATGCATTCCTCCTCCATATTTTCTTAACTCCAAAGGAATTTTTGTCTTTTCCATTTTTTCCCCCTTTTTTCCTCATTTTCTAGCCCTTTTTCCAACCTGGCCTTTTTAAGTGACCTCCATTGACCAAAATCACTCAAAATGCGTTTTCCCCAATTCGTCCACTCTCTCCTAATTTTGTGATCATGTCTGTAGTACTTTTAGAGAACTCTTGCTCATCGACACCCATTCGACCAAAGCCAGTTACCATGTCTGAAGCATCTCCAAAAAAGGCGAAGACCATGAAGTATAAATACTAGGGCATCTTCTCACTCACTTCGGTCTCCTCAAATGTCGATGACATTCGGGACACCGAAATTGGCCACATGGACATGGCTGAGTTCATAACCCGAAGGAAGGCGATGAACCCAAGCACTAGGATAGAGAGGATCATCAAGAGTAAAATCCACCTGGTGGCCACTTTTCTAGTGGTAGCACATCATATAGAGTTCGTCCTTTAATGTGCCCACTTCTACAATAAGGAGACCATGTCGGTCTCAGATGCCAGCAATAATGTGTTGATTCGAATGGATCTTGAATTCATTGACAAAGTCTTCATGTGCCCTCCAGCCACTGAAGTGACCAAGATTGACTTCATGGACACCCAAAAGGAATATGACAAAGACCCTGAGAGGGCAAAGAAAGTGATGAACTACAAATGGCTGAAGACCCCCAGGGCCAACCTATCGAGATGGATGCAGAACTTTCTGAGGAGTGACTTTATCAAGGAATTTGGTGACTTGATCACCCTTCTCAGCAGAGTACGAGGCCTCTCATCTTCCTCACTGTTCCATGAATGGATGTACCCATTCATTAAAATCATCCTCAAAGGTAAGCAGGTCATCTTTTGGGGAGAGCAGATCAGCAACGCTCTCCATGAACAGCTAACCAAGGTACAAACTTCTTACAAGTTTTATATGACTTTGTACCTTGTGTATATAGCTTTCGCAATGTGAACTTTTCTAGGTTTGACAACTAAAGGGGATAGAAAGACAACCCCAATATACTCATTTTATCCCCAGTTGACACTTCAAGGGTCAACTCGTCATTTCAAAAAGGTAAATGACACCTTCTTCACCGTATTTATATGTCTCTTCAACCCTCAGCTTGAGCAAAAGAGAGTATCAGATGAGGTTTGGATAGTGGTCAACGACTACGGCTGCATGTTCCTCTAATTTCCCACCTGCTATCTTTGAGTTGTCTTTTTCCAAGGCTACCCCTATATGCTCCCCAGGTTCCCTTCAGATAGGTTGGTACTAATGGAACTTTGCCAACAACTGATTGTCGTGCATACCAGACAAATGGAGCTGAAGAGACTAGGTTTTAGGTTTCCAATCAAAATTGGCAGGTATTCCATTACAATAGTAGCCAAAGCCAAAGTCATAGAAATAGAAATGCAGATAGTCACCCTAAAGCAGTTTAAGAGAAGAGATAAATTTGATTACAGGGGAGTCAAGGACAAAATTAGGCAAAAAACTCAGTTCCATGAGCCCATGATTGAAGATATCTGAATCGACCTGTGGACGGCTAAAGAAATCAAAAAGATGGATTATTGCAGGCTGACCCTAGACTAGATTGAATATCTGGGGCTTGCAGAGATCCCCTCCAGTCTGGCCAATGATGAGAACATCATCAATAGAAAATACTTGGCTGAAAGGGTTGCCAGCTCCCCTCTTCCTCTAACTCAATGGTCTCAGAAAGAACTAACTTCTCTGAGAAAAAGATTTGAACCAATATTGGCTAACACCAATGATTGGATAGCAACCAGAGGAATCAAACTAAAATAATTTATCACGAGATCAAAGGCTGAGTACCAAGCAGAGATGAAAAAGAAGGTTGAGAACAGAACCAAGAACAAAGGTGATGAACCTTACCCTTTTAGGCCTCATAAGCCTAGAATCATCTTTGTGTTTAAGAAACCAAAGACTACTGAAGAGCCTGAAGCGGTAGCTAAAGGAACTGAAGAACAGAGCCCTCAAACACAGGCAGCTCAACCAATGGAAATAGATGACTGACCGATAAGACAACCAAGCACTGAACCTCTGCCTTCATAAGAAGAAGCACAACCGCTCAAGAGCATCTCTCCTTCTCCACCTCAGTCTCCTGTGGCACCCTCTTCTTCTATCTCTTTGATCAGTGTTCCCTCTTCTGGAGCTGCCTCTCCTTCCAGAGTCATATTTAGCGATCCTTAGGGTGCTTCTGGAGGTTCTCCTTGCTCCTCTGGGTCCATCCCAAGTTTGTCTTCCCCCTCTTTCAATCTAGGGGAAAGTTCTACCCAAGAGCCAGAATCAGTAGTTGGTACAGTTTTGCCTATTACTCCCACTATGACTACTGTCACCACTAGCAGTGTAGAAGCTACCACAGTAACACTAGCTGAGATAACCATTGCCATAACATGTACTTCTCTCCTGCCCTGGATGTTAGCATTCACCCCCAAAAGAAAGAAGTTGGACATTTCTCTAGATGGCTTCGACTTTGGCAAAATAGTGTTGGTGAAAGCCAAGGCTCCGAAGAGGCCAAAGATCCTCTCCAAATTGGTCGAAGAAAAAGGACAAAAATTTCTAGAAATTGCTAAGCCTCCACCAGATGCAACCCTTGAGGGTTTCGAAATGAGCAACTATTCCATCTCTCATGTTGAACTTGACAAAGTTACTCATGAAGGTGCAAAAAGTGACCTTTAGTCTGCTATGGACATCATGGTGCAAAAATTCGACCGAGAGAAGGAGATGAAATATTATTACAAGGCCAAAATAGAGTAGGTAATGGTAGTAATAAGAAGGTTCACTCTTCCCTCTGAAGCGGCAACTCCGGAGGCCTTCTCCGTAGATGATCTTATCATCCAAAAAGTAGAGAAGACTTACTTGAAGGGAAAAGTCCTGGAGGACTACATTGAAAAAATGCATACTCAGGGAGTTTCTTTGCTATAAGAGGTTGTAGAAAAGATGGACAAGATGAAGAAATTAAGGGCAGAGTTAGATGACTTTGTCTCTCTTATCTCTCAGGAGATTAGTAGTTTAGAAAAATATCTTGCCAAATGGAAGGAGATGAAGGATCTGAAGAAAAGCACCTTGATATCTATCAGCTTCATCTCCAACAAGGACTCTTATGTTGAGATCAAGGAGTCGTTGACTTTCAAGATCTAGGTACTCAAAGATTTAATTGAGGATCTCAAAGCTTTCAGGGATGCTGGTGAGAAGAGAGACGTAAGTCTACTCAATAAACTAGAACTGCCATGTAACATAACCTCCAAGGAAAATCAATTCCTCTCAGCAGGAGAAATGATCCACAGTTTCAAAGAGATGATTTGAAGAGATTTTGAAGAGAAATCCTTCTCAATGTCTTCTATGGATAATATTCTAGACACTCAGTTAACTTTGGAAAATCTAAAATCTAGGTTAACTGGTCATGCTAAGGCCATCACAACATTGAAAGACGCATTAATCAGAGCTAGAATCATCTCAAGGAACACAGTTGTGCCAGACAACATAGGAATTTAGACATCCATTACTATGTATGATGCTCATATGAAGAAATCTGGCAGCAAGAACTAAAAATTTCCCCTCCTTTTTTCTTCTTTCCTTATGCACTTTTGTTTTGTGAAAAGTGCATGCAATTTTGTAAAATGTAATTACATGTAAATATTTTAGAAAAATATCTCAAAGTCAAAGATGAGTCATCTTTGACCAAGATATTTTTGTATTTTATTATTTTCTAGTTTTTGAGGATTTTCTCCCTATATATAGTGGAGACCTCATTTGTAATAAAGAGCTTGGAAAAATTAAGAGCAAACACTCTGCTGAAGTTGAATCAATTTTTGAGACTTTGTGCTCAAACTTATAAATCATATTTTGTTGAATGAATGAGAAGCAAGTTTATTTCAGACTTTGTGTTGAAGTTATCTGTGTTGTCTAGGAAATAGTTTCTTAGGTTCTCTTTCCTGGTGATCTCTTGTTTATCTAATTTGATAAGCAAAGTGGGTGTATTAATATTATCTGAGAATGCTTCTAAAAGGTAGAGGATAGACTTTGAGCTACTTTTATCTTTGAGATTCAGTCATCTTTTGTAGTTTCATGTGAAGACTTTGTGCTTCATTTCACTCTACAGCTACGTCTGTTCAAGATCGATGAAGAAGACTACGGAAGACTTTGTGCTTGCGTAATTGTTCTTGTGGACTTTGTTACTTCAGGTGATCTTTTGCTTCCCATTTAATACCATTCCTAAAAGAAGAGGAGTGTTGTTAGCTAAGGATCAGGAGGTCTCTCTTTTTTTCTTCATACATTACCTCTATAAAAAGAGAGGTAGATGTTCTTATACCATCCCATGTGTTATTTTCTACTTAATTATATACATATATCCAATGCATAAATATTTAGAGGGAACCTCCCCTTGATGAGAGGAGAGATTTACTTCGTCCAGATCTGGTAAACCCATACTTTTTGTGGTGTAAATATTCCTATGCTATGGTTGATATACCCATTTTGTCTTCAGTTAGTTGATGATAAAATATTCACCCAATAGTTTTTTGGCGACTCTGCTGGGGATCAAACCCACACTTTGAAGCCTCAAGCTTCAACTTGAAGTAGTTTCAGTCCCTTTTCCATTTTGAAACCTGGCAACTCCATGCTACACCAAAAGCTAGAGATCTAAGGGTGTTTTTGACTCCGTGTTTGAGTTGGTGCAATAGAGCAACTTTTATCTGTTCCCTCTACCGCCTTTCCTCCAACGATCTAGAAGTCTTCCTCCTGACCTTATCGGATCACCCCCACAAGGAAGAGCTTCTTTTCCTACTGTCAATCATGCCCTACCTATAAATACCCCACCAAGGTTTGTTATCCCACCATTTAAGCCTCTTATCATTATGGCTCAAGGTCCGTGGGAAAATTCCTTTGGTCCTCTTAATTTGACTACACCTTTGCATGAACTACCTCGTAGTTCTAGAAAAAAATTTCCTAAATTTTTTGGTGACAGAAAGGTTCATCTCGACAAGCATATTGCCGCTTTCTCCATAGCATGTGGCATAATTGGCATCGAATTTGAAGATGTAGCAGTGAGACTTTTCGTGGAAACCCTGCAAGGAGCTGCCACGAATTAGTTTTATCATCTACAGGCTGGGTCAATAACTGACTGGGATACACTCAAATCCAAATTCGAAGCTAGATTTAAACCTGCTGAAGATGTGCATGCTTTGTTAGCTCAGCTAACACAGATAAAAAAAGAATCCCAGGAACCCATGAGGGATTTCATAGCTAAATTCAATAAGTTGAGAAACTGGATCCTAACTGTTGCTCAGCCCACACCTGAAAATCTCAAATGCTTTTTCATCAACTCTTAGCTTCTCGAAGTAAGTTTCTTATTGAGACGAGTTGGCCCTATGGATCTAGCCCTGGCTCAATATTTGGCTATTGAGATTAAAGATGATCTTATTCTGGCAGGTAAGATCAGAAAAGACCCTAGTAAAAATAAATTCTCTTCATCTACTGAAAGTTCTTTTTCAAGTACTACAGATCCTATGGTGTAGAAATTGACAAACAAACTAATAAATTTGAAGAGGCAAATAGCCCAAGGTACATCTACTCCTACCTATCAGGATATGCCCAGGAGAATGATCCAGAATCAGCAATATCAGGACAATGCTACCCAGAACCAAGGGCAATCAAATCATTGCCTACCTCCCCCTCCAGGGAAATTGGCCATTGAAGTAGCACCTACCAATTCAATGATCGGCTACCTCAGTTGGACCAACAAGAAGATGCTAATGTCTTTGATGAGTAGGAAGAAGAATTAGCTGGCGACTCCAATATCAGTTTCTTGGATTACCAAGATGAAGCTGAAAGTAAAGGGGAGGGTTTGAATGGATCCTATGCTATTTTCACTAGATCTCAAAATCAGTCAGCTTCCCAGACCGACAAAGGAAAGATAGAGGAAGAGCCCCATCCAGTGGTTTCCATCGCTAAACGTGGGACTCCATTGCCTCCACAATCAAAAGATCAGGTGATTCATAAAAAAGTAAGTTCTTCCAACCACGCCATCTCTTCCACTTTTATTGCTCAGACCAATGTCGTACCTACTAAAATTCTAGATGATGGACTCTCTTCCTCTATCTCAAGTTCTTTTCAATTATTTGATATAATTGATCATGCTAGAAAAACTAAAATTCAAATGATAGAGGTTGAATATTTGAGGGCTAACCCAAAACAGTTTGATAGGTTAGCAAAATATGTAAAAAACAAAGCCATCCCCGTAGGACAAGATTTTTTGAAAGCCGTTCATGATCCCCCTAAAGATAAACCAGCCCAAAATAATCTTGTTGTGACTCTTGTTGCTCTTGGGAAAATAGTACCTTTCTATGTTTCCCTACTTATAAATGGTTATAAACTGAGTAATTGCATTATAGACTTTGGAGCCTCAGATAACGTCATGCCTGCCAAGGTGGCAGATTCTCTTGGCTTGACTTTGACCAAAACTTTTGGGAGGTGTTTTTCCATGGAAAATAAGCAAGTTCCCCTCCTTGGTCAAATAAAAGATGCTCAATATGCCTTCGCGGCTTTTCCAGAGAAGCAGATAAAAATGACAGTTTTAGTGGCCAATGTTCCAGCATCTTACGACATCCTGCTTGGGTGGAATTTTTGCAAAGATATTGGAGATGAGCTAAGTATGGACTTGTCAAAAGCAAGAATCCCAATCCAAGGTATCATGAAGAAGTTGCTTCCTAAAAAAAAGCAAGGTATGTAGTTACCCGATCGTCAGCACCGAAAGCTCAAATTTTATTTGAGTCCTCAGGCATGGGAAACTACTTCTTGTCTACAGATGAGTTCCATGGGACATATAATGAAACTCTTACGGGTGATGACTTGAGATTGTGTTTAGCTGACACAGTAGGAGAATCAAAAAATCAAAATGAACATGTAGAAAAACCTCTTCCCCCAAACGAAAGAGTTTTCAAAGAAAAGGCAGTGTCTAACGAGGTATGGACCTTAGAATTTGACGGCAGCTGCTCTTCTACCGGTTCGAGAGCCGGGATTGTGTTGGTGTCTCCTTAGGGAGACATTATTCCTCTGTCCTATAAATTGTAGTTTAACAATACCAACAACATGACTGAGTATGAGTCCCTGTTGCTCAGACTATAGGCTATCAAAGAAAAAGGCATTAGGCTACTCCATGCTAAAGGAGACTTTGAGTTGATAGTCTGCCAAGTGAGGAACCTTTATCAGATGAAAAATAAAAGGTTGTGCCACTATCACAATTTGGTCTGGGATCAGATTGAAAATTTTGATGCTTTCAACATCTCTACTACCCAATTTAATGACCGAGCGGATGCATTGGCCATCTCTGCTACCCTCTTAGTCCCTCACCCAGACTTTAAGAGAGACAAGTACACTATTGAGCTAGTCTTTCGGCTAAGTGTACTCGATAATGCTGGCCATTGGTAGGTATTTAACAATGATGATCAAATCATCACCTTCTTGGAGAAAAAAGATAGTTTTGAACAACTGCATTTTGAAGGTAGTGAACTCCGAGAATGTGAAGCAACTCCTGAGTCAAATATGAATATAGGTGAAGATTTCCTATAGCTTAAGGGGAATAAGATTCCCAAAGGCCTAGTTTCACTAGAGAAGTTGTTTGATAACCATGATAGGTTTATTAAGCACCAGTGAACGGATTCAAAATCCTCTCAAAATTTTGATCAGGTAAACTTGGGAACCAAGCAAGATCCTAAAATGATAAACATTGGAAAATGCTGCACTCCCGAGGAGAGATTTAAGCTTGCTAGTTTACTTTGCCAATATATAGATGTATTGGCCTATTCTTATGATGATCTAAAATCACTCAGGCCAAATGACATTCGCCATGACATTCTTTTGAAGGCCAACTCTGTACTTTACAAGCAAAAATCCAGGCAATATAACCCAAAAATATCAGGTACCATTTTAGTTGAGATACAAAAGATGCTTGATACTCAAATAATTTTCCCAATCCATCACTCAACATGGATTGCCAATATAGTGCATGTCAAGAAGAAGAATGGAAAAATTTGAATCTATGTGGATTTCAGAAACTTAAATTAGTTGTCTTTAAAAGATAACTACCCCCTTCCTATCATGGATCGAGTTCTGTAGATGGTAACAGGTTCATAAATGATATCAATGCTAGACGGTTTTTCGAGATACAATCAGGTCGAAGTCAAAAAAGTAGATCAGCACAAGACAACGTTCACCACACCTTGGGGCACATTCACTTATCGAAGAATGCCTTTTGGTTTGATAAATGCAAGCACCACATTTCAAAGGGTGATGGATCTTGCCTTCAGGGATGAAATGGAAAAAATTATTGTAGTATACCTAGATGATCTGACAGTGTTCTCAAAACATTGTTCTGAGCATGTTCACCATTAGCAAAGGATACTAGAACGCTGTCGTCAGAATGGTATTTCTTTAAACCCAAAGAAATTTGTTTTCAGAGTAACTGAAGGGAAACTTCTCAGACACATTATGTCCCAAGAAGGCATTAAAATTGATTCAAAGAGAGTCAAGTTCATCGAAAAACTTACTCTTCCTACCAGCAAGACTGCAGTTCACTCTTTCTTTGGAAAAGTGAACTTTCTACGAAGGTTTATTCCTGAGTTTGTTGAGAAAACCCGTTACATTGTCAACATGATGAAAGACAATGCTACATTCAGGTGGACTGCTGAAGGCAAATCAGTGTTTAAAAAAATTAAAGAAGCAATTGCCCGTGCACCAGTCTTGGTTTGTCCAGATTATACTAAAAGTTTTAAAATATATAGTTATGCATCCGAACATACACTATCGGCTATTTTAGTCCAACAAAATCTAGAAGGTGTAGAATCTCCTATCTCTTTCATGAGTTGTCCACTTAAGGATCATGAGCTGAAATATTTCTTTATGGAGAAACATGCATACAAAGTGGTCAAAGCGGTCAAGCACTTTAGGTTTTATATCCTGAACTCTCACACTGAAGTTTTCATACCAGACAAAATAGTAAAATTCATTCTGACTCAGCAAGAGTTTGATACGAAGAGAGGTAACTGGATTTCCAAGACTCAGGAGTTTGATCTAGACATCAAACCAACCAAGCTCGTACGGGGAAAAGGTCTTTGCCAGTTGATCACCAACAACATTCCAGGTAAAGTAGAAAGTGAAGAAGTATTAATTGAAAGCATCCCTACGGTCCTCTTTGTTACAACTACTGATGAGTGGTATTCTGACATTGCTCATTTTATGACATATGGTGAGTGTCCCACTCATCTTTCTTTTAAACAGAAATGAAATGTTAAGTTAAAAGCAGTTGGTTATGTCCTTTGAGACAATGGTCTTTACAAGAGAAACTTGGACGGGGCATTTCTTCGATGTGTTGACAAGGTGCAACAAGAAAGACTCTTAGAATCTTTCCACAATCTAGCCTATGGAGGACATTTTTCTGCACCGGTGACAGTGCTCAAAATTTTACGAGCAAGGTATTATTGGCTGATGCTATTCCAAGATGCCTACAAGTGGGTGCATAGGTGCAAATTGTGTCAACAATTTGTTGGAAAGCCTAAGCTGTCTGCTTTACCTCTCAAGCTGGTAGTAATCAAAAAACCATTTCAGCAGTGGAGAATTGACTTCATTAGCGTAGTCAACCCATCTTCAAGTGCCGGACATGATTATGTCCTCACGACAATGGATTACTTCACTAACTGGGTGGAGGCCATCCCAACCAAGCACACTATGTCTGAAGTGGTGTGCAACCTTTTCAAAGAAAATATCATCTCCAAGTTTGGGGTCCCACTAAAGATCATAATAGATAATGCGGCCTATTTTTCATCACATGAAATTACTCAATTTTGTTTCTATTATGAGATTACCCTATCCCACACTTCAGATTATTTCCCTCAAGGAAATGGCCAAGCAAAATCGAGTAACAAGAAACTGGTCACTATTATCAAAAAATTGGTGGACGATAATCAGAGAACATGGCACAAAGCATTGTATGATACTTTATGGGCAGGTAGAATAATGCCCAAAAAGGCTATAGGTATGTCACCTTTCCAGCTTCTATATGGATTAAATGCAGAAATCTCCATCACCCTTGAACTACCAATGCTTAAGTTAACTAAAACAATCAAAGACTCAACTTTTGAGAGCTCAATCGACAAAATAATTATGTGTCTGAATGAGCTGAATGAACGTCGAGCCATGGTATTGGATCAGATTAAGGAGCATCAAAATCGGGTGAAGACACTCTTTGATAAAAAAGCTAAGGTCTGCAAATTCCAAGTCAGAGATCAAGTCTTGTTGTGGGACAAGAGGCAAGAACCAAAAGGGATGCACGGCAAATTTGACTCCCTGTGGAGAGGCCCACTCACCATTCAACAGCTCTGTGGCAAGGCCAGTTTCTTATTGGAGTACCAAGATGGAACACCATTCACACTACCTCACAGTGGGCAGCATATGAAACTGTTCAATCTTTGAGGCTTGGATAAGTCTATTTGTATATATGTATAGTTTTACGTTTTATCTATTTTTCTTTCATTTTTAGATTGACTTCATAGCCAAATGGCTTGGATGAAGGCACTTAGAGACTGGTTTCTACTCTCACTAATAAATTTGATTAACGAAAGTTCCCCAACAGGAGTCAACTGTTGTTTCCAAAATTAGCTTAACCTATTTTTAGAATAACCCCCTACGAAACTTGTCCATTTCGTCTTTTGTCTCTCTAAGTTTGTTTTTGAGATGTGTTTTGAGTTCATTCTCATCTTGGCCTAGGAACGTGAGAGTTGTTATGATCTCGTTGTGACCAAGAATCCCTCCCCCAGACTGCCTCTTTCAGAGTTGGTCTTTTCTTCTATTTTCGTGCAAGGGCGGCAAATTTTGTTGCCAGTGCATTTTTGACCTTTGTAATGCAAGGGCAACAAATTTTGCTGCCCCTACATCTTTCTTGCAAGGGTGAAATTTTTTTCTACCCCTGCATCTTCACCTGCAAGGGCAGCAAATTTTGCCACCCCTACATTTAAACTCATCGAAACATGCAAGAGCAGCAAATTTTGCTACCAAAGCATGCCTCAATTTCTATGCACAGCATTTATTACCGCATGCAGTGGGTTGTTGGGGTTGTTTTTCACCTCATATAAACCATTTTAACCCCATTTCTTCTCATTACTTTCTCCTCTCCTCCTACCTTCTACATTTGGACCATTTGACGAGCGATTTGAAGTGCATTTTCATAGATTCGAGCTTGTGGTGCGCGTGGCTTTCCAGGTGGGTCTTGTTTTTTGCATTTGTTTTTCTTGTTCTTCCTCAGTTTCTTTATCATCTTTAGGATGTTGTGGAGGTTTTATACCTATTAGGGATGGCTAAAAATGCCATCCCTCTCTGTTTCCCATGGTCTTGTTTAATCCCACATGAGCGACAATTTTGCCGCCCGTACCCCCTAGAGTTTTTTCCCAAAGTCCGCAAGGGCGGTGATTTCCGCTGCCCCTGTGTCTCAGCTTTCCCCCTAGTCTTCACTTTTGTGGGTGGTGAATTTCACCATCCACACTCACTCATTCGTGCACAAGTGGAAATTTTTTTCACCCATGCACGCTCTTTGCCAGACACGCATCGACGACAAAATTTGCCGTCAAAGCATGTTCAGTGTGCAGGGGCGACAATTTTCACTGCCCCTACTCTCACTTTTCCAAACTATAGGGGCGGTAATTTTTACCACCCCTACATTCTCCCCTATTGTCTCTCAAGGGCGGCAAAATTCATCACCCGTGCAGGCCATCCCTGCAGGGGTGGCGAATTTCTCCACCCTTACACTCTTTTATTTTTGGGTGCAGGGGTGGCAATTTTTGCTGCCCATGCATTCCTCCTTTGGATTTTTCTAACTCTGGAGGAATTTTTGTCTTTTCCATTTCTTTCCCTTTTTTCTTCATTTTCTGGCCCTTTTTCCAACCCAGCCTTTTTAAGTGACCTCTATTGACCAAGATCACTTAAAATGCATTGTCTCTAATTCGTCTACTCTCCCCTAATTTTGTGATAATGTCTGTAGTACCTTCAAAGAACTCTTGCTCATCAACATTCATCTGACCAAAGCTAGTTCCCATGTCTGAAGCATCTCTAAAAAAGGTGAAGACCATGAAGTATAAATACCAGGGCATCTTCCCGCTCACTTTGGTCTCCTCAAATGTCGACGACATCTGAGACACTGAAATTGACCACGTAGACATGGCTGAGTTCATAACCCAAACGAAGGCGATGAACCCAAGCACCAGGATAAAGAGGATCATCAAGAGTAACATCCACCTGGTGGCCACTTTTTTAGTGGTAGCACATCATACAGAGTTCATCCTTCAATGTGCCCGCTTCTACAACAAAAAGACTAGGTCAGTCTCAGATGCCAGTGGCAATGTGTTGATTCGACTGGATCCCAAATTCATCGACAAAGTCTTCATGTGCCCTCCAGCCACTGAAGTGACCAAGATCGACTTCATGGACACCCTAAAGAAATACAACAAAGACCCTGAGAGGGAAAAGAAAGTGATGAACTACAAATGGCTGAAGACCCCCAAGACCAACCTATCCAAATGGCTGTAAAACTTTCTAAGAAGTGACTTCATCGAGGAAGTTGGTGACTTGATCACCCTTCTCAGCAGAGTACAAGGCCTCCTGTCTTCCTCACTATTCCATGAATGGATGTACCCATTCATTAAAATCATCCTCCAAGGCAAGCAGGTCATCTTTTGGGGAGAGCAGATCAGCAACACTCTCCATGAGCAGCTAACCAAGGTACAAACTTCTTACAAGTTTTATATGACTTCATACCTTGTGTACATAACTGCCGCAATGTGAACTATTTTGGGTTTGACAACTGAAGGGGATAGAAAGACAACCCCAATATACTCATTTTATCCCCAGTTGACACTTCAAGGGTCAACTCGTCATTTAAAAAAGGTAAATGATGCCTTCTTCACCGTATTTCTATGTCTCTTCAAACCTCAACTTGAGTAGAAGAGTGTATCAGATGAGGCTTGGATAATGGTCAATGACTACAGCTGCATGTTCCTCTAATTTCCCACTTTCTGCTATCTTTAGGTTGGCTTTTTCTAAGGCTACCCCTATATGCTCCCCAGGTTCCCTTCAGATAGGTTGGTACTAATGGAACTTTGCCGACAACTGATTGTCGTGCTACCAGACAAATGGAGCTGAAGAAACTAGGTTTTAGGTTTCCAATCAAAATTGGTAGGTATTTCATTACAATAGTAGCCAAAGCCAAAGTCATGGAAACAAAAATGCAGATGATCACCCTAAAGCAGTTCAAGAGAAGAGATAAATTTGATTATAGGGGAGTCAAGGACAAAATTAGGCAAAAAACTCAGTTCCATGAGCCCATGATTGAAGATATCTAGATCGACCTGTGGACGACTAAAGAAATCAAAAAGATGGATTATTGCAGGCTAACCCTAGACCAGATTGAATATCTAGGGCTTGCAGAGATCCCCTCCAGTCTGGCTAATGATGAGAACATCGTCAATAGCAAATATTTGGCTGAAAGGGTTGTCGGCTCCCCTCTTCCTCTAACTCAGTGGTCTCAGAAAGAACTAACTTCTCTGAGAAAAAGATTTGAACCAATATTGGCTAACACAATGATTGGTTAGCAGCCAGAGAAATCAAACTAAAAGAATTTATCATGGGATCAGACACTGAGTACCAAGCAGAGATGAAGAAGAAGGCTGAGAACAGAAATAAGAACAAAGGTGATGCACTTCCCCTTTTAGGCCTCATAAGCCTAGAATCATCTTTGTGTCTAAGAAATCAAAGACTATTGAAGAGCCTGAAGTGACAGCTAAAGGAACTGAAGAACAAAGCCCTCAGACACAGGCAACTCAGCCAATGGAAATAGATGATCGGTTGACAGGACAGCCAAGCACTAAACCTCTACCTTCACAAGAAGAAGCATAACCACTCAAGAGCGTCTCTCCTTCTTCACCTTAGTCTCCTATGGTACCCTCTTCTCCTATCTCTCTGATCAGTGTTCCCTCTTCTTGAGCCACCTCTCCTTTCAGAGTCATATTTGGCTATCCTTAGGGCACTTCTGGAGGTTCTCCTTGCTCCTTTGGGTCCATCCCAAGTTTTTCTTCTCCCTCTTTCAATCTGGGAGAAAGTTCTGCCCAAGAGCCAAAATTAGTAGTTGGTACAGTTTTGCCTATTACTCCCACTGTGACTACTGTCACCACTAGCAGTGTAGAAACTACCACAGTAACACCAGCTGAGACAACTATTGCCACAATAGGTACTTCTCTCCCACCCTAGATGTTAGCATTCACCCCCAAAAGAAAGAAGTTGGACATTTCTCCAGATGACTTTGACTTTGGCAAAATAGTGCCGGTGAAAGCCAAGGCTCCGAAGAGGCCAAAGATCCTCTCCAAATTGGTCGAAGAAAAAGGATGGAAATTTATAGAAATTGCTAAGCCTCCATAGGACGCAACCCTTGAGGGTTTCGAAATGAGAAGCTATTCCATCTCTCGTGTTGAACTTGGCAAAGTTACTCATGAAGGTGTGAAAAGTGACCTTCAGTCTGCTATGGACATCATGGTCTAGAAATTTGATCGAGAGAAGGAGATGAATGATTATTACAAGGCCAAGACAGAGTAGCTAATGACAGTTATAAGAAGGTTCACTCTTCCCCCTAAAGCGGGAACTCCAGAGGCCTTCTCTATAGACGACCTTGTTATCCCAAAGGTAGAAAAGACTTACTTGAAGGGAAAAGTCTTGGAGGACTACGCTAAAAAAATGCATACTCAGAGAGTTTCCTTGTTATTAGAGGTTGCAAAAAAGATAAACAAGATGAAGAAATTAAGGGCAGAGTTAGATGACTTTGTCTCTCTTATCTCTCAGGAGATTAGTAGTTTAGAAAAATATCTTTCCAAATGGAAGGAGATGAAAGATCTGAAGAAAAGCACCTTGATATCTATCAGCATCATCTCCAACAAGGACTCTTATGTTGAGATCAAGGAGTCGCTAACTTTCAGGATCTAGGTACTCAAAGATTTAATTGAGGATCTCAAAGCTTTCAGGGATGCTGGTGAGAAGAGCGACGTAAGTCTACTCAATAAACTGGAAGAACTGCCCTGCAACCTAACCTCCAAGGAAAATCAATTCCTCTCAGTAGGAGAAATGATCCACAGTTTCAAAGAGATGATTCAAAGATATTTTGAAGAGAAATCCTTCTCAATGTCTTTTGTGGATAATATTCTAGACACTCAGTTAACTTTGGAAAATATAAAATCCAGGTTAACTGGTCATGCTAAGGCCATCACAACATTGAAAGACGCATTAATCAAAGCTAGAATCATCTCCAGGAACACAGTTGTGCCAGACAACATAGGAATTCAAGCATCCATTACTATGTATGATGCTCATCTGAAGAAATCTGGCAGCAAGAATTGAATTTTTCCCCTCCTTTCTTCTTCTTTCTTTATGCACTTTTGTTTTGTGAAAAGTGCATGCAATTTTGTAAAATGTAATTACATGTAAATATTTTAGAAAAATATCTCAAAGTCAAAGATGAGTCATCTTTGACCAAGATATTTTTGTATTTTATTATTTTCTAGTTTTTGAGGATTTTCTCCCTATATATAGTGGAGACCTCATTTGTACTAAAGAGCTTGGAAAAATTAAGAGCAAACACTCTGCTGAAGTTGAAGCAATTTTTGAGACTTTGTGCTCAAACTTGTAAATCATATTTTGTTGAATGAATGAGAAGCAGGTTTATTTCAGACTTTGTGTTGAAGTTATCTGTGTTGTCTAGGAAACATTTTCTTATGTTCTCTTTCCTGGTGATCTCTTGTTTATCTAATTTGATAATCAAAGTGGGTGTATTAATATTATCTGAGAACACTTCTAAAAGGTAGAGGATAGAATTTGAGCTACTTTTATCTTTGAGATTTAGTCATTTTTTGTAGTTTCATGCGAAGACTTTGTGCTTCATTTCACTCTACAGCTACGTCTGTTCAAGATCGGTGAAGAAGACTACAGAAGACTTTGTGCTTGCATAATTGTTCTTGTGGAGTTTGTTACTTCAGGTGATCTTCTACTTCCCATTTAATACCATTTCTGAAAGAAGAGGAGTGTTGTTAGCTAAGGATCAGGAGGTCTCTCTTTTGTTCTTCATACATTACCTTTGAAAAAAGAGAGGTAGATGCTGTTATACCATCCCATGTATTATTTTTTGCTTAATTATATACATATATCCAACGCATAAATATTTAGAGGGAACCTCCCTTTGATGAGAGGAGAGATTTACTTCATCCAGATCTGGTAAACCCATACTTTTTGTGGTGTAAATCTCCCTATGCTGTGGTTGATATACCCATTTTGTCTTCAATTAATTGACGACAAAATATTCACCCAATAGACTTGATCACCTACTCCCTCATCATTTATCAATTGTCTCATCATTCTTGTTCCCATCACTAATCTAATCCTCTAAATCCATTTGACTAACATCCAATATGTTATCCTCATCTCATATTTTATGTCATATCCTTTAATATCTAACATCATCCTTTAATAACTAATCATCATCATCATCATCATCATCATCATCATCATCATCATCATCATCATCATCATCATCATATTCCACTCCATCAATTTTCATTTATCTTTGAGTTAGAACCATATCAGCTTGAGGTCTTCCCAGACTATGTAGGTTACAGTTGGCCACTTTTAGTGCCTAAGGATAACTCGACTGCTATCTTTATTATCCCTCATCAAACAAATACTTGAGATATAATATAAATAATTCATAAATCAATTGACCAATCACCATTATTTCAATCACATCTTTAATATTTTTCATCAATCACCTACACCTATTGATTGGGCCTGACAAATCACAACATCCATATTTTCTTCCATCAATCATTGATTGGTCAATTAATCATATATAGTTTACATTTTCCTCCCTCTTTTAGGACATGACATGAATTATAATATTATGGCTCATTGAGTTGATGCAATTCAATCTTTTGGTCACTTGATCCTCTCATATATTTGGTCCTATCCTCTCATCATATTGTTAAACTTTAGCTTTGAGATACACCCATAATTAATATTATCCAATCCTTATCTATCTTGGCCTATATCTCTCCCTTTCATGCATCCTTGCTTTTGATATGTCTAATGTTTGTGGCCCTTTAATCCTATCAACATCATGTTACAATTGATTCCCCCTTAGGATGTGTTGATAAACATAACACAACTGACTCTACTCCTTATGTATGTGTCTTTGATAGGGGCATCATAAATTTGTAGCCCACTTATCAATTTGAATTCCTATTCTTCATCATATTTATCAACATCACACATCCCATCCCCTTGTCTATCCATCACATCCCACCCATCATTTCTTCTTTTGAGTGGCCATCCACCTTATTCTTCCTCGCATGCCCCCTCGAGTGGGAATTAAATCCCCTAACATCATTCTACTATCATTCACCCATGACATGGTTTTTATTTAAAATACCATTTATCCTTCTACTTCACTCCACTCACAATGCTATTTTAAAGAGGGAAAAAATGTATGCATCTAAATTCACTTAGTTCATTTAACGTCACTAATATCACTATTAGTAAACACTAATTCTACTTATCTAATTTATCTCATCTAATTCCATCCTAATATCACCTATTCATAATCATTTACCTAACATCCTCCTTCATTTCCTTCATTTACTGACCTTAGTCATATCCCTGTTCTTCATTAATTCCCCTAATCATCTCTTATCTTATCTTAATCCCCACTTATCTATTATTTGGGAATTTTAAATTCTAATGGCCCACCTAATAACCTATTCCTAATCTCTCCTACACCCATAGTCCCTAATCACCCACCTAATCCCTATATAATCCCCTACCTAATCCTAATTAACCCCTACGAGGATTATGGAATTATCCAATTCTAGAATCCTCTCTATTCTCACCCTTCCTCTCTAGAAGCCTCTAAATCTAGAGGCTTCCAAATAATTTTAAATTCCTTTTAATTACCCACCCTAGATCTCCCCAAATTAACTTTGAATTTTAGCCCTTGATTTCTCCCTCCTTCCTCTATTTAAATAACTCCACTCCTCCATGGAATATCATCTAGAAAATCTATGTCCAATTATTGAAAAAAATACATAACATTCCATGCCAAATCTAATCCATCATCCATAGACCATGATCAAGCAACATAGTGTTAAAATTATGAGTCTAAAGTAAATATCAATCCTAATCCTCTTATTTTGATCTATTTAATCTTGGTTTAGAGAAATTATCTTTAGGATTAGAGTGTTAGTTTGAATTATGTGTTCATCTATTTGCATTTTCGATCTTAATGGCTCTAGATCTTAGGTAGTTGGACTTTTTGGGTTTTTGATGTAATTATGCAATCAAATCCTTTGTGCTCAAAATTTTCACTAAATTTTGGTGACCATGGTGGAAATAATCTTGGTTTTTAACTAATAGTGATTTTTCCATCTTAGTCATAATTTTGCACTAATAGTCACGGTTTTATAGTCTGACCGTCATGGTTAACTATTTTTTGCAAAATCATAACTCAATAATTGTGATTTTGCACTGGTAGTTATGATATTGTAGTCTATATTGTGATTTTACACTAATTTTTGTACTCAAAATTGTCATTTTTGAGTGTATTTTTTGAGGTCATTTTTAGTAAATTTTTAGTCATTCTGGGCCTCCCATAAGGCCCAAATTGCTTTTAGCATTGGGGGATCCACCCCTTAAACCTGTGTTGTACCATAACAAAGACCGTACCCATAATACTACACCCAGAACCCATAATGGGTGTTACCCATTGACCCTACTGGGGGCTTCCACCCCTAGACCTCTACGTCATGGCTTGCTCACCCAAATAAATTATAGAGCCAAATCATAATTTTTTATGTGGTTTTTTGTTAAGGTCTAATATTTAATTTCTTACAGGGGTAAATCTAGTGAATATTTTTTCTAACTAACATCATCTTTTATAGGGCATATTTTGGTATAATATCTTTTCTTGCATGATTCCCCTCAAGATTATCACTCAAACTACTAATCCTTGTGTTGCATATTACCTCTTTTGGAGTGCCAAAGTCAAACTTCTAACCATGTGCTTGTATGCCACCTATTAAAGACTCCTTTTAGCACTTTAAAAATTGAATCATTTTAATCATTTTATCTTATATCATTTCCATATCTGTTAGATCATTTTATATATTCTTGAATATTTTAAATAGTTCACACTTCATATTAATCGGTTAATTAATCTCCTTTTTGTCTATTTTTTTGTATCCCAAGGGATATGGTGGTGTATGCTCTCCTCCTTGTGTCCTTGCAGTGATTCTTGGAGGATCAAAAACTAGATATAAACCCTATTTATTTTTCCTTTCTTGGGGTCAATGATGTAGATTTCACCACCACATACTAGACCAAAGTTTGTGTTTTGATGGAGTCTAAAAATTAGGAGAGTTGTTGTTAGGTACCTATACATAATTCCCCATAAAAGGTTCCATGGAGTGAGGGGCATTTAAGATACAATATGTAGGGTGGTTAGAAAATATCTTATATGGACTTGAGCCCCATTGTACCTTCATATATATCAGGGACACACTTAGAAACCCTCGTACAAACTTAAATTAAGAAACTTTAGCCATAATAGGTGTATTATTTCCAGAGTCAATATCAACTTTTAAGTAGCCATCATGTACAAATGGGGTTGAGAGGGTTTGGTAGATTCTATAATGGGTCATAATCCTACAACTTCACCTACATATCTATTTGATGGTACATGCATCAAGTTACACACCCTTATCAATTGACTAAATTAGGATTCATGATTATGTGTGTTTCTTGTGTGTCATGCTAGACCACTGTTATTTATGAGTCGAGTCAGCTTTTCACCCAAACCTATATACACCTATCTAGGTATTTTGCACATATCATCTTGCCTCATCATCCTATAATTTTTATATCCTTATCTCATCACCCTCTTGTACATATATTATCCTCTTGTATATCCTTACTTTACCCTCTTATACATCCTTCTAGTCACATCCTATCCTATTATTGCAAGTAATTAATCATACCCCATCACCCACATATCCTAATCACATATTGTCATCCACACCTTGCCCCGAGTCCACTCCATTCATAATCCATCACTTGTATTGACCTTACCTTCATCCCCTATCTAATCCAACCTCATCCTATCTTATTTTAGTTAGTCTTTTTTAGGTCACACCCATGTCCAAACCATCCCCATATCATTTACATTACCCATTCATCCTTATCACCTTCATCACATAATCCTATCCCATCCCATCTTGAGCAAACTAGTCCAAGGCTTGAGATAGTCCTTTTATCCTTTCATATTATCCTAGTCCACTATCACTCATCATTTGTTTAGATATCATACATAGTTGATATCTTGATAGCATTTTATCACTTTATCAATTTCAATCTATCAAACCCATCATCATCAATCTAGTCATATTTAATCCTATAATCTTGCCTTTCAAAACTAACACCCATCCAATCATCCTCTTGCTAGTTTGAATCTGGGGACCCATCAAACCCCTAATCCTTTTACTATCTTGAAAACTAGGCATTATTAATAAGGCGTTAGCACCTATTATATTATCAATCTAAAATCTGATTGTAATCCTATATCATCTCAATCATGTTTTATCCATTCATCACCTATCACACTAGTTTGGTCTTTTGGACCTAGTTTATTTAAGAAACCATCTCTAGTGCTTAGTCTACCTCCACCTTGACCCCCTTCATTAACCATTTGCTATCACCATGAATTTAAACCTTGATCTCATAGACCAATACATATTTACCAATAAAGGTGAGATCATCTTGTGGTTCCTTAATATGGGTGTCCCACTCCCCAAAGATGTTGATCCCATTCAACACATTTCACCCTGATTCCAAACCTGTTCATGTGAGTCCCATTCCAATCTTCCATCTACCAGTCATAGCCCATCATCTACCCCTTTTTACACTAACAAAGGGAATCCAATGTTTGCTAGTTCATCTACTACCAGTTCATCCACCCAATCACATCAATAAACTCATGATCTTAAGTCCAATGCTTCCACATCTAAGTCACAAAGTGAAGAGGGTCCTTATACTCCTCTTCCTATGTATTTGGAAGCCTTTCTCCAACAAGTAGTCATTGCTAACATGACGGTCTATCCACCCATATGACATCTTGATCCCACCAAGCCTAAGCCCTCTTTCTATAAAGATAATAAATATTGTGCATATCATCAAACTTGGGGGCATACCACTAACTAATGTCAAAATTTCCAAGACTATGTCCAAGACCTCATTGACTATGGTGACATAGTGATTGAGGATGAACCAGATGAGTCTATATCCCTGGGTGAATAATAATAAGAATGCCTAGATTCTATTCTCGATCATGATCAAGCCCTTCCCTTTCCAAGCCAATGTTAAGACACCATACCCATATTTTATGATCCCCCCATCTTCAACAAATAACCCATCATAGATGACCCTATCCCCCATGAACCTAGACCTCATGAACCCTTCCACGGGTTTATATTTTTCAAATCCATTATTCCACCATCATCTCTCCCTCATCTACCATATCAAAAACCCCATGCTGAGAGGTAAATTGAGGACAATGAATCTTTTACTTGCAACACTATATCTAATACATCTACATCAGGATCATGTTCAACACCAGTATCTAAATAAAATCCCTCATCCAAAACATCATCCTTTATCAATGTTCTAGTAAATGATGACTATGCCTTCTCTTTTGAAGATACCTCCATTCCATCACTAAGCATACCTTTGGATCTCAATCTGGATGATGAAGTCATACTAGATTTCTTGAAAGCTTTATCTAATGAATATTATCAAAGTAAATTTGATCCTACTTTGGATGTGTATACTACATCTAGTCTTTGTGATACTTTTGCTGATCTTGAGGAGATTTTCTCTAATGTCAAAAATGGGTCTCCTAAGAACCCATATGAGGACCATTATTCCCCATCACCACTCATTGACCTCATCATGTCATCTCCCCCACCTCCATCCATCATAGATCCATTTCTTCTTCTCAATGATCATTTAATCACCTCCCTTCATAATGATGAATAGGAAAATACATCATTGGATTCTTGTCCAAGTAATATAATGTGTGCCATCCATACAAAGGTCCAAGACCATATTCTAAAATTTAATCATAATAATCAAGTCATCTTTGATCTGATAAGTCAGAGTCAAGAAGAATCAAAACATTGACCTAATCACAAAGTGTCATCCCCTAGTGAATCCTAACATTAGGTACTAAGGGATCATCAAAGTAAAAATAATCATCATCTATCAAGTCAAAAATCAATCTCCTATGGTGAAGCCCAAAATTAGGCACCAGGGGGAAGTCAAAGTCAAATCAAATATCAAAATCAAAATAATGTCAAAAATAGTATCCAAATGGCCAATTATCCTTCAAATAATTAGATCAAAGATGAACAACAAAGTCAAAGTGTCTTGGATCTCCTACAATCCTTTGTTAATTAGTACCAATCAAATGAAGAATTCCCAACATCTCTAATGATGTATGTTATTGGTAGTCCTAATCCCCAATCACCCATCACACTTTCTTACCATGAACCCACAATCCCATCAAGTCATATTATCCATTCTAGTCCATTACATCCCTATCAAGATCTAATTGAATCCATACCTCCCATCACCTTCCCAAGTAGGAAACATCATCTCTTTTAGGGGTAATGACAATAGCTGGACTAGATACTTGGAGGGGTCACCATCAAGAATCATTAAAGGTCATGCAAACATTAATACATATAGTGGCGATAACATGGTCCTAACATCACACATATTTAAAATAGCTATTGGCTAAAAATTTATCTCATGTTAGAAATATTACATCTCACCCTTCTCTAATAAATTGAGATACCAAAAAAAGTCAAAAAAATAATTTAAAAAAAAAAAATCATCCATCCAATAGTGAAAACTAGTTTTCTAGCACCTTGGGCAAGTACCATGATGAAAACCAGTTTCTAGCATCATGGTAAAATAATCTATTATCCACATTGTATCTCAATAATTGGGGGCACAATCCATCCTATGTGTCACATCCCTTGTCCCCCTTATCTATATCATCCATCCTTATCCATATTATCCCTTAATATATTATTTATACCCATCATATACCATTATATCATTCATCTTATCTCTCGTTTCTTCCCATATTGACCTTTCATAAGGAAGTGGAATATGTCTTGACAAATGTTTTGGAATTATCTTAGCATATCTTCTAATGGACCCTTAGACAATTAAACATCTGGTTCTTTCATGATGTGGTCATTGGTAATTCCTAGTCCCTTCTTCCTTGGTCCTCATCCCCTTTTATGCATCACCCTCATCCCTTTGTCATCTCATCCATCATTCCATCCACCCTTACCCTAGTTTCTAGGCTTGTCATTCCCTTTACTAGTAACCCCATTTTTATAGTGTACATACATATTCCAAAAATCCCTTAAAATTGAAATATGTCAAAAACCTTAAAAATCATAAAAATTACAAAAGCCAAAAATAGTTTATGGTGTCTTATTTTATGCCTAAAACCCATAATCATATCCATTTCCCCTATCCTCAGTTCCATCTGACACCCATATTATATATTTCATACTTGGACACTATATTTAGTCTCAAAATCCAATCCTAAGTGGTCACCCATCTCTCTAATATAATCCTTTTGGCTAGGTATTATCAACACATATAGCCTTATCAAGCTTTTAATCTAGCACCCATCACTTCCTATTAGTGTCATTTCATACCTATCACCCATCCAATCAATACTTTTCTAGTGTGAAAGTTATTTAATCCCATCATCTCTTAGTTTCCTTACTAGATTGAACTCTTATAGGGTTTTATCTTTTGGTAAATTTTAGTCATTCTAGTCTTTGCATCTCTTTTCTAAACCACCCTCTTTTGACCACTTTTAAATTTGATTCCTAGGTTAAACTAGTATCAAAAAAATTCATCCAAAATCATGATCATCCTATCAAAATCCAAGTCTATCTTAAATCCACAATCACATCCTGATCATTCTATTCTAGTCCATCACCTAATCACTCATCCCATCATTTGATAAAACATTGTGACATTACATGTAGATACTTGTGTGTATTGCTTATTTGTTGTTTATCATGTTTATATTTTGTTTCTATTATGTTTTCATAATGTATTTTTGTCTATTGGGAAATGAATGAGGATGCTATGAGGTAACCCAAGACTATAATACTACTTATAAGTACCCTTGATGATGCAAAGTTCACTTTTTGCCCCATTTCCACACTTTGGCATAATGTCCCCTTGGTTATGATTATATCATGGGGAATACTATCAAGTACCATATCTAATGGATTGATTATATTGTGATGAGCCTTATGACAATTGTGATGACTTGATCACCCACTCCCTCATCATTTATCTAATCATCTTATCATCCTTGTTCCCATCACTAATCTAATCCTCTCACTTCCATTTGAATAACATCCAATCTATTATCCTCATCTCATATTTTGAGTCATATCCTTTAATTTCTAACATCATACTCTAATCATTAATCATCATCATCTTCTACTCCATTAATTATTGTTTATCTTTAGTCATAACTACATCAGCCTGAGGTCTTCCTAGACTACATAGATAGTATTTGGCCACTTTTTAGTGCCCAAGTATAGATCGACTACTATATCTCTTGTCCCTCATAAATCAAATATTTGAGATATAATATCAATCATTAATCAATCATGATTATCATGTTCATATCCCTAATATTTTTCATCAATCGCCCACACCTATCGATTAGGCCTGACAAATCACTACATCCATGTTTTATTCCATCAATCACCGATTGGTCAATTAATCATATATAGTTTATGGTTTACTCCCTCAATTAAGGCATGTCATGAACCATAATATTATAGCTCATTGAGTTGATACAATTTAGTCTTTTGGTCACTTGATCCTCTCATATCTACAATCTTATCCTTATTATCATATTTATCAACTTTATCTTTTTAATACACCCATCATTAATATTATCCAATCCTTATCTATAATAGCATATAGATCTCCCTTACATACATCCTTGATGGTATACATCTAAATTGTATAGCCCTTTAATCTTATCATCATCATGTTATGATTGATTCTCTCTTGGGATTTGTCGATAATTATGACACAACCAACTCTAGTCCCTATGCATGTGTCTTTACTAGGGCCAACATCATTTTATATCCCACTATTCAAGTTGAATTCCTCTTCTTCATAATATTTATCAACATCTAACATCCCATCCCATTATCTATCCATCACATCCCACCCATCATTTCTTCTTTTGAGTGGCCATCCACCTCATTCTTCCTCACATATCCCCTTGAGGGGGCATCATATCCCTTAACACTATTATACCATCTATCATCCATGACATGGTTTTTATTTGAAAGACCATTACTCCTTCCATTTTTCTCCACTCACAATGATATTTCAAAATGGGGTAGCATGTATGCATCTAAATTTGCTCACTTCATTTAATGTCACTAATATCACTATTAGTCAACACTAATTCTACTTATTTAATTTATCTCATCTAATTCCATCATAATATCACCTCTTCCTAATAATTTATCTAACATCCCCCTTAATTATCCTTATTTTAATAACCTTAGTCCTATCCCTCTTATTTATTAATTCCCATAATCATCTCTGATCTTATCCTAATCCCCACTTATCTATTATTTGGTAATTCCCACGGCCCACCTACTAGCCTATTCCTATGTTCTTCTACACCCCTAGTCCCTAATAAACCATATAATCCCTATCTAATCCCCTACCTAATCCTTATTGACCCCTAAGAGGATTATAAAATTCTCCAATTCTAGAATCTTCTCTATTCTCACCCTTCCTTTCTATAAGCCTCTAAATCTAGAGGCTTCCAAGGAATTTTAAATTCATTTTAATTCCCCATCCTAGATCTCCCCAAACTAAATTTTGATTTCATTAATTTATTTCTCCCTACTTCCTTTATTTAAATAACTCCACTCCTCCATGGAAGTTCATCTATAAAATCTATGGCCAACTATTAAAAAAAATCCATAACATTTGCATGCCAAATCTTATCCATCATCAATAATCCATGATTAAACAACATAATGTCAAAATTATGATTCTAAGGTAAATCTCAATTCCAATCATTTTATTTTGATCTATTTAATATTGATTTAGAGTAATTAGATTTATAATTAGAGTGTTGGTTTGAATTGTGTGTTCATCTATTTACATTTTTGATCATAATGGCTCTAGATCTTACTTAGGTAGTTGGACATTTTGGGTTTTTGATGTAATTATGTAGTCAAATCCTTTGTACTCAAAATTTTCACTACAAGGTGAATTTAATCTAGTTCATGTTTTTAAAATCCAATTTTTTATTCCTGTGTGTTGTGCTTGTCTCAAGGATAATATTTTTATAAAGCGTCAAATTCTAAAACTTGATAGATTCTATCTACATCCAAACAAAGAAAGCAAAAACAATGTGCAATTAGATTTATTTTGGCATTACCTCAAGTATGCTTGAGGCATGTTTATTTTTGTTATTATTTTCAAAATCTAGTGTTTTTTGTTCCCATGTGTTGTTCTTGTCTCAATGATCACCTTTGTTCAAATCTTAAAAGTCCAAAACTTGATAGATTTTGTGCAAAAACCAACTAGAACTTTGGCATGATGCCACCACCACCTCTACTACATGGTAGACATGATTATTCCCCTCACATTTTTAAGGTCTTCCAAGTCTCAAATTTTGGTATTTATTTTATGAAAAGTGATCCTTGTAGTTATTCTACATGTTGCATTTGAAAAATCTACATTTTGTAGAAACCAATATTCTGGCATGGTTCAAACACCACCTCAGGTATAAGGTAGGCACAATTATCCCCCTCACATTTTCAAGGTCTTACAAGTATCAAATGTTGGTCTTAATTGTTCAAAAAGTGATCCTTGTAAATTATTCTACATGTTATTGAAAATTTTGTATTTTAAGGAAACCAAAAAATTGGCATGGTACTAATACTACTTGAGTCAATTACACAGTAGTCAAAATTCTCCCCCTCACATTTTTTAGGTATTCCATGTTTAAAAATTTGGTCTTATTTTGTGAAGTGTGCCTTGCGATCTTTTATACGTGTTTCAATTAAATTTTTTGAATTTTAGATAAACCATAATTTGTGCATGGTAGGTGTGTTTCTTCCATTTTGTCATATCTTTCACATCCAAACTCTATTTTTTCTCATGTTTAAAGCATTGAAAATATCTTGTCTCAAGGATTAAATTTTTCCAAATTTAAAATTGTAAAACTTGATAGATTTTGTGTAAAATATTAATAGATAAATCAATTTCTATTTTCATCTCAAGGGTGTAAATGTGACATTCACACTTGAAGTGTGCAACATACTTGATTCTTTCATTTTTCATATCTTTCACATTTAAAGTCTATTTTGGCTCCTGTTCAAAGCAACAAAAATATTTCATCTCAAGGATTAGTTTTGTCTAAAATTTAAAGGTCCAAAACTTGACATATTTTATATGAAATCCAAATGGATAAATCAAGTGTCATTCACACCTCAAGGGCATAATAAGTGCCATTAATACCTCAAGTGTTTGGGAAATATAATTATTCAATTTTATCAAATCATTCACACTCCTATTTGAAGCATTGGAAATCCGTCATCTCAAGGATCAATTTTGTCTAAGGTCTCAAGGTCCAAAACATGATATATTTTATGTTAATAAAAAATGGATAAATCAAGTACCATTCACACCTAAAGTGTGTGGCAAGTGATATCCCTCCATTTTGTCATATATTTCAAGTCCAAAATCCATTTCAGTTCCCTTTCAAAGTGTTGGAAAACTCTTATCTCAAGGGACACTTTTGTCGAAGGATTCACGACCCAAAAATTCAAATTTTTTATGTTAAATCCAAATAGAGAAATCATGTGCCATTCACAAATCGAAGGTGAAACATATGTCATTCACATCTCGAGTGTGCGATAGGCATGATTCATATGTTTTGTCATATATTTTATAGCTATAATTTGTTTTGATTCCTTTTTGATGTGTTGTAAATCTATTTCATTGAGCGATCTAGTGATGTGAAGTGTTTGATCCTTAAACATTTTTATTGATGGATTCAATTCTAAGTGTTTAACATAGACAAATGTCCCTTTATGAGATCCAGTTTCAAGTATAAATGTATGACACATACATGACATGAATTTGAATAAGTGTTCATAATATTTATAGAATCGATCACCTAATGGATTAATCTCAGTTGGACCACTCAGTGATTTATTTGTAATACAAAAGTGTATATTTTGGTTTGTCTGTGTTAAGTCAATATATTATATTTTTATCATATTTAAGCGAATTCATCAAAAAGTGAAAACTGAAAGTAAAATTAGAATATTAATCTTGGAAGGTTATTTACATCCTCCTATGAGTTTTAAATAAGAGAGATGTCTATCATAAAAGGGTTATTATTTTCTCTCAGCCTAAGAGAGGGTTAACTGCAACTTTGTGTACATCATGTTCTTTAGAAGGAATTTTATTAATGAAACCATAACCAATGTGTGAGGTACATTATGTTTATGTGGGAATTTGATTTACTCCATTTATAAAATTTGTTTTATTTTTCATATACAAATAATCCCCATCATTTTATTTATTAGATAAAAACCTTAGGTTTTAAAAACTTTGTATTGTGAAATCCCATAAACAGACTTTTTATTGAATACATGCAACTAGAATTAAAAGAACACTTTGTGCTTCCCAAAAATATTTGTTTTCTCATTTGATTTGTTTCTCATCTTTTCATTTTCTTGAAATAAGAAAGATTC
Organism: Torreya grandis; assembly: GCA_037957365.1. Taxonomy (NCBI): domain Eukaryota; kingdom Viridiplantae; phylum Streptophyta; class Pinopsida; order Cupressales; family Taxaceae; genus Torreya; species Torreya grandis. The sequence goes on from JARHVA010002644.1 coordinate 1,433,077, forward strand.
CAACCCTTTTTAATCAAATCTAAGTTATCTAGGTGGTTCTTTGTGTTTATTTTGTTATGGATTTCTTTCCCTCACCTCCACCTTCCTCCTTTATCTTTCCATTTTAGTGTTTCTACATTTACATTTTTGTTTCTTTTTTATAATTTATTATCAAAATTACTAACCCCCCTACCCCACCAAAAAAAAAAACAAAACAAAACAAAAAAACAACAACCATATCATATGAGGGAACTACCCCTTCCAAAACATAGAAGAAAATCACCCATCGTATGGTGAAATTTCTAATGTTTTAAGTTTATACCACCTCCTATTTGGAAAGTCAATGAAATAATAAAATAAATTGCATTGACATAAAATATTGATAATAGTTTTTGAAGAGCCTACTAGGGATCAAAGTTCCTTATTCATTTAATTTCTAGATATTTATAGGAACCTAACCTATAATGGATGTTAATGAATTCACTAAAGTGAGAATCTATGTGTTCTCATCTTTGTGATTAAATTTATGGCATTGGTTCTACCTAGACCCATTGTTCTCCCCATCCCATGTGGAAACTAATTTGGGTCCTAGGATTTAGATTAATACACTACCTTTCTTTTAGGTTCAAATATTAACTTCCTCAAGGTTTTGGGAGATAAATCTCAAGATGACAATGATTATATCATAGATTTCAATGTGGCCTATCATATCTTTGGATTTAGAGAAGATAATGTCTTTGTGAGACTTGTCATTGAAACCCTCATTGGCCCTACTGCTAATTAGTTTCAAAATTTAAATAATGGTTGTATTATAGATTGGGAAAACTTGAAAACTAAGTTCTCAAAATAGATTAAAGTCTAATATTGATGTGCATGCATTGTTGTTCATTCTTTTACAAGTTTAGAATAAATAAGAGGAAGAGATGGGAGTCTTTGTGGCATAATTCAATAAGATGATAAGATTGATTACTCATGATGAACATCCAAGCACTAACAACCAAATTTTATTCTTTATTTCTACCTTACACCCAAAGTTCCCTTTCATCTTGAGGAGAGATAAAGTTTATGATGTTGGGACCATGTAATAATAAGTGATTGAGATTGAGGAAAACCTGATCTTATTCAAAAAATTATGGAAAGACATTCAAGTCTATTTCATGCACTTCAAATGGTGAATACATGATGGTACATGCCAAAAAGAAACAAAAATTCATTGTAAATAATCCACATCCTCCACTTAATAAATTTAAAGAAAAGTTCCTAATCATGCATGGTGGATTTATAAAAAATAAGAAAAAAACATGTTTCCCACTCTTCTCAATTATTTTAATCTTACAATTTCAAGTGAAAATAATTATATGAGGAGCCAATAATTAAACTAAAATACAAAGAAATTTTTGCAATATATCATTTGCATTATGAGGAAAATGATGAATAATCATAAATTTTTATCTATAAATAAGAAACTAACACTTTTCTAGTTTCTTGTAAAAATAATATTTCCTACTGTGCCTAATCTGAAGGCCCAATGATACACCTCACTTATTCACCCAAAATGGGTGAAGAGTTTTCTAGAAACATTTATTGCAATAGAGAAACTAAAATTGGTGCTCTACTAATGTCATTTTATTCTCCATAAATGCAACACTTTACAAAATATTTTGAAGATGAATTTTAAGAACTTGAGTCCTGTTATTCAGGTTTACTCCTAGAAATGGAAACTTTTACTTTGGAACTAGATGAAAAACACACTAGACTAGAAAAATCAATGATAATAAAATGCAATGACTATGTGCATGACGAAGACTTAGTGAACAATATCAAAGAAAAGAAGATGAATGATAAAAATGAAGAGGAGTTTAAATTTAATGAATGTACCCTCAGATAGCGTAGGGGTATGAAGATGAACCATAAGGATTTATCTCATTAGAATGTATGGATCTAAAATATGAAAAGATCAACATGCTTGATGAAGCAAGAGATGAATATACTTCACTGAGAATGATGGTGAAGACCTTGTATTTGAAGAATTTCACATTTGAGAACTTGTTTTGTCAACTCCTCCATTGGTATCACATTATCCTATCACATTTATGCTTCTAATGTTGCATAAGAAATAGTCCTCTAATATTTTATATGTATTCTTCTATCATAGGGTTATTGATTTCCATATTTATCATTATAAAAAATATTCCATCACATAATCATCATTGAAAATACTAAAGTGGACAGTATTATTCCTCTTGAGCTATGTAAAAACTTACGTTGTTCATGCCAAGTCATCAATATGCTATAAAGACATCAAATTTTCTGAACCTGCCAATGGGTTTGTGTAGTCTTCATTATGCCCATATTTATCACTATATAACATTTTGTTTCCCTTTCCATTTCCTATTTTTTTATTTTGTATGCATGTCTTTATTTTCAAGCAATGCATCAATGCAAATAATTTCCTCATGATGTGATACCAAGTCTTTTTCTTGACCTTATTATCGAATGAAAAAAAAACTAGTCTACTCTAGTCTAAGCCAAAAAATTTGGAATTTTACCTATGTCCCTTATAGTTTATATCCTTAGCTATTATACCAAAAACATGAATTCATGATTTTTTCAAAATTTTGGTCCCCACATGGAGAAATAAGAAGTTTTGAGTAATTATAGAACCCAAAATTTGAATTTGTCAAAATGTTTTTTTGTTCCCATGTGTTGTGCTTTTCACAAGGATAACCTTTGTCTAAAGTGTCGAGGTCCAAACATTAACAGATTTTGTGTAAAATCCAAATAGTGAAAGAGGAAGAAATTCATAATTAGAGTAGTTCTAATAATACCTCAAATATGTATGAGGCACGCTTCTTCCTATCCATGTTTTCAAAATATAATTTTTTATTGTGCCACATTGTGCTTATCCAAAGAATAATCTTTTTCCATAACATCAAAGTCCAAAATATGATATATTTTGTGTAATATCCAAATAAAGAAAATGGAAAAATCATGCATTTTGAGTAGTTTTGATAGTGCCTCAAGTACACGTGAGGTGTGTTTCTTTAGATTCATGTTTTTAAAATATAAATTATTTTATTCCCATGTTTTATTCTTGTCTTTATGATCATCTTTATCCAAAGTATGAAATTACAAAACTGGATAGATTTTGTGTAAAATCCAACTTGAACTTTGGCATAGTGTTGACACCACCTTGAATACATTGTAGGAACTATTCTACCACAAAATTTTGAGGTTTTACTTGTATAAATAGTTGGTATTCATTTAAAAAAAAGTGATCCTTATGATATCTTCTACATGTTACACTTGAAAAAATTGCATTTCAAATAAATTGGAATTATTCCATGGTGTTAGCACCAACTCAAATAAGTGGTATTTATGATTCTCCTCCTCTTATTTTTGAGGTCTTCCAAGTCTAAAAAATGGTCTTTATTTTGAAAAAAGTGATGCTTTAAGCTCTTTTGAATGTTATAGATGTCCATGATATTGATAGATGTTTGAAATTATATCCACACCTTTTTTGTGTAAAATAAGTCATGACTTTTTTCATTGTTAGGAAATTACTAAATCCACTCAACCTAAGGTTAATTTTTTTTAGATCCCTAGAAATTTAATTTCTTTAATGAAAAATGGCATGCCTTATTTAGATTAAAACTTAATTGAGAAATGTAATAAATATTTTTTGAAGGGCCAATTTTCATTTCTTTCTCATTTTCTTGGTTAGTTTTTGATTCATTTCTTGCTTTGTTTTTATATATCTAACCCTTAGTATTGCGTTTTATGACTCCCAATATTTTTATGCATGTGTTTTACATTTTAAATTTGAGTTATTTTTCTTATATCTTTCGATTCATTTAAATATTTTTGGTACAAGTATATATTTTTTAAACTTTGAAGCTTTTGATTCTTAATTACTCATTATTTATACCTTTTAATATGTTTAGAGTAATGAATCTCTAATCCTTATCTTTGAGATTATTAAAATTTACAATTATATATTTTTAAGTTATTATAGATAAATTATTTTTAGACATAGTTTATTAAAAAACCATTTTTACATGATCGTATATTACCTTCTACCCATAGTGGTGATTTTTGGATCTTTTGAAAGTGTAACATACAAAAATTATCTCTTTGTTTTTAAAAACTATTTTTTAATCATACATGTCAAAAAAAAGGAATTAACACTTTACAATGAAAGTTTTTAAATTATTTCTTAATTATTTTATTTGATATACTTTTATTACATAAAATATATGTAAATCATATTTTATGGTATAATTATATACTTTATCTGATATTGATGTAATATTTATTGTTATCTTATATATGGTAGCCATTTTTATAAAGAAGATTGAATTTAGTTTTCAAAGAGGATTCATGGGAGATATCTAATGATTTCAATTCCAACTTTATAAATTTTTTGAAGAAAACCTTGTTCTTATAACCCCCCTGACTAGCGAATCATTATAATTTTAGGATTATTCCTCATGAAGGAAGTTGTCATCAAGGGAGAGTATCATGCAATGAAAACTCCCTTGATGTCTCAAGGTTTTTATCTCCTTTTTAAAACTCAAAATAAATATTAAAGGAGAGTGTTGGAGATTAATATCTATGTGGTTTTTTTAAAATATCCTAAAGTTGTGTATTTTTTCTATAGATGATATGAGGTTACCTTTACCTTTTCCTTATCAAAACAAACAAGGTTACAAAGATAGGAAACACCACAAGACAAGACTTCTAAAGAATAAAACACTAACGAACAAAAAGCCATACAGGGCAATCAAGACAACCAAAAGACAAAACACCTAAAAGGGTAACCACTAAAACCAACCATCAAAAAACAACATAAGGGGACTAAAGCCCTAGTTAAGGACCAACCATTACCTTCATCATGTTTCCACAATCAATAAATGTTGAGCCACTAGTAACCACCAAGATAAACAATGCTTTATCATTTCCATGTCCTTCTGTGATCTATTCCATCTTAGTTGTGACACCCCTTAGTACATGCTTGACACTACCCACCCATAAAGTGGTTGTCTTCCATCAACGTATTCTAACCCTGCCAAAATTTTACTTTAAAATGAACCTTCCAAAGCTTGGCATTGCTTTTAGGCCATCCAAATAATCTTTCATCTATGAAGAGACTACCCTGCAAGGTACCAAGTGACCCACTTCTGCTCTTAAGGGAGGACCCTACTAGAGAGGCCCCCAAAAAATACTCATAAAATATTTCACTATGGTCATCACCCTAGGATAATTTATCTATTTGAGGGATGCCACTATTGAGGCCAAAGGAGCAAAAAATTCATCTAAGTCTAATTCTAGAATAAAGTGCCTCTCTGAGCCATGATGATTTAAGTAGGTTTGCACATTTTTCATATGCTCAACCAACATTAGTAACCTTACCTTAAAATCATGAAAAGTTTGTAGAGGGATACACCTTATCTCATGGTGAGTAGATAAGGGGAGTGGATACAAGCCACCACAATCAAAACCCTCAAGTGATTCTTCTAAACCAACCCTAAAGCCAAGATGCATAATTCTACTAATAATCACCAATGTTTTTTGATTGTATTTAAAAAAATGAGGAATTCACCAATAAAAATCAATGTCGCTAGTGTTTGTGTTTAAAAAAATGAGGAATTCACCAATGAAAATCAATGTCACTAGTGAATTTACCTTTATCCTACAACTAGTATCAATCTCCACTTGATTGATTACTTACATGATAACCTACATGACACTTCTGGACTGGATAATGAAAATTTACCTGAGTTGTGAGTTCATAACTTTCCAACTGAATTCCATTTCCATAATAGATGAATCAACACATAGAAGAGGTTTTCTAAGAATCACCTAAAGTATAGGATCCATGGAGATCAAAAACCCAACACAGAGCAAGCTAGAATGATAAAAATGATGGCTTGGGAAAGAAAGGGACCGTGTAATGAATACACCATTCATCCTTGCCACATCATTTAAAATGATGGTAGGAGGATGTTGTGCATGTGATGAAATGCCTCTAACACCAATGAAAATATAATGATGGGTGGTAAGCCCATCATGAAGGATATTACCCTCCAAAATCTCCCATTAATATGCTATCCTTTCAAAATCCCCAGTTGCTCCAATCATTATTGACTATTTAGTCATCTCACTGATCCACTCTTTTGTTGGCCAATTTTTTAGCCATAGAGTTTTCTTCATGATAGAAATAGGACATTTATCATAGACTATACTTGTCCATTAGGCCCCAGTCATGGTTTGGGATGTTGTTTATGTTCTAAGATCTAGCTTTCTGATTCCTTAAGGCTTAGATAATAACCTTGGAATCACCTTCAATAATAGCTCACTCAATTTTATAATGAGTTAGTAAGTCTAGGTCCAAGATAAGGGATTTAAATTCTACCTTGTTATGGGTGCCATCAACCAATTTATTAGAGGTAGTTTAAATGAGTGAACCCACATAATCCCAAATCATGTATCCTACACCAGATGTCCCTTGGTTTACCCTAGCTGCTCCATCAAAATTTAGTTTTAAAAAGCTAGGGGGAAGGAACCCATTCTATTTTGCCTTCACATAATGAAGACCTTTATAGTACCATCAACCCATTAACATGTATCCTAAATTTATGTATTACTACGTCTCATGTTAATTTTTAACTCACATAATCTAATGAATATGAGGTGACATGTAGATATTCCTCATTATAAGGAATATCAGAGTTACATATTTTCCACTTTGCACCTAATTTCCCCTCACTAAATTGTAAATGGGATATTGGGCACACACTTGGAAGGTTATTAAAGGATATGATTAGATTTACTTTAGATTATTTTTTTCTTTTCACTCTATTTAAAGAGTTTAAGGGTCTATCTATGACATATTTTTGGGATTTTTCCAAGGCTTCTTCTAGTAGTTCTATGATTTTTATACTTATTTCTCTTGTTATCTTTTAGAATAAGTTTTACAAACATTATGCTATATTGTAATTAATTTGGGTCATATTTTAATAACATGTAGGGTTTTCTTCTAGTGTACTAGTTTCCTCACTTGTAAAATCTTGTGTTTCAACTCTTTAATGGTTAGTTTTATAGTGAATGCTTATTTTATTGTATATTTTTACTCATGATAATTTTTTAATGTAATTGATAAATAAAATATCTCTTTCATAAGGGTTTTAACTCTTTGTGGTTGAGGATTAAATAGCGCATGCATAAAAAAATAAAATAAAGGTACAAGAGAGTTCTAATATATAACAATATAAAATAGAACTCATATCTATCTCATGGCTACAACTAGGGACAAACATTTTAATTTGAAGACTGTGCAAGTGTTTTACTTCTTTAATGATTAAAATAATCTAAATAAGATAAAACTATTTAAATTTAGATTATGTAAAATAAAGCATAAACCATACAAATATTAATGTAAAATGAAAATTTATATTGTGCTTACTATATTTAGAATTAATTAAAAAAAGAGGGAAGATATGAACTTAGCTAATTTATGTTTTATAATATCATTGCATATGTTACAATCTCTAAAAATATGTTATAGTATCTAAACATATTATGTATTAGATCTACAACTGCTCAAACCAAAAAATAGGACCTCAAAACTTATTTGGAGGTTGTTAGTAAAGTTCAGATCCCTATGGGGATTGGTTCTATCTAGGATTTATCAGTACTGTCCTAGTTGAATGTGTAGGTCTATGCCACAATAGATTTCTATGGTAACACCTTTAGATTATGTTTATGTGTATTTTACCTCAATCATACGTGTTGATCCTTTATTTTATTCTCCTTTATTTGAAACCGTAGTTGTATGTTTGACACAATATTGACTTGGAAAGATGGGTTGAACAACCTCAACCACTACCCATTGAGTGATTGGGCATTGCCTAGTTCCAATACTTAGAAGGGGGATCAAACCACATGTAGTTATCCTACCTAAGGGTGTGTGTACACATCATCATGATCATGCTAGAATGTAATGAAATGGACTTAGATTTAGACAATTAATAATATGAAAAATTGAGCTTATATTTGTGTTCTAATTAACACTAGGATGATATTTTGAGGGGTTTTATACATGTATGATTTTATGTTAATGTCTCAATAGAGTGCCAATGTATTTCTCAAGCTTTGCTATGAATTTCTACGTTGAATTATAGATAGGTATGAACTTAATATTAATTTGTATTTATATATGACTCTTTGATATTTCCCACCAAAATCAACCCATGTACATGTCAGGTTGACCTAATGGAGATGTTATAATTTAAAAATTACTCATTAAGTGTTCTTAGGTACTACTAAAATAAGTAGAAACTTACAAAAAATTGTAATTGCCTAACCATTATTGCTATTATTTTGAGAAGGAGAATAACTGATTTAGAATATGACAATAGTATATTTAGGATTATAGAGTGTTCTTGCACAAACTATAGTGATTCTGAAATATGTATATTGGTAAACTAGGTTGGCTAAGATAATATGATGGGTAGATAGATAGGAAAAAAATGTGTGCAAGAGTCAAACATGTATACAAATATATAAGTATGTGAGTGTCTGTTAAAATTGATGGCACCAAGTGTCCAACACCAAATTTAGGTGTCTAAAAATTCCCCCCTTTTAGTCTAGCATTGAAAATGCTACATTAAAAGGATAAAAGAAAAAAAAAATTCACCAGTGATTAATCACACTTGATGTTAACACGCATGCCCCAACTATCCTATTTTCTCCATGCAAAACTTATAAAGAAACATGTAGAGATCAATTCACACTATGATGGAAAAACCAATTTTTTTTAGACCATTCAATTATTTGAAATTGAAAAGTCAAGGGATAACTATGTTGAAGGGTACACAAATCAGGTTCATATTTGTTGAACTCATTTGGATAATGCCACAGGGTCATTATTCCTCAAGGATATGTAACTACTAAAACCATGTGTTGAGGATTGTTAATGCCTTTATCACCATTAGAGACAAAATTTATAGAACTTGATCACTATAGAAACCTCCACTACACTACTCTAAGTATCATCAAAACTCTTTTATGTAACTCCTAAACACATTTGTATGTAAATGTGGAACCAGTAAATAGGTTCATATGTAAATTTTGAACCCTGAAATAGGTTTTTATGTAAATTAAAACTTTGAATCTACCACTACAAACATATTTTAGACCCATAGTACTTACATAGTTCCATCATTTTCCATCAATCCTCAATATAGAAAATATAAAAGTGTTTACATGAACAACATTCATACGCAATATATAATCCATTTGTACCTCAAATTCATATAAAATACCATAATATATTTTTAAATTTTATCAATTTAATGAATCTAATAAAATATTTTGAATCTAAACCATATAATTTGTCTCTTTATATCATATATTTGTCAATTGTTCCTCACAATCATGTAGACTAGTCTACTGTAAATCACTCATCTCAAAATAAAGAGTTATGTGCATCAAATTATATATAAAAATTTAATCATGTATAAACATTATTATATATGTAATTATATAAATATTTTATCATTCAATCACATATGATACATGTAATCCAAGGCAATGGGTGTACAAGTTTCATGTTAAACAAATATAGCAATAAAGCATGCAATTATAATCATGGTAGAATATGCATGATAAAAGAATGTGTGATATAAATCATGAAATGAATGTCAATAAAAATCATACAAATGTATACACTTCAAATATCATGATTATGAAACACAAAATCACTCAAGACATGATGACTTTGACTTGACCTAACCTGACATGGAAAAAATGGACATCACATGGACTAGATGATGCTCGACACAACTGAAGCATGATATGACAAAACAAAATTAATGCACTCATAGAATATGTAAAGTAACAAAATATCAATCACATAATTCAATAAGCAACAACATTAAATATGATTTTTCCAAATAATGCTAGTCCATAAAATCAATCAATGTTATGATCATGTATAGAGAAACACCATATCCATAGAAATAACATTCTAAAGAGTATACATGAGATTTAATCATGTATATCCTATTGTGATCAATGGAATAATATGTAAAGATAAAATTGATAAGTGTGCAAATATTCCCTCAATATCCCAAATGTATAAAGGTAGACCATAGGTGTAATGAATGTCACACATATGTATGTACATGTATCATATGTAATTGGCATGTCCTATATCCCACTCATGTCTACTGGGAAAAAATGTGTGTATAAAACATATATGTAATTCACCATGTATATGATAAATAACATCGATTGATCATGTATACTAGTAAAGTATGACATGCATGGGTCCTAGATTTGATTTTTTTAAAATTTATGATTTTTTTCTATTTTTCTATTTTTTAATTTTTTAATTTATTATGTTCATATTAACTAATGATCCCATCAATGGGATGCTCACATGTAGGACCTATATTTATTGTTGTGAAAGTTACACATTGTGTATGAGGAGTAAAATATGTATCATTATTGGAATCTAAAAAAAGATAATTCACTATTAAATAACCAACATCATCATCATAGTTAATATGATCATGTATACACTGTGTAGATATAGTAACCACTTATGGACTTCATTATATATTTGAATAAAGGGTGTATGTTCACTATTGAACATGTAGATAAGCATTTATAACTATATTAGGATGTGACAAACTAGGTTACATTTATTGAACTTGAATATACCATTAACATAATAATTTTTGGAGCACTAGTATTAGAAGAAGATTGATTACATGTTTATGATTTGATTTCATAATATGATTTTGTACAAGTTGTATAATAGGATGTAGTAGTGTAGAAGCTAAATTTTGAAAGTAATATATGATTTATTTGGTGTTTTAGGGCTCTTATTATTATTATTATTTTATTATCCTAAATATGCCTATCCTAAAGTTTAAATTAGTTACCATTAGACACCCAGTAATTTGTTTTTACAAATTACCATTTTACTTCCCTAACCACCTAAATCTAATTACAACCCATGGAATCCTAATACTTTAACCAACATACCCACACATAAACCCATCCTTAACAACCTCATGCATATAATCCTAAAATTTCCTATAGTTGGAATAAACCAATATGGATGAAAAAAATCCATGCTAAAAAGGGTGAATCATTATCGATTCTCCTGATAGACATTGATCTATTTATACAAACAAGCCCTTTTGTTCAGGGACCAAAAATTTTAGAATCATGAAATGTTACTTAGATTTTATTAAGATAATTAAGGATACCTAAGCACCACTCTATCAAAATTACACTACCTTAATCCCCATCTATCATCACAAACTAAAAGAATCTCTTGCATCTGTGGGAAGAAATATATTCTTCCTATAATTTGATTCAAGGTAAGTAATATTTAGTTATTTCATTTCTTGCTTATACTCATATTTATTATTAATTATCCTAATCTAAGAACATAATAGATCTCTCTATTTTCCTTTGTTATTATTCTCTATCATCCTATAATTCACTATTTTTAATTAGGTGTAGTCTGAATAGAATCAATACTGATTCATCTGAATTGGCACTGATTCTACAGGATTGGCATAAATCCATTGCATTATATTTTAAAACTTGAGCCTTTTAAATTTATAACTCTATCTTGAATCCATTTTAATTTAATATTCTATCTATTTAAACATGGCATTAATGTGTAGAAGACTCTACTCAAAATTATGCATGCCATCATTAATATTACTGATTTGCCCATTGTATCTCAACCCTTATTCATCGAATAGAGTGATATAGCCTTCAAGTTAGCACTTTGTGCCATTTTTTACTCTCCCTCATTTGAAGCCACTTTTGATCAACTAGATGTTATACAAGAAGATGTGAGTACTGTTATAGCTTATTGGGATGAATAATTTGCTTACATTTGTAGTTTAAATGAGGATTGATTCATAATAATTTTATTATCATATCTTATCACATATTTATCTTTTATAACTTTAATGTTTATTTATCTTCTTAATTATGAAAATAGTGATCTAACATCCACTTGAGGAATTTCATTTGGTTCCTAACCAGGCAACTCACCTATCTATCTATTAATACCTTTTATGAAGGTGTCTCTTTGTGTGTAGGTTATTCTTCCAAGCCAAAAATAAGCTCCCTCATTAGTTGGATTCAAGCGGTGCACAACCATATTCACATCTCCAGGTATTCTTCATAAACCCTAAATTTCATTAAGTTTTTAGTAAGTTAATTAAATTAAAAGAATAATGAAAAACTACTATAACATTTTGGCATGCTTGGTAGGACCCTAAGGTCTCATTATTATTATTATAATTCATTGTGAATTTATTCATTCATTTCCTTTCCTCTTGATTGTTATCTTCATTTAAAAAAAATCCATTTTTAAATCTCCTTTAAAAAGGTTTAAAATTAATTGCATCAATTCTTTAATTGCCTAGAAAATTCACATAGAGTAATTTAGGTAGAGAAATTTATCATAGCTATCAATTATTTTTGCACACATACCAAACCACTTACACAATCAATTCATTAAACATTGACATAAAGAAACTAACTAGGATTTCATCACCTAGTGGTAACCTTTATCCTAGCTATCTTACTTTGATTTCACCACCAAAGGGAGAACCAACTTAATATGCTGACTGAGTATAAATTCTAGACATCAGATATATACTAGCAAATCACTAGACACCCTTACACTTTGGTGTGTGAAGTAAGGGGGTAGGCCCCAATACTAAGCCACGTATTGATTCTAGTAGAAAGATATTTTAAGCCTAAACAAACATGAAACCATATCTAGTTTGTCATTTCTTATAACCCTCAACATTTTTATTATCACACTTTAAAGATAATTTCCTAAAAAAATAAAAATCTTTTTAGATATGTTTTGTAGTGTGTGTCTTTTTTCCACTAAAAATGAGATAATCAGAATGACTATTATGTGTTTTTGATTTTCATTACTTGATTTTTCTTAGTTGTTACATGGTTTTGACATGATAACAATTAATAAATCAAGCCAAATCCCCAACTTCATTCTCATCCATGAAGAATTACCCTAGTCCTCCTACCTCCCTTGATTTTATGAGAGAAGGTATTCCTTAGTTCTATACTCAGGGAGATCCTAAATTTGCCACCATATTGGATAGTAATCCAATTACACTTAACCATTACCTTAGCACTCAAGCTATACAAATTCTAATTTCCACTCATACACAATTTTATGGGAATGATTTTGGCATGCATCTAGAGGAAAATGAAGGGTTTAATATAGCTATAGTGTCCTCCTTCAACAATCTTCCCCTGATAGGTTCTGATACTAACACTAGATAACCTTTAAGCAATCTACCTTTGATAACATCTATCAATCTATCCCTAACTATTACCCAAGCTCAAAATATTACTACATATCAAATTAAGTTTACTCCACTTATTACCATGACACCTCAGAATATAGTGATCTCAATCCTCGTGACTCTCCCACCCATTTAAACTAGTGTACCTTTAAACCCCCAAACTTAGCCTTTGTAAAAATCTCCCATAAGTCAAGCTCTTCAAAAATATTTCCCCTTAACCACCAAATACATGGCTCATTTAGAAGCCCTTGGGTCCACTTATATACCCTTGTAATCCCCATAGTATGTGGCAGTGTCCTAACTAATTATGACCACTTTAGTTGGTTACCCTTTTCCACAACCTTTTTACACTTTGTTTCCTATCTATCAACATATGTAAAATATTATTTTTTGGGTAATTCCTTAATATAATACCCAACTAGATCTTATGAATATATTTATGAATAAGATGGTGAATTTGGAAGCCTCTACCTCTGGGTAGAAGAATATGCTCACTTATGAGCAAATATGCAATGAACCCATTAACCCAACATCCCCGTTAGACCATAACCTTCATAATGGGAGCTTCTAAAATTTATGAAGTTTCAAAATAAGGAGGATTCTTAGAAACACATTCAAGCATTCAAACATGCTTGCTATCTTATAGCCCATGATGACACTCTTATTCTTAGAACCTTTTCCATGTTGCTAGCTGGACCAACTTTAAACTAGTACAATTTGATCCCTTAACTTTCCTTATTTTATTTTAGGTAGCTAGCCCAAATATTTTTAGAACACTTTTCCATCAACATTGCAAGAAAAGTGACTATCATTGACCTCTATACCATCAGACAATTTGATGATGAATCTATCACTAATTTCATGTCTAGATGGAGGAGTCTTATAAACCAACTCATATTTTCCCTCTCTCAACCTAAAATAATTGAATTATTTTTGAGATCATGTGCTAAACATATCTCATCAACATTACAGGTTCAGTCCTTCAAAACTGACAAGGCCTTTTAGATGGCCCATAAACTAGAAATTATAGCTTTGGAAGAAGGGAAAGTAAAACTACATAGTAAAAACTTCAAACTTGATCCCTCTAAAGGGAATAATAATAAAAAAACTAAAGGCACAACTAATGCTATGGTCTTAAAATTAGCACCCCCAAAAATAAAAATACAATCTAAACCCTATACCTTTCAAGCACAATCCCAAAAACCATTAACATGTTTTCCTCCATGATAGTAAACACCCTTAAGAGAGTCTTATGCTTCTATCTTAGACAAGATCTTAAATTAATATATCATCAAACTTCCTCTGGTGATACCTCTTGATGACTCTCACCCTAAACCTATCTAGTTTAATGAAAATGACTTTTGCAACTACCACCATGTAATAGATCCTGATGTTAATAGGTGTCACTATTTCAAGGGTCTAGTATATAAACTTATTCATAAAGGGGAGTTACAATTAGATAACCCTAAAACTCCCCCTAATCAATCTTTAGACATATTTATACAACCATTCCACAATCATGTTTCCACATCTAATTCCGTATATGATAATTCAGGATCCACCTCAGACCATGAGACCCATGTGATCAATACAATCCATGATCAACTTATTCTTAAAGAGGTTGGTAGTGATCTTGAAACACTTTTTGTAATAATTAAAATCCCTAATTTCCTTACAAGAGATGCCTTGGAAACATCTAATTTAAGTGAATATATCCTAAAATCCCACTCAAGATTTTTGAATCTCATTATTTAGGATCTTCTTAAGGAAACATTATCTAGAATCATTCAAGATAATCAATTAGAAACAAAGAAATCTATCAAGGAAGATGCTTATTTGGACATCCAAAAATATATGCATACCACTCCTCATGTGACCACAACACCTTTATGTAGCATACCCATATCCTCTAGTTTACTTCCCCTTGAGAAGACTATTATGTTGCCTCAAACAAACCCAATACCAACCCCTCATAACCTAAGAAGAGATAACTCTTAGAGAAATTAAGGGAAGTGATTTGGTAATTAGAAACAAAAACCTCATGGAATCATGAATAAAATAATTATAACATCCTCCCATAAGGATTGAACTCTCTAATGAAGATATCCCTGCTACCCTCAATCAGTTTGGAAAAGGGAAGGCACCTCTACCACCTATTCAAACTAAAGCATCTATACTAGGACCTCATTCTTTGGCAAGACTAAAGGCCACCATTATATAATACTCTTTTAAAGAGTATGTACCATCACAAAGGGATCTTCCCAATGTGATAATTCTAATAGATCATCCTTTAAACCCCCATTATCCACAAGGCCTAGGCGTGAAGTCTTACCTTAAGCACAAAGTACCTCCTATAGGAAATAGTCAAACAACTAGGTCAGGATAAAATGTTAAAATCAAATGCAACTTCCATACCAATGCCTCAAAAGATTGAAAAAGATAGTCAAGATCCATTGAAAGGTTCTTACGCTAAGATCCTTGATCAACTTATTCAAACCTCCCTTATCACTCCATCACCCATAAAACCTATTAACCCCTGTATTCAAAGACCAATGTGGTATCAAGAAAACAATAAATGTGTATATCACCGAATGGCATGATATGACACTAAAATTTGTGGTCTAAAACTTATTAAAATAAGAGGATATTTTAATGGAATAATTTGATCATGACTATACCCATAGTCAAATTATTAGGGTTGCATTCACCTCAATAATTAGTGTATTACCAATAGTATTAGAACAAGCTTCAAAGGAAGATATAATATTTAATATAACTCAATATTAACCCTTCTTAAACCCTTTAGATTTGGAAAAGTCTAAAAACATGACAAATTTGCCTTTGTTTGAGATAGACATGATTCACATAGTTATATGAGCCTAAACCGAAGGTCATAAGACCCAAAATCATGATAAAAACAAAGTGACTATTGAAAAAGATTTTGATACTACTACAAATAGTCCTATAATGCCCACCCTAAAACCTAAAATTTCTATCTTAGGAAAATAAAAAAATAATAATGCTTTAGAATTTAAAACATATATCCATCCTAAAGTAACTTCATCAGCTTCAGGTCAAGATGTCTTTATATGAACTTGTCTAAAACTCTTCATAGCATCATGAGGCTATGATAGAAGGTTTTCAAGATACCAAGATATAATTTGATGAACCTTAAAATTTATCAAATTTTATAACATCACTTCAACAGACATCATCCATAACATTCCATGATTCTAAAATATCACCATTGTAGCTTGATGACTAGGATCTGCCACTATTTATCACTACCCAAATTGATCAAATCCAAATCAAATGAATAATGATTGATAATGGAGAAAATATAAATATTATATCTTCTCATGCATTTAAGAAACTATAATTATTTAAAACTATTTAAACCTAACTCTAAACATTTTATGAACGTTTAATAATATTATAGCCTCTACATTAGGAATGCTTATCCTTCCATCTAAGTAGGCATACACACTCTTCTTGAGTTATTTTAAATAATAGAAGGGGAATTTAAATATAACATCCTATTAGGAAATCCTTGGATACGTACTATGAATTATGTCCCCTCCACTTTGCATCGATGTATTAAATT
Source organism: Torreya grandis (assembly GCA_037957365.1). NCBI lineage: Eukaryota > Viridiplantae > Streptophyta > Pinopsida > Cupressales > Taxaceae > Torreya > Torreya grandis. The sequence goes on from JARHVA010002644.1 coordinate 1,450,039, forward strand.
TGAACATGAGGGTAAGATCCACAATGTCCTAGCTGATCCCCATCCATTCAAAAATTTCAACCTTACATTTTGACCAAATTACATCTTAATTAAATTATAAAACATGATCCCATCATCATATAATACAACATCATCTAGTATGATAATCCTTGCATCAAAGATTCCTAATTGGTATTTCATTGATTCCATGTTTCAATAGCTATCGATTGGAGAGTATTGATTATTGATGCTCAACACTCTACCCACTCCCTAGGAATATGGGTGTCCAAACAAACAACATTCATATTGTCCTAATATAAGAGATATCATTCCCTTTGGTCAACCTTTCCTCTACACTCATTTTATATATGGGGGGATCAATCAGCCTTCTTAAGGTATTGCTAACAAAACTAATGCCAAACCATTCACCTCAAACTTTTCATTCTTAGATAAAACCCACTTTATAAATACATACCTACAATGGTGTGATTGGAAGGGTTTTGGCATAATACATTATGAACAAGGGCCACATAATGTCACACTAAGAGATTTTAGGAAACCCCATGAAAAACATGACCTTGGTTTTAATAAAAATCCAAACACTACCCTAGAATCCACTCTTCTACCTATTATTTAAGAGGACATGCCATCTTCACCATCCAACTCCCCTTTTACAACATATGACATAATATCCATTCCTCCAAACTTTTTTCTTGGTCAATGACATCACTATAGAACCTCTTATCTATCACCATGATGGGGAAGTCAAAACCAATCCTCTTTCCTACCTAAAATGATAGGGTAGGATTTTCTAACCATCCCTATTCTTTAATGCCAAGATGATGAGTTGATCTTAACTCATTTAAGCATGGAGAAATACCATATATGTTATTCTCTTCTATCTAAAACCTCTATCCTATTAAATGAGGCTATCATCAACATTAACTTGGGATCGTATGAGACTCCATGACTTGTTCAAGTCATCAAATATTTAGACCCTCAAGAGCACCAAGATTTCACTACATTTTTGACAAATCATATTGAAATATTAGCTTGGTCCTATAGTGTCATGCTAGGTATCAACCCTACTATTGTCATTCATAACATTGTCAAATTCCCTAATGCCAAGCCTATAAAGTAAAAACATCAAAAGATACACCTTTACATTGCACTCTTAGTCAAGGAAGAGTTGCAACATCTCTTATCTATCCTATTGATTACACTCAATGGGTATCTAATATCATCCTTGTCACAAATCCCCATAGAGGACTATGCATTTTTACTTATTTTTGTGACCTTAATCTCACTTGTCATAAAGATGATTACCCTCTCCATAATTACCAATTAGTGGACTTAACATTCGGTCATGAAATGTTATCACTTATGGATGGTTTCTATAGATAGAATCAAAATCCTTATGGCACCAAAAGATAAACATAAGACTTAATTTGTTACTCCCTAGGGGATCTTCTGCTATTGGATTATGCTTTCAAATTAAATAATAAAGGGGCCACCTATCAAAGGGCCATGACTTATATCTTTCATGATATAATCCATAAAATTGTTGAAGATTATGTGGATGATATCCTTGATAAGTCAAAACTATGAAAATACCATATTTCAATGCTTAAAATAATCTTTGCTCACATAATCCAATTTTATGTCCATCTCAATTCCAAGAAATGCATTTTTGGGGTTTTAATGGGTAAGCTTTTAGGCTTTATCATCTCTAATAAAGGGATAGAAGTTGACCCTAATAAGATGAAAGACATTATATAAATTCCACCCCCACCCCCATCCAATCTTAAGCAACTCCATAATTTACAAGGAAAATTATAGTCCATTCATCATTTTCCATCCCAGTTATCCAATCGATGTCAACCATTCCATCACCTCACAAAGAAAGATACCCACTTTAATTAGGACTTTGGCTATCAAGGGGCCTTTTATGCTCTAAAAATCTACCATATTTCACCACTAGTTCTCATTACTCTCAAGGAAGGACAACCTTTCTTATTTATATCTCAATCATGAACCATGCCCTAGGAGCCATGCTTACCCATCATGATGAGCATGATAAAGAGTATGTGGTTTATTATAATAGTTTCACACTCATTAAATATGAGACATGCTCTTTACACATAGAGAAGTTATGCCTGTCTCTAGTCTTTTTAGCCTATAAACTTTGCCATTATCTGCTTAATCATAAAACTTATGTGATCATGAGCACCAATCCTCTAAAGTTTATGCATTTAAAGCCTTACTAGAATTAGTGAATTGCCAAATGGCTCATGATTTTGGAAAAATTTGATCTAGAGTTTATCCACCAAAAATTAGTTAAATGTTAAATCATTGATGATCAATTAATGAGGCACCTCTTGCTGATAATCAACCAATTAATTATGAATTCCCAGATCAATCCATAGCCTCCAAATATCAAGTAGATCCATAATATCAAAAGACTCTATTCTTTGATGGATCCGAGTGTGAGTGTGGTGGGGGAGTTGGAATTATCTTAATCCCTCTATGAGGTATACACCTTTATATTTTAATCTTGATTTTGACTGCACCAATAATATGGTAGAGTATGAGGCTTTGGTCATAGGTCTCCTAACTGCTTTAGCTCTAGGTATTAAAACACTTAATATCTATGGTGATTCCTAGCTTGTGGTCAATCAGATCAAGGGCATATATCAATATAAAAATGATACCCTTAAAAATTATAAAGCCTTGGTTAATCATTTAGTAGCTACTTTTGAGCATTATGCTATCTAAGCCACTCATTGATCAACTAACAAATTTATGGATACCATGGCTTCTTTAGCCTCATTTATCCCATTTCATCTCAGGAGTCTAAGTTATTTGTCCTCATCCATAAGGTTAATCAACCTTATTCTACCAAAACTGATCTTCTTTTGATCCATAATGTAGAGGAAAATCCATTGGATCTTTGGTACACATAGATATTTGATTATTTATAAAGGGGGATTATTCCTCCAAATTTATCTAGAAATGGATAACAAGCTTTCCAACATTACATTGCATGTCTTGTCATACTATGGGGTGTTCTCTATAAGTGTGGTTTTGATGGTATCCTTCTTCGATGTCTCAAAAATCATAAAGCTTCCCTCACTATCAAATAATCTCATGATGGGTCATGTGGAGGACATTTTAGTGACCACACCATCAGTAAGAAAATATTATGATTGGGCTATTATTAGCCCACTTTAAATCAAGATTGTTATGAGTAAATTAAGAAATGTGTAAAGTGCTAGTAGCATGCTAACCTATTTCATGTCCGTAGTCAAGAATTATAGGCAACACAATACTTTTGCCCATTTTCTCAGTGGGGGATCAATCTTATAGATCAAATCAATCCTAAATCTTCCTAGCATCATGATTTTATCATTATTGCCACTAAATATTTCACTAAGTGGGTAGAGGTTATTCCTCTTATCTCAACCAAAGTAGATAAAATTGTGGAGTTTATTAATCAACATATTATTTGTTGCTTTGGTGTTCCTCATAAAATCATCATAGATTATGGAAAATATTTTAAAAACAAAAAGGTTCAGGAGCTCTATGGCTCTTTTAACATTAATCTAAGCTTTTCCCCTTACTATCCTCAAGCTAATGGACTGGCTGAGGCATATATTAAAACTCTTGTCAAAATCCTAACTAAAGTCATTAATGAAGTAGGGAAGAACTGGAATTTTTATGTTCCCTTTGACTTATGGGCTTATCAAACTAATATTCAAACCCCTATGGGTGATACTCCTTTTTATATAGTTTATGGAACCAAAGCTGTAGTTCCTCTTGAGGTTTAGATTCCTTCCCCTTGTATCTCCCTTAAAGACATCTTTTTTGAGGAAGACTTCCATCAGGAATGATTAGCCTAGTTTGAGCTAATTGATGAGCATTGATTGATTTCCATTGCTCATCTCTGTGTATATCAAGAATGAATAAAGCGCATCTATAATAAACATCTAAAAGAACATGAATTTAATGTTCACGACCTTGTTTTAAAATAAAATCAACATGTCACTAATATGGAAAAGATAAAATGAGGAAAATTTTCTCCAAATTGGCTTGGATCGTATATTATCACCCATAAATATAGGTCTAGGGCATATCATTTGGCCTCTCTTGATGTAAAATAAAAATGAGAACCTCTTAATGTATTGCATTTACATCCTTTCCAATGTTAATAAGTTTTAATCATCTTGGTCCACCTGGTTTCTTTTCTTTTTGGTTTCACTAAAACCATATCCCTTTCATACTCATACCAACTAATGATATATAAAGGTGTATGGTTATTCAACAACTTTTTTTCATTATAACCTCAAAAACAAATACACTGACTTTTTCATAGCATGATCTAATTGGATAGGCTCCACTTATAATAGGAAGGTGCCCCAAATTATTATTTCCTAAAATCTCTCCCAATGACATCAGTAGTAAGAGTATCATATTGTGTAACAAAGGTTTGGGAAATTATTATAGGATACCTTAAGCCAATCCATAAAGAAATAATAATGCTAGGATAAAAAATTAAGCAAAGAAAATTATATATAAAATAGGCAAAAATAATAGACTGATCCCTTGAAGGACAAATCAAAATCTATATATATATATATATATATATATCAAAAGTACAAACTGTTCCCTTGAAGGATAGCTACTTTGGAAAGCATCTCATATACCACTCCCTCGAAGGTTGGCTATCATGTGTAAAATATCCCAAGAAAGCTTCCCACATTGATCAACTTTCTTTAAATTGGTAGACTTACCGCATTGATTAGTCTACATGGATTGGCATGAAAGGATCTTAGGGTTGGCCTTAGTTTTGGTTATACAAGGTGAAAGCATCTTCTTCTTAAATAATCCACTTTTTATCAAAATCTTGAAGCAAATACTTAGAAAATTCCATCTCAAACCAATAGAACCTGAACTTAGTTAACCTAAGGTTGTTATGGTATTTATTAACAATCAGTTAAGGATGCACATTCATCTATTTTAAGAGGTTTTCTTGGGCTATGGTAAAAGCCAATAGCAAAAAATAAAACCTTTATTTCTCTTTATTCTCAGTAAATCAAAATTTGTTCCAATTAATTATCTAAAAACATGATTTCCTAATATATCCTAATCAAAGTATAAGATAATCCTAATCTATAATCCAAAATCCATAATCATGATCACATAACATAAAATATGTAATCCATAATCCATAATCTAATCTAATTGATAATATAATCCACATCCATAGTAACATGATCCATAAACATTTTAATGTAAATCCATGACATTTGAAATCCATAAAGCCATAAAACCCATAGTCACATAACATACAATTTGTAATGCATAATATAATATAATCAATCATCTAATCCACATCCACAATAATATAATCATGATCCATAAACATTTTAAACAAACCATAACATTTAAAAACCATAATAAATCTATCACATCATCTAATTATCTAAATCCATAAACACATGTCCTAAAATTAACTCTATGAGACATAACATTTCAAAATCCATATAAACTCCATAAAATACAAAATATAAACATCACAACTCATAATCATAATAATGTGTATATAAAAATAAATTCCCAAAATATACATCATAAATCTTAATATACAAAGTATGTGGCTCTCTGGCCAATACCATAAGTATAAAAAATAACTACTTTATAAATTGGAGCTAGCTCAGATGGATGCTCCCATGACCTCCACCACCACCTCCACTCCCATCCCTTACCCCATATCCTCATCTATCTTTCCTCTGATCTCTCCCTTGGGATACACTCCCTGTGGTCATTGAGATTGTATGTGTCCATTTGGAAGATCTGCCCTATGTAGCCAAATGGGTGGCATATCATGGAATCTTCAGATGCAAATCTACCGTAATATTCTCATAGTATCTCATCTCAGTGGCTAACTCCCAATACCTATCTACAATCATATTAATTTCCTTCCCTATGCTCATCCCATCTACCCTTGCAACTATCTAACTTGAGGAGCCTCCATCCCCTCATCTCAAGCTATCCTTCTCGACATAGTATTAATCCTGAACCTCAACTACTAGATTGTGACTCAATTGTAGGGTGTCATACTCTACCTACAGTGCATCTATTATGGTCTAAATACCATCTTTCTCCATCTGTATGATAGTGAATGCCCCTATGCTATGGTCACCTATCCCTATGATATAATACACTAACCTATTAATGTATCTTGCTCAAAAATAATCTATTTAATGTCTATCTCCTCATCATCCTCCTCCCTCTTCTCCCTTATCCTCCCTCCTCCCCATCTCCCCCTCCTCCCCCTCTCCTCCTCCTCTCCTCTTCCCTCCTCCTCAACATCCCACATTTATTCATCTTTTCCTTCCTATTAAGGTCACACCACCCTATCCTACTTAGCATCAAATTGCCCTACCCACCACACTAAGAATGCTAGAGTACACCCTGCATCATCTACATCTAAACTTGTTGCCTCTTCCTTGATTCCTATCATAATATCTATGGTATCTAGATTTGAGAGTCAAGGATCTATCTCATCATGTATTTATAAACATAGGGCTCATGGTATATTTTTTACAAGATTGAAATGCCTCCTCACCCTCCTAAAATGGAAATAATCCATGTAGTCTATTTGCCTCCTTGTAGGCCACCTCTCCCTCTGGATGTCTGCCAGCTCAACCTCTATCCTAGGCCATGAAATAAATTTAACATAAGGCCTAAAAATGACATCCCCATCTTGTAACCCCTATAGGACTCCTTGGTAGTATGCTAGGTCCCAAGTCATACCATTTTTATAAAATCTTACTAAGTCCTCCTTCCATTAAAGGAAGGAAACACTGTACTCAGTCTCATACTAGCATATCCATGGGGTTATAATAGGTCACACCACCCTGATATGCTCGTAGGCCCAACACTAAAAAATAATGATCACATCTAACCCATATCTCCTTTGGGTCCTCCATCCCCATAGCTCCCTATATACCTGTGCTAGTAATGTCAATCCCTAGGAAAACACTATTTAATGATCCAACATGTCTACAAAAACACTTGTAAGGATTCATGGGAACTTAACTCCTCCTGAATCTAAGAGAGCATATCATGAGATGGATATCATCATCATCTTCATTATTCCTCTCCCCTCTATATTGGCCTCATATAATGACTTAAACATAAATCCTCCTACAATGAAGGTAATGTATATAACATTTATAACATACAACCATGTCAATGCTACTACATGAACCTAATCATCTATAGGTAAAATCATAGCCCCATGTACTAAAATTCATAGTATCTTATATATATCCTCCTCATTGATAGTGATCTCCCTTGTTGGCAACCAAAATGTCCTAGTAGTCACATCCCATTGATCTAACAAGGCAACCAACAAGCTCATGTCTCAATGAATGTAGTGGTAGAAGCACACTCCTCCTAATCCCATGGCCTCTATGTGAGCCTAGTCATAATAACTAAGCTATTCATGTAACCACATCCACAATAGTGTCTGTGCTTATTACTAGAATCCTCTATAAGTCTTAAATTTTCTAAACTATACTTAGTTTAAACCTAGACACTCTAATCTATTAGAGGTACAATAAAAATTAAATTTCAATCCTTTCAAACTCTTAATCAATTATCACAAGCATTCATGAAACATGCACATCATTCATAACAATGAACAAGTGAAATAATACAAGATCAAGCATATAACAAATGACATCTATGGGAAAACCTCTTGGGGGAGAAAACCCACTAGAACCTACAATTTGGCTACTATCATATCACAACAAAAATAAATTTAGACCATATGAAACTGATCAAGGAACTACCATCCCTTATTTTAGTGAGACTATCATCCCATAAGGAGCTACTATACCTATCTAGCTGAGCTGCCACAATAACTAGACATTTAACAAGTTTCACCTTGCAAGGAAGATGCAACCCCCTATATGTTGAGATACCATAACAAAACCTATGAACACATCCACCTTTGAACTAATGTCTTCAACACCTGATGATGGAACTTTGATTATTACTATTTACCTTCACTCACACTCAATCTTCAAACCTGTAAGAGCACTGTTATGAAATCAAAAATATGACCTATAGGTCAGACACACCATCATAGACCTACTCTACCATTAAAATTATCCACTAGTCACCACCCTTTCCTTTGATTCACAACACTATGCTCTCAAATGAAAATTCATAAAAACATCTCTCAAATCTAGAAACTATCACATTTGGTTTCAATATTTATAGAGCATTCATGATCATCACCATTTTAGTTGGCCAAAAGGCATGCCTTAAAACTCAAGGAATTTATCTCATCAAGACACATCTTAATACCAACCACATAGGTCGGCCATATCACTCATGGGTCACTCTTAAACAACTACACCTTTTAATTAAGCCCTTGTAGCTCTTATAGGTCTCATGGATACCTATGCACCCATTTAGCAAATCATCAAGAAAAATAAGAACATAGGACCACTTAAAAATACATAGGTCCACTCCACATGAACCCTTTGTCTGTATCAAATGATTATAATAATCATTTCACTCTTCTATGTAATCTCAATCAACTCAAACAATAGCCTTGTTCATAAGGACACCATGAATGAACACATAGTCAAATTATTAAGAATTATTCATACTAAATATATATTAATCACACCTCTAGAATCCATATATATGATCCTCATGGAGTATAAAACAATATCCAATAACAAAGTCATCATTAAACATCAAAACAACATCAACACAAGCTCAATTATACTTCTTAGGTCACTTGCAAAACAAACATGAAAACATAGTCAAATTTAAAGCTTCATAACTTTTATTGTACAAAATTTCAGATCCTCAAATCTATATTTATAGATGCTTCCTTGAGTTATATAAAACTTATATTTTTATACCATGATAAAATTCTACATAGATTGTAGGATATGTCCTAAGGACCAGACATTGGTCATTATTTTGTTAAATTCAAACAATCACAATTAAACTTCGAACACCATGTCCTCATCTCATTTCCTTGCTACTTAGATCAATCAAACACCATTGATCTTATTTGAACTTTAACTAAAAGTGTGCCACTACCCAAATGTTAAACTTTAAACACTTAGCCTCATCTCATGTAATCTTATAATCTTTATCACACACGCTCCATCTATTCTACTTATCCTTGGAAAAAACTTGATATTTATCTCTGCTTAATGTTAAAATTTGAACACTTGTCCTCATCTCATTGCTTTTAGACATCTTAGAATGAACATGCTCTGTCAATCCTTTTGTAAGGAGCTTAATCTTTAACTTCATTAGCTATTGGACACCTTGAAATAATATCACTCAATATGTACCATTAGATCAATATTATACAATAACCCATGAACTATTGGATCTTAATTTGGTCCTGATCTTTAACATCATGTAAAATAGACCAAGTATGGTGACCATTGCTATCTACCTGGAAGGCCAACTTTGCACCTCAATAAATTTTGTTGTGCTTAGATGTATGATATAAAATTTAGATCATATGATATGCTCACATAGGATAATCCAAACATGTGTCAAAATACTCTTGAAGCCTTTGCATGTGTGATTTATAACTCCATTAATCTGCTCACTCAAATTTCTTTAGCCACAAAGCCAACTATGTCAAGAATTTCCTGGAAGGCCAACTTTGCACAAGCATATCTTTTGATGTGCTTCATTATATGACCTAAAATTTATCACATATAAACTAAGAAAAAAATTAAACAAACATATATGATCAAATTATTCTGAAACATCCACACATGTAATATATGCCATCACCAAACTACTTACTCAGCTCTTTCTTTCCACATGCAAACTTGGCTAAGTATATGAAAACAATGTCAAACTGATTGGAAGCCCAAATTTATACTTGCATATATTATATCATGCTTAGTCACATGAATAGAGATTTATAACATAGTAACTGGGTAAATTTTTGATCATAACCATATGACCAACTCCCATTGACTCATCCACATGTGGCAATGGTGATGTCAACAAACTACCTACTCAAATTTTCTGCCACTAGACCCAAAATGTCTAGATGAAAATAATGATTAACCAAATGAAATCCAATCATAAAAACAAGCACTTAAATAATATAAAACCTATTATATGACCTATTACACATCCTAAAATCACCATACTCATCCCTGAACATCTATAACCATGCCAAAGCTAAAGATTAACCAAGCCTGCTTCAAGCATACCAAGACAACCACATTGCACACTTTGTCATTATCACTTAGACTATCAAGGCACTTCATTCACTCACTAGGACACCTCTATGACATCATCAAAAACTCTCTAATATAACCTAGTATATCACTTTTTAGTGAATCAATGCTAATTCATTATCGATCGATGATGTTTTTATTGAATCAATAACATTCCCCCTGAATCATTACCAATTCATAGGAATTGACACTGATTCTAGGTCACCATACTACCCTATTATTAAAAAATTTTCCTAATAAAAAAATTTAAAAACATAAAAAAATATAACTTAAAAAGAATAGGCCCTACCTCATCCTGAGACCATCACCATCGCCTTTGATCATTGCTATTCGCCTTCATTTCACTTGATATCACAATCATCATCTGATTTTTTCTCTTAGTTCACCTTGTGTTGATAGCAAATTAGATCTCTCCATGTTATATTTTATTATATACCCATCTTTGGATCGATGTCAATTTATTATGGATCAATGTTGATTTGGTGGATCATCATCAATTTTCTTAGAATCAACATCGATTTCCCTATTTTCCACTAGTAATTTTTTGTGCATCCAATCCAGCTCTATAGCCTCATCTTGTTATCTTACCATACCTACCCTATTATTTTTCCTATATCATTTTAGTTTTATAGATATAAACCCCTTGTTGTTCCCATAGCTTGCATAAGGCATGCACTTCTTTGGGCATCTCCCCTCTGTGGGTCTTAAGACTACATTTTATCTTGAGAAAAACTATCTATAGGTAACAAACACACCATATATCATACCAAATACTTTAGTTAGATAAAAACTATCACTTTTTCTCTTTATTATCCTTTATTTCATCCTAATTTTTCATTATTTGGCATTTTATTATGGGATTTATCTCAGGGCATCTCTGCTTGTACTATCTCACACCTTGTCAATGTAAAACATATACTTCATGTTATGCATTTGCACTCTTATCTCTCATTTGTTATCTATCCATCCCATCCACTACTCCATCTTTCAAACCCATCACCCGCTCTTCATCCTATGTTGGATCCTAGTTTGAGGGGGGATACCTCCCTACATAATCCTTGGGTATTGGACCTCTCTCAGTTTTTGTCTCATGGCATGTATTATATACCACTCCATAAAAAGGGGTAAATGTAGACATTACAATTTTGTATGTTATATACAATTTATTTGGTTTCCTATCCTAATGATTATATTATTTACTATTAGACACACAGTAATTTATTTTTAAAAATTACCATTTTAATTCCCTAACCACCTAAATCTAATTACAACCCAAGAAATCCTAACCCTTCAACCAACCTACCCACGTATAAACCCTTATTTAAAAACCCCACACATATAATCCTAAAAGTGCTTGTAGTTGGAACAAACCAACATGGATGAAACAACTCCCTACTAAAAATGGTGAATTATTACCATTTCTCCTGCGATTGGCATCGATCTATTTATACATAGCCAACCCTTTGGCTCAAGGACCACATATTTTGGAATCATGAAACATTGATTGGATTTTATTATAAGAATTAAGGAGAACCTTAGCACCAATTTATCAAAATTATGATACACTTAATCCCCATCTATCATCATGAACTAGTAAGACCACTTACATCTTTGGGAAGATATATATTCTACCTAAAATTGGTTCATGGTAAGTATTATTTAGTTATTTCCTTTCTTGTTTATACTCCTATGTATTTTTGCTTATCCCACTCTTAGAACATAATATATCTCTATATTTTACTTTGTTATTATCCTTTTTCACCTTGTAATTCCCTATTTTTAATTAGGTATAGTCTGAATAGAATCGATGCTAATTCATCTAAATTGGCACTGATTCTATAGGATAAACATCAATCCATTACATTATATTTTAAAAGCCAATAATTTTAAATCCTAAAACTCTATCTTGAATCCATTTTAATTTAATATTCTATCTATTTAAATATGGCATTAATGTGTAGATGAATATGCCCATAATTATACATGATGTCATTAATATTACTAATTTTTTCATTGTATCTCAACCCTTATCCATAGACTAGAGTGATATATCCTTTGAATTATCACTTTATGCCATTGTTACTCTCCATTAGTTAAATCCACTTTTGATCAACTAGACTTTATACAAGAAGATGTGAATGTTGTTATAGCTTATTGGAATGAATACTTTACTTACATTGATAGTTGAAATGAGAATTGATTCATAATCATTTTATTATCTCATCTTATTACATCTTTATCTATTTTAATTTAAATAATTATTTTTCCACTTAATTATGAAAATAGTGAGCTAACATCCACTTGAGAAAGTTCATAATTTCCTAGGACTAGTTCCCAACCAGGCAACTCACCTATCTATCTATTAATCCATTTTGTCCAAGTTGTCTCTTTATGTGCAGGTTATTCTTCCAATACAAATATAAGTTACCTAATTTTATGTATTTAATTGGTACGCAAACATCTTCAAATCTCCAAGTATTTTTCATAAATCATGCATTTTATTAAGTTTTTAGTAAGCTGATTAAATTAAAAGAAAAAATGAAAAACTACTATAACATGTAGAGTAAATGTCTCTAGATGAATGGAATACTCATAAATGTATCCACTTATTTATTATAGATATAATTCAAGCATTAATCTATCAAAGATAATATTGTGGTTGTGATCATGTAATATGATTGAATGCCATTGTACATGTATGATTAAAAGTGTACTAATAATACCATCTATAGGATGAACTTACTTAGTTATATAAGTCTAAGAAGTCAGAAGAGGATGCACTTTGTAATTCATATGCACTTTAAGATTAGTCTTGGTTTCTTTAGATGCATGCTTTGTAAATGGATATGAAAATACTATATCTTATATCTCAAACTATAACATCTATTACTGGAATGTCCTACACATCTATGCCAATCAAAATATGCATTGTTATTGAACCCTTAGATTGTGTCTTTATCTTATCAACCTCCATTTACATAGAGATTAAATATTTCACTCAAGTAGCTTATGTAACACCTTATTTAGAGGTTTTTATAATCATGTAAATTTCCTCGTTTGAGGAGAGGATAAGAGAAGCCTATTAGTAGGTTATAAAATTGCATTAACTATTATATTAGCCTATTTTTTTTATTATCATTTACCTTATATTTTATTTTAAACTTCGTAATATAAGATGTAGACCTATACTTTAGCTTTTTCATATAAAACAAATTAATTTCATAGTCTTTAAATGTATGGTATGTTATCAAAAGATTGAAATCATTTAAACATAATTGATTCATGGATAGGAGCAAGTAAGATTTGATTCAATATTTCTTACAATTCATTATCAATGATATGATTTTTCATCTTTGAAAGCATATTATTATAATGAATCACATATACACTAATGGGCTCATTAGGTCATTGCTTGAGCTTTGAAATTTGAGAATATGAGACCTTCGCACTAATATTGATAGAAACATGAGCTGAGAATTGATCAACCAAATGATTGAAATCATATATTTATTGGAAAGGAAGGTAATAAAAGAATTATAATGCATAATACTCAAGGCTCCTATGAAAATATTAGTTAATAAATTATCATTAGAGGCATAATCTAATAATGCTACATGGAATGCTCTAAGATGATATATTATATCACCTTTACCGTCACATGGTGTAATATTAGGTGAAATGAATCCCATAGGTAAGGGATAAGTGGAAATATATGGGGACAAATGACTATGTAAAAATGCTTGAGAAATTTTCAAATGACCCTCTCTATAATAATCTTGTTTTAATTGGGAAACCTTAGTTTGAAGTTCGACAAGAATTTGGATAAGCTCTTAAGTATTAGGTATAGGAGATTAATTAGTAATAGATGATGCCACATGAATAAAAAGCATAAGAAGAAAAGAAGCATGTTTCATAGGAATAGGCATATAAATCTAAGGATTTAATTTTTTTCCCCCACACCATGATTGGGCATCACATGTATAGACATAGGTGTAGAATCATGAATAGTAGTAGTGTGAGTAATGGTATTAACACCTATTGTAAAATAAATACCTCTAAAAGGTGGCTTATCATCACCAAATATTTTAACATGATGTTCCTTAGATGTGGGTTTATTTTCATTATTTGCATTGTTAACATCTACAATTATATTGAAAATTTTATCCAAGTCATTAGGTCTTATACTAATTCAATTTAATTTTTTTGAAAGTGCTTCTACTTATGTAGGATCTAAACCATTAAGCTCATCAAGATGTATTCTACCATGCTATTCATTATTATGTTTATTATCATCTTCATAATACTTTTTAAAGATAAGGCATAACATCATTAATAAGTTGTTCCTCTACATCTGTCTGTTCTTTATCAAAATTTGAATTAATAAAAGAAGGAACTTGCATTTCCTCAAATTTATCCATTTTAGATTATACACAAAGACATGGTTGTATTAAAGGAATATAATTATAGTCAATTTAAACACCACCTAACCTAACACTTTTCCTTATAGGTATAAGATATATAACCTTATTAGTTGACATAAAATATGTTTAAGTAAAAAATCAAGAAAGTTAAGGCAAAAATTCATAGATTAATGCCTATTAAGGGGAAATAAAAAATTAGATTTGAGACCTTAATGTAAAACTATTGAAATTAAGATTATGTAAAATGTAACATTAATTATACAAATATGAATGTAAAAGATAAATTGATATTGCATTTACTAAATTTAGATTTGGTCAAATAAAGAGGTAACAAATACACTTAGTTATCTTATTTTTATATTGATTTATAACTACATCACAATCTCTAGAAATATTTTATATTATATATTTAAGTACTTAGATCAATAAAAAGGACCATAAAACCTATGTAGATGTTTTCAATGAAGCTCATACCCTTGTAAAAACTGGTACTATCTAGGATATATATCCTAGTTAACTATGCAAGTATGTGAGACCTCATATCACTACACTTACACATGTAGATGATTCATATTTGTGTATTTTACCTCAATCATGTGTGATATTCATTTATTTTATTCTCCTTGCCTTGAAATCATAGTTTCACTTTTGACACAATATTTAATTTGAAAAATGAGTTAGAAATATGGGTTGGACAACCCAAAGCACTCCTTAATGAGTGATTGAGTGTTACATACATTTCAATACTTTGAATAGGGATCAAACCACATGTAGTTATCCCACATAGGTGTGTGTGTGTGTGTGTGTGTGTGTGTGTGTGTGTGTGTGTGTGTGTGTGTGTGTGTGTGTGTGTGTGTGTGTGTGTGTGTGTGTGTGTGTGTGTGTGTGTGTGTGTGTGTGTGTGTGTGTGTGTGTGTGTGTGTGCAACATTGTGATCATACTATAATGTGATACAATATTTGGATTTTGACACTTAACAACATGCAAGTTTGACTTTACTTTTGTGTTTAAACTTGGATCTATAAATAATCCTTTGAGGGGTTTTAAAATATTTATGATTTTGTGATAATGTTTAAAGAGAGTGATAATATATTTTTGAAGATTTGATAGGTTTCAAAGATGAGTGATAGATAGGTATGGACTTAAGTTTTTTTTGTATTTATAGATGGATATTTGATATCACCCCCCGTAACTATCCCATGAAACATGTCTATACTTTCCTAATGGAAACATCCCATTTTGAAAATAATATGTTAAGGGTTCTTGGACACTACCAATAGAGGAAAACACCTACAAAAAATATTACCAGTCCAACTATTCCTGATACTATCCTGAGATAAAAAATCAATGATCTAGGATATGGTAACAATCTACTTAAGATTATGGAGTATTTTTGCTTGGAATACAATGATCATGATATTTATATTGGTAAATTATGATGGCCAAGATAGTAAGAGTATATATAATGGAAAGTGTGCATAATTTAAATGTGTATCCACAAGTTCAATTATGTGAAGATTCATCAAAATTGATGTTCCAAAGTACCTATAATCACCCTAAATTGGTCAAGAAAACACACATATTATGTATTTTCATGGTCCTTTCATAGAAGACTCTGACTAAAGAATATGAGCTTTATTCATATTTAGTTAGGTCCTTCTATCTGTCTTTTTTTGGGTTCACTATATTTCCTATACATCTCTTTGCTAATTCTCAGTCATCTGTAGCTTACCAGGTTTGACCCTTTCAATCCCAAAGACATATTTTAGACCCTGACCCATCCCCCAGGTCCCAAACCCCCTAGATAATAATGCCAAAAATTGGGCTATAGTATTGAAACCTAGGGTGTCTAGTTTCTAGCACTATTGTCCAAGGTCAATATGACCCCCAATGGCTAGTTTTCTCTACCAAATAGGTCCTAACCCATTTATTTTATTCATTCCTAAGTCTCCCCTTTGTTGACCAAATGAAAATAAAGCTCTAAAATTCAAAATAATGAGTATCCTATATAAAGGACTTCACAAGGCATTTTATATCTAGCACTTACTACTTTGGCACATTAGACATAATAAAAATTAGTCAATAGTATAGCTCCACTTCTCTGCATCACACTTATATTTACATGCTTGATCAAGGAAGGGCCTAAGTGAATATCATTCTTACATTAAACATGCATGTTGACTAAGTATGTTCTCTAAGGGAAAACTACATCGGATCTGAGACCCTAACTTGAGGGTTAATGTAGGCAAAAATAAAAACAATAGGGGTTCTAGATTGTGCTATCATTATTCCCCTAACCTAGTTTTTTCCCCTTTTGCTTTTGATCTATTTGTTGTTTCCATGTGTGTTGGTAAATGTAGGTATTAAATATGGAAATAGACCTATAGTAAGATTAATTGATTATCAAGACCTAAAATTTGGTATGCAGGGTCAAAATGAGCATAATAACATAACCTAGAAAGATTTTAGCCTAAATATAATAGATTCAAAAATAGGACTATAGCGCTGGACCCCAAAGTGTTTAGTTTTTGATGCTACTATCTAGACATAAAACAAACTTTTGGGTCTGATTTTTGATAGTCTACCTAATAAGCTTAGAAAATATCAACCTATGATTCTCTCATTTTAGTGCATAACTAGCTAAGTTTTACTCTCTTCCTTCTTGTTTACTATTTTTAGAAATTAACTAAACACTTCTAGATTTAATAAATCAGTCAATTAATTAAGGTATATCCATTTATGAATTTCCCCCCTAATCCAGACCCTTTTACTAATTAAGAAGTTATCCACTAGCTAAGTTTTACTCTCTTCCCTCTTGTTTACTATTTTTAGAAATTAATTAAACATATATAGATTCAATAAATCAATCAGTTAATTAAGGTACATCTATTTACTAATTTTCCCCATAATCCAGATCCATTTACTAATTAGGAAATTATCCATGAGTTTCCCAAAAAAAGTGAAACAGTGCCTCATACAAAATTTAGGTGTCTAAAATAAGAAAAAAATATAAATATCAAAATTTTTATATAATATGACACACTTGGTACCTAGATTAAGTTTTTGAGACTAGAACCGAGTCTTAATTTAACTGCCTTACTGTACTAAAAATATAGTTATCAGATCTCATAGGGTTAGATTTGGTAGCTTACCAAATATGCACCTTTACTACTGTTGACTGTGTACTTGGGCACCAAATGTGTCATTTTCAATTTATTCATTCTAAAAATTTCTAAGTAGGTGCATAGGTTGTTGTTGAATAGAATTGAGTGATTGCTTTGTGGGATTTCTAGAGAAATGTAAGATTTATCTTCACTTTGTATTCTTGACCTAATTCACCAAAAAATATTGTAAGATCAATTTAAGAATAATAAAAGGATAGCTAGCTTATAAAACCTTCAAGGAGTTACAACTATATATCCCATAACTATAATTAGAGACAATGTAGTTTTACTATAGTTTGAATGGAATATAAGAGTCAGGATGTTACCTTCTCTCCCTAAGTGAAATACAACTATATGAACATTCATTTATCTTAGTTTGAGTATAAAATATAGATAAAACTTGATGCAAGTTCTTAAGAGGAGAAATACTACTTTTTAGAGTGTTTTTATACTTGAATGCCTGATGGTTCCTCTTGATTCTTATTATTGAAATGACTTTAGGAAGATTTGTATTTATAAAATTATTAACTTGAATAGGGGATCTATTGGTGCACAAGATGACATAAATAAAGAGAAAGAAGATGAATAAATAAGACCATACAAGTAAAATAAAAGGAATGGGGTAAAAGGACCAAAAAAATATAAAAGACACATGTGGGACCTATTAAAATGTGTATGGGACATATTAAGCAAATCAATGAATGCATCCTAGGTGGGAAAACAATATAATACAATGAGATAAGGAAGGATGATGGGTTCCACAAAACCAAAAGACAAGCCGAGAAGAGTTAATAAAAAGAGAAGAGATTATGGGGCCACGCAATGAAAATAGAGAAAAATACACAGAAATGCACAAATAAGAACTAATTCAAAAAATGGATCATATGCACAAGATGACACTAAAAACATCTCATTAATAGGCATTGTACAAAAATTATGAGTCTATATAATGATCTTATTTTGATGTGCTTATGAATTTATGCATGTATTAGAGTTAAAAAATGATAATTTGAAACACATACTTATACTCATCTAGGGAAGGAAGAATGAAACACCTAAATGCTTGGGTAAAATTTCAACCACACCTTACTTTTTCACAAAAAACTGGTATACCTATCAATAATGGCTAACTTATAATAGGTATTCAATGTCATATTAAGTCAATGTGAACATAGTAATTGAAAATATAAGCATAGGCATAGCTTACGCCTAATGGTATGTGATCAAAGCTGCAGTAACTTGAAAATAACATCTTATCATGCTCATTCATGTACTATAAATTTTAGAGTAATTTTTGACAACTCTACTCTACTTCTTGATTAGGGAAGCAACTACTAGGCCATTTTTTGATGCTCATTTAATTCAATTTGCTCAAACATTTTGCTCAATTATTTTCAATCTCAAAAACATGGATGTAAAATATCTTAATATATGCCCCCCTTTTGAGGTTTAAAATTGTAAGTCATGTTACTAAAATTATTCATCTCATAATAACAAATGTGCACCATGTTTCATCAATTAATATAGATGAAGTAATCAAAATCCATGAAAAATTACTAAATGTATGTATGTAAACATTACAAAATATCATCATGTAAACTCAATATTAAGATATAAATCAAGGGCATCCAACGTAAACAATATGCCCCACTATGAATAATGGAATATTCCAACATGCCAAATGTGAAATGCTATAAAATAGAAAACATCATGTAAATCTTGATATGTATGTATAACCGCATGTGAGGTAAGCTAGCGAAGGCCTATTATTTTTTTACCAACGTAGAAAAGTGACAGGGAATAAAATTATGGCCCAATGCAAGCTTTGTATGCACAAGATTTGATAGTAAGTTCAAGGAGATAGTCAAAGGTATGACACTTCTAAGGGTAAGATATATTAATATATATTTCAATCATCATGTGACTAGATGTATGTAGGAAACTGTCATATCCTGATATATGCAATATAGGCTTGCTAAGTAGAAGTGTGTAGTAATATTTATATAGGTGAAATGAAATTGACAATGCTTGTAGGAGATAGTTTATGGGTATGATTCCCCTAAAGGCAATATATATCATGGTAAGAGATAAATCATTATATAACACACTTAAAATGGCATGAGTGCCTATGTTGCATGCCCCCTCAAGGGTGAAATATAATAAATACGTCCCATGAGAGAGGGGAATCAAAACCAATATGGATTGATAATAAATCTTAGTATGTGTTGATAGGCATAGTTGTCTCTTAAAAATGATAAGTGAAAATATAATATAACTTTGTTAAAGCATTGGTAAGAAGCAAATAAATGACCAAAAAGGTGTAATAAATGCCTTGATGGAGGTATTTATGACTCATGTGATCCAATAATATGGTTAGGTAATAAAAATTACTCTATATTGCTTCTAGTGGATGAAATGAATGAATTATATGGTAAATTTATCTCACAAGGACATGATGCTTAATACTTGGCATGATAACTATATACAAATTTTCTTAGTATATAAGCCACTTTAAATCTATACTTTTATAGATAATTTGTACTTTCACACTTAATTATTATTTTCTATCATGGTTTTGAGATGTGATGTGATTTAGTTTCAGTTAGATCAAGTGAGAACATAGGTGGTTGTTAGGTAGAATGTTAAGGAGGTAAGGATTTTTTCTAGTTTTTTCCCCCATTTTCCTAAATTTTCATTTTTTGAAGGCTTCTTTGTTTTAAATTTCATGTATTATTACCTTAGTTAGGATCCTTTATGAATATGTAACTAATATGTAAAATCTAACCCATTTTTGATAAATTGGCACCACTTCCCATTGAATCTATAACATTATCTATTGTATAATCCACAAAATTTGACCTATATTCTACTCAATCTAACCCAAAAATCTTCAAATTAGAACTTTGATCTATTGAATCCAACCCATAGTTCATCAAATTTGACCCTTGATCTTCCAAATATGATTTATATTATATTTAATCTAGCTGTATGTAAATTTTGATTATCCATGTATTGATTTTATTGTTATGCTCATGTTTTCTTTTTGTCTAGAATCAAGATAATAATGATTATTTATTTATTTTTGATTTCATCTTATGATACATGTTCATGAGTGGTGATAGAGTAGAGCATAAGAGACCATTGTTGCATTGTGTCTCACTGACTAGGACTAGACATAGGTTGATGCTATAGGTATTGATCACGAGGCAAGTTAGGGATCATCCCATGTAACATTCCATTAATGATAGCCCTAGTTGACTGTTGGTTCTGAGAGTTATGTAATTTATTGATGATTATAGGAGAGATGACAATTACACTTGAGGATGTGTGGCATATATTGTGTAAACCAATCATAGGCCAAGATGTGCATATTATATCATTTATTAGGTGGAGAGAGGCTTATCTATGTTGTAATACATGGGTAGAATTCAAGGTCATGAGAGGACTAGGGATAATTTTGTTCTAGCTAACATATCAATATGGACAACTTTGTGACTACAAAATTATTTTAACATATTAATTTCAAGTTTATTTCAATTAACACTAGTGATTGTGATATGCCTTACATTTTGAGGCATATTATATAGGATATGGAGAAGTATGGTGTTATTTATAGTTAGGGTTTATATATGATTGGTCACTTGTACAATGATTTGTACTATTTTATTATTGAGAGGTTATATTAGTATTATAGTTGACACATTATTACAAGTCTAAGAATATGAGAACCTTATAGTCATTCAAATATTAGGGATGCTTATCATGGAATGGACACCATCATAATCCAATGTTTCATGGTGGGTGCACTAATTGGTTTATAGATCAAATGAAAAAATATGTCATAATGTTTAGGTAAATTTTTAATAGGTTATAGGTAGGTCAAATAGTGTGAAGGCCACAAAGACTGCATCCAATGTGATTAGGGGATACTCACATGATGAGACTAATCCATGTGAGTAGATGTTTCCTATATATTCATGGTGATCTAGAGAAATTTGAGTTTGAGTGTGTTACATGGTAGTTTGGTATTCACTAGGATAGGCCTTTAACAAGACATGTATGAAGATAATCTATGAGATTCCCATCATAAATGGGAGATGTGCGGGCACCTAATCCCTAATGAGATTGAGGAGTAAAATGTTAGACATGCATATCCTCATTTTATTGATCTAGAAGTTAATGATTCAAGAGTTACTGCTTATTATACTACATGGTGGGTAGAGGCCTAGGTGATTCTTGTATATAACAAATTAAGATAGATCTACAACTTATCTAACTTAGTAAATTCAAGATCTAATAAGGTAATAAACTAACATCCATTACAATAGATTTTTTCATTAGGAGAATGACCAAATTAGATTCACTTAACCTAACTAAGGGATCTCTTACTACACAACACCAAAGGAGAGAGTTCTAAATACTCTAGGAAAATGACACTATTAAATAACCCTATCTAAATCTACATACATGAAATAAAATAATCTACTGCTCACCATTATTTGTGGCACAAATGGGAGTAATAAAAAAAACAACATATACAAAGTAAAAATATACTCAAGCCAATGTAGAGGTATTCTAAGCTAGGATAAAT